>CM062817.1:168009652-168704652 GCA_031772625.1 Pinus tabuliformis | reverse complement strand
TGTGATTTATGATGTTTATCTATGATGGTTGTGTTTTGAGCTAACCATATGTGATATGTTTATACATGATGTTTTGATAAAACAATTAGTTTGACTTGTTGTGACAGGGAGTAAACAGGATTGCAAATGTACCTTATTGACGAGCTACCAATGAGGTACGATTTGAAGTTATTTCAATTTTTTTTTACTCTAATGGAAGATATGTTCTTGGTATGGGAAGCATGAACATGCCCAGTTGGGTGCTTGAAATCGACTGCAAGAATTAGTAGCAACAATGAAAGAAATTAGAAATGTAGCAGTATGCTAGTAGAGCACTTCAGAAGAAGGGTCATTGTGGGACACTGGTACCCAATTGTGTCCATTGATTTCCATGAGCATGTTGTGACCGGTATGATGGTTTTTAGGTAGGGATATGCCTTGGTTTTTGTATCTTCCGATGCGAGGAAGCCTTTCCAAGAGATGGATTACCTAGGATAGGGGTGCCAACGGAACTTGGAAGGTGAGTGACTACACGGAAGGGGTGATCGGATTCTCGAGGGACTGTGTAGCAGAGAAGGGAAGGTCATAGATGGATTTGTTCTAGTCATTTACATTGCCAGATGGAATGAGATGCACATTGGGAGTGTGCCCTGGAACAATGAGCTGGTAGTTGTTCATTGAGAGGACAAGTGGCACAGGATTATAGTGCTGGACATTGGATGCAGATTTGACTTTGCAGTGGATTCTAGACTTCTTAGGAAAGAGGTGAATCCTGGAATTACTTTAAGGATGGAGGTGTGAGCTTCTGGATTTCCTTTTTACGCATACATGCATTGTATTCTTTTATTTTCTGGTTGAGCATATGTGTATATGTGGTTATCAGAAATACTGTAATGAGCTATGTTATAAAGCTCTAGTATGCAGTATGTTATCATGTTGTCACGTGGTTTTGATTTTGAGCAGTTCTTTCATTGTAAATATTGCAACGAGCTGTGTTATAAAGCTCCATGGGAAATATGTTTTTGTTGGTTATAGGTGTCATTGAACACTAAGGACAATGTTCCCCCAAGGGGGAGGGTTCTGTAACAGCCCTTGTGAAAATTGCATGTAAAAATATATAAATACCACGAATGATGGGACATGTATTCCACACTGAACGGTGGGAAAGACATCCTAGGGGGTGTTCATTTGGTTGTTTATGGCTAAGGAAATTGACAAAGGCAATGGCCAAGGCATTAAAGAGGCAAAAAGGTATTTTGGCACATTTATTTATGGAAATAATGGAAATTAGGAGAAAAGGAAGGTGAAAGGTCACAGGTTGCATGTGAGGAGGAAATTGGAGGAAAATAATGGAAAATGAAGAAAATAGAGGTCTCATTAATAAAAAGTCTTATGGGGATCAGTTGGCAAGCTTCTTCCTTTCAGTGTGAACATTTTGTGAGTTCAGTTTCAGAGCTCTCTCATTATTCTCTCTCTCTCTCTCATACTCTTGGATACTTAGAGTTTTCTGGGAGCACTCTTAGAAGGTGTGGCATACTTGGATTCTTGGAGCAAGAAGGCAAAGGAAGAGAAGGAAAGCATAAGAAGGCATCGAAATCAATAGCTACATCAAATTTACATGCAGGTACCGACTTGCATGTATGATTTCTTCACTATTTTTGACATGCATGGCACATGCATGTGGTTCTTGGTTGTGATCTGTCATTGGCATGGAGGACTTCCTGGATCGATAGTGGATTGCCTAGCCTTGCCATTTCCTGGATAGCCATGGTGATTATGGATTTAATTTCATTGCTTTATTTTGGTTGGTTCTCATGTTTCCTTAGCTTGGGTTGAGTTATTAGTCTTGGAAGCCTTGATTGAACAAACACTCTGGAAGCCCGGTAACAACATGGGTTGAGTTACTAGTCCTGGAAGCCCTGGTTGGAAAAATGATTTGGAAGCCCTTGGTGGGTTGAGTTACTAGTCCTGGAAGCCTTGGTTGGACAAACGCTCTAGAAGCCTTGTATAGGTTGTGGGTTGAGTTACTAGTTCTAGAAGCCTTGGTTAGTCAAATGCTCTAGAAGCCCTGTATAAGTTGTGGGTTGAGTTACTAGGTCTGGAAGCCTTGGTTAGACAAATGCTCTAGAAGCCCTGGAAGGCTTGGATGGAGACCAATCTGATGATGGTTTTTGGTGATGTTCGACTGTGAGGTGGAATCACTGTTTTATGGGTTGAGGTGGGTGGCCTCTGGAAGTCCTGGATGAGTTTTGATTGATGTGTTCTCTGAGATCCCACATTCATGCTTGGAATATGGCACGGGGGTGATTGGATGAAGAGAGACTTGGCTCAACTAATCTATGGTTGGGTGGAATGTGTTAGTCCCATCACCAGTTGGTTCATTGCATTTATTAATGAAAAAAATTCATTCCCTTGATTTTCATGTGAAAATGTACTCATGTATATATATAGAGTTTGATGGCTGATATGTTTATTATATTTTTGCTCCTATTATGTTGTTTATATGCACATTTACCCTGGAGGGTGTTACACTTCCCTTGTGTCTGTATAAATTGAAGAGGTTGGTGATCGATGTGGATGACCATTTCCTTCCCCATAATGTAGTGCTTCCATTGTCGGCAAGCTTGCACGATGCAATACATATATTTATCATGGGGGGGTACTTCCGAATTGTATCGGAAAGTGTCTCACTATGATAGGCCAGTGGATGTCTATGCTGGGTGAGGATTGCACCAAGAGCATAGTTTGAGGCGTCTATCTCGATTTCAAATGGATGTTGCAGGTCTGTCAGTATGAGTACCGGTGCAAAGCATAGGCGATACTTCAACTCAACGAACGCCTTCTGTTGGGACTCAGACCAGGAAAACTTTTCTTTTTCACTACCCTTAGCAATATGACTCAAAGGCCAAGTGATATGGGAGAATCCCAACATGAAACTTTAATTAAAATTTGCAAGGCCCAAAAAGCTGCAAAGCTCCTTTAGAGTGGTCATGGCTGGCCAATCCTAAATGACTTGGATCTTGGTCGGGTCCACATGCATGCCACGCTCATTTATGATGTAGCCCAAGTATTAGACCTGACTCATTCCAAAGGGGCATTTCTCTAAGTTGGCACACAATTTGTGCTGCCAAAGGGTTTAAAGGACCTACTGAATGTGTTGCAAGTGTTCTTTCCAACTCTTGTTGAAGATGAGGATGTCATCCAGATTAACCACCACAAATGAGTTGGTGAAGGGTCGTTGCTGAAGATGAGGATTTCATCCAGATAAACCACCATGAATGAGTTGGTGAAGGTGTTATAGACATTTTTGTGCCTCGCGTCATGGAGCATGGAATGTCGATAATTACAGGGATCCTCAGTCCCTAAACATGTTGTTCTTACCCCTAAAGGAACAAGGTCATCAAACAACAGCACTTCCAATCAGTTCTCCACCTGAAAACACTTCAAAACAGGCTTATTTTGGATCATGTCAGCTGCTTAACTGAGCATCTGCGCTGTATTGCAACTGTCCCACTCTGTACCTGCGCTGGAAGTCAAAAACAATGAAGGCTACCTGCGCTGGGCGAGATTGGCCAAGTGGCACAGTCATCCTGCAAGGTGTCAATTGCCCAGGAAGCTTCCAAAATGACACTTGGTTCATGAGATTCGCCCTGTGATGAGTAAGAGGTACTTGATCACCATGTGTAAGCAAGGATCTCCAAGTGGACACACGAACTAAAGATTAACTGAAGATGGAGAGGACACTAGTCAGCTATATGCCAGCCTCCAGCTGACTCATCCTTTCCTCTTCCCTCCTATATATAGAGCTCTTCTATGAGGTCTAGGGAGGCTGGAATTTTGTATAAGCAAGGAGGTGCTGTTGGTATACCGCCAGGATTATTGGGTGATTGTTTTACTAGAGGTGAAGAGGAGAGTTCTTGCTGCCGAGGAGGTGCTGCTGGATTGGATCCAACATCATTGGTTGTAACTTCCTCTGGAACCCTGTTACTTTCTATCAATAAAGTTTGCATGTTCTCCTATATACTTGTTTTACATAGATGCTTTGTGTTTACATGTATATTTGATGCACCCTAATCCATGCTTCAGTTATGAGTACATGTATCTTGTAGTTCGCTCTCTTGTTTTGTGCAGGATCTGTATGTAGCTGGATCGGCTAGGAGAGCAAAGAGCTGGGAGCAGGATACAAAGAGAGAAGGACAAGGATCGACTAAGCGCAAGACACCAGGTTGGTTGACCTTCTTACTATTCTCTCTGTACTTTCATAAAGTGGAACATGAAAACTTTATCATTCAGTTGTTGCTAAAGACTGTCACCTTTAGAAGGGTTAGTGTCATCCGCATCAGATACTTTTCCCCACAACAGAAGGGTCACAAGATGTCATCCATTAGCCTCATAAAAGTAGCAGGGGCATTTGTCAACCTGAAGGGCATAACCAACCATTCAAAAAGGCCTTCCTTGGATTTAAAGGTGATCTTCCATACATTTATGGGCTCTATTGGAACCTGGTGTAACCAGAATTCATATCAATCTTGATGAAATACTTGGCCCCCTTGAGTTGGTCCAGCAGGTCATCAATTCGTGGGATTGGATACCTGTTCCTAACATTGATTTTATTTAGTGCCTGATAATCAATGCAAAGCCTCCAAGTTGCATCCTTATTCTATACAAGTTTAATCGGGCTCCCACAAGGCAAGGAACTTGGTCGAATGTGCCCTTTTTGCAGCAAATCCTAGATTTTCCACTTGATCTCTTCATTTTCCATAATGGAGCAGCGATATATTGGCCCGTTGGGTAGAGGTACTTCGGGAGTTAGATCGATTGAATGCTTGACCTAACAATGCAAGGGTACCCTTATGGGTGAGGAGAAGATGTCCCTGTATTCTTCCACGATCATATCCACCTGCTTTTGCTGCTTGGAGGAACCCTTCCTGGGGGCCATGGATGTGGCTATGACATTCCCCTTACTTTGAGAGCGAATAAGAAAGAAAACAAATTTCTGAGTCTGGGAGATGACCTTACCACATTGCTTAGCAGAGTTCAAAGAGATGGCGGTAGGTGGGGCTACCTCTGGTATCCTGTATATTACCCAAACAAATAATAAAAGAGAAAGGTCTAGGCTCCATGGATTGATGCCGAAAGGGCCAATAGTGCAGGGATTTGCTTGGCTGACTAACCTGAATCTGGGTCAGGGCCCATCACACCAACAAATGGTTCTGTTGCCGGGACCGGGATCTGCATAACAAGATGTGTGATGTTGCATCATTAGAATCCAACTAAGAAGGAGATTGAAGACTAGTTGGACAAAGGAACAATGGTCGGACAGATATTTGTACACAGAGATGCATGAAATCTTCTTATGTTCTTTCCCAGTTGAATTATAAGAGTGGATCACAAAGTTGGCAGATGACCAGGGAAGGTGGAGGCTTGACGGTCCAATTGTCTGGACCCCGAAGTTAGTGAGGAAATTGGAAGCCTCTGAAGATAAGATCACACGGGCTGTCGATCATTGGCTCGGCCGTATCATAGGAGGATTTGTGAGAGAGTTCGCGGTTGATACTTCAGTTAGCTACAACGAAGCAGAGCTTCGCTTCTTCAAGGGGGTGCGAGGTAAGTACTTGAAATCATTAAATACTTGGATTAAGATGCTCTTGTGTGAAAGGTGGGTCATGTAGTCACCTTGATGTTTGGAGTTACACGAAGTGGAGGATCTTTTAGGGATGGAGGAAGAAAAGGTCTTGAATATAGCCCGCTGATTGAGCCTCCTCTAGGTGATGACAAAGGAGCAACACAAGCTTTCCGTCGAGTGCTATTCAGTTGATAAGACAAGGGTTCCCATGAATACCTACACTACCTCCATCCTGACCTCCGCCGCTTACCCCATCACCCACACTACCGCCACCTCCACCACTCTTCAACATGGCGAACTCTGTAAAGCTACCTGTGTTCAAGGGCGTAGGAAATGAAGATCCAGACCAGTTTTAGTTTGTCGCGAAGGCTGTACGCGAAGCTTAAGGTATCACAAGCAATCAAATGAAGAAAATAACGTTGGTTAATGCTATGCAGGACCACGCACTAATGTGGTACATTAAGTATAGTACTCATAACCCGACATCCACATTGGTAGATATCCACACTGCGCTAAATAGGGAATTCAGTAGACCTAAGTCTCAAGCGCAATCCATTGTGGGATTCAAGGAGATCATGATGAAGCCTGGGGATACACCCTGGGATTTGGATCAAAGTTTGAAGTGTACGATCCGTGAAGTCAACATGAACCTGACTAATGGGAAGCACCGCGAATGGTTTGTGGCCTCGCTCCTGCCTCACCTAAGGGTTGCGCTATCACAACAAAAGATTGGGAACCAGGCACAAGCTCTTGAAATCGTGATGAGACTGCACGAGACACCAATGCAGGATGCTAATCTTGGGGTTCAACATATTCATGCACAGTTGCAGAACCTTTGCCTTGAAATGAAAAGCCTGAAGAAAGAAAGAACAACTCGACCAAAGGTGTGCGAAGAAGTATGGTGCCTGAAATGCAAAGGTCAAGGGCATGACAAGGATCATTGTCCAGCCTTTACGAATTATGTTGCAGCAGGGGGACCAATGCCTCTAAGGACGGAGGCTATAATAGGGCCAAGTATAGGGCCTGCACTATGGTGTGCTATATGCCAGGTAGCTAGGAAACATGTAACTGACAATTGCCATTTGCTGCAGAAATTCATACAGATGCCACAAAAACTCTTCTGCAATTTCTGTCAATCAGTAGGTCATGACGAGCGCAATTGCCATAGTTACAAATTAATGATGGATAGGACACCTACATACACGGTGTAAGTATAAATGCAGCCTCCAGACCAAGGCACCGGAGGAGTGCAAGGTGAGTATCAGGGGTGTGACTGAGGCTAAGGTGGAGGAGTACCTAGTAGAGGTCGAGGGTAGCTTATTTGTTACAATTGTGGAGGACTAGGACACTACGCTAGAGACTGCCTGAACCCGACGCGACTGTCATGCTGCTATTATACTCAGTTTTACCATGCGACTGAGGATTGCCCTATATTGTTGGCTAAGATTCACGAAAAGGGGGCACGGCCTGCACAACCCACTCAGAACCTACAAATGATGAGGGTTGAACCTCGCGAGGAAGACCCTAAGGTAAACATTATGCTACGGAGTGCAATGACAACTGGCGAGGATAATGGGAAGCAACCTGTAGAGGGCGAGTGGGTCCGCAAAGCACCAGAAACGGAGATTGGGTTTGATTTGGAATGCGCAAAAGAAACATTTATGGAAGCGAAGAAGAGTTTCGTTGAGGCCTCTACCTCAGGAAGTTAGGAGAAACCGATTGACAAAATGGACCCATCCATGATTACCATGTTCTTGGAGACTTGCCTGAAACTGCTCTGCTATAGTAAGGTTATGAAGGGACTGGAGGAACTGATCAATCGATGTGCTAGCAAGGAAAATGATACTAGTGAACTACGTGTAGTCAGAAAGCTTGGTAAGCATAAGGTAAGGATTGGACGTGAAATAAGACGCACTGCGCAGAAAGGGGAATACAAAATGGACCAAGTTATCTTGGATCTGGGGTCTGACGCGAATGTTTTGTTAAAACAAACATGGGAAAGAATGGGGATACCTCTACTACAGTGGTCTCCGATCCAGTTATGGATGGCGAATCAACATAAAATCATCCCAATGGTGAGGCTGCAGGAGGTAACAGTTGACATTGAAGGCACGAGCGCACTAGCGGATTTTGAAGTAATAAATGTTGTGGATGATAACAATCCCTATCTTGCGCTCCATGGGATCGATTGGGCCACTGACATGAATGGGGTAATCAACCTAAAAAAACGAAAGATGATATTTGAGAAGAAAGCGCTCCGCATAGTGGTGCCACTGGATCCTGTAAAAGGATTGCGCTATATAGAACCCAGTTCGCGATTATGAAAGTGATGATGATTTGGACCAGATTTACAAGATAATGGCACGAGACCAAGATTGGATGAATCCGACAACAGACATACATATTGCATGGGACCGTGAGAGCTCCAACACATTAGATTCAGATGAGGAACTGGAGCACTGGCAGAATCAGCTGCATGAAGTATCTACGTTGCGCTGTAATATGATGACCAAGTCATTGCATTGTGTATCATCAGAGGTAAGAAATCTGCCTCACTATGATGGGTTAACTGATGTTGATCGCTTTTTGGATGCATTCGAAAGGGAAGTGCCCGAGAAGCATCGCTTCCAGGCATTGGATTGGGCGTTGCTTGCTACACTTGCAAGATTCAACCTGATTGGACTACCCAACTGAGCCATGCGCTCGAGTGTTACAATGTAACAATAGAAGAAGAAGACGAAGACCTGAGAAAGATTAATATCCCAGAGACAGAAGGTCACCGCGGAGTTGACCACAACTAGAGAACCTCGACATAACAGAGCTGCTCAGAACTAGACAGGTGAACATTGGCACGGGGGAAGAGCTGATGTTTTCAAATATTGGGGACTATTGGGATAACGCGACAGTAGATAAGGTCATCGAACTGCTCCGCGAATATCAAGACTTGTTCCCCATGAAGTTTTTCGATCTGAAAGGAATAATAGGAGACCTGGGTGTCATGAAGATCACCCTAAAACTGGACGCGAAACCTGTGAAACAAAGACCTTACCACCTCAATCCGAAGTATAAGGAAAGTGTCGACATTGAGTTTGATAAAATACTTGCGGCGAGCATTATTGAACCGGTGGAAGAATCTGATTAGGTAAGCCCAGTAGTGGTTCAGGAAAACAAGCAGAAGAAAGAAATAAGGATATGCATAGATCTCAGGAAGTTGAATGATGCCTGCATGCATGATCCCTTCCCAACTCGTTCACCGATGAGGTCCTGGATAATGTTGGCGGCCAAGAAGCGTATTCTTTCATTGATGGGTTCCTTGGGTACCATGAAATCAAGATTGCGTCGTAGGATAGAAGTAAGACAGCCATTGTGACTGAATGGGGGTGCTTCCAGTATATGTTGATGCCTTTTGGGCTGAAGAATGTGCTTTTGTTCTTTTCGCGCGACGTCATCGCGATGTTCAAGGATTTTATTCATAAATTTCTAGAAGTATACTTCGATAATTGGACAATGTTCGAACTGGTGAAGTGCCATGTGGAAAGCCTACACTTGATGCTAGATACATGTCAGAGATACCAGATCATGCTCAATCTAAAGAAATGTTTGTTTTGTGTCCCTTTTGGGATATTGCTGGGCCGTGTGGTATGCAGACAAGTCTTGATGGTAGACCCAGCTAAGATCACGGTCATAATCAATTTGGAGGTGCCAAGGAGTGTGAAATAACTGTGCGCAACATTGGGGCATACATGATACTATAGGAAATTCATCAAGAGCTATGCCCAGATTACTGCGTTGATGGAAAAATTGTTAAAAAAGGATGTTACATTCTATTGGAATGAAGAATGCCAGAAGAGCTTGGATGTGCTGAAGGAGAAGATGGTCACCGCGTCGATCCTAGTCTTCCCGGATTGGAAGAAGGAATTTCATGTGCATGTGGACGCGTCATGTATTGCGCTGGGAGCAATACTGACATAGGCCGGTGAAGGGGACTTGGATCATCCTATAGTGTTTGCAAGTAGGAAGTTGTCCAAAGCGGAGAAAAACTATTCCACAACAGAGCACGAAGGATTCACTATGGTGTATGTGCTCCAGAAGTTCATGCACTATTTGTTGGGTGGACACTTTAATATGTATACGGACCATTCCGCATTGAAAAACCTAGTCAATAAGCCTGTGTTGGGGGGAAAGATACACAGGTGGCTGTTGTTGTTCCAGGAGTATGATTTTGAAGTTATTATGAAACCAGGACGTTTGAATGATGAACTGGATCATCTGTTGCACATCGAAACTAGAGTGGAACCTACTAACTTGGAGGAGGGGCTACCTGACGTGCAATTCTTTGCAGTGCACATCGCAGATAGTCACTTTGAGGATATTATACACTTCCTAATGATAGGTACGGATCCGGAAGGATATACAAGCCAACAAAAGAAGGAACTGGTGGTGCGTGCGACAGACTTTTTTGTCATTGCAGGGCACTTGTACAAAATGGGGTCAGATGAAATATTGTGACGTTATGTGCCAGAGTTTGAACGAAACAACATCCTCGCTGAGGCTCATGACAGAGCCGCAAGAGGTCATTATGTAGGAAAAGAAATAGCGCAAAAGATTCTACGCACTGGGTTATGGTGGCCGACCTTGCATAAGGATTCAAAAGCGTATTGTAAGGCATGCGACACATGCCAAAGGACGGGAAAACCCTCGCATAGGGATGAGCTGCTGCTAAATCCGCATATATCACTATAGCCCTTCGAGAAGTGGGTGATTAACTTTGTAGGACCAATTCAGCCTCCAGGAAAGAAGACGAGTGAGCGGTACATCATCATCGCGACTGAATATTTAATCAGATGGGTGGAGGCGCAGCCTATGAAAGACTGTACAAGCATGACAACAACAAAATTTATCTTTGAGTACGAACTGACAAGGTTCGGTTGTCCAAAAATTCTAATGAGCGATCACAGTACACACTTTCTCAATGAGACGATCAGCGCGATGACGGAGGAGTTTCAGGTGTACCATCAGAAGAGCACACCCTATCATCCGCAGGCTAATGGGATGGTGGAAGCATTTAATAAAATATTGGAGAGCATGCTCACGAAGGTTTGCAATGCTCAAAGAAATGACTGGGATGTTCACGTACCCGCAGTGCTATGGGCTTATAAAACGACTTGCAAGAAGTTGACTGGGAAAATGCCATTCGGACTGGTTTATGGCGTGGAAGCTGTGATGCTGATGGAGTACATTGTACCTAGTACACGCATAACGACATTCATGGGAATGGAGGATCGCAGAGCCCTCGAGGAGAGGCTTACACAACTAACACAACTTGAAGAAGATAGATTTCTAGCTGGATTCCATCATCAGGTTCAAAAGGAGCGTGAAAAGGCATGGCACGATCGACACATCAAACTGCGCACCTTTATAGTAAATGATTTGGTTTTGTTATATGACAACAAGTTTGATAAATTTCCAGGGAAATTTAGGATGCATTGGCTGGGGCCCTATGTCATCAAGGAGATTATTGATAGTGGAACAGTGGAGTTGGTAAAATTGAATGGAGAACCATTCCCAGGACGGGTGAATGGTAGCTGATTGAATCCATACACTGACGATCCAGCTAGATGGCTACATGATGGAAGCATAGTCTTAACACTCTAGGCAGCTGAAAGGAGGTGTGGGACTATAAACTACACTTCCCGGGTTTGGGAGTTGCGCGATTGGGGAACTGCGTGGAATGAAGGAATGTGATAGTATCAGCAGACATGTGCAAGGAGTTGCACTATCCAAGAAAGGATCGCATAGGGCAGCTGGAAAGTGACCGTTATGGTCACTGTTCATGAATTAATAGTCGGAAAACAGCCAAAAGGAGAAGGGGTGGGGGCGACATTTAAGTTAGAATTTAAGGGCAAGATTTGTGAAAATCTGCCACCAATCTAGCATTTATGAACGAGTTATGGGGGGAATGGTCGGATTTGAATTTGAAAATGCCTATAAATTACAGGTGGTTGCCCAATGAAAAACACTTGGCATTTTGAGAATTGAGGTCTTAAGCTCTCAAGCGCATATGAACCTTGAGATCTTTGAATCCCTGATAGCAAGTTCAGTGTTTGAGAAGTTTCCAAAAGAGACGCAGGTGTTGTTTTCTAGCATTATGTTGGCGCCCACAGAAACCGTGAGTGCAGGAGAAGCAATGGCAGCTGAAGGAACTGCCCCAGAGGTTGAAAGTGTATAAGTACCAGCAGAAGTACCTAAATCCCTGAGGACACCCAGGTCGAGGTCCATGCCGACCAAGGAGGGTCCAAAATAAAAAAAGGACAAGCAAAAAGCGCAATAGTTGGTGCGCGCATCACCTAGAAAGCACCCATAGACAGGAAAACCCACTGCGTAGGAAAAGGATAAGGTGATTGACCTAGAGCTTGAAGCCGAGGTTGAAGAACTCCATGTGGGCATGGATGACATTGATATGGAGGGGGCGAAGGATGTTGATGTGGAGGGGCCTGACCCCATTTCTAAACTGCTCGAGTACATTCCTCTGTGCAGAGGCAAGATGAAGGTTCCAAAGGATATTGATGAAAGTAAGGTCACACTGCACACACCCTTACTACCGGACCAAATCATCTTTGAAGGTTCACGCCTGGGATGCATCCCCCTTTTAAAATTGGAGGACTGGGATTTGGTTGATGCAGAATGTTTTCCCCACCTAGCAACGAACCAACTCATGCACCGCGTCTTCTACAAAGACTTTGGTGTGACCACGCTGGAGCCAAGGAAGTGGGTAAAAGGGGTGGATAAGGCGGGTTTGTTAAATATGTTGTGGGTGCCGCATTACAACCACACACCCATAACCATGGTAGTGATCAAGTAGCTGCTGTGCTTGGTGCACGATGGGTGTCTGTGGCTAGAAGAGCTGATACCCATCAATGACATGCTGATCCATAGGATCACTTCGCTGTCACACTCGGGAGAAAATCGGTCCATGGCGTTTGGCGGAAAGACAAACGAGCGTGACCTCGTTGAAGAAATGAAGGACAAATTCAAACTTGCTAAGAAGCCGCACAGCTATGCCATCACAAGTATAGATGACCCCGCGATCAAATTAGCATCGCAAATCTTAGCAGGAAAGATTATGCGAAAGTGTTGTGTAGATGAAGTGCTGTCACCAATAGTAGCCTTAGAGGCCCAGTGCACGGAGGGCGTATAGCTTAATTGGGCCCCTACCTCTGCGGGGAGTTCCTCGCAAACTACAGAGAGGTGCAGGATCACAACAAAACATTCCACTATGCCTGGCTGCTGTTGTCCATAGTGCTGGTCGTGTGGGAGTTACCTGAGGATAGCTAGTTTCCTACAGTCGTGCCCGACCTACTAGAAGCAGTGAAGTTCGCTTCGCTATGGGCTACGAAGGACCCTCAAAGGGTCAAGAATGACAAGGTCTTCTGGATCTTGATGGAGATGAGCATCCATATAGCCATCAACCATAAACCGCGGCTGTCGCCAACTATTTTTGAGAAGATGCAAGAGTATGTGGAGTTCAAGGTCGAATTCCATCAGGCCTTGATACGTGCATGAAAGGATCCCGACTAGAAATGGTATGACCTGCCATACTTGGCCATAGACGAAAAAATTACTGCAGTCCTCGACTGCTGGCCAGCAGATTGGCCACTGCCTCGGACTTGACAACTGGGTCTAGCAAGACCGCAACATAGCGAAAAAAGGAAGAGGCCAAGCTGAAGATGGGTAGTTGGCCACAAAGATAAAAAAGGAGGCTGAGGACAAGGCCAAGGTAGAGCACGCCACCTCGAAGCAAACAGGAGGATAGGGGGAAGAAGAGGAGCACAGCTCTAACATGAGTCAGAAGTCGCCTTCTTCGGAGACAGAGGAGGAGGACTAGCAGTCAGACCAAGGAGGAGCGGACCTAGAGACCACTCCATTTTGTGTTAAGTGCAATAGAAATCCAGAGAAGGTAGGGTCGTGAAAGAAGTCTAAGGCCAGTAAGACTTCTCTCAATTTGATCACCTTAACAGAAGGTGATTTAAATGATATCGGTGATGCAGTCAGTGATGCCACCATGGAACTGCTGCAGCAGTTTGAGCTACAATAGAAGTAGGCCTTGGGTGCCATTCAAATGGGTCTACACGAGCTGCAGATCTTGGCGTCACAGGTCTAGACCAACATGGGATGAAGCAGCATGACGTCAACTAGTTTGGTGCCTGGCACATCGGAAGCAGTAGGGATGGTGCGCACACTGGATCACAGGGCAATACTATTGCCGGAGGGAGTGCTAACCATAGAGACTGAAGCTGACAGGCCTGCTGTCAGCGCCCTCAAAGGAATTGGGCTCAATTTGGTCGTGCTTCCCAGTGAGGCACTTCACAATTTGCAGGATGACGTGATCACGTAACTTCGAGTCCACGAACAACGCACGTTACAAGTAATCAGTGAGCAGAAAGTCAACAACGCTCAGATTACAGTACAAAGAGATTCTGTTGTTAACCTTGTCAAATCCATCACAGAAAAAAATGAGCGCATGACCAAGGTGGTGGCTGAGGCATGCAGGTTTGTCCCAGAGCTGGCCATTCCCGATGATGAGCTAGTAGATGTGCAGATTCAGAAGCTCGCTGTTGGATTGCGTGACTCTAGAATAGAGTTGGCGAAGGTTCAGTTTGACCTGAACCTCAAGATTGCAGAACTCCAGTTGAAGGCCTAGTCTTCAACCCCGCCAGAAGTCAGAGAGTAGCGAGAGATAGCTGTGAAAGACATCGTGGTAGTAGTGAACAACACCGTAATGGAGTTTACCACGCTCTTTGAGCAGGTGCTCGAAGTGGTTACCAATTTGCAGGAGGATCCCACCTTGCAAAGGTTGGAAACAGAGGCCTGGGAGCTGTAACAGAGATATGATGAAGTCAAAGCAATGATGCGCACCGTCGCCCTTACGCAAAGGCTAGCAAAACTGCAGGAGGCAAAGGTACTAAAGGAGCAGGTGGATGTAGCGCAACGCAAAGAGAGCGTCCTCAAGGCTAGAATAGGGCCTTGGCTTGATGAAGCCTATGCGATCACTGCCACCATCGAAGGAAAGCTAGCTGGTCTGCATGCAACTCAACAGAAGATATAGTTAGATAGTACAAGGTCAGCGATGGAGCAGCTAGTTGAGGAGATGAAGTAGACGACAACATAGTGCACTACCGAAGTTGCAGTAGTCCAAGTAAAGCTGGGAGGTCTTCACACTGGTCGAGTGACTTGAGGTCGAGTCACCATGTTTGTGTTGGGGGCCTGTTGGGAACGGGTCCCCTGGGGTCAATTTTGGAGTTAAAAACCCAAGTTTTGGGGCAGAAAGCATGAATTTTGTATAAAGAAATGTAATGTCTCCACATTTTGTGATCACAGAGCGCGAAGATATCAAGGGTCAAAATGGGTTTCCGCCCTTAGTTTAGATAGGTTGTGTCGGCTTGATGAGATCCGCCCTTGGTCCACGGACCATGGGATTATATAAGAAGGAGGACTTAGAGGAGTCTAAGATAGTCAGTTCAGTTTAGTTGATGGAGATAGAGTCATTAACGAGTCTGTAATGATCTGAGAGTGAGAGTCTTAGCATAGGAAAGGGGCTCTACAGCTGAGTGCGCAGAGGTCTAGGGTAGAAGTCTGTAGCTGAGTGTGCGGACCCCTGCAGTTGTGTGTGCAGGGTAGTCAGAGTCTATACTGAAAATCTGGATCATCAATAAAGAAGAGTATTATGAAGTTACTGTGTATTTTACTTCTGTCAATTTCATGCGATTATGTTATGTTAATCACTGGGTTTATGTTTTATTGTTGCGCGAAACTATATGTCTCCTCTGTTATATGAACACAAGTAGAGATATATGTTTACGCAAAGATAATCTTAATTGCATGATAGAATTGGCGAACACTTAAGATAATTTGGGGAACTATATAGTGTTATAGACATTTTTGTGCCTTACAGCTCTAAGCATGGAATGTCCATAATCCAAGGGATCCAAAGTCCCTAAAAGTGTTGTTCCTACCCCTAGAGGAACAAGGTCAACCAATGACAGCTTCTCCCAGAAGTTCTCCACCAGAAACTACTCAGAGTTAGTCAAATCAGGATCAATTCAGATGCTCCACTAGCTAGCTGCGTTGCAAAGCACCAAAATGCACTGGCTAGGTGCGTTGCAACGCACTTGAATGCACTACCCAGGTGCGTTGAGCGGGAAATGACAAGTGGCAGAGTCATTCAACGAGGTGGAGAGACAATGGAAGCTTCCAGAATCTTCTCCAATGACACTTGCCTCACTGAGTTTGACCAAGGATGAGTAAGAGGCTCTCAGTCTCTAAGTGGAAGCAAGAACTGACAGAGAGAAGCCACAAGTCAAAACATAAGCTGACTCATCCTCTCTGCTTACATCTATATATGGATCCCTCATCCCAGAGATCCAGAGGCTGGAATTTTGTACTTTGCAGAGAATTGCTGTTGGTTTTGAGATTGAGATTAGTGCATTGGGTGATTTATGCTTTGTTGGAGGTGAGGAAGGGATTCCTTTGCTGGGAGGT
This sequence comes from Pinus tabuliformis, assembly GCA_031772625.1. NCBI lineage: Eukaryota > Viridiplantae > Streptophyta > Pinopsida > Pinales > Pinaceae > Pinus > Pinus tabuliformis. Next base: position 168,688,508 of record CM062817.1, on the reverse strand, counting down.
AGATGCTGGATCGGGACTCACTTGGTTGTATCTCCTCCTGGATCTTCTTATTATATCAATAAAACTATTTGAGTTTCTCCTACATGCTTGTGTATCAATGATGTTTTGTTATATTTGCATGTTTAGCTTAAATATGATCCTAAGCTATTTATGAATGTAAATCTATGTCTTTGTGTAGTTTCTCTCTTCTGTGATCTTGCAGGAACTTGGTGAAGCTGGGCAAGTAAGGGAGCAGGTAGCTGGAAGCTGACAAAGAGGAGAGCGATTGGATCAACAAACTAGCGCAAGACACAGGTTAGTTTATCCTTCCTCTTCGTTTACATTTCATAAAGAAGAATACGAAAATAGTTTTCCTTGTTTGTTGCTAAGGCACTGTCACACCTTAGAGTGGGATAGGGGCGTTTTGAGTAGATACTTTTCCCAACAACAAAATGGCGACTCCACTGGGGATCGTGTCTAGTTAGTTTATTTGTGTTTCTCTTGTTGTTTGTTTCATAAACACAGAAGTAGCAATCAAACTGCATTTGCTATTATCAAATGCAAAGTAGCTGCTACTTCAAGTCCACTCACTAGGATTTGTTTATGATTTAAACAGTTGATCCACAAATGCTCTAATTACCCTTTGTGATAGCTCTTAGTCCTCCTTTAAATCATCCCTCTGATTGTACCTTACTGATTTCTTTTACTCGGCCAAAATCCATAGATTAAACTGCAAACCCTGACCCAGAACTCGGATAGAAGTCTCGTTTCTGCCCCAGCGCAGGCTCTGTGAAGAGGTTCTGCATTTCAACGCAGGTCTCGAGAGGGCTACCTGCGCTGCAATTCAGTTTCTCTGTACAACAGGTGCGCTGATCAGCCCTTGCCTTGTGCAGCTGAGGTTCTTTGTTTCTTTTTGTCCAGTTTGATCTCTGATTTTTGCAGCCTGTTATCAGTGTGTGTACCTATCTGAAAACCCCTTTTCTCTGCCTTAATTCCGCCTCCTTTGCACAAAAAGATTGTAGGTGTTCTTTGTGTATTTTTTACATCATTTACAGTTTTCCATTGAAAAGTAAAATAGTCATACTGTCGTCCTTAGATTTAGATCTGTCGTAAGTGTCGATTTTAATCTTAGGAGAAAGTTTGTTTGCTGTTGACAGTTGATTATACCTTTTACTTTTCCTTTGGTTTGAATTTGTCTCTTTCTAGTGTCGAAACGAGTGTTTATTTCAAAATCATAAAGTGTCGTAATCTTCTCTACCTTTTTTGATTTCGAAAAAGAAGCTTGTTTGTGTTTTTCACTTGAAAGCAAATTCAAATTTGTACATCAACTTTCTTTTTAGGCATCAATATTAAGAAAGTGAAAACAAATACATGCATATGTGCATTTGCATATTGATAGTTTGTATGGCTTGATTTAGGAAAAGTGCATTTACAGTGTGCTCTTTGCTCTTTGAGAAAAGATTGTGTCTTTCTTTTCCCCTTGTAGCTAGGATTTTCATTGTTGAAAAGAGATAAATGCTTGCTTATCATCTTTAGATTGCATTTAGGAATTATATCTACATCTCGTGGTGATCCAAAAAGGCAAACTTCTAAGAAATATCAACTTAAAATAAATTGAATGAATCTAACAACGCTTTGGAACTTAACGCACAACATAGAGGTCTAGGCTAGAGACGTGTTCCGGCGTCGTAAAGCCTGGTAACTATTGTCCTCACTGATGGTTGGGTGATTCCTCCACTGTGAGACGATAAGTGCCAGTACGGATTGTGCTCCCACGTATCGTCGAGTATATATTGGGAGACCCCTATAGGCTTAAAACCTTTTATCCATAGGAAGCTGTGTCGGCCGCCCTACTGATCGCAATGCACCGAACACAACATTCGGGAAGATTGACTGCCGTACCGTAAAACGTATTTTGCAGTTTTGTGATTGGTTTGGCACACCCTCTACCTAGATCTCCAGAGCAGTCCCTTTCGTTCCTTTTCAGACTCCTTAATGAAAAAGGTCCATCTGAGCACTTTTCACTTCAGGCTCATTAAAAATCGAAGGAGACTAGAGTCATCTTTTGTTTTTTCTCGACTCTTTAAAATTGAAAAAACAAGTTGTGTCAAAGCGTCTAAACTTTATTTTAAACGGAATAATCATCATCTTTCCCTCGTTGATCTTCGAAGTTAGTCTCCCTTCATCACAAGTTCTTGTAGAATCGCTAAGAAATCTTTTGGATAGACTAGATATGTCTGAACAACCGTCGACATCTAGGACTGTGTTATCTGACACAACAGCAGCAAAACCTCCTGCTGCTACTCCAACGATGTTCGCCGGTATACCATCTGTCCCGGCAAGTTATCAACAACAAGCCGGAGTCCAATCAGGGACGACGACATGGTTAGTTCCTATTTCTTCATCTGGATTATCATCTGGTATTTCTTATGTTGAAAATCAACAAATTGATCCAATGTGTCTTCAAAGGCCAATCTACCCTTTAAGTATTGGATTTCCACCATATGGAGGGCAGTATGCCTTTTCATTGTTCCCTCCCAGAGAACAACCATATGAGAGTTTACAACAAAGTTCAGGTCAAACTGGAATTACATCCAGCGGTTGGGTACCAATACTGCCTCAACAACCAAGGGTTGTATATTCAACGCAACCAGTCCACCCTGTGTCGAATATTCCCACTATACCTGCTATGGTGACTGCGTCGCAGGTACAAGCGCTACCTGTTGTATGTCGACCCCAAATTTCTCAGGTTGCAATACAACAACCTCTTGTCTCAACGACTCAATCACAACCTCAGGTTAGTGACTCCTTATCTGGAGCGACTCAGGCTCAAACAAGTACTATGACTCCTCATCTTGGTCAATCATCCAGTATTGGACAACAACAAATGGTCCAAAAACCAGGGCTGGTTCAATCTCAACAACTGCAATTCCAGCAATCATATCAAGGACTTGAGCAACAAGTCTTTGTAAGTAATGGGCAACTGCATTTCCAAAGTGGTTATCAACAACCATACTATAATGGTTATGCCCATCAACCTTGTCAAAGTTGCCAGCATCAAATACATTATGCTGGTATGCAAAGACCCACTGCTCAGGCGATTCCATCTTATCCTGGGTATGCCTCGCCTAACTTGAATCAACAGTTGCCCTTTGTAGCAACTCTAGAATTACCAGATCTAAACCGGCTGACGAATGATCCAATTGCTTATGCCGCTTGGTGGCCAGCGATTCCGTATAAACTTCCATTAGATATTCCTAAATTTAATGGAAATCCGGGTGAAGATCCGTCGAATCATGTGATGACCTTTCATCTGTGGTGTTCATCAAACACCCTAAACGATGATTCAATTAGGCTTCGCCTTTTTCAGAGGACGTTAACTGGTCCGGTAGCAAAATGGTATATCGAATTGCCTAGAGCTTCATTCGACAACTTCAGTACCCTAGCCACAACCTTTTTAACCCATTTTCAATTACCGATAAGGTATGAAACGGGAACGGAACTCCTTACCAACTTCAAACAAACGACGGCCACTCACATATCTGATCATATACATGAGTGGCGACGTCATCGTAGAATGGTAAAAACGTATGTTCCTGATCAGCTTTTAGCTGAATGGTTTATCAAGTCATTACTACCTTCCATCACGGAAGATGTGGAAAAAGGGGGAGTCGTCACAGAAGAGCAAGTTATCGCTCGTGCGCAATATTTGGACTTGATTTACACTCAGTCTGGCACGCTCTATGATAAAATACCTGACGCCCCTAGACCGGAATTCTCAGTTCCTCCTCCTCCTAAATCAAACAATGACTCTCATGCCATCGATGGCGTGATTGGCGCGACAGACACGAAATCGACAAAGGCTACATCTAAAAAGGCCTGTAAGATTTCTAGTCAAAATGCAAATGAGGAATTTCTTGCCTCGGAAGTAAATGCCGTGTCGACTGACAAGGGCAAACAACTGAAGAGGAACTTCTTGCCTCGGAAGTAAATGCCGTGTCGACTGACAAGGGCAAACAACTGAAGCAACCAGGGGGCAAGAAGAAAAAGAAAGGGAGAAAAAGGAAGCAGGATGAGTCATCTCCTGAAAAGCCTTCTGGGCAAAGGAAACCCCCTGCGGGGTGTCATATATGCGATGAGGATCATCGGACGAGAGATTGTCCACATAAATCTGAAGTTAAGAAACTCTTTAAGAGTTCAAAAACCTCAGCAGTATTGACTGATCCGTTTCCAAGCCCGGGAACCAAACTGGTTGCTAATAAAAATGCTTCCCGATCCCAAGTGCTTATGTTGTCTATCTCAAAGCAGCAAAATGATGCTTTGGCAAGGAATAAAGATTACGGGAATCCACAGGTGTCGAATAACAAGGCTAATGAACAACCTAGTAGTTCGACAACAACTTTGACCAAAGTTGTGCCACCCATCATTCCTGAACAAATGATAAAGTTTCCAAAGGGAGTAGTGCACAAATCGACATTTAATCCTCGTGCAAAAATAGCACAGAATTATAATATAATAGAGGACCTGGCCCAATCGCCGTCCGCTATGTCGACACTTGAGGTACCGCAAATTGCCTCTCCCAAGAGCAAGCTTTATTATCAGCAATAGGTGGGATTGACCCAATGGATTCCAATCTTGTGGCCTTTGATCATAAAGGATATGACCCTCAGTTACTAGCTCAACTAGCTTTCCTTATTCAAGTGAAATCCCTCAACAAAACTGTTCATCGAACAATTATTGATGAGGGGGCATCTACATGCATTATGTCGATGAGTTGCTGGAAAACTTTAGGATCTCCAACCTTGTCGCGATCTTCGATGACATTAAAAGCATTCGACGAAAGGACATATACACCATATGGTATCCTAAGTAACTTGAAAGTTGAACTAGGAGGGAAAACAGTAGAAATTGATGTTGAAGTAATCGACAGAAACCTTGATTACAACATCCTATTGGGAAGACCCTGGATATATGCCATGGCCGCAGTTGTGTCGACCTACTTCAGGAAGATTGCATTTCCCTTCCAAGGAGGAATTACAATCGTCAACCAACAAACATTTCTCCCCAACAGTTCACAAGTTACGGGAAGCATTCCAATAATCCATGGAAGCAATCATTCGCTCCAAAATATCGGAGTAGGTCTCCTAAAAGACCCTGCCTTAATGGGTACTTTTGCCCTACCGCCTCCGAATAATCTGGCGGAAGTGGCCACAGTGGAATATGAAACCTTCTATATCTAATGGATTTGGACTCCGAGGATGGTTCTTATCTCGTGTCAACCTCGTTAAAAAATGAAACAAGGAGTCATGAGGATAGTTCTTTTACTGTGTTAACCTCATTAAAAAATGAAACAAATCCCCTTTTCAAATCTCAAAGGTAAACCTTCATTCCAACCACCGAGTTGAATGCAATGAAGCTTGGGGGGCATGCACCTCTAGTTGCGTTATTATGCTGGGGGCATGCAAACTTATCATCGAGCAGTTTTAGCGCATAGTTCAAGCTCGTTAAAAAATAAACATAAGACCGAGCAAATGTTTCCACCCGCGTTTAAGCTCGTTAAAAAATGAACTATCCCCCGGTAAATAACCATCGTGAATGAAACATTTTCAGCCATTAAAGCCTTGGTCGTGTTTGCACCGTCACCTCCACTTTTCCATTGGCAGATCGTTCACCTCCATTTGATTGTTTACCCATTTTGAGGAACAGCCGCGAAGAGTGATTTCACTAGCCATCCTTGTGACACTGCCGTGCTTGGAAAATTCCAACCCTTACCTGGAATCAGCTGCTACCCTTTTTATCACTCGTTCCTCAAAAGACGAGTCTTCTTTAAGCTCTTTTCATCTGACTCGTAAAACGTGAAAAGATTGCCGAGTTTTGGCCTTCCATCTCATTAAAGCGACCAGAAGTGCTATCCCTCCTCTAGATTTTAATCTTTTTGGACCTAAGGGATTATTGCACAAAAAGATCGAGCGCTTGTTTTGTTCGGCTCGTTAAAACTATCGAAAATTCATCCCTTCTGTATTGTTTTATACTTTTTCGGACCTAAGGGATTAGATGACGAAAAAGGAATTCCGGAGTTAACTTTACGTACCTTTTCAGACTCTCTAAAAATGAAAAGGACCGAGTTATCTTTGTCGTTAGACTCGTTAAAAACATTAATAGCGACAAACTTGTCTTTAGACGAGAACGAGTTTCACTATCGCTAGGCTCGTTAAAACATAGCGATGGGTTTGCCCAAAGGGAAAATTATAGAACAAGCATATGTTATCCTCCTCAAGCTTGACAAAAATAAAGAGGTACTGGTCAGCAATGACTGGGGAAAAATTGGGAAAAACTCAAAGAACCTTTATTGGTAGCAAGTCGCTCTTGAACATGACACTTCCATTCCGTGCCTGAGTCGGGTTGGGTTGTTTCATTCACCGGTCACATGACCATGGTCTCGCCATACCATCCACGTTTGGGGTAAATGCTACCAATCCATCACATAAGTGTCGCCGACATGTTCAAGAGAAGTCATCCAGAGAAGTCACCAGTGTCCCATCCACTACCATACATTATACTTCATTCTTTCATGACCGCCACCCTGAACCATATATCATCAGATCGTTTTCACCTCCATCAAAATCATTTGCTCCATTCCGTGTCATTGATGTGGGATTCATCAAGGCCCTCCTTTGACGGATCGCTTCTTGTCGACATCAGCTCATTATCCAAGAAGTTGATCTAGGAACACCCCATTCAGTACTTTGAAGCTTGCATGCCTCAATGGCAAGTTTCTCACTTCCGGCGACAGGTATACATCAATGACCTTCGACCGAAAGACTTTGCGTGGTGTTCGACGCCAAGTCCTTTATTCACACCATGTGAATTGTACTGCAGTACCTTGAGGGTCATCATCCTTATCGGTGATTCCTCTCGCGCTTGTTAACAGTTTACATCATTAACTGGTAATCAAGCGATGTCTTTCCATGTTCGACTTCAAAACATTTTTCACATGGATCGACTCGTACTTCGAGTGAAGATCGGACGAGATTGAAGACCCCGGATCTAGTTTCATCCATCCGGGCTGCGATATATATTCAAGAAAAATTAAGACATTGACATGTACAGCATTGCAGCACAGATAATCATCCTGCCAAAGGGATGATGACTTCATCAGAATCATCAGTCTACCATCAGACGATTGTCTGTCCTATGTACATAAAAATGAATTTATAAAGCTGAGCATGGGAATGCCCGCCTCAGCTAGATCATGAAAACAGTATGAAAAATAATGTATTGTATTGTATCTTATTACAGGTCTCCTCCCAGCATTGAATGAACTTCGGATCCTCCTAATAAAGCATTTCACCCGATAAACGACCTCATACTTTAGGGGGCAACTGTTATAGACATTTTTGTGCCTTACAGCTCTAAGCATGGAATGTCCATAATCCAAGGGATCCAAAGTCCCTAAAAGTGTTGTTCCTACCCCTATAGGAATAAGGTCAACCAATGACAGCTTCTCCCAGAAGTTCTCCACCAGAAACTACTCAGAGCTAGTCAAATCAGGATCAATTCAGATGCTCCACTAGCTGGCTGCGTTGCAAAGCACCCAAATACACTGGCTAGGTGCGTTGCAACGCACTTGAATGCACTACCCAGGTGCGTTGAGCGGGAAATGACAAGTGGCAGAGTCATTCAACGAGGTGGAGAGACAATGGAAGCTTCCAGAATCTTCTCCAATGACACTTGCCTCACTGAGTTCGACCAAGGATGAGTAAGAGGCTCTCAGTCTCCAAGTGGAAGCAAGAACTGACAGAGAGAAGCCACAAGTCAAAACATAAGCTGACTCATCCTCTCTGCTTACATCTATATATGGATCCCTCATCCCAGAGATCCAGAGGCTGGAATTTTGTACTTTGCAGAGAATTGCTGTTGGTTTTGCAATTGAGATTAGTGCATTGGGTGATTTATGCTTTGTTGGAGGTGAGGAAGGGATTCCTTTGCTGGGAGGTAGATGTTGGATCGGGACTCACTTGGTTGTATCTCCTCCTGGATCTTCTTATTATATCAATAAAACTATTTGAGTTTCTCCTACATCCTTGTGTATCAATGATGTTTTGTTATATTTGCATGTTTAGCTCAAATCTGATCCTAAGCTATTTATGAATGTAAATCTATGTCTTTGTGTAGTTTCTCTCTTCTGTGATCTTGCAGGAACTTGGTGAAGCTGGGCAAGTAAGGGAGCAGGTAGCTGGAAGCTGACAAAGAGGAGAGCGATTGGATCAACAAACTAGCGCAAGACACATGTTAGTTTATCCTTCCTCTTCGTTTACATTTCATAAAGAAGAATACGAAAATAGTTTTCCTTGTTTGTTGCTAAGGCACTGTCACACCTTAGAGTGGGATAGGGGCGTTCTGAGTAGATACTTTTCCCAACAACATATAGAAAAGTAGTTACAGAGGCACGTAAGTGCCGAGATCACTTGTTAGGGTTACACAAAGGACGATCGTAGAACTTCACAGGGGTTCTAAAAGACTAATAGGGAAGTACATTGATAAGCCCTAAAGGCTTATTGATTTGTGCGAAGGCAGAGCTAAGGTATAAAAACGACATCACAAACATCTTAGGGTGTGGAAACTTGGTTCCTGCATCCTCCCATACTGCGTCGGTTGAGATGTCAGTCCATGCTCCGCGGATTGATGCCAAAAGGGCCAATAGTGTAGGGATTTGCTTGGTTGACTAACACTGAACCTGGGTGAGGGAAAATTAAGCCAACCGAGGCTCTCAGGTTCCGAGTGCATATTCTTCAACCTCCCATCAGATGAGACCCCACAAAGAGGATTAGACATTTTTCAGGGTATTACCTTCAGACAGGGGCACTGAGAGACTGATTAATACTAGTTCATATCCAAACTCTAGATCAATGAGGATTTGTGGGACCTCACCTTGCCACACGAGATTTCAACAACAAATCTATCTCATATCCATTCATGGGAGATGGACTAGGTCCTCCAGACCTTAGTAGTGTGTGAAATCCCCTAGACAATGGTTTATTGGATAGTCTGCACTTTCCACCGACCCTTCATCGGGCCAACAGACTTTGCGGAGTTTTCTTCATTGTTCTTCATTCAACCTCAGATGTTAGGAGAGATGAGTCTGATCCTCATGCCCATTAGCTCTTGGATCTTCTCCGCTAGGGCATTCCATACATTGTATCTTTTATGTTCCTGCATTGTACCTTTTATATTCATGCATTGTATTTTTGATGGGAGACTATTTGTTTCTCCCACATTGTATGGACATCATTGTATTCAAAATTCCCTTTAACCTACTTTGTGGTGAATGGTTGCACATAAATATAATTATCTTATCTTATCTTATCTTATCTATAATCCACATAATGTCGAGCATTTATAGGTCAATGGATGTGGAAGCTTTTGCGTCAAGAAGCTTTAGGGAAAGCTTCATAATTTTGCTCGACCCATGGTGACACTGCTAATTAAATAAGTCCCCCTTTCTAGGTCTTGGCTTCATGTTATTTTGGTTCAAATAGTTTGGGGGGGGGGACTCTGCTCTTAGTTATCTTCACCAAAGGTTATTTGAATCAACTTGGGGATTCAAGGCTTTTTCTTTAGCTTTTATAGTGTTTAATTTTTAGGAAGAAGGTAGTTCTGGGCTTAATTTTGGGGTCTCGATAGATGGATTCCTACACAATGTGGAGGCCTTTAGATTTGTAGAGGCTTAGGTCATTCAGGCCACTCAATCACCTATGGTTATGTCAAATGAGTATTTGAATCCTCCTATTATGCAACAACCAACTTTTTTGCACAATAAATCGAGCTTGAAAAACATCTCCATTGGATAACTGAAGGGTTTAAGTATGTCGACCAAGGACATTTGGTGCCTAGAGGAAAACTAGATTATTGGTTATTTTGACTGGACTGATAGAGGATATTGTGGCTTGTGGGAAAATGTGACATCCCCTAGTTAACATTCCCTCATTGTAAATAATTGTAATTATTTAAAATGTTGAGAGAATGGGACACATATTCCAGATTGCTTGGAGAGGGAGATTGCTTGAGGAAATGGTTAATTTAAATGTACCATACATGGGTTGGTTAAAAAAATTAAATGAGTTGACTGAGCAATAAATTAACTGAAAATAAGAAGGACATGTCAATGTGTCTTTAACTCTAATAGCAAGCAAATATGACGAAACATTAAAGGGTAAGAATGAGTTGCGTTGTCCAAGGAGGTTAACTAAACGGATCCTTGGAAAACTATAGATAGTTGGTCTATTAGGCAAGCACAAAATCAAGTCGAAAGATAGAATACACTCTTACTCTCTCAAGCAGGGGCAAAAAAGAGAAGGTAGGAAGTGCACATATGTAATGAAGCAGAGAACATGTTCTCTCAACACATGCATAGTGGAGCAAAAGAACACTGGAAAAAATTCCTCCAAGGATCAGAGGTGTTTGGGAGAGTAGTGATCAGGACATAGTGATCAAGCTCTGGAAAAGATGAAATAACTGATGAAACCTTGAGAGGCTCGTTGGGTGAAAGCATTATAAAGAGCAATGACTTGCCTATAAGGTTGAAGAACCCACTAGAAGCTTGTGGATTGATTGATCTAAGATATTTTACTTATAGATGCATTAGAATTACATGTAATAGAGCTTATTAACCATGGAACTAAAAATCACATAAAACAATGTGGAAATAACAAGACAAGCATGAAACCATGACACAAAGATTTGATTACGGAGTTCATCCAATTTGGACGACGTCTTCGGGCCTTCTCGATAGTGGGGATGCCTTTATTCATTAAGTGGCATAAAAAGAGATAAAAGTACAAGCATCATTCATTCAAAATCCTTATGCCTCCAAGATGGAATATGGACGAAGAATGGAGAACCTAACTTGAGAAACAGATAGTACCACTGAAATCTTGGCAAAAAATCGCACAGAATCGCCTATCCGAACACCCAATTTGGAGAAATGAAGCTTTTGCACCCTCTCGGAATCTCCCTACTGCTCAAGGTAAGGTTTCAGCCTACTATCAGGTCAGTTTACTGTTGTATGCAATGGTTTCTGAACTTCTATGCCAATCCCCCTTTTTCATATGCAGATAGTCCATTATATATGTTGGTGGCTAACTCCTTAATCCCGGGTAGTTCCTAGGAAAGGACAAGTATTCTTCACCAAGAATCTTGGACCCTGATAGAATGCCGGTAACAACCCGCCAAACATAGCGAAACCTCTTAACTTCTTGACCACACATTAATCATAGAGAATCGATGCTTTCAATCAGTTGATAGACCTGGCCTTTTCGACAAGTGGCCTGCGATAAAGGCGGACCCGACGGACTATTAAACTACAATATATAATATATCGAGTTTGGAAGAACTTTTCAAATCACAAATTGGCGGACTTAAGGGTGATTCTCCATACGACCACTTCCCTTTGCAATCTACGATTGCGATATCACAAATCGCAACCTGACTCTGCTGGGGGCCGATTCATTAAGCACTTTCCTTGCGATATGCGAGTGCGATATATCACATTGCACTCTGGCTTGCTCTATGGCTTATTCTTTACCGCCAACTCGCCTCCGATCTGCGATTGCGATATCACAAATCGCAACCCGGTAGTGCTAGGGGCTGATTCTTTACCTGTGGATTTCTACAATTGCGATCAACGAACTACACCCCGCCACTTGGCATTTCCTCATTCGTTAAAGATTCCTACCACTTCATTTTCTCCTGCCACTTGTCACAGTTAAACCTAAACTTTGACTTGCTCTAACTTCTTCATATGAACTCGGATTTGAGTGTCATTCACATCGTTAGAATCATGATGACGAGCACTTCGATCTGATGCTAAGTTTATCTAGATTCTGCCACTTTGAGTTTTGAGCCTTCTTACCATTCCATTGGTACTTTTAGAGATCCACTTGGATCATTGATGAACCTACTAGATTGGGAAGAGACACTCAGGTACTTGTGAGGGCTGATGAACCACCAAAAGTTTCCTTGGGGCTGAAGCCCTGGTGTTTGACTCATTGATGAACTACCTAGAGAGGTGATATCTTTACCCATCAGTGGCTTATCCACTAATGATCATTCCCATGGTGTGGAAGCTCTTCTCCTGAAAGTGAGCTGGGACTCTTCGTACTTAATAGATAAGTTTCCACAAACACACAAATTTTATTAATAAGGAAAAGAAAAATTATATAAAATCTACAAGAGCTTACACGATCACTCAACACCCTTGCAAGTGGAGAAAAACAAGCTTTAAATAAGCTTGTGTCCTAAACTAATTTTGTTATGGATCACTTATTTCATTTACAAGTGTCCATTTACATTTAATGCACTTGTAACAACACTCCTAACTATTTTCCTAAATTAGTTCCTAAGAAATGACACCTTTCTAGATGTCATATCTTTTATAACAAATAGATATTCTAAGAAGACTCTAAAACTCTAAATAATTAATCTAAGAAAACTCTAAATAATTAAATATTAATTTATGTACTTTGGATCATACATCTAACATTCCCCCCTTTGATCCAAAGGTACATTACAACAGATACCAAGCTCTTCCCTAAACTTAGTAAATTTGATCGTGCCAAGTGGTTTTGTGAAAATATTTGAGATATGATCTTCTAAAGGATAATATACTAGTTTGATGATATCCTTTGTGACGAGTGTCCTAATGGAATGATAATTTGTGTCCACGTGCTTTTCTTTGGAATGGAAATGGGTTTTTTGAAAGTTTTATGGTTGATATCGATGAATAAATATGTGGCTTCTGCTTGAGGAATGCCTAAATCCTTCAAAATTTTGCACAACTAAACAATATCACATGTTGCTTCCCATGCAAATATGTATTTTGCTTCTGTTGAAGAAGTTTCCACTATGGCTTGCTTCTTACAACTCCAAGGGACTGTTGTTGACCCCATGTTCATCAAATAACTTGATATTAATGCCTGATCATCAATACTTCCAACAAAATCTGCATTTGATTATCCACCAAGTACAAAGTTCTTAGTCTTTTTCTAAAGAAGACCAAAATATTTCGTCCCTTGGATATATCTAAGGACCCTTTTTGCTGCATTCCAGTGGATTTCCCTTGGTTCATGCATAAATCGCGAGATAATGCTAACTACATAATATATGTTTGGACGAGTGTTTGTCAAATAGATCAAGCTGCCAATCAACTGTTTATAAGTAGTAATGTTTACCAATTCCCCCCTTCAAATTTTGAAAGTTTTAAGTTTTATTCCGTTGGGGTGAGAACAGGGTTGCAATCTGCATTCCAAATCTTTTAAGTAGTAAGAATGCATACTTGCTTTGACTAATGAAAATATTGTTTGGATGTTGGAATACCTCAACTCCAAGATAGTAGTGAAGTAATCCCAAATCATTCATCTTAAATCCAGCCCGAAACTCCTTCTTTACTTGCATAATATGACCATTATTGTTCCCAATAATGATTAAGTCATCCACATACATAGCTATAATCACCATATTTTTACATTGTTGGAGTCTCCATTGAGGAAGGAACTTTTAACATCCATTTGATGTACTTTCCATCCTTTTTGAGTTGTTAATGCAAGTGTTAATCTGATGGTGTTCCATTTTGTTGTAGGTGCAAATGTTTCCTCATAGTTGATTCCTTCTTGTTGTGCAAAACCTTTGGCAACAAGCCTTGCCTTGTACTTGTCAATGTCTCCATATGGCTTATACTTAATTCTGTAAACCCATTTTCATCCGATGGGTTTCACATTTTTAGGACAATCAACAAGTTTCCAAGTGTTGTTTTCCATCACTGCCTTGTATTCTTCAACCATTTCCTTTTGCCATTCTACATGTTTTACTGCCTCTTTGTATGTGGGGAGCTCGGTAAAATCATTGGTTATTAAGGAAAATTTTTCTTCATTTCTTTGTGAACGTATTTTTCCCTGTTTTGTTTTTCAAATCTAGTCTGACATCCTTCAAAAGTTGAATAACCCATTTAGGTAGTTGATGCTCACTTGTTTGTGGATATAAATAATCACCATCATTATATAATTGATTGATATAAACATATGTTCTTCGGTTATCTGAAGGTTAAGGGGGTGGAGAGCCACTACGAGATGAACTATTGCTAGAAGATTAAGCTGATCTTCCAAAAAATCCAGATGGTCCAAATGAAGTAGGTGAGTTGGATGAACCATTTTCTAATGAAGGCAATTCAATCTCATACAAATGTTGTGTACTTGGATGATTTTGCATTTTTCTTTTCTTTTTATCTCCCTTAGTTTCCAATTTTTGTAGAAGACTTTCTATCTCTGTGGCACTCTTGCTTTCTATTTCATCAAATATAACATCCCGACTTACAATAAACTTTTCATTGGACAAAAGACGATATCATTTCTTTTCATTGGAATACCCAATTAATGTACACTTCAAACTTTGTGAATCAAGTTTAGTTCAATTTTCTTTTGGAACTAAGTCATAACACACTGAACCAAAAAATCTAAGATGTTTGACTCAAGGTTTGAAACCAAACCATGCTTCATATGGTGTAATTCCATCCAAAGAAGCAGTAGGAGACTTGTTCCTTAAGTAGACTATTGTATGTATTGCTTCTGCCCAGTATAAAGGACTTAAATTTTTTAAAGTTAGCATGGATCTTGCCATCCCTAACAAGGTGTGATTCATTCTCTCTGTTACTCCATTTTATTATGGAATGTAGATATTGTAAGATGTATTTTGATACCATTGTCCATGCAATAAGTTTGGAATTTATTGGAAATTAATTCCCCTCCATTATTTGTCTTGAGAGTGCTAATTTTCTCTTTAACTTCATTCTCAAAAAGTTGTCGAAGAGTCTTGAACTTTTCAAAGGTTTTGATTTATGTTTTAAGAAATAAACCGAAGTCATTCTACTAAAATCATCAATGAAAAGCAAAAAGTTTCTACAACCTCCTAGATAAGTATGTAAAGGTCACAAATGTCAACGTGAACCAATTGTAAACGCTTATTTGCACGCCATGAACTTGTTGGAAAAGTTTCTTGACTTTGTTTCCCGTAAATGCAAGATTCACATCTTGCATTTTCTTTCTTAAAAGTTGGAATTCCTTTAACCATTCTTTACTTTTGAAGTTGAGAGAGACTTACAGAGTTTAAAGGCCCATATCTAACATGGCACAACCTTATTGGTGAAATATTTGTATTTGTTGCTCCTGCAAAATCATACTTCTGTGGAATGACTGTTCCTTTCATCCTTAGAAGTTTTCCATATTCATATCCTGTCATGATTGTTTTCATAATTTTTTTAATGGAATTGATTTTTACCAAGCCATCCTCCATAACAACCATGATGTCCTGCTTATTGAATCATGACTAATGACAACAAATTATTCTTGAATGCTGGGACTTACCAAACATTTGAAATTAGTTTTTCTCCAATGCCAAGAAGAGAAACTTTTACTAATCCTTTTCCACAAGGATTGTGTCTTGTATCATTTGCAAGAAAGATTGAATTGAGTTGGCACTGTTGAAAAGTCCAAAAGAAGTCACGTCGAAAAGTCATATGTTGTGTTGCCCTTGTATCTATGATCCAAGCATCTTCATAATCAATTTTAAGATATGTGGAGACTTGTAATGTTGTTGATTCTGAACTTTGAAGTGTAGTGAAGACATATTCAGAGTCTCATCTTCTTGATCGTTAGCAAACTATGCCAAATGTTGTTGAAACTTTGGAATTTTTTCAATAGAAGTTTGACAATCTTCAGCATAATGACCAATTTTGTTGCATCTTTTACAAACAACTTGATTGAAATCTTTGCCTTTGCCTTGACTTTGTCCTTTGCCTATGCTTTGTCATCTACCTTGATTTTATCCTTTGCCTTAACTATGTCCTATTCCTTGATTGTTTCCTCTGCCTTGAATGTTGCCTCTGCCAGAATTGTTGCCTCTACTGAAGTTGTTCCCTCTATCTTGACTTCTACCATGACCTTTTCCTCTATATGCTCCTTGATTTTTATTGTTGGTTCCTCTTCCTCTACCCCTAGAACTTTTAGTTGAATATTTACTAGTTTTAGCTTCTGTAAAGAAGACATCTTCTCCGTCACGTTTCTTCTTTCCAAAAGTTTTGTCATGTTGAGCTAGCATTTCACTTAATTCATCAAATTTTAACTTCTCTAGCTTTCCAGTTACTTGTAAAGTTTCCAATAAATGTGTATATGAAGAAGGCAAACCAAAAATCAAAATAGTAGTCATGAAACTATCATCCACTGCTTGAAATCCAACCTTTACTATTTCCAGCTTAATGTTCTTAAGTCTGGAAATGTACTCAAGTACATCTCCCATTATGTCAATTTATGTTGAAACATATTCAATTAAAGATCACCTCTCTTAGATTTTGTTTGGGTATCTAATAATTCTTTAAACTTTTTCCAGGAAGACCATGCATCAATATCATTTTCAATGTGAACACACATTTCATCATTAACTGAAGATTTAATTAATGATAATGCTTTGGCATTTTTGATCTCCCATTTAGTTAGTAAGTCTACATTTGTAGGTTTGTTTGGTTTAACATCACCATCACATACATCTTACAAAAATTCATTATAAATCAATATGCTTTCTATGTGTCTTTTCCATGTCTTGTAATTCTTTGAGCCCTCAAGTTTGTGAGGCTCAGAAAATAAATTTACTAGCTTGGACATTATAAAAGTAAATGTATGCACCAAGATAGATCACGCACCACAAAAAAAAGATGGAAAACACACCACACACACAATGCCACAACAAAAAATGATCTATAAGGGATTGGCCTTGACCCTCGTATAGTCGTTTGAGAAGAAAAGTGACCGAGATTTGCACTTGGCTCTAGTCAACTTCTCTAAAATCGTATAATTAAACTTTCAAAATATGACTTTTTACAATGCTCTTTGACGAGCCCCATAAATGGGTAATTATATGGGCTCATTTTGCCTCCTAACATAGTTAAATCAACCATTCTATTAACTTATTGCATGTTTTTTGATTATATTTATGCTTATGGAGTGAGTTGAGTTAGTTATGATGCCATGAGGTCTAATATGTGTTTAATGCAGATATTTGTTGAATTTTGAAGACAAGGTCAAAGATTCAATGGACAATTGGAAGCAATAATTCGAAGTGGAAAAAGGAGAGGATTTATAGGAGGGAATTCCCCTCATTTATTACTCCCCACTTCGAATTCCCCTTCATGCAGCTCAGAGTACAAACAACCAAATCAATGCACTAGGAGGCAGCCGAGCAAGTGGAGGATAACTTATGTTTATCTCGAGATTTGGGCGCCAAGCCTCCCTGATTTTAAGGAAGCTATTGGGAGCTTTAGTTGTATAAGTAGAGAGGCCTAGGGCCTCACTAGGGTCGACTTTTTGTTGAATTTTTTCTGCAGTATTGCTTATGTAACTCTACTCAACTTCGAGCTTATTATCTTGACAGTTCATGTAATCTTGTTATTGTTTTGAGAATAAAGATGGAATCCTTTTTGAGTTAGCACTGAGTTACCTCAGAGAGCTAAAGCTCTTGGGTTAGGGCCCAATCCAAGTAGCCAAGATCCTCTTTTCTTGTATTTGTATGTTTCATTTCAGTTTGTAGATTAGGTTGTTGTTAGATGTATTTCTTTTATGGTTAAGAATATGTTGTTTTTGATGATTCAGTACTTTGCTTCCATTTGTGTTTTCAATAGTAGGTTAAGCAGTGATAAAGAAAAGATCCAAAAGGCTAGCAGCAGTGCCTTGGCCTCTCTTCCTCCCTTTGGGACAATGATCTGAGGTAAAGACCCTCTTGTTGCCCCAAAAACACAGATTTTCCTCCTTCATAGGACTTCTAGTGTTTGTAGCTTTCTAATTGGTTTATAGTTTAGTTTGATTTGCTTAAGAACTTCTTCATCATGCTCATTTCCTTATTTGCAACAGTCTTCTTTCATGCAATGGTTATCAACATTTTCTTCCATAGATCATAGTTTACTCATGCAAAAAAACCTGTTTTTTAGATGCTCTTATTTCCTTGCTTGCTTAATCTCATTAGTTGACTGTTAGTTCTTTTGCCACAGATCTCTTCTCATAGCAGGTCAGCCTATCAGCCATCACACTCTCTCCCTGATCCATGCCCTACAAGTTACCCAAAGTTCACCTCAAATCTGCCTTAGTTTTCTGCATTTTTCCATAGGACTTCTTCCTCTCTCCCAATCATCTTTCCCTCTCCTAATGACTCTTGTTGGACCCTAGGTGCCCTAACACATCATCCCAACCTTCAACTACCTTTTCCACCCGCTCTCACACCCTCAAAACCTTCAAAACTGCTCTCGGCATCCTCCTGTAGACCTCCTGTAGATCCCATGTGTCCTCTTGTATATTTTCCTTTAGGCTTTCTTTTGAAGGCCGAGTGTGAGAAAAGCCTCCAAAAGGCCACCCAAGACCTCCTAGGACCCATCTACACCATCCTACATCTCTTAAAACCCCAAAGTCGCCCTTCAACACCACCGATTCACTTCCACCTTCACATACAATAAAATACATGCATGTCAATTTCACATAAAAATACATAAAAATCCAAAAGATGTCTTTTTTCTCATTTACTTCTAGAAATAGCTTGAGTATATGTTGTTTACTTCCGTGAGTAGGTAATGGCATTCATTTCATGGTTTTCATAGTGCTTTCTACAAAAGTAGGATTAGTTGGTTAAGTAGGGTTTGCTAGGTTTCCTTTACATTTCAGTCTTTTTCCTTTTTGCAATTAGAGTAGCCTCTGTAGAGTAAGCTTTCCTTTCATCACATATAGAGCTTCTTCTAGAATCCATAGAAGTTGGCTTGAGCTCCTAGTGATCTTGCGCTAGCTGACCAAGTGACAGCCTGCAGTAAGAACTAGTACTTGTGCATACAGCACCGTCGCTTCTAAATTTGTTATGAACTGCCGGGTTGATAAGAGTAAAGTAGGCAGCCCAGGAGTTGCAACATTATTGCTGCAATATTGGTGCTCACCACTCTTGCAATTTGACTTCTTTGACTCTAGCCCCCCTGAAATTAAAAGTTACTTTGAGTTACAATTTGTTTCCCTCAAAAAATAAAAAAGAAAAAAAGAAGAGATTACACCTTATTGCTCCAAAATTACAAAATTACACCTTATCACTACGAAATTAAAAAAATCACACCTTATCACTCCGAAATTACAAAAATCACACCTTATCACTCCGAATTTACAAAAAGAAAACACACCTTATTACTCCAAAAAATATACAAAAATAACAAAAAAATCAACTTATCACTCCCAAAATACTACAAATTAAAAAAATGATAACTTATCTCTCCATTAACTTTACTTTTTAATTCCTTTTAAACATCCATTAAAAAGGAATTTACAAAGTCACTTTTAAAAAAATTGAATTTGAGCATTCAATCTTTAAACACAAAGCCATACGTTTATTCAAATATTTCATTGGAGAAATAAATTAGGCACCAGAAGTTCTCAGCGCATCCACTCCAAATGGCTTCCATGTTCGTGCTCAATGGTGGTATTTAAAGTCGATGACTTCCTCCATGCTAAATGTTTCTAGCTCCTCCATAGTGTTGGCTTTTTTGCTAAAATCGCTATAATTGTTGTTTGTTGAATCTGTAAGTGCCAAATACATCCACCTTTTTCAAACAATTTATGGAACGAACAAACATTGATCTTTCTAAGGTTGTGGATTTAAATCTAGAGTGAATTAAGATAGGTTGCACTAGCTAAATGTTCGATTGATCTTGTTCATCAATCTTCCACGCATGTCCTTTAAAATTTCTTCTTCACACAATTAGTCACGGATTCTTCCATGCAGGGGGCTTTATGCACCCCAAAAAAAAAATCAACATAGGGTCACCATAAATTCGAGAGCTCAGGGTCACCATAAGCCTGAAGAAAAATGCTTTTACATGGTCGAGGGATGACATGAATGACTGAATTAGGAAATAATGTGTGAGCTCAAAAGCTACTCTCCAACTCATACCAAATAAAATGAATTTTGTTGCCTTACAAAGACCCTTTCAAGTAACAAATATAAATTATAGATCTAGGCCAAGGAAAGGAAGGGGTTGCAAATAATTCGACAAAGATTAACATTGAAACCAAATTTCAATCTCTCATTAGGAAAAAAACTCAATTTTCTTTTCCTCAAAAAAGTTGAGCAATTTACATACCAATCAATTGTTGATCATTTTGATGGAGTTTTCCAAAATCCTATAAAGTTTGAATCTCCTCTTCACATCATATACATCATTGTAGCTCTGATACCACAACCATAATAGAAGTATCCTTAGACACACAAATTTTATTAATAAGGAAAAGAAAAATTACATAAAATATGCATGAGCATACACATGATCACTCAACACCCTTGCAAGTGGGGATAAACAAGCTTTAAAAAAGCTTGTGTTGTAAACTACTTTTTTTGTTTGTTTGTTTATGGATCACTTATTTCATTTACAAGTGTCCATTTACATTTAATGCACTTGTAACAACACTCCTAACTATTTTCCTAAATTAGTTCCTAAGAAATGACACCTTTCTAGATGTTATATATTTTATAACAAATATATATTCTAAGAAGACTCTAAAAATCTAAATAATTAATCCAAGAAAAATCAAAATATTTAAATATTAATTTATGTACTTTGGATCATACGTCTAATAGTACTATGGTATCTTGACATGGATGTGAAACATGTCTGTAAACACTTAGAAGAAGTTTGTGTAGTTGGTGGATGAAGGCTGAGTGACCTTGTCACGTCCTGTTTCAGTTGTCCATGTTGGTTAAGTTTCTTCTCAAAAGCACTCCACCTCAAGCACTAGAATCTAACTCGAGGGCGACAACTACAAGTAATTGTGGTTGCAACTTATCATTAGTTGGGTGGAGAGTTAGAGTCTCACTCTAAGATGCTATATCTCTGATAATATAAGTATTTTCATGTGTCTTTGTGCATGTGATTGTCATGTCTCTATTTATTGTGTTGAGATACAATCATGCTAGTGTTGAGGAGTGTTATTTTCATGCATGAATGATGATGTCAATACCTTGTATAAAAAAATAAAAGGATGGTTCATTCCCTGTGAATATTTCTACGTTTGAAACTAACCTAAGTTGCCTTAGTATGAATAGTTGGTTAATATATGTTATCATTAAACATCTACCTCAAAACTTTGAAATTTCAGGCTACTAGGTTGATAAGTTTGCATATACGAGCATGTAGATGTGTAAAACCAGGCTAGGCTAAGGTGCATTTAAGCTCATGAGAGATACCACTTATTTGTATATATATATATATATATATATATATATATATATAGATATTTGTGTGTGTGTGTGTGCGCTTCGCAGGATATAGGATTAGAGGTTTTATGAAATCATATGTATGAGTCAAGACTCAAATTCTTACCATAACCATCGCAACAAAGACTTGGGTGGTGAAATGAGCCTCGATAATCTAAGGGCTCGAGCCCTAAGTCTCAATAGGCCCATGTGCAATTGAACCATTGTGATTGAAATTGTGGGCAGTGGAAATCCAAGTATTCACATTTTACATAAGCCTCGGGGTTGAAGAATTGGGGCCAAGAGGAGACAGGAGGCTTGAGCCTGATAACCCAAGTGACCAAGCGCGATGACCAAAGGTGGAACAAGAGAAATATGGCCTGTCAGGAGTTGAACGTGTTAGCATCATTGAATGATTCCTGGAACTTTCTTGTTAGAGGTTTCAAGGGGATTCCCTAAAGGAAGCTCTGGTAGGATTTTACTCCCAAGGTGACTTGGCACTATGGGGCTAGTTGAACACCCGCTCATGAAGTGACAAGTGGAATTTTGATCCCTTTCTTTCATTGTGACCTTTGTGAGTTGTGTGGCACCAAGTGTACTAAAACCCACAATTATGTGACTAATATTATGGAGGGCATGACTAAGATGACATAACACCAACATTTAGTATTGATGACATCACCTTGGAACTTGGACCCCAGAGGTTTCGCACGAAGGCACTATGGAAAACTCCTGAATTTTTCTTTTTGAGAGGACGTTGTATGGTGGATTAGCATACAACTATGAGTTGGAAGGTTGGATTTGTGTGAAGCTACGAGGATATGTTGGCAGTAGAGCCACAAGGATCCACAAATTCCCATAACTTTCATCTTGAAAGAATCGACAAGGAACTACATAGGTTTCTCCCAGGATGAGGTGGTCAAGGAGGGGATCACACCTGATAATCCCTCCTTTGTCTTGCATGAGTGTTCATTTGTTTGGAAGGGTATGATGTATAAGCGAGTTGGTAGCAGATATACGTTCTCCTGGATATGAACGGGTTGATAACTACCATGTGACCTATGATGTGGTTAGCCACATGGAAAGCCTGATGATGTAGCACTAACTAATTGGCCATATCTTTAATAAGCCATATCTTTTGATCCAGACCCTGGATTGAAAAAAAAAAGTATATCATTGGAAAGATATTGAAGAGATGAACACAACAATGCCACCCATCTCTTGTTTTGAGAAATTTGAAAATGTTGAAAAATTCAACTCCCATTTCCATGATATGATAATGGGAGTCAAGTCATGATAGTAATTGTCTCCTTCTACTCCTAATTGGGGTTAGTGTTAGTGGCGTGCATGTTATAGGATGGTATCAGAGCTTCCAGGTTTAACAATTGGACTAGATGGGCTTTATCATAGAATTAACAAGCGAAGGTTTGACACTAGACCTTTGAAGATTCAGTGAGGCCTTAATGCCTCATGATAAGCATTAAAAGACTTATTGTTGTATGGATTGAATTTGTGTATTGTTGGTGTGTCCTCATTATCACGAATATATGCATGTAGATGGTGCTAATGATTTATATGATTTTATTAATATTAGTGTACTAATTAAGGTGTAATGTTGCAACCAACTTTACACTAGCAAATTTCCAATAACGAGCCAAGGTGATAATGTTTATTATGAATTGAGATTTGTTAAATTATGTGTGTGCATGACAACACATGAGGGTTAAATACCATATGAACAACAAAGGATGTTAAAATATAGGACCCAAGGACCAAGGAACGAATATTAGATTGGTGTAGTGTAGCTCTGATTAATCACAACAAGGACACGAAGAAGGAAGGATAGATGAAGAGGAAAAATCAGCTGGACAATGGGGAGGGGTAGAATCTCCTGATTGGATGGACACGTTGAGAATCTAGAGAGCACAAATAAGTAGTTGTAAGGCTACAATGAGAGACTTGTGAGAGCGTAAGAGAAACAAGTAGAATTCAATGCAGTAATACTACAAAGCCTATCAGACTTGCAAAGGTAGAGGAAACATGAGATGGGAATCAACCATAGGGACATGTAAATCCCTTTTGGATGATGACATGGATTTATGAAGGAGTGAAATTAAATACAACTTAAAAAAAAACACATAGATACAATGGAATATAACTTCAATTAATAAATAACAATTGTTGAAAACTGTTTACATGCAGAAAAGAAACAAACTAGCTCAAGCGATTGTAGCTTATATTTGAGAAGAGATGTGATGGCTACATGCCTTCTAAATTGTATTATAATGAGGTTTGAAGGTCTTTTTATCATCAAGAACAATGGAAAACCTCCAAAAATCTAGCCCTGGGAGATGAAGTGCCAAAAGCTTATGGGCCTCATTTGGGTTAGTTGGAATGTCAACTCGCCGAGTTCGTAACTTTGGCATACAATATTTGTTTGGTGTTCATGATACTTCTAAGGACAATAATTTTCAACTAATTGGCCTCTCGTTTTCCCATTTGTAAAGAAAACACCAATCAGGGCCTCAAAACGGGTCTGAAATTTCAGGACTCGAAAAACTGCCAAAAATATAAAACTGTTGAAATAGGAAACTATGTTGGAAATTAGGAAACTGAAAGGAAACAATGTTGGGGGCCCAAGTGGAATAGGCGGGTGGCCACCAATATCCACCTAGATCAGAAAAGAAGAAATAACCAATGGGGCAAATGAGAGTAGATCTAGGAAAAGGCACAAATTGTCAAGTGAAGACAATGTGAAAGGAGGCACTCTACTAAGTACTCCTAAAAATGATTTAAGCACCCATGAACAACAATATGAGAATGCTCACAAAATGCCACATCGTCATCACTATCATCATCATCATGGGAAGAGGAGGGAAAGAGAGTATGTACCAAAGGAGTTTAAGAATTCCAAGCCTCCTATATTTGGTGGTGAAATAAAGAAACCAGAGGATGCAGAAGCTTGGTTGGTGGGAATGAAGAATTTCTTCTAAATTCATGACTATTCTAAGAACATGAAAGTGAAGGTAGAAAATTTTAGCCTAAAAGGAAAGGCTGATATCTGGTGGGAAGATCTGAAAAATGTAAAGGGCATAAAAGAAGAAGAGTTGTCCGGGAAGTAATTTGAGGAATATTTTAGGAACAAGTATCTATCTGAGAGATACTTCGATAGAAAAGCTAAGGAGTTCTATGAGCTCATATTGGAAAAAATTGTATTGCCTCCTCCTACAATTACCCACTTTTAAAATCTCTTTAGGGTAAGCCTGAGTTGAGTGCTACAATGACATGACTCGACCTCCAAGTTCCAATTATGGAAGTGGGGCCTACAAAGCGATAACTTACTAGTATCCCTCAGGGGCTACATATCACTAAGGATCCTGAAAAACACCCCAGGTGATCAATCCCTAAGTTGGAACTCTTTTTCGTTGACTTTAACACCCCAACCGCACCCTTGACACACCGTGCATGTGGTTATGAGGCTCCAACCACACCCATAAGCTGGCCTGCATGCGGTTATGACCAAAAATTCCTTGTTATGTGCATTTGGTTGTGATATTTATGCCATCTTTTCAGGAAATCCTCCGGACCAATGCCCAAAACTAGCCTTAAGTTTCCAGAAACATAATTAACATGAGAACAAGGCTAATCATTCAAAAGTTGAACAATATCTTGACCATAACATGCCTAGTACATGATATACATTTCGTCAAACATATGGCAAACATATAATTTACAAGTCATGAATGCACATTTGATCATAAACCTTTGAACTTCATCTAAGAATCACCAAGAAGGCTCAATGCCCTTTCAAGCTAGTTTCAATAACACTTGTTAGCCCATGCATTCGTTAACGATTTAATAAACTGTCAAATCATGAACAAGAGCCATAACTAGAGCACATCATAGAGCCATGCTTATAACCAGCATATAACCATAATAGAAACCATGAAAAATCAACCATAAAATCCACATAATAACAAGTACATGTGCTCATTAATTACATTATAGGAATAGCTCATATTAAGTTATGCAAAAGCCAACCAAGTTAGGGACTTCCACGTACCACTCGACCATAGATTGGGCTAAACCAAATATTTCTTTCAACCAATCACCCTCGTGCCACATTCCAAGCATGAATGTGGGATATCATGGGATAAACCAAGACTTGATCAACCAGGGACTCTAGAGGTTAAACCACCTCCACCCTCAACTTATTGTGATCTCACCTACACCGGTCCTGAGATCACAAAATCAAACTAAGCTTGGATGCCTCATAATTTATTCACCATACCTTGAGGAATTTTCATGTCTCCACCCACCCGTTGAGGGCTTCCTGGAGAAAACCATCTCCACCCCCAACCCTTGGGATTTTCCTGAGACCACCTCACTTGGTTTCAAAACCTTCCGGCAATCTAAAGCTCAACCAAGAATGAATCCCATCACACTATGGTTATCCAAGAAACGACAAGGCTAGGCTGAAACTACTATCAAACTAGGCAAAACCCATGCCAATGACAACAAATGAATCAAATAAATAAATGCATGTATCATGCATTCACATCCCAACAAGAAAATAACACATGCAATCTGTTACCTGTAAGATCTTCCTATTGAATTTGTTGATCCAAACTTCTCCTTGAGCTCCTTTACTTCCCTTTGCATTTTATTTGCTTTCCTTCTCCAAATACAAGTGAATGCTAAAATGGTCCAAGAATGCTCTAATTGTGCACGAGTGTTTGAGAGAGAGAATGAAAGGAGAGAGCCAAAACCAAACTGACAAAAGCTGTGAACTGTTTCTTTGATGTCGTTTTATCATTGATGTCTCATTTTTCTTCATTTTCCCTCCTTTTTATTTAATTTCCTTAACATGCATATTTGTGTATCTTCACCTTCCTCTTCTCCTATTTTCCTTTATTTCCATAATTAAATACCAATTATTGTCTCTTTTCCTTTGCCAATTTCCATAGATATTAATAAACCATAAGTTATGCCCACCAAAGTGTTTTCCCAACATTCAACTTGGAATACACATCCCATGACCATGGTCTTATTTTTCCTTTATTATCCTTTATTACACGAAGGTTTAACCTGAGATTGTTACACAAATAATAGATAAGGAGTATACCACCAAATTCTTAGAGTTGCTAAGGCATGTCTCCTACCTTAAGGAAGAAAAAGCAAAGATTCAGAGGAATGTCAGTGGACTACCACAATCCTTTAAGAATAGAATTGAGTTTGATGAGGCCAAGACATTGGAGGATGCGATTCGAAAATTGAAGCACTTTTATGAGAAGTCTAAGCACAAACCTGAGTATAAATCAGATTAGAAATTCAAAGGCAATGCCAAGTTTAAAGGAAAAAAGGAAAAAAGCAACTAAGGTAATGAGTGTGACCCCTGTTAATCAAGAAAACCAATAGAGGTCCAACATGGCCAACAGAGGTTGTTCTACTCACGAAGAAGCCAAGAATTATGAGAAGGGTCCATATAAGTGTTGTACTTGTGGAGGAAATCGCTTGAGGAAATATTTCTCACATCATAAGCACACTCGCCCAAGACTCTAAGCGAGTAGGAAGCAAAGATAGTGAAGGGCGTGGCCCAAAATATACCCAAAATTCTATGCAACAATGGATAATTTCCAAGTTTATCGCTAGGAAATGATCATTGAAATGGAAGGTAAGTTATGTGAGAAATGTATTACAGTGTGGATTGACCCTGGATCAAACTTTAGTTAGATTAGTCTTGCTATTGTTGAGAAATGCACACAAAAGAAAGAAGCACACAATGAGTCTTGGCTAGTTCAACTGACCAAAGGGATGAAAACAAGAATTGAGCATTAGGTGAGGGCTTGCCCAATCGAATGGAAGGGGATGCCAACTATTGCAAATCTCAGTGTGCTTCCATTGGGAGCATATAGTGTACTATTGGGCATGGACTAGTTGTACCTGCATCGCACCAAGGTTGATTGTTTCTAGAATACTATCAAATGCCTTGATGAAGTTGAAAAGCATAGAATATTGCAGGGAATGTTGAAGCCTACTTTTGTGAGATTAATTTCAGCTATGCAAGCCAAGATAAACCACAAAAAGGGATGTATTTTATCTGCTATGCAAATATCTATTGGCGCTAAAGCCAACTACAGCGCTAGAAATGATGATAGTGATATCCTTAGGAAATACCCTATTTTAAAACAATTTTTAAATGTTTTTCTAGAAGAGATGTCTGGGTTTCCTCCTCACAAAGAAGTGTGTTTATCTATTGAATTAATACTAGAAGCAACTCCAACATCCAAGGCACCATATAGAATGAACATCCCTTAATTGGATGAGCTGAAGTTATAGCTCAAGGAGATGTTGGACAAGGGCTACATAAGGCTAAGCATGTCTCCATGGGGAGCACCGGTTCTATTCGTGAAGAAGAAGGATGGCACACTTTTGTTGGGCATTGATTGTGGACAACTGAACAAGGTGACCATCAAGAACATGTATCCCTTGCCATGAATTGATGATCTGTTCGATCAATTAAGAGGAGAAATAATATTCTCCAAGATTGACCTGACATTAGGCTATCATCAGGTGCACATTAAGGATGAGGATATCCATAAAACAACATTCAAAACGAGGTATGGGAATTACGTGGTAGTGCCTTTTGGTCTTACTAATGCCCCTGCAATTTTTATGTGCCTTATGAACAATGTGTTGCATCCTTTTTTTTTTTCCACGGAAAAAGTCGAACCATCTATTAATTAAAGTAGAGAGTTACATAGCAAATGCATAGCATTTCCGAAGGACTCATTCTTTTCCTTATAATAGGAAGAAGAAATAAGTCTCTACTGGTTGACACATAACCATCGCATTAGACTCAGCTGGTTGGCAAAGAACCAGCGCGACAGTCACCATTGGATGACAAAAAAACATTACAGTGAGGAAAAACTGCTCGCTAGACACCCAACAGAAACAGGGGAGACGACCCAACCTGTACACACACCTCCCGAGATCCAATAAAGGATAACACATAGAAGGGAATTGTGAGCAAACGGACTGTGTTGCATCCTTACTTGGATAAGTTTTTGATAATGTTCGTTGATGACATGTTGGTCTATTCAAAGACCAAGGAGGAACATGAGGAGCATTTGGCTACAATATTGTAACTACTAAGAGAACATAAGCTACATGCAAAGCTTAGTAAGTGTGAATCCTTCCAATCACATATCGATTATTTGGGACACATTGTATTGAAAGAGGAGTAATAGTTGATCCAGAGAAGGTTAACACCATCATGGAATTTCCAACACCTAAGAGCGTTGCTAAAGTTAGGTCCTTCATGGGACTAATAGGCTATTACATGAGGGTCATCAAGAACTTCACCAAAATTGGGCACCCAATTACTGCATTGCAAAAGAAAGGGAATATGTTTGAATGGAAAGTTGATTGTGTTGCAAGCTTTTATCAACTGAAGCAATTGTTGACTAATGCACTAATGCTAAGAATAATAGATCTTTAAAAGGATTTTGTGGTTTGCATGACTTGGTGGAACCTTGATGCAGGAAGGCCAAGTGGTTTGTTATGGATCTCGAAAGTTAAATGAACATGAGAAAAACTATGTAGCTCATGATTTCGAATTGGTTGTCATCATCCATGAATTGAAGACGTGGAGACACTACCTTCTTGGTAGAAAAATTACTCTAATGACTAATCGTGGAGGGCTGAAATATTTGTTTGTGTTGGGTCGTTCGTTTCGGGGGAATTTTTTTTGACACATTTTGACCAATTTTGATTGAATGGCAGTTGCAGAGGAAACAACCGAGGGAAAGAGAGAAAATACGCCAAGATCCATCAGACATTGAAGTTGGTAAGAGAAAAATATGGGGACATGCAAGCACAACCGAGCTGCAAAGGTCATCAACAAGAGATGGAGCAGTTACAACCGAGCCACGAAAGAAACCAAGGAGGGAAGTGTGTGGCATTTGAGGAAGAGACTAGAAGTTCAGGCGAGCGGAGGTTATAAAAGCTAAAGGAAAATACAACAAGAAGGAGGAGAAGCTCATATGCCAAGATGTTGCTGCTGAGTCTACTAGAGTTGGCCTGTTCTGTGTATATCTGATTATGAGCTACTTTGTATGCTTATTCTTCTATTCTTATCTAAAGGGCCATAACACCAAAATGTAATGATGTTTAAGTTCAATGGGAATAGCTTTGATATTTCTCTATGGTTCTTAATGTGTTACTTTTCATGGGCCTCTTTAAAAAAAATTCTTATGAATGAATGTGGATGTCTTCTATATCTTTGGATGCTTTGCAAGTTACACTTTGTTATGGTTATATGTCACACATTATGATTTATAGAGTAGATGTGAGTGATAATATTTCCACAACTCTCCTTGATGCTTGATGCTTGATCTTAATCCTTATCCTAGTAAGGTCGCAACACGCCTCGGGTGAGACACCTTACATCTCTTGAGTAAGGTGAAAATGACGGCATTACACTAGACTACAATAGATCCTTTGTTGGCCCCTATGTCTGAATCCATAACTCTATCTTTTACAAAATTTCCGCTAACAAATGGTTTTGTTGTCAAGACCTGAAATTTCTTTAAGGGATTTGGAACATGGTGTCAAGGATCTTTAAGAAGGATCTTCAGGATTGGTGGCATGAACAAGTAGAGCGGTTTATTTATCAATAAGCGGAACTCCGTCACAAAAGTGTGAAACGAGTGAAGGAATAATTTTGTATGTGGAGCCTGCGAGTGATCAATACGAGATATTCTGGTATAAGTTCCCAGAGTATCTTTACAATTGGTTGTGAAGGTTGTAGACAAAACAAAAGAATGACAATAAGAGTAGATCTCCCCGTACCTGGACTCAGGCTAATCAATTTGAGCTACGCTAACTCGATATAGACCTAACTCGGACCATTGATTTTTGGGTACAAGCTACTTCAGAAGGCTACATTATCTAGTTTGTTGCAGAAGACCATCAATCCTTTTCCAAGTCTTAGGTTGTGTTCAAGTCAGGGTTGCAGGGAATACTACTGAAAGAGATTTCATTGTGGGTTAAAGTTTTAATGGTGGAAGAGAACCTACTTCTGGTTCAGGGCCAACCCATGGCCGCTTAAAGCCTCGATACTGGGGGAGGGGTATAGGGGGAGGAACGTTACTTGGTTGCGAGCGATGAAAATGTTGGAGAGATGGTCGCAGATGAATTTCGGAAGGCTAAAGATATAAGGGCATAAATAAGGATGCAAATAGTTGAAGAATGGCGGGAGAAGGCTTTGTAGGAGATCCATAGATGACAAAGGGAGCTACACCAAGTAAGAGTGGTGTTGAGTAGCCAGAAGTGCGAGAAGGAGGAGTAAGCAGGATGGAGGGCCAAGGCAAAGGGAAATATATAAAATGAAGCTTGAAACAATAGGAGAGGCCGAGACCGCTACAGTGACATGGGTCGAAAGAGGTAGTAGATATTTCCTCTTGCCAAGAGAGATGGAGACATGAAATGGATCGGATCCTACAGGAAAAAGGGAGGGCAAAAATGATGACATGCACTTCGCTGTGAGGAGGTTGTTTCCTATTAAAAGATGATGCATCTCCTGAGAATAGTAACTCGTTGCCCAATAGTTCAGGTAGCACTCCTGATCCAAGTGGATCTTGTCAGTGAACTGCAATTGCATCTAGTCATATTGTAAACCAAGATGGTTATGTCTAGTCATGTTTTGAGACCAAGATGGTCATGTTCGGGAAAATTCAAATGCCATATGGATAGTAGTTGATCCTGAAAATCATAAAATTGAAGTACATCAGATCATCATGAAACTAGCATAAGGTTGTAGAGCTCATTGAGATGAATCCAACGGCGCAAATGACATGCAAAACGAAGTCCGTATGAAGAAGATATGAGTAGTCAAAGTTTTTGGGACCAAGTGAAAAGGAGGTCAAAGTGGGTCCCACAAAGGTGACGTGGCATTGTATGAACAAGACACATGGAAAATTTTGGTGAAGACAACTGGAAACCATATGATGACTTGACAGATCCCTACAATGATGTTTCAGATAATGATGTCGTCGTGACATGAGCAGGTGAAATAGTAGATGATGATGTCAACATGTTGACATGGCAGTACAATTGATGATGTCAACAAGGTGATGTGGTAGATGATGACATCAACATGTTGACATGGAATTATAATTAATGATGTCAACAAGGTGATGGGGTAGATGATGACCTCACCATATCGACATGGCAATACGATTGATGACATCAACGAGGTGACATGGCAACACGAGAGACTGACATGTGTCACTCAGTTTTGGGCTTTTGGTATCAAGTTTACCTAGTCACATTTTTCCATGTTCCAGTCTATATGACAACATGGTAGTCAATACAGTGTTGTTGCAGTTCACGTGGGTTGACGTGGCACGTACCGCTGGCAGTATGACATATGATGTGGCAGGTACAGTTGGCGGTATGACAGATGACATAACAGTAATGTCAGCTAGTTGACTGGACCAAGTTGACCAATTAGAGTTGGACACGTGGCAGTACGACATGCACAGTTGGTAGTGACGTCAACAGGGTGACTGGGCTATACAGATGGAACGTGGGCCAATCTGGTGTGGACATTTGGCACGTACGGATGTTGACATTTGGCATTTTTTTGGTTTGTTGAGGATGGATTAATCTCGTAGTGCCACATGACCCAATCACATGGTGTCATGTGGCCTAATCGGTAAAGGCCATGTGACCTTGTTTATCTAGTCAAAATTTTGTTGCACTCCATGAGGGTCGAAACCTACAACTTACCATTAGACTGGCGGAGGTTCTTCTTATATGAGGGTGGACATCTTTTATTTAAATTTTAACGATGTCGTACTTGGAGGAAAGATATTTTATTTAAAGTTTAACGAAAGCATACTTGGAGGAAAGGATATGGCAGGAACCCGCCATATCCCCACAAAATATGTCTGGATAATGGGATTTAGATAAGATAATAATGGAGTCAATGACAATGATTATAGATATTAAAGTATGGGGTCACGATTATGTGTTAACCGTTGTCATATACGTTAATGAATAAGGGTTGGGATGCGGTGGTCATGGCGCACGCGATGAATCCCACCCCATAAATAAAAACATTATCATATATTTATATAATCACCATTATATCATATTGGTGAAATATCAAACAAATCATGCCATATGTGGATTGAACCCCAGACCTGGGGCTATATAAGCCAAGTGCCCAACCATTGGGCTACAACACATTTTGTTGAATGGTTTGCAGAGTCAAACCCTTTTATATTTGCAACATATACTATTTTTGGGCTTTTTAAGGCCATATGAGGTCTTTTTGAGCGCTTCAAGAGCCTAGACAGGGGTTTTGAGGCATTCCCGGTGCAGTGGTAGCATCGGTTTCTTCAGTGGAGCAACCTAATTTTCAATGTGGTTTTGAGAAAGATGACGACAATACTTCTTTTCGAAGTAGTAAAATTTATTATTTTGATCTCAGAATGAGTACGAGGACCTGTTGCCATGTTTATTGAAAGAGTCTTTTTTGCTTTGGCGCCATATTTTCTTTGTAAAAATGAGTCAGATTGCAATGAGAGTTATCTGAAGGAGAACGTTTCTTGAAGGGAAATAGTGCCAGTCCAACATCATATTTACTCTATGAGACAGAATTTTATGTACTAATTTCGTAGTCGATATCAATAAATTGGCCTAGCCTTTAGAGCAGGGCCCAAAAACATAGCCCAAGAGGGGTGAAATTCATTATCACATGGTTGTTATTTTTTGTCATTTTGGGTTTCAAATGTTTTTATTTCATCTTTATGTTCTTTTGAAACTTATTTATGCACATTTGAAGACCAAAATTTTGTACTTGTAAAATATCTAGTGACAAATCGATCCATTTTTAGATCAAATTTTGGTATCAAAGTTTGCATTGCTAAAGTATTGTAGGTTGATTTTGCAATGGGAAAAAGCATTAAGAAAGTCTAGTTGTAGGAGTTGGAAGAGTTTAACCAGCAGTATTGACAAGAGAATGTTGAATTGTGACAAATGGCGCGAGAATTGCAAGAAGATAAACAAAGATTGCAAGGATCCAAGCCATGCAGGAAAGTCAAAATAGGAGAGTCCCTTAGACAAAAGTCCATATATTGTTGAAGATAATGAAGTTTACCCATTTCATCAATAGTTAGATGAAGAAAGTTCATATCCATCTACTACTCTGAAAGAATATTAATCAATGGAAGAAGCAATTGGCACTTTTCCTCACCATCTAAGGATCTCTCTTATGTATTGACATCCCAAAAGATTGATGAATATGCTTCAAGTGATCATGAGATTGGAGTATTCAAAAAACATACCAAAGGAATTGGTATTAAGTTAATGAGTAAAATGGGGTATCAGCGAGGTCAAGGCCTCGACAAGCATGGCCAATGTAGACTTCAACCAATATCAATCCACGAGAGACCCCAACATGAAGGATTGGGATTTGATCAAAAAGTGTGTGAATATTGTGGAAAGAATGGTCACATAGAAGATCATTTTTGGTCATTGCATCCTGAACAAATGTTGAAGAAGATGCATGATCGTAAAGGAAAGCAGACAATCCATTCCAACAATGACTCAGAAGGTGAGTCATCTTCTTATCAAAATTTAGCTATGGAGGTCATTAAAAGGATGTATCCATGTACTCTATGTGGAAGTAATACCCATTGTGTAGCTGAATGCTGGAAGAAGAAAGTCTAAAGTAAAAAGGTCCATGCAATAAGGACTATTCCACAAAAGGGTGATGCAACATTGCGAGCGAAGAAAATTCTGGGCAAGAATTTAGTGCAGTTAGTACCGTCAAAAGAAGACTCAGCACAGTCAAGACGGAGCTCAGGGATATCGAGCAAGAAGACGACCATGAAAAACTTAGGACAAAGACTTTGTTCATAGTGTAAACTCAGAGGACATTCAAAGATTACATGTTTGATGTTATCACGAGAATCGATAGCAACAAATTAGGATGAGAGGAAGCAAAAAAAGATGAGAAGGAAGATTGTAAGTCTTCATCAGCCAAAGATGGATTGCTTGCTTGGAACTGGGCATATTTCATGCCTTATGTTTGATTGCCATTGGGTCTATAATAAAGTGATTTATCGGATGTAAATCACATCAGTAAGTGTAGTTGAGTCTATAATAGAGTCTATACTATTAAAGTATATCGTGATTCATGTAATAAGTCCATTCATGTAATAAAATTTTGGTTGGCCAAAAGTCTTTTTAGTAGGGAGGCATGATCCAAGTGGATCTTGTCAATGAGCTGAAATCGAGTCTAGTCGTATTGTAAACCACAATGGTTATGTCTAGTCATGTTTTGAGAACAAGAAAATCATGTATAAGCAAATTCCAATGGCAGATGGATAGCAGTTGATCCCAAAAATCACAAAAATGAAGTATCTTCGATTCTCGTGAAACCAACATCGTGTTGTAGAGCTCGTCGAGATGAATCCAACGACACAAACGACACACAAAACAGAGTCTGTATGAAGAAGATATGAGAAATCAATGTTTTTGGGGCCGAGTTTAAAGGAGGTCAAAGTGGGTCCCACAAAGGTGACTGGCATTGTACAGGCGTGTCACATGGATACTGTACGATGAATTGGAAGATCCGTACAATGACATTTCAGACGATGATGTCAGCATTACTTCAATAGTTGATATGGAAGATGATGACATCAGCTTGTCGACATGGCAGTGCAATTAATGACGTTAGCAAGGTGACATGGAAGATGATGATGTCAGCATGTCGACATGGCAGTACAATTGATGACATCAACAGGGTGATGTGGTAGATAATGATGTCAGCATATCGACATGGCATTATGATTGATGATGTCAAAGAGGTGATGCGGCAACACGAGAGGATGGCATGTGTCACTCAGTTTTGGACTTTTGGCATCGAGTTAGAACATACACATTTTTCCACGTGACAGTCCATACTATGACATCGTGGTCCTTATGGTTGTGTCAGTCGACGTTGCATTGACATGGCAGGTACATCTGGTAGTACAATGGATGATGTGGTAGGTATAGTTGGCATTATGACGGATGACAGAGAAGTGACATCAACTAGTTGACTTGACCAGGTTGACCAATCAGAGTTGGACATGTGGTAGTATCGCAGTTACAATTGGCAGTGATGTCAACAGGGTGACTGGGCTGTACGGATGGCACGTGGGCCAATTCAGTGAGGACACTTGGCACGTATGGATGTTGAAATTTGGTAGTTTTTGGTTCATTGAGGATGGGCCAATCCCTTAGTGCCACGTGGCTCAATCTTAGGGTGCCACATGGTCCAATTGGGAAAGACCATCCCACCCTGTTTATCCGATCAAAATTTTGTTGCACTCCGCAGGGATCAAACTCTTGACCTGTCGGCAATAAAACCTATGACTCACTGTTAGACCAGTGAATGTTCTTATTATATGTAGGTGGATTCGTTTTATTTAAAGTATAGTGGCACCATACTTGGGGGAAGGGATATGGCAGGAGCTTTCCATATCTGGCAGCTTTGCCATATCCCCATGAGATGTGTTTGGATAGCGAGAGTCAAATAAGATAGCAACAGAGTCAATGGCGGCGATTAAAAATATTAAAGTATGGGACCATGGTTATGTGTTAACTGTTGGCATATATGTAAACAGATAAGGGTTGGAGTGTGACGAACCCCGCTCTATAAATAAAAAAATTATCATATATTTATATAAACACCATTATATCATACCACCGGAATATCAAACAAATCACGCCATCTGTGGATCAAACCCTAGACCTGGGGCTATACAAGCCAAGCACCCAACCATTGGGCTACAACACAT
Source organism: Pinus tabuliformis (assembly GCA_031772625.1). Classification (NCBI taxonomy): domain Eukaryota; kingdom Viridiplantae; phylum Streptophyta; class Pinopsida; order Pinales; family Pinaceae; genus Pinus; species Pinus tabuliformis. The sequence continues at coordinate 168,652,359 of CM062817.1, read as the reverse complement.
TTTGTTGAATGGTTTGCATAGTCAATCCCTTTTGTATTTGAATCATATATTGTTTTTGGCTTTGAGAGGCCATATGGAGGTCTTTTTGAGCATGTAAAGAGCCTAGATAAGGGTTTTGAGGCATTCCAAACACAGTAGAAACATCCATTTCTTCATTGGAGCAGCCTATTTTTCAGTCTATTCTTAGTGTGGTTTTGAGAAAGATGATGATGACACTTCTTTTGGAAGTAGTCAAATTTATGCTTTTGATATGGGAATGAGTATGAAGAGTTGTTGCCACATTCAGTGAAAGAGCCATTTTTTTATTTAGTGCCATATTTTATTTATAAAATGAGTTAGATTGCGAGTGAGAGTTCTCTGAAGAAGAATGTTACTTGAAGGGAAACAATGCCACTCCAACATCATATTTACTCTATGAGACAAAGAATTTTATGTACTCGTTTTGTAGCTGAGATCAATAAAGTGGCCTAGCCTTTAGAGCAAAGCCTAAAGATGTAGCCCAAGAGGGGTGAACTCCGTTATCACATGGTTGTTAATTTTTTCCATTTTGAGTTTCGAATGTTTTTGTTTCATCTTTAATTTCTTTTGAACTTATTTATGCACATTTGAAGACCCAAATTTTATACATGCAAAATATCTAGTGACAAATTGATCCATTTTTAGATCAAATTTTGATATTGAAGCCTATGCTACTATATTTCAGGTTGATTTTGCAATGGGAAAAATCATGAAGCAAGTCTGGTTGCAGGAGCTAGAAGAGTTTAACCGGTAGTATTAGCAAGCGAATGTTGAATAGCGATGAATGGTACAGGCATTGCAAGAAGATAAACAAAGATTGCAATCAAGGATCCAAGCCATATAGGAAAGTCGAAATAGGGGAAGTCCCTCAAACAGGATTCCATCTATTGTCGAAGATAATGAAGTTTACCCATTTCATCAACCGCCGGATGAAGAAAGTTCATATCCATTTGATACTTTGAAATAATATCAATGAGTGGAAGAAGCAATTGGAACTTTTTCCTCACCATCTAAGGATCTCTCTTATGTACTAGCATCCCAGAAGATTGATGAAGATACTTCAAGTGATCATGAGATTGGAGTGTTCGAAAAACATACCAAAGAAATTGGTATTAAGTTAATGAACAAAATTGGGTATCAGCAAGGTCAAGGCCTCGACAAGCATGGCCAAGTTATATTTCAGCCAATATAAGTCCATGAGAAGCCCCAATATGAAGGATTGGGATTTGATCAACCAATGTGCGACTATTGTGGAAATAATGGTCACATAACATATTGTTGTTGGTCATTGCATCCTGAACAAATGTCGAAGAATATGAAAGATCGTAAAGGCAACCAAACAAGTCATTCTAGCAGTTACTCAGAAGGTGAGTCATCTTCTTATCAAAATTTAGTTATGGAGGTCATTAAAAGGACGTATCCATGTAATTTCTACAGAAGTAATACTCATTGTGTAGCTGAATGCTGGAAGAAAAAATTCTACAGTAAAAAGGTCCATGCAATAAGGATTATTCCCCTAAAGGGTGATGCAACATTGTGAGTGAAGAAAAGTCTGGGAAAGACTTTAGTGCAATTAGTACTGTCAGATTGCGAGTGAGAGTTCTTTGAAGGAGAACGTTTCTTGAAGGGAAAAAATGCCACTCCATCATCATATTTAATCTATGATACAAAGAATTTTATGTACTCATTTTGTAGCCGAGATCAATTATGCAGCCTAGCCTTTGGAGCAGGGCCCGAAGACATAGCCCAAGAGGGGTGAACTTTGTTATCACATGGTTGTTCATTTTTGTCATTTTGAGTTTCAAATGTTTTTGTTTCATCTTTAAGTTCTTTTTTAACTTATTTATGCACATTTGAAGACCCAAATTTTATACTTTCAAAATATCTAGCAACGAATTGATCTATTTTTAGACCAACTTCCCTCAACCATTCCATGGTACTTTACCAAAACCTTGTTCAATTTCTCTCTAAGATTGTTAAAATTATAAAGGTTCACAAAGTACATAATACCTACAAGACTAGTACCTCTGGTGGTAGAAATAATAGTTGTAATTTGGGTCTCCAAGGGTCATTTTAACTCGGTTCACAAGGTTTCATACTTGTCTCTCTGGTTCAACTCTGTATGGCTGGCAACATAGCAAGATATTGTACTCAGTATCCAGAGTTCTTTGGGAAAGGGAATGAGGATGTTGAACAACATTGGTACTTGTTTGAGGCTATCTGGAGGGTTTTCCAAACTCTATATGCCACTAAACTAATTGAGTTTCAGAATACTATTCGAGAAAGAGCACTAAGATGGTTCATTAAGTGGTCCTCTTGCAGTAGAGTTCGAAAATAGATGAATTTTGGTGGGAATTCATTCAAGAATTCAAACTTCCACATACTAACCAACAAGGCTAATATAAATTGTGGGAAATCAAGCAATGAGAGGGAGAAACTGTGTGGGAAATGATGTAAAGGTTTACAGATGCCATTGGTAACCTGAGTTACCCCATTGATCCCAATCACCAGCGAGATTGGTTCATCAAAGCACTGTTGCCACTCACCCGCATGCCTTTGACTCAACAGGAGACTGACACCCTAGAATATGCACTTGAACAAGCAACCAATATTGAGGCTATGGCAAGATATCCACATGAACATTGAGGAGGATCGGTTTCCAATGATTCTACTCTCATAATATTGTAGCATCAAATCACTAATTTGACAGAGAAGCTAAGGGACATGCACCCATTGCAACCTGCATGACCTCACATGTGGTGTACCAATTGCCACATCAAAGGCCATCATGCCATAGAGTGCCTGAGGTTGAGGGGGTTGATCACTCTCTCCATACTAGTGGAGCCCTCTACATCCTTACCCGTCGTCGGAGTTGCATAAATTGGTATTCAAGGTTTATATCCAGGCCACACGTAGTTTCATGCCTTTCCCAACCGACATAGTGTATCTCCGAGAGAATACTATGAAATACAAACATATGGACATCTTCAATGCCTCTCTCCAATCTTACGCAAATATTTGAATGTCCCAAACAAAGTTTTTTGTGAATTTTGTAGCTCATCAACTGACCACACTAATCAGTGTAGGGCATTAGATGCTCTAGCTGACCGGTTGGATCTTTCTACCTCTAAGATTAATGAAGCTCCTAAAGGGAGAGGAGGTGGAGGAATTGGGGGGGGGTGGGTGCAGAACAGGAGGCAAACGTATGATCCATTGCTACAATTGTGATCATGAGGGGCATGTTGCAAGAGACTGCTCGCTGCCCAAAAGACCCTGGTGCTCATAGTGTACAATCAACACACACACAACAGAGGATTGCCTGGAACTAATCACTAGATGGGAGGAGCATAACCGATAGAGGGGAGAAAATTTGATTAATGTAGAATCATGGGAACCTGAATTAGCTTTGGTTTCAAACATTAACATAGTCACCCGGGGGCAAAAAAATACTGGAGCTAGTTCTTGGGCCACCGGGCAACCAAGGATCATAATGCTCACCTCACCAAAGTGGTCTTATGATCTTAACTAGCAGAAGCAGTACTATAAATATGCCATGAATATCTTCAACTTCTTGGTTCTGGCTGATAACACCCAAGGAGAACAAACAAAAATTTTGAACCCCAAAACCCTAAATTTGCCACAAAACAATTCCCAACATGTAGTAGAATGGTTCAAGTTGTTCTTGCAAATCATGAATAACGAGCAGATGTTGTGGCATTTGTGGAAGAAGCTTAAAGCTCTTGTCAAGGATGGGGATCTCTTGGAAGGGCTCATCTTTGCCAATTTGTATGATATGCATTCTAGACGAGAGCAGAGGGACAAGAAAAGGAGAAGGAGGGAATTTTGTGTAAGTGCCTACACTGCGAGGTTCCAGATCAAGGACACTATGCTAGATTTGGGTTCAAACATGAACATTTTACCAAGGAAGACTTGGGAATCCCTAGGAAGACCTAAGTTGGCATTCTTCTCGATTCAATTACGCATGGCAAATCAATACTATATCCTCCCAGTTGGATGCCTAGAAGATGTGGAAGTAAATATACCAGGGTTAAAGACGTATGCATAATTTTAGGTCATAGACATCATGGGAGACAAAGACCCCTATGCGATATTTTTGGGGATATATTGGGCTTTCGAAAACTATGCAGTGATTGACATAAAGAGGGACACAATGACTTTCGAGATGGATGGATTCAGGGTGATTCATCCCTTGGATCCCTATCAAGGCCCTAGGTTCACTGAGCCAGTGGATGATAGGGAAGAACTTGAATTATAGGAGAAAGTATACTGGATCACAATAGGAAAGAGGGAATACTACACAAATCCTACAACATATGGGTCAATTATCTAGATAAGCATTTAGATCTCCGAAGTCAAGTTAGAAGCTACGTGGGATGATTGGTAGCAAGGAGGCAATGAGAAACACTCGAGGCGATGCACAACTATTCACCGTATCCACTAGGATGGAACAGAGGTACGAAATTTGATTATTTTGAATTGTATGGGTTTCGTTATTGATTTTATTGATGAAGTTGATTTGAACATTTTGGAAGCACACAAGGTATCATTATTAGATGTTGCTGTTCAAGTGATGTCGAAAAGGTGGTGGGGTTCCCATCGCAACCATATCAGGGGGTTGGAGATGGTTAAATACACTTTGATATGCATATTTGGGTATTCAGAAGACTACTTGCCCAATCTCATCAAGTACAAAGGGTACACTAATCCTCACCAACATATACAAAGTTGTAAAGATAGGTGGACCAAGGAAGGGCTTCGTAAGAGTTTTTGGGTGCATACCTTTGTACACACCCTGGGAACATTCCCCTAGGTTTGGTACCTTAAGGAAGAAATAAGGAGGCAAACTAGTAAGTGGGACCGCATGACAATGTAATTCATTCATGATTTCTCCTTTGCCGACTACAATGAGAGGATGACAATTGCCTTGAAAGAAGTTAAGAGGGTCTTTTTCCCAACATGAGAGCTTACTGATGACTTTGCGACCAGGTTGCTTTCAATCATATATATGAATTCAGATTTCATGAGGCTATGGATTGTGGGAAGATAAATGTTGAACTTGATGGAGACGACTTTGTAGGGTTAAGGCATTTGAACTTTAAGGAATATGAAGGGGAACAAAACATAGAATATGGGCTTGTAACGGTTGGTATGCAGCTACAACCTTTGAAGTTGCGGAAGCACAACATCGAGACAGAAGAGAAACCAAAATTGGCCTCCATTAGGGACTATTGGAACAAACAAACCACTAAGGAAATCTTTGATCTACAGAAGGAGTATGAGGATATTTTCCCTTCATCCATTACATAGCTCAAAGGAATTAAAGGGGAGTTGGGAAAAACGAAGATCATGCTAAAGCCAGATTTGAGACTAGTAAAACATCGCCCTTATCGATTAAACCCAAGGGTTAAGGAGAAGCTGAAGAGAGAGATTGATAAGATGTTAGTAGTAGGCCTCATCTTCCAAATTGATGAAGCTGAGTCAGTCAGTCCAATTTTCATCTAGAACAAGAAATTTTTTGAGGAAATCTAGGTTTGTGTAGATTATAATAGTTTGAACAATGTTTAATTTCCCTTATCGATTAAACCCAAGGGTCAAGGAGAAGCTGAAGAGAGAGATTGATAAGATGTTAGCAGTAGGCCTCATCTTCCCAGTTGATGAAGCTGAGTGGGTTAGTCCGATTTTCATCCAAAACAAGAAAGATTTTGAAGAAATCTAGGTTTGTGTAGATTATAATAGTTCGAAGCTCATCTTCCTAGCTGACGACGCTGAGTGGGTCAGTCTGATTTTCATCCAGAACAAGAAATATTTTGAAGAAATCTAGGTTTGTGTAGATTATAGTAGTTTGAACAATGTTTGGGTCCATGACCCCTTTCCTACTCCATTCAGTGATGAAGTTCTTGATAATATTGCAGGTAATGAAGCCTACTCCTTCATGGATGGGTTCTCTAGCTATCACTAAGTTTGCATTGTAGAGGAAGATAAGAAGAAAACCACCTTCATGACTAAATGGGGCTCTTATGCGTACCATGTCATGTTGTTTAGGTTGAAGAATACACCAACTAGACTCACAAATTCCTGGAGGTGTATATGTATGATTAGATAATGTATAACTTATTGAAAAGACATGCCAGCGTGCTCAGAGTGATGTTTGATCACTGCAGGAAATTGCATATTTCTTTGAACTTGAAGAAAGGCATTTTTGTTGTCCCTTTCGGAACGCTGTTGGGGCATATAGTTTGAAAAGAAGGAGTGCGTGTCATCCTTTCCGAAGTTGTGGTAATTATGAATATGCCTCCACCAACTAGTGTCAAGCAGCTAAGATTTACTCTTGACCACATAAGATACTACAATAGGTTCATCCATAATTATGCCCTAATTACTTCACCACTAGATAAGCCGTTGAATAAATCTGAGCGGTTTGCCTAGACCAATGAATGTGACCTTGCCTTCAACATGCTAAAAGAGAAGTTGGCAAGTGCACCAGTCTTAGTTTACCCAGATTGGAATAAATAATTTCATGTCCATATTGATGCATCAATGATAGCTCTAGGAGCTATTCTGGCCCATTGCAGAGACAATAACCTAGATAACCTGTTTTATTTCGCTAGCAGAAAACTTTCCACTGTAGAAAGGAACTACACCACTACTGAACGGGAAGATCTTGCGATGGTGTACTCGTTGCAAAAATTTAGACACTATCTTCTCGATGATCCATTTAAGTTTTTATTGATCTCTCTGCAATGAAGTACCTGGTAAATAAACCTATGCTCAAGGGGAGGATTTACAAATGGCTCTTACTGTTTTAGGAGTTTACATTCGAAGTGATTGTGAAGCCAGGAAAGATAAATGTAGGGCCTAATCATCTCTTCCTGTTAGAGTCAGGTGAAGATGGGATCAATAGATGACCAACTGTCAGATGTTGATCTATTTTGGGTTGAGGCCATCCCCAACAATTTTGAAGAAATTACATGATTTCTAACCACTGGAAAATGTTCGAAAGAATACACAATAATCCACTGGAGGCATATGGCAGTTCAAACTATGAAATACCAGCTGATTATAGGTCAATTGTGCAAGATGGGTCTCGACCAGATATTGCAACATTTGTCCTCAACCATGAAAAGAAAATGTGCTAAGGGAATTCCTTTTAGGAGTTGCGGGAAGACACGTAGGGGGAAAAGCCACAGCAAGAAAGTACTACAAGTTGGACTTTGGTGGCCCATGCTTTTTTGGGACGTGAAGAAGTATGTCAAGAAATGGGATGTTTGCCAACAAGTGGGATGACCATTGCACCAAGATGAAATTCCTCTGCAACCTGTATGTGCACTCCAGGAATTTTGAAAGTGGTTTGTGGACCTTGTGGGGCCTATTAATCCGTCGACACATCACTCACATGCCAAGTACATTACTACTGCTATAGACTATCTCACCTGATGGGCCGAAACCACACCAGTTAAATATCGCACTGTTGACATCGCTACCCGATTCATCTTCAAGAATATCATCACTCAATTTGGGTGCCCTCGGAGCCTCACCAATGACCAGGGGACCCACTTCCATAATGAGATAATCACCAAATTGTTGCAGAAATTTATGATCCAACACCATAAAAGCAGTCCCTACCACCCTCACACAAACGACATTGTCGAAGCTTTCAACAAAATCCTAGAGAAGGGCCTCACCAAGATTTGTTCTACCAACTGAGAGCACTGGGATGAGTGGGTACCGAATACCTTGTGGGCATACCGTACCACTATCAAATGATTACATAAATATACGTTGTTCCCAGTTGTTTATGGTGGAGAAGTTGTAGTACCTATCGAGGTCATAATTCCCAACCTCTTTATTGTGCAAGCAACTCAGATGTCAGAGGAAGAGTCAATTGAAAAAAGGTTGGATGAACTATGGAAGTTGGATGAGGCTAGGTTTTTGGCTTATTTTCACCAGAATGTTGGGAAGGAGAGACAAAAATCATGGCATGACCGACACATCAAAAGGAAGTCTTTCGCAGTTGGGGACAAGGTTCTCTTATATGACAGTAAATTTCTGAAACATCTTGGGAAGCTCCAAATGCACTGGTTGGGACCATTCATTATTGCGGACATGTGAGAGTCTAGAGCTGTTAAACTTGCACAACTAGATGGAATCCTATTGCTGGGTTGGGTGAATGGTGCATGCTTGAATCCCTTCCATGGCCCAACTACTTCTTAATCAATTAATTTGATCTCCAAAAGGGGATCACAGTTAGGTTTAGGGTAGAGTTAGTTAGTTAAAATTTAAGTTGAGTCAGTTATTTCGGTTGCGAATAAAGTTACTTGCATCAGCTTTGTTAGTTAGTTGATTTCACCCCTCCGTAATTGATTGTGGTCAGGGAAATGCACGTGGCAGTCATGTTATCCGTAATAATTAGTAATAATTCCTCATGTCTTTTTGAATTTGGTTTAAATCTCTCCTGTAATATCCCTAACACATTCTCGTTAACAACATTTTGGTTTTTCCATCATCTCATAATAATTGACCATCGTGATCATTCACCTTTTGAGTTTTTGTGTCATCTAGATCAAGTGCAGGTAATGCCACAATTTGAATCAAGTATAGCAAGTTGATGTATTTATTAGTTAAATGGTCTAATCACAAGTGTCATGTGAAGTCTTTCTATATAGTTTACATGGTAACATTAAGCTCTCCATTGTAAAAGCTAAGGTGGTTGAACTACTTGCTCTGGCTTTAGTGTCGAATTACCCTAGTTCTCAGTAAAAATTCAACTCCCCTATGTCTATTGTGTACAATCGATGAGTTATAGTCAAGAATAAGGTATCCAAAACTGATATTCCTACCCCTTCATCCAACCCAAGAGTGACAGAACTTGAAAGTATTTTTGGTATATATGAGAAGGCTACACTCATTGACAACAATTTATCATACTCCTTCTATTTACTCGCACTCAATGTTGGGTGTGTGTTATATTATTTGCACGACTAGCCCCAGTAGTGAAGCTGGGGGGTTAGAGGGGGGCAGTAGCGCCCCCTGTTGGGGGGGTTGAGGGGGGCAGTAGTCCCCCTCTATGGGGTCCAAGGCAGTGCCTCAGGGATATTTTTTTTGGACCCTATATTAGGTGTGCAGACCTACCTATGGTTTTGTGCATGGTTTCCGTATATGGTTTTGGAAATGATGGTTTTTTGCCCATGGTATTGTGTAGATCTGGCCAAGGGAACTACAACTAGATTCTAATCCAGGGTTAATGGATTGGGGTATATGGATGCTTCAGGATGTATATATATGTATTGTAATACTGAAAGGAACATAATGATAAATTAATCTGGTAGTCCCGATTTTGGGATCCAGGGGAAAATCTCTATGTATATTTGTTTTATTCTTAATGCTTTCACCATTGTTTATTTTCTATTTTTAGAATTCGTATGCAGATAATTTCTGTACAGGGTTAAAATCTACACTCAAGATTGAAGTATTTACAGAGATTGCAACCAAACAAGATGACAACCACTCTTCCAGGATAAAAGAGGATTACGTCCATCCACACTGATGAATTTGAGGAATTTACCAGTCTTTGGTGCTTCAGGAACGACCATGTAATATACCAAGTTACTTATCAACCAACTGCATGGAGGTTCCTTCTAGATCAAGACAGAGTACCGAATACACACCAGTGACATCCAACAATAATGGGGCTATTTGTTGCGGGAGCCACAATGTCGTATGCATTTCGGAATACCTCTAAGCACGAGAATAAAACAGGTGACAAAAACTACTATACTAAGTATGTTACTCAGCACAACGAAAAAGGAGCCTCCATTGACATGATTAATGTTCCCACCATCAAGTTCGCCTGTCACTTAATTGCTGGGAAAATCATGTGCCACTATGAATGCACTCTAGATACCATCTCAGAGGAAAAAGCCTATGAAAAATGGGAACAATTGAACTGGTGAAACTATTTGTTGAATTAACTTTTTGAAGCCTGCAAGGATGTGTACAACCGAAAAACATACTTCATCTATGGATGTCTAATTGTCTCTATGGACATGATGATGTGGTTCCATCCTTAAGGCAGAGAGCTAGCCCCAGTATTTGAAGATCAACCCCTAGCACTCAAGTACTCACCATGGCAAACATCAAGGTACCCAAACAACAAAGAAATCAACGAGGCCTCCTTCACTAGATGGTATGACAAGATTCTCATTGTCAGAAAAAGTTGTCCCAAAAATTCCAAAATTACTTTTAGATAACTATTCACATGTCATATGGTTTGGTGTTCACCACGACACCACTTGGATTCTCCCCAAGGCTTTCAACCCGGACACATTCCATATGCGCACTCTACCTCTCGTCATAGTGAGGAATCATTGGTGAGGTTCGGGACAACAATAAGAAATATTATTTTGAAGGGAGGCTGCCACAACCACTACTTGGCAAGAGCCCCTCCACCTCCGGAAGCGAGTAGTAGAAGAGATGCTCAATCTAATCTTGAAGAGATTTGAGACAAATGTGATATCAGCCCAAAACACTTTGGAAGATCTTGGGTCGTCAATAAGTTCCATACCTATGTTTTATGAGTTTATTAATGTTAGTCCGATCAGCACTTTGTCACTCAGCCCAATGGTTGCCTCCCTTCCCCTTGGGGCCCTCATTCTATTACTAAACCCACATTCTAGGACACCAGTCCGATTTCTACCCAAACTCCCCTAGTTTCTCGAAAACCTTTTATAGTTACCTTTGCCCAGGTTTTCAACTTCGCCGGCAAGGAACCACACTCTCTCACCAGCACTCAAATCATCGAACAAATCCCATAATCAATCTCCACTATGTCCCCAATGTCTCACAATCCATCTTCCCACACAACCTCCCCCCTCGCAAGCAATTTAGAACTTCCTCTGGATGGCTACCTCCTTAGCACCGAGATCGACATTATATCGATTCCATAATTCAATCAATCACTGGCTTTGACCACGACACCCTCGTTACTTACCCTACATCTGTGGATTCAAGTACCATACCTATTCTAACCTTGTTACTAACATCAAGTCCTAAAACAACAAGTGACCAACATATCCACTCTAGTCCATAGGCCCAAGAAGTTATAAACGTCTTACCTCAAACCTCAAACCTCAAGACCCATTCCCATTCCAATTTTGTGTCATGTCCCTTCCTAAATTAATTTGGAACAAGATTAATTATTATATTATGGGGTCAATTTTGGAGATAGTGGGTGTAGAAATTTTGAATAATTTAACACATATTCAATGGAGATTATCCTGATCATTTACTATTGCGGAATACATACACAATACATAAGCTCCTCTACGTTGATCATCAATATAGCAGCATCAATAACAATAAAACATCAAGAGCATTCACACATTAACACAGTATGTAACCCGGGAAAGCATCTCACTAAAAACCCCAACTATTTGTATATTAATGATTGATACCATGTAACATTACAAAGTACAATGCTTATGACAAGCAATCCAGTACCATCTCCACTTGTTACACACAATATGGCTAAGATCTGATCTCCAAATCTATTCCACTGCTTGCCTACCTCCACTGCTCAATACCTGCTCAAGAATGAATGAGAATGGTTTACCAAACTCGTATTTCACCTCCAAATAATCACTCGCACTGTGTAAGACGTGAGAAGAGGCTATAATACTGGGCAAATACATGAGCAAACTCATTGGCATACTCAATCCCTTGATTGTGCAAATCCTCATGCACAACTATAGTCACAACTGATAGCAATCTGATCCTCTAACACCTGTCCCTGTTGAACTGAACATGCACTGACATGCAACTAAGTTAACTGATGTATTATATAGTTGCATTATGAGTTAATAATTAGTTTAACAACTCATCATTAGTCTATTTGCAGTTAGACTAATTACAACTAGTTTAACCAAGTCAAACTAAACACAACTCTATCAACTCTACAATCAACTCCACCAAACTCAACTGATTGAGTTCTAACTGAAGTCATGCATGCAACAACTCAACTGACTCATAAGAAAAGCGTACTTCCTTCTGACAGCTGCATGGGCCACATCTGTAGCTCAAACTGAAGTGCTCCAAGAGAATAAGATCAAGTTTATAATCCAAATATTGTTATGAGACAATAATATTTGACTTTTCTATTTTAGACAGCCAGTCTAAAAATAGACTTTGATCACTCCTTCTGTGATCACTCCTGCTGTGGTCACTCCTACTGTGATCACTCCTGCTGTGGTCACTCCTGCTGTGATCATCCCTGCTGTGGTCACTCTTGCTGTGATCATCCCTGCTGGGATCCAAAAATAGAATTTGCGCCATAATTTGCCTGCGGGCCCACTTAGTGAAGGCGACTCTTTTCACTAAGCTCCATCATCTTGTTGCAATCTCAACACTCCCTCTCGACAAGATATGGATTATCAGCAACCCCTATCCTGCCTCGGTGGTATTCGAATTTGCTCCTGGTGAGAGCCTTCGTCAGAATATCAGCATCCTGATCCTCCGTTGGAATGTATGAAAGTAACATGATCCTCCGCTGCACACAATCTCTGATATGATGGTACCTGATGTCCTTGCTGCCATATACTCAGCCTCTTGAGCTCCCTGCCCAATCTGCATCCTCCTGTCTGTACCAAGATCCATATCCCGATGTGCCTCTCAAGTAGCGCAATACATGCTTTCCCACCTTCTAGAAGAGCTTGGTAGGCTTAACCATAGCTTGTGAAAGCTGGTTAACTGCATAGCATATATTGGGTTGTGTATTGACCAAATACATCGGTGACCCCACCAATTGTCGATAAACAGTGGCATCCACTTCTTCTTCCAAAGTGGCATCCTCCTTCCTCCAACCTCCAGGAAGAGGAGTATCAACAGGCTTGCAGCCATGCATGTTCAACTTCTCCAGTATCTCCTGAGCATACTTGCCCTGAGAAACAAACAATCCACCACTGCGCGGCCATATTTCCAATCCTTGGAAATAGTGAAGGAGGCCCAAGTCCTTCATCTCAAACTCTGTAGCAAGATCCTTCTTGCATGACAGTACCAACAGCTCATCACCCGTTAGAATCAAATCATCAACATACAGTATGATGATCATCAACTTACCCTCCACCACAATCTGGTATAGGTTAGGATCCGCCTCGCTCTTGGAGAATCCAAGTCCTGTGAAATAGCTGTCTATCCGTGTGTACCAAGCACGTGGTGCTTGCTTCAACCCATACAGCGCTCTCTTGAGCCTGCACACATGCGACTCGCTGCTGAAGACCTCAAAGCCTTCGGGCTGCTCAATGTACACCTCCTCCTCAATGACTCCGTTAAGGAACACAGTCTTCACATCCATCTGATGAATGTGCCATCCCATCTGCGCTGAGAGAGCAAGAATCGTCCGTATGGAAGAATACCTTGCGACAGGTGAAAAGGTCTCCTCATAATCGATCCCCTCTATCTGTGAAAAGCCTCGGGCAACAAATCTTGCCTTGTACTTCTCTACACTCTCGTCAGCTGCCTGCTTGACTTTGTAGATCCATCTCGAACCCACCACTGATTTCCCTTCCAGTCTAGGAACAATCTCCCATGCACTATTTCTGACAATAGAATCATACTCTTCCACCATGGCGTCTACCCATGAGGGATCCTCCACAGCTTCCTCGAAAGAGGATGGCTCAGTCACAACACACTTGCTCATAAGAGCCATGTATCCAGTGTACCGATCAGGTGACTGTCTCTGCCTGCATTGGGCTATAGGTGGTCCTACAACTTTCTCTGCATCTTGAGCCAGTCGCTCAGCTTATGTCAAGCGCTTTCACCCTCTGATGGTTGGCGCTGCATGAGTGGTCTCTTCCACTCCATGAACCTCGTCCTGTGGCTGATCCACGTCCTGAAGCTCATTCTTAGGAACTAATAGCTCCTCATTTGCATGCAAGTGTAGCTCCCTCTCAAGCGAACACTTCATGGCTTTCTCCTCCTGAAATTTTATATCCCGTCGCACAACAGTTTTACCATTGTCTGGCAAATACACATGATAGTTGTGGGGCGTATCAGTGTACCCCACAAATATCCCAACCTCTGTGGTCGACTCCAACTTCTTCCTGGCATCCTTCGTCACATGCATGTAAATGTTAGCACCAAAAATCCTCAAATGAGAAAGATCAGGATTCTTACCAGAATAAGCCTCCTCGGGTGTACTCATGCCAAGTATCCTATGAGGACAACGGTTCTGCACATAAAATGCTATATTGCATGCTTCCACCCACAAGTGAAAGGGTGGGCCCTGATCATGCATCATTGCCCGTGCAACACCCACAATCATTCTGTTCTTTCGCTCATCTACCCCGTTCTGCTGTGGGTTATGGGGAGCAATGAGCTCTCTTCGAATCCCTTCTGCCTTGCAGAAATCCTTGAACTCATCCGAGATGTATTCACCACCATTATCACTCCTAAGAGCCTTCACCTTCTTCCCCGACTCCTTCTCGACCAGTGCTTTGAATTCACAGAACTTTGAATATGTCTCGCTCTTCTTCTGCATGAAGAAGATCCATCACTTAAGAGAGAAATCATCAACAAAAATCACATAATACCTGTGTTTTGTTGTCGAAGCAACTGAGAAAGGTCCACACACGTCTGTGTGAATTCTCTCAAGGATCGTCGTGGTACGAATATCCTTCTCGTGAAAGGTGGCTTTCACAAACTTCCCCAAAGTACACCCCTTGCACTGATCTGAATGCGCAAGTGTGCCTTTAGGAAGCCCTGTAGTGATCTGCTGCAGTATCTTCAAGGCTCCATGGTCAAGGTGGCCCAATCTCCTGTGCCACAACTCGCCATAACCCCGGCTTGCCAATCCTTCTACCTTGCCTGCCATTGCTGCGCATCCATCTACATGCAACTGATAAAGGTTCCTCACTCGAACCCCTATCTTCCGGGTCTCACCAATTGTCTTGCTGCGCAGGAAAGCCTTTCCCTCGTTGAAAACAACATCATACCCCTTGTCTTCTAACATCGCCACTGAGATAAGATTCTTCTTCAATCCTGGAACATGCATGACTTCCTTCAATACGAAGGGTTTACCAGACTCCCTCTCAAAGGAAATGGTACCGATACCAGTCGCACTGTATCTACCATCATCGCCCATCTCGATGTGAACTCCAAGATCTTTGTCTTCCAGATCAGAAAACAAATCTCTATCTCCCGTCATGTGAAAAGACGCACCACTGTCCAAGAACCACACCGATCCCATCACACTTGAAACCAAGCATGCTATCAATGAAAAATCAAGCTCAAACTGCGAGGCTAGAGCCTCTCCTACTGTCGATCCAGCACCCTGCTTGTTCTTCTTCTTCTGCGGACAATTAGTGGCATAGTGTCCGTGCTGGTGACAGTGAAAACACTTCACCTTGGACATGTCCTGCTTCTTGCCTTTCGCACCAGACTGAGAAGCTTTCTTGCTCTTCCCTTTCTTTTCTTTGGTAGCCAAAGTGAAATTCTCTTCATCAGCTCCCTTTGATGAAGATCCGTCGCTGGTACTCCGCCTGATCTCCTCCTGCACAAGATCTGACCATAGTCTTTTCATCCTGGCAATTTCTCCCAACCATTGACAGAGTCTTCATAGGAATGCCAACTCTTTAGAAGACCAAGGAGAGCCAAGCTCACCAAGTCCTCATCATCGACAGTAACCCCCACACTTCCCAGCTCATCTCGACACTGAGTGAACTTCGTGAGATACTTGGGCATACTGTCACCCTTCTCACATTTGATGTTTCTGAGTTTATCTTTGAGCGCCAGCTTCCTTTGATCGATCTTGCTTTGGAATAGATCTGTTAAAGCCTTCCACATCAGATATGGAGAAGTCTTTCCATGTAGGCTAGACACAATGTGATCCTTCACGCCCTCCAATAGAATCCTTCAACATTTTGCGGTCTTCTTTTGCCAAACTTCCGCTTCAGTAGCATCAGTGGGCTTTGGGACATCCGTCTCTATGAACTCCTTCAACCCGTTATCATCCAATACTGCCTCCATCCTGTCCTTCCATGCAATGTAGTTTGAGCTGCCCTCAAGAGAATACTCCAATCGCAATCCGTTGAAAGACATTGCTGCGTTGCCACCAAGAAAACACTGCTGCAAATTCGAATTTCCACCAGCTCCAACTCAACCGCCTCGGATCTAAGATTCGTGAGAACACAATATTTCTCGTACAGAGATTGACTGTATGGGCATTCACCGGATATCTCACCTTCCAAAGGAAGGATGAATCCAGAGGCTACCTGGCCCGATTATAGACTCTGCTTGAAGAAATAGAATGTAAACACTTCCTGAATAGTAGATCTGATGATCAACAGCTCTGATACCATGTAGAAATTTTGAATAATTTAACACATATTCAATGGAGATTATCCTGATCATGTACTATTGCGGAATACATACACAATACATAAGCTCCTCTGCGTTTATCATCAATATAGCAGCATCAATAACAATAAAACATCAAGAGCATTCACACATTAACACAGTATGTAACCTGGGGAAAGCATCTCGCTAAAAACCCCAACTATCTGTATATTAATGATTGAGACCATGTAACATTACAAAGTACAATGCTTATCACAAGCAATCCAGTACCAGCTCCACCTGTTACACACAATACAGCTAAGATCCGATCTCCAAATCTATTCCACTGCTTGCCTGCCTCCTCTGCTCAATACCTGCTCAAGAATGAATGAGAATGGTTTACCAAACTCGTATTTCACCTCCAAATAATCACTCACACTGTGTAAGACATGAGAAGAGGCTATAATGCTGGGCAAATACATGAGAAAACTCATTGGCATACTCAATCCCTTGATTGTGCAAATCCTCATGCACAACTATAGTCACAACTGATAGCAATCTGATCCTCTAACACCTGTCCCTGTTGAACTGAACATGCAATGACATGCAACTGAGTTAATTGATGTATTCTATAGTTGCATTATGAGTTAATAATTAGTTTAACAACTCATCATTAGTCTATTTGTAGTTAGACTAATTACAACTAGTTTAACCAAGTCAAACTGAACACAACTCCATCAACTCTACAATCAACTCCACCAAACTCAACTGATTGAGTTCTAATTGAAGTCATGCATGCAACAACTCAACTTACTCATAAGAAAAGCATACTTCCTTCTGACAGCTGCATGGGCCACGTCTGTAGCTCAAACTGAAGTGCTCCAAGAGAATAAGATCAAGTTTATAGTCCAAATATTATTATGAGACAATAATATTTGACTTTTCTATTTTGGACAGCCAGTCTAAAAATAGACTTTGATCACTCCTTCTGTGATCACTCCTGCTGTGGTCACTCCTACTGTGATCACTCCTGCTGTGGTCACTCCTGCTGTGATCATCCCTGCTGTGGTCACTCTTGCTGTGATCATCCCTGCTGGGATCCAAAAATAGAACTTGCGCCATAATTTGCCTGCGGGCCCACTTAGTGAAGGCGACTCTTTTCACTAAGCTCCATCATCTTGTTGCAATCTCAACAGTGGGTGCCATTCGATTTTATTAGGAGATTAGACTTAGGAAAAGTTATTTTTGTTATGGTTAAGTTACACATGGGTGCCACCCACACTAGGGAATCACACACTCCCTAGTGCGATTTGCATGGGGGTGGTTAAGTTTTGCATGGAGATGGTTAATTGAGGGCCCATGATGGAGCTAGAATTGGAGAGAAAAGTGTTCCACGAAATATATATATATATATATATATATATATATATATATATATATATATATATATATATATATATATATATATATATATATATATATATATATATATATATATATATATATATATATATATATATATATATATATATATATATATAAGGAAGGAAGCTCTCCTCATTTCATTCATCTTTTTGGCATTTGGTTGCTTGAGCTGCTTAGTCGACTCACTTGCTATTCAACATGAGTTCTTCAAGCAAAGAGCTCACCCTTTCTTCGAGGGACTTCGAGTGCCACCCTAGGAAGGTTTTTCTTCATTATTTAGGAGGAGGATCTCATTGTGATTTCCAGCGGTTGCATTCATCTCCAGGTGGTGCGTATTACTGGAGGACATAGTGAAGAGGAGGTCAAGTTTGCTTGTGGTGTCTTGTAGTGGAGTTTGGTTGGGGAATTTTCTAGAGAGGAGTCATAGGAGGTTTGTTGTCATTGTGGAGAGTTTGGGAGTTGGAGGAGTGATCTTCTTTGCAGGGCAGCTATCACACTTCCTGGGCCAATGTAGAGGCAACACTTGGGGCTCACCTGGAGGGTAGGGTATTAGTCTTTGAGGCTGCACTTTACCAGGGAGGTTAAGGGAAACATTTGGAGAGGAGATTGCTTCATTTTTGGAGCTTGGAGGAGTTTTTTGTTGGAGTTCCTTACAAGTAGTATTCTTGATTAGTTTGGAGGACATAAGGCATATTTGACCAATCTAGGGCATGCCAATGTGACCTCCTATGAGGACTTCACATGGAGAGTAGTGGAGAAATTTGATCGAAGGGATCCAGAGGCTCACTTTAGGGAGTTGACCCAACTCAGGCAAACAGGGCATCCAGAGCATTATATCTCGAAGTTTTTGAGGGTCTCAGTCATGGTACTTGATTTGTCAGATGCGAGGAGAGTATACACATTTGTGGAGGGGTTGATAGAGCCATTACGGGGACTGGTGTAGTCACATAAACCATCTACTCTTCAGGAGGTGGTATCTTGCACTTGACATTTATAGGGGGTTATCCCTAAGACCCAAGCTCCATTTCCTTCACGCACTCCCTACCCTCAGAAGGGAAGTGATACTAGATCACCTGCAGCGCAAACAACAGCCCAAGGGCGAGGTCAATTGGATGATGAGATCAGGAGATACCTCAGGGGAAGGAAGTTGTGTTTTACATGCTGAGAGCCTTGGGCACCAGACCATCGGTGCACATCGGGAAAGGTACATTACATTGAGGTCTTCTCAGATAGTGATTAGGAAGATGATATGTATTTGGAGTTTGGTGGAGGAGACAATGAGGATCCAACAAGGAGGGGACCACCACCACCATAGGGAGGTGCATCTTTCGCATCAACTGGGGGAGTCCTAGCTTCTTTATGTGGAATTCCCAAATTTTTTACCATGAGGATCAGAGGTACGGTGCAGGGGCAGTGTGTCTCAGTTTTAGTAGACAATGGGGCCACCCACAATTTTATTGATGGTCCAGAGGAGGGGAATCACCACTACAGAGTTTGAGGGGTTTTCAGTCCTAATACCAGGAGACAAGACTATGCAGTGCACCCGATATGTTCCCTTTATGACAATGGCTATGGGGAACTATTCTATGACATACCACTTTTTTGTGGTGGATGTACCAGACACCAATGTGGTGTTGGGTGTCCAATGGTTGTATTCCCTTGGCTGGGTTACCACCGACTGGAAGCAGATTGTGATGGAGTTTGCTGGACCAGATGGCAAGCCGGTGGTTCTTCGAGGCATGCATTTGTACACCCCTCAGGAAGTTTCGGCCCATAGGATGGAGGTCAATTTGAGTCATGGAGACATAGCATGGGTAGTAGAGTTGAGGATTTCAGAGGCTAGGGGAAAGAACACGCCACCACATCTAGACATACATGCAATATTGGATAGATATCCAGTAGTCTTTGGAGATATACCATCGAGAAAACCACCTGACAGGGAGTTCAAGTACACTATAGAGTTGGAGCTTGGTGTGCAGGCAATCATTACTACACCCTATAGGAATCCCAAGGCCTATAAGGACGAGATCAAGAGGGACATCAAGGATTTATTGGCATTGGGTCACATCAGACCAAGTTTTAGTCTGTTTGCTTCTTCGATTGTGTTGGTGAAGAAGAAGGATGGGACTCTCTGCATGTGTATTGACTACAGGGCCCTCAACAAGAAGACGCTAAAGAACAGGGATCCCATTCTGCACATTAATGAGTTAATGGACGATCTTAGAGGAGCCAAGTACTTCTCTAAGATAGATTTGTAGTCGGGGTATCATCAATTTTGGGTGAGGGAGCAAGACATCTCGAAGACAACTTTCAGATGTCATTATGGGCATTTCGAGTTCCTGGTCATGCCTTTTGGGTTGACCAATGCACCGACTACTTTTGAGTTGTGCATGAACCATGTGTTCAAAGGCCAGTTGAGGAGGTTTGTACTAGTATTCTTTGATGACATCTTGATCTACAATAGGACATGGGAGGAACACCTGCAACACTTAGAGACAATCCTGCATATATTGGAGGAGAAACAGTTCCACACCGAGATATACAACTGCGAGTTTGGGTTGACATAGATGCTTTACTTGGGACACATTATATGTGAAAATGGGGTCAAGGTGTACGAGGAGAAGATTCAGGCCATTTAGGATTGACCAGAGCCTTGAGATGTGACAATGTTGAGAGGATTATTGGGCATCTATACTTGTTATCAAAAGTTCATGAAGGGCTTCTCACAGTGGGCAGCATCCTTTACTGATCTGACTAAGAAGGGGGCTTTTGCATGGACAGATGGAGCTCAGGTAGCATTTGATCACCTCAAGGAAGTGATGAGTTGTTGCCCGATATTGGCACCTAGATTTTACTCAGCCTTTCACATTAGAGTGTGATGCATCAGGTGTGGGGATCGGGGCAGTCTTGTCCCAAGGATGGCACCCCATTTCTTTCAAGAGCTGGAAGCTCCTACCACTTGAGATGACGTATTCCATTTAAAATAAGGAGATGTTGGCCATAATGCATTCGTTGGCCAAATTTAGACAGTACTTGGTGGGGAACCCATTTCGGGTGAAGACGAATCACAACAGCCTTTGCCATTTCATGGGGCAGCAGAGCCTCAATGATAGACAGCAGAGGTGGGTCAGAAAGGTGCAGGCCTACGATTTTGATATTGAGTATGTTTGGGGAAAGCATAACGTGGTGGCAGATGCACTATCCAGGAGACCAGTAAGGCTTTCACTCATGAGCATTTGTCATGATTGGAAGGCTCAACTACTGGTAGAGTACTCCAAGGATCATCAGGTATGCGATATCTTGGAGGGAAACTATGCATATGAGTGCTACAAGGTGATGAATGAGGTTATTTATTATAAACGACACATATTTTTGGTTTTTGGATTGCGTCCTTTGAGCAACTCATGATTCTCCTTTGTCTGGGCACCAGGGGTTTAGGAAGACTTATATGGAAGTGAGAGAGCGCTTCACTTGGAAGGGCCTCAAAGGAGACATGTTGAGGCATGTGCAAGAGTGTGAAGCTTTCCGGAGGAACAAAGGAGGGTTTACCCATCTAACAGGATTGTTGCAGCCTCTACCCATCCCTTAGGGGAAATGAGAGACTATCTCGATGGATTCATCACCGAACTTCCCTCGGTGCAATGGAAGGATTGTATTTTTGTTGTGGTCGACTGGATGACCAATTTTTCACACTTTTTTTCCATACCAACATGATATTTAGCCTCACAGGTGGTAGAGTTGTTCTTCAGGGAGGTCTTTTGTTTGAACGGACTCCCTAAGACTATAGTAAGTGACTGAGATAGCCGATTCATGGGAGGATTTTGGTAGGAGTTTTTCAAGCTAGTCGACACTGAGCTCACCCCGAGCACCAACTAAATTCCATAGATAGATGGCCAGACAGAGAGGGTGAACCAGTGGTTAGAGGTCTATCTCAGGAACTAGGTGACATGACAATAAAGGACTTGGATTTGATGGTTACCTCTGGGAGAGTATTGTTACAACACCACCCATCACATGTCCATTGGTATGACTCATTTCTGTGCTTTATATGGTTATGATGCTTTGTATTTCGTTGATATTGTTTTTGGAGACAATAGGGCCCCAAAGGCCAAGGATTGGAACCTAGAGAGCCAAGATATCCTTAGGGCTCTTAAGGATAGCTTACAAATAGCCCAGAACCAACAAAAGATGTATGCTGACTGACATTGAGTAGAGAGGCATTTCGAGGAGGGGGACTTGGTTTGCCTTCGATTGCAGCTCTACAGTCAGTCCATGGTGAAGCAGAAGGGGGCCAAGAAGCTGCAATTGAGATTTTTTGGCCTTACAGGGTGATCAACAGGGTTGGAGAGGTGGCTTACAAGTTGGAGCTACCACTAGGGAGTAGGATCCATGACATTTTTCATGAGTCATGTCTCAAGAGGGTGTTGGGGTGATCTAAATTTGGAATATTAGATTTTTGTGCTAAGATACTCATAAGAACATAAAAATGTGCTTGAGGTTTTGTACTCCAAAATAGCAAGTAAAAACATGAGTTTTTACATGTGTTTACTTAAGTTAGTTTCTTAATACATGAAACCAAAACACTGAATGGAAGCATGCATCAATCAGTAATACATCAACCATTATTAAAGGAGTTGACGCATCTTGGGCTACATCTCCTTGGATCAGCTCTAAAGGAATGACCACTTCTCATTATGCTTAATATCTAGAAAAGAAGAGTACATAAACTGTTGAAATGTAATGGCTAGTTTCTCCTTCAAATAAACAACTTTTGCAAAAGTTCTCACTCCATACACATGTTAACCTATAGTCAAACATGTAAAACTTCAGCAAACACATGCATCTTACACCAAGACCCCATACTCCATTTTCAAAAGAGCATAAACAATACCACAATCCACTTGAAGTACATAAACAAGTCTCTTGTCCTAAACACATATAGAGAAAAGAAGAAATAAAGCTACAAAACTGATATAATGGCTATTGCAGAAAGCACATGGAGGCTGGATGATCTGAAATGGGGCACTAAAGGCTTCTTGTCAGCTTACAAGAACCTCTCCCACTCCAAAGCTTAAACAATTTCCAAGATCTATGCTTATGATTGATAATTTGCGGAATTAAAAGAACTTGAAATAGGTGTATGCTTGTGTTTGCCTTTAACTGCTTAATTGCCTTAAGTTTATTTGCTTAAACTGATATATAAACACACATAATAGTAAATGCAGCAAATAAACAAACCATAAAGACAACAAGTTTAATTAGGAGTTCACCCTGATATCTTGGGCTACGTCTCCATGAGCTTTAGTCAATTTGACTAGGCTATTTGGGATTATGGTAACTTTCTTTTACAAGTTCCACACTCAACTCCATTGGTTTACAACTGAACCTATGGGTTTTAGAATACCATCTTATCCCGCTGGCTGTCCATACTCTACAGACAGACATAGGCTTCTCTGGACTAGATTCCTTCAATCAGCACTCCAGGCTATCTTGAGCTCCTGGCTTGCACCAACTCCCTCAGAATTCTTTTATTGTCTTTGGAATTCCTTCTATATTCAACACACATTGGACATCAACAATAGCTTGATCATTTGATCTCTTTGCTATTCTGAACTTCATTACAACCCATGGCTCTTAGAAGTCTGTTTTGAGCTCTCTGGCTCCGTGGCTTTGACTCTGATTCTCAGCTCTCTGGCTCATCTGGCTTTGGCTCTCTTAGCTATCTGGCTTTGTCCATTTGGATTTGCCTCCAACCTCTGGTGGCTATACCTTTGCTCGGCCCTCTGGCTCTGAAGCTCTCAGGATTTCTGGCTCTCAGTGCTCAAGTTCTCGGGCTCTCTGTCCCTTCCTCATCCTGAGGAATCATCCTTGGGTAATTCGCCCCCAACCTCTGGTGGCTCTATGCCTCTATCAGCTCTACGACTATGGGATGTTACAGCATGAGCTCTCTGGAGAGAGAACTTCCCTGAAGGGAGCCTGCTGTGAGCTCCTCGAAGGGAGACTCCCGAAAATGAGACTTGCTCTCCCAAGGGAAAACTTCTGAAGGGAGACTTTCTCCTTCACTTGGCTCTCTGGCCTTTGAGGAATCCTCTGACTCTGCGGCTTCCATCCATTCCTCTATCCCCAATCATGAGGAATCATTCCTTTGTGGCTCTGCATCTCTTCGACTGGCCCTCTGGCTCACTAGCTCTGTGGCTCTGCGTCTGGCCCTTTGGCTCTCTAGCTCTGTGGCTCTACGTCTGGCCCTCTAGCTCTCTGGCTTTGTGGCTCTGCATCTGGCCCTCTGGCTCACTGGCTCTGTGGCTCTGCATCTTCTATAACACATTCCTGTTACAAAACGCCCGCTTATAGTGTGGCACAGATGCGATGGACTGTTTCCAATGGAAATGAACCAGCGGCCTCTTTCCAGGACAAAATCCACGAAATAACGCATTTTTCATTTGGAATGGAAATACAAAGGAATACACAGAAAAACCCGACAAAACACTTTTCATTGGAACTCAAATTTTATCCAATCATGTCCATAATCCTATCGGGTCTGGCCTTTATCGCATGTTGCAATGCACGACTCTTTTATATGGCTGCGATCCCATTTGCCGATCGCCAATCGTCGATATCGGCGCTATCGCATTTCGGCATATCGCATGGCATAAGGCCTTTGTTCCGATCGCCGATCGCAATCACATATCGCATTGTCGCATGGGTTTGAGGTCTGGTGCTTTACCCCTCCGATTGCTGATATCATCGCTGATCGCACATGTAAACGACCCGGGGTCTGTTTCGATATCGCATGAAGGCCTTCCTCCGATGCGATATATCAGAGATTGCAATCGAGGAGTCCTTCCACCTCCATTTAAGTCCCCCCTTTGAACCTTTCCGATGCGATTTCTTTAAGAAACCCTTAAAGCCGCTTTAATAAGAAATTGCCTCATTTTCTAAGGACATTGGGCAATTTTCATTTTACAATAACTTCTTCATCCGGAGTCCGTTTTGGCCAATTCAAATTGCGTTGCATTCAGAATGAAATAATCTATGAAATGAGACTATTTTCACAATCATCCAATGACTTTCATTTTTCCTCTGTGAGGAAAATTCATAGACTTAGAAGTCTATGTTAGATCCATTTTAGATCACTGGAAGACCCCTTCAAGGTCATCTCTATCTTCAAACTTCTCCATAAACTGAATCAACACTCTGGTTGACCATGACACCCATAGGTTTCACTTTCCAAAAAGGCTATCTAGAAGTGCTCCTTTGATCCTGAAACTTATTCCAATGAGTCCAGAATGTCCAAAAATGACTATCTAGCCTCTTTTCCCACCCAATTTGGTTGAAAAATAAAGAAGTCATGACCTCTCCTAGTTAGGCCACTATTCGCTCCACAAATTGCACCAAATTTGGCATGATCCTACAATTTCATCCTAAAAAGCACCAACTGGGCGAAAATTTCGCCTTACATTGGGCGAATTTGTAGGATGGTTAATTTAGCCGCTGAGGCTTTAGAACCAAAACATGGGTCATATGGGGGCCATGCGCCCAGGGGCTATCCCCCAGCGATGGCCCCCCTCCCTCTGGCGGTCACGGTGAATGCCACAGTTTAAGTGCAAGGTGGTCACATGGGCTGCTATAGAGCTATAAAAAGGGTCTCTTTCACCTCTAATTACCTCACATTAATATGTCAATCCGGGAACGTTTCGTTATTTCAAAGAGTGTCTCAGTCTGAGGCTATCATTTGCCAGAGTAATGCTAGTAGTACAGTGTTCAGAAATACAAGAGTAAGTGGATGCTTATCTACAGCTTAACTTCTTCAAAAGATTAAATCACACATTCAAAAGACTAAGCAACTTATCAGTCAAGGGTTCAGTAGCAATAACCCATCCCTTTGGAAACTGATGGAAAAGGAAATCAGAGAACAGATCGTGGATCTAGGAGCTGGACTGTAAATGCCAATGCTCACTACAGCCTGAGATCGTTCTTCACACCAACACCAATAAATGGAACGACAGATGAGAACAGCAATTAAGAAATCGAATAGCAAGTCTGCAATGGAACAACAAATCCGAAATGGAACAACAATTCTGAAATGGGACAGCAGCTAAGAAATAGAACAACAACTAAGTCTCACAAGCAGTAACAATCTTAATCTATCAGATCAAATGCATTAATCGTAATCAAATGACAATCTTTCACTCTTAAGGGCGAATCGAACAACACACACCAATGGAACAACACTGATTACTGATGAATTATGGAACAACACTTGAAAACCATATACGCACACAACACACTTAAATAGTAATCTGATCCAAGTATCAATCTCAGTTAGAAAGAATACGACTGCGTTTCAAAATAGAACAACATTGCTCATAAATCCAACAATCGTAAAGAACATAACTCCCAAGATGAATTCCGTAACATTAATGAACAGGTGCACAACACAAAAGCTCTGTAATGGAACAGTAACAGTATTCTGTCAAGACTAGCAATATTAGATCAATTCTTAAAAGAACAGTAATATGATGCAGAGTCAATACAATTGTTCTGTCTGTAGAAGCCTTAATGAATTAAACATAACAGAGCATGTGATGTAAACTTATAAAACACATTAGATTACCAAATAACGTCAATAAGAAAACCACGCATAAACCAAACGTAATAATACAGGAGCAAGTGTCCTCCAGGGCCGGGCCCTTAGCCTCCAAAGGTACACCGCTTGAAGTTATTCCAGACTCAGAGATGAAGTAATAACCAAGTTTGTATTAATGCATAGAGCATAATTACAATAAACTAGTTCTTAACGAGACTCGAGGATCAAAGTTTTGATCTTAAAAGAAATTACATAAAAGCATAACCGTATCTAACTCTCTCCTGAGCTAACAGTGCTGCCCCTTTTATAAAGGTGACGACGGAGATGTCTAAGTGCAGAAATAGATAAAACAACGATCCCTCAGGATCAAGGATCCTGAGGGATTCGCCTAACCGTTAGTCTTCAGTCATTTCTTTTCTTTCCTGCGCCGAGCTGATATCTCCACCTCCTTTCCCGGGCTGATTCGCTTTGATTTGCTTTGCCTTGTTTGCATTTGGTCTCCCGTCAAAGGGACAACGGTTAACCCGTCCTTGTCCTTTCCTTTGGAACGACAACTTCTCGTTTTTCCTCCTTCCTACACAAGGAAATGACAATTGTCAGCGTTTTCATCTTGCATATTAATCTCACATGTTTTATTATAATTCTTTATCATTTTCCTAGTTCATGATGCAAAAGGTTTGTAAGTTCTAATGAAAAGATACTAAAATAATCATCAAAAACATACCTTCTTTAGTACTCCACACACCCCCCTGCTTACCCTGTTTCATGCCCTCATGAAAACATTGTAGTTGACATGCAAGGCAGTGAGAGAATAGGCTGGAGATGGAATATCATGTGGAGGCCTACAGCCATGATGAGTAACTAGGTAGTCAAAGAAATGGCCTGTCTGACCCTCGGGCATCTCATACAGGGCTTGGTATCCGAGTGCAGGGTGCTAAATAATTGGACTTCGGAACCTATATCCTAACCAGGATGGCCCTGCTCTCAAAATGATTTCGCCATAGAGTGCAAGCGGTTGGCAGCTAATTTAAAATTCTCATACTTAAATGGTTCCCTGAGCTGGATATTCGGATTAGAGATTTGATACCGAAATTTAGATGCATCAATGGCAAGGTCTTTGATAGAAAAAAAGTATTCTAATCCTTGTCGAATGAGTGCCTCATGCATGAGTCCTAATGCTTCAATTACACCCAGAGTCTTCATGAGGTTTCTATGTGCTCTCCACAACTGTACTGGGTCCCTAGGCTCAGCCCTTACCCACAAATATAAGCCATTTTCTTGCCTCTGGAAAGTATTATAGGATTTAAGCCATTTAATTTGATTAACCCCAAATGAGATGAATGCCTGCAATTGGACATCCCCAACAAAAGGTCTAGGGTTCAGCTCAGTCTCCTTGTATAATACAAGGTTATGTAAATAGAACTCACACAGTAGTCTCTGGACTTTTACCCCGTAGTGCTTATGACAGTCTATAAAATCATTGACAACGTTAATTTGTATGGGAGCACCTGCTTTAACAGCCTTTATTTTTAGTTGCAAATACCGTTCCAGTAGAAACAAGGCATAATTCTTGGCAGGGGCTCTACATGCTAAGACGTCATTGTATAAAGAACACAAGGTATCCATCTGCTTGATAACGATATCTAACCTACGAGTTACCTTTGTGACTTTCTCTTGTTCCCTTCGCCACCCTTCAAAAGCCTGGCTTTCAGATTGATTGACGTTCCTAAGCTGCTGCTGTAGCTCTTCATACTTTTTGCGAGGGACCGTTTGCTCTCTAAGCTTTTCTGCTTCTTGCTGAGCTTGCTTCAACCCCTTTCGTAGGGTTACTGTTTTTGGATCTCTTCTCCATGCAGCAGTGGAGGCCGGGAGTTTTACCTGAACTTTCCTATTGCGTTGCTTTGAGTTCATAACCCTTATCACTCCCGAAAGTGGTGCCTCCGTCTGAATTTCCTTATCACGGGTCAACATCTCGTCCATTTCTATCTTAACGTGAATATCAGTCCGTTGCTGTTCCTTTTCAATTGGAACAACAGTCTGTTTCTCAGCATCATTTGGAATAGTAGCCTGGTTCTCGACAGGGTTTTGAACAGCAGGATGAATTCTGGTCCTCCGCCCCTTTGCCTTGAGGGGTTTTGCTGGAGTGGTCACATTTTTCCTTCCTAAAGTCCTTTTTACCCTTTGCATTGCTTTCAGGATCCTAATCTGTTGGTGGAGTTGGACTATTATATTCAATAATCTCTGCTGTTCCTTTCACAATTCTTTAATTTCCAAAATTTCCTTAGAAGGAACAGCAGGCTGTTCACTGCGGCCTGGACTATGACTAGTTCCCGGATTTTCCTTCTGGGGTGTTTCTTCACTGTTTTGTTCTGGGGCAAGAACCCTAACTGGTTCTGTTGTTTCTTGGGCGACTTCTCTTTCTGCCCCTGTTTCCTCCGGAATTTCTTCTGGTGTCTTCTGGTTAGGAACAGATTGTTCCTGTTCAGTATCTCCTATCATCTTTTCATCATGAACAGGCAGATTCTCTTCTTCTGCCTCCTTTGCATGTGATTCTTCAGGTGCATTTTCCTCCTGGGGTTTCTTTTCAGCATGGAGGTCTGATGGACTGGAAGGTTGGCCATATTCGCCCATATTGGCCAAGACTTCGGCCAATTCATCTTCTCCCACTGGGTCCTGCAATGGGCTACCTTCCTGTTGTTCCATTTCCTCCTCCTGCTCGGATTGCTCGGCTTCTTCTTCAGATTGCTTGGCTCCTTCTTCATTTTCTTCTTCTTCTTCAGATTGCTCGACCTCTTCTTCTTCTTCTTCTTCTCCTTTTTCATCGTCCTCCCCTTCTGGCTGTGAGGGTTGCTCATCTTCAATTTCTACCGGCCGACTGGTGTTTTCTTGGGGCTTCTCCAACTTTCCTCGTAGCCGTGCTAGCCGAACCGATTTCCTGTGTTTTTCTAGCCGTTCGGGTGTATCGGTGGTATGTTTATGCTTTGCCAATTCCTTGTGTTTTTCTGGACGCTCGGGTGTACTGGTGGCATGTTTCCATTTTGCTAATTCCCTGCGTTTTTTTGGATGCTCAGGTGTACTGGCGGCATGTTTACGTTTTGGGAATGGTGCGGTCAATCCCCCATTTATCATGGCAATTAGCTCTTCCCAGCTGCTCTGCTGTTGGGTGAGGCTATGGCTGAAAATTAACCGAATCAACCCATGATGACTAACAACTAACTCTACATGCTGTGCCTTTTTATGCTCCGTGCAACGTCATGAAGTAACGAATTCAAAAATGCAGGTAAATTTACAGAGCATTTTTGCTTCAGTACAGCTAAGAGTTTAAGATGTCGTGGTCTTACCATGTCTTTTCTGCCTTCACAGGTGATGTAGCTTTGAATGGTATTTGCTAATTCTGCCTATGGCTCTCCTAGTGTTGCTGGCAGAACTCCCTTTCCTCTAATTGCCAGGCTCTAGCCTTCGTCTTGGAAGATTTCTATAACCTTCTGCAATCTTTCCTTTTTTAACGTCCATACAGGTCTAGTGGCTGGTAGTCCCGAGACTTTTGCGATTATGTCATCAGTGACTGCTATGTGTCTCCCCCTCACTGTGGAGTAATCCTCTTGCAAGTTCTATAAGAATTCAATTGCCACAGTCTCGTTACACTCCTGCAAGCAGTTGAGATAAGTCAGCCACCCTGCTCTTGCTAGGATTTCCTGGGCAGCAGCAGAGACTGTCAACACCTGCGGTTCTCTCAGAATCGATCTTCCTCCCATGGTTTCACTGTAAACTCTCAATGAAACGATAACTGTTCGTGCTGTTGAAACACAGAGAGGCTGACAGACGCAAGACTTGTTCAATAGAAATGGCTTATGAACAACAATTCATGCAGAAAAAAATAAAAATAGTATGCCGTTGAGCCGTGCCATACCCTAGTACACAACTTTCCGAATAGTGAGCTGACACGTAATCCAGGGAATGATGAGGTTAACCTCCCCCCCCCCCGCAATGTGATAGGCTGTCCCAACCGTCAAATAAAGGAGCAGCGCCTGCTCTGAAGCAGAGTCATAAAGGAACAACGTATGGCAATATGCCATGTTTACAAAAACAACGAGTTACCGAAATCGAGGCGTAGAGTTGGATCGCTTAATACGTAAGAAGCTGCTGTGATATGATGAGAGGTTGGGAGGATAGGACATCTGCCGTACATTCCAAGTCTCATGCGGTCATTGTCAACTATTCTGTCATGATTGGTGATAATAAATTTACATGCATTATATAATTCGGGAAATGATATATGATTAATTACTAAGGTATAAGAAACAGAAGGGTGCTAGTAACTTTACCTATTGGTGTAAATAATGTGACTTCAATACCATTAACAGTGCTCTGCTGCCGACAGGTGTCCATAACCTTGGCAGAGTTGTTTATTTCACCCATGGAACCATGATCCTTTGTGTATGCTTAGGGAATTTTGTGTGATGTCAAAATGTAGGCCATTATGCTGGCTTGGTGACCAGTTAACCACAATGCTATTCGTGAGGAAGGAGTGAAAAGTGGGCAGGCCGGCTCGTGATGAGACCCCCTGTTCCAAGGGTTGTTTATTTGGTATACCTTTTGGACCATATCCTTGGTGTGGTGGCCATAGTGGGAATGCCACTTTGCTTTCGTCCTCATGATCATGGTACGTTGGCTCTTGATGAGACCCCGTATCCTACATTTGACAACTTATAAGTCATATTTACTCTTTTTTCTTTCTTTTTCATAAAGTACTTTCCCTTATTTATACACAAAGGGTGATTCAACACTCCTTAAGAGTAGGAATGGTGGAAGAAGTCTTAACATCTCAATAGGAAGATATAAACCCTTTGCTCTTATTCCCGAATAATAATCAAAGAGGATTAACAGGGATCATCATGATAAAGATAACCAATCAGAGCAGAATTAGTAGAACAATGACAGGAAAATATGATAAATAAGCGTGTCCTTCCTTCTGTCCTCTTACCAATGCAGAGCCTTATAAAGATAGCGATTTATGATTGACTGATTTCAGTATGTTGTGATTTTGTATCCATTGCATAAGTGCATAGCTGTATTCTAAAAGACTTGAAAGAACAGGAGCAATAAGCATCCTCAATTTAGAACAGCAAAAGGAACGAGCTGTTTCACAGGGAGAGAAAAAGCATGCAAGTGGTGTTCCTTTTGGAAAAAGGAACAACAAAAGACCACAAATAGCAGAAAATGCAAATGCCGTTCCTTTGGAAAAGGAACAACAGAACCTACCAATGCCGTTCCTTTGAAAAAGGAACAATAGAAATAAAAAATGCTGTTCCTTTGGAAAAGGAACAATAAACACACAGAAATGCTGGTCCTTTGAAAAAGGAACAACAGAAATAAAAAATGCTGTTCCTTTGGAAAAGGAACAGAAAATAACGCAAAAATGCCGTTCCTTTGGAAAAGGAACAGCGGAAATAAAAAATGCCGTTCCTTTGGAAAAGGAACAAAAAAACATGCAGATATGCCGTTCCTTTGAAAAAGGAACAACATAAATCGAAAATGCTGTTCCTTTGGAAAAAGGAACAAAAAAACAGGCAAATGCCGTTCCTTTGGAAAATTAACAGCAAAAGTCAAGAATGTTGTTCCTTTGGAAAAGGAACAGCAAAAATACACAAATGCCATTCCTTTGGAAAAGGAACGACGGAAATCGAAAACGCTGTTCCTTTGGAAAAAGAACAGCAAAACACGCAAACATAAAGAAAAAGAACCAAATTACAACAAGATGATGGCTGATCCAAAAGGGGGGGTTGCTCTTTTGAAAAAGGAACAACCAGAAGAAAATGCTGTTCTTTTGAAAAAAAGGAACAACAAAAATAATAACAACAAAACGTTGATTCAAAAATATGTACAAAAATGATTCAAGAAAAGAACTTATGTACAAACTGTAAAAAGAAATAAATTCCTTAATGAATTACAGGTGAGGAAGACTTCTCTTCCTCCCCCAAAATCTCCATATCAGAGTCTCGGCGTAACTGCTGGCAGAAGGACTCCCGAGTGAGTGGTTTGCGATAGAGACGAACTCGGTGGCCATTTGCCTTGAAGGCATATCCAGAACTGTCAATAGTGATTAGAGTAAGGGTCCCATTATCATGTACCTTCTAGATTTCGTATGGTCCCAACCAACGAGTCTGGAGTTTCTCGGGGAAGTCCTGAAACCTGGAGTCATACAAAAGAGCCTAGTCTCCTTCGTGGAAGACTTTATTTTTAATGAGAGCATCATGCCATTTAGCTCGCTGCTGTTGGATCAGGGCAGTGTTTTGAAGTGCAGAGAGCCTAATTTTGTCCAGCTCATTGATTTGTTGTAATCGATTAATCTGTGCCTCGGTTAAATCTAATCCAACTTCCCGTGCTCTTCGTAATGTTTGGATTTCGAATTCTATGGGGAAAATAGGTTGTTTTCCAAACACTAATTGATAAGGTGAGTAACCAGTGGTGCTTCTCCATGTTGTTCTGTAAGCCCAGAGTGCTTCAGGTAGTCTGGCAGCCCAATCATGCCTATGTGACGCAATGGTTTTCGTTAGGATTGCCTCTATTATTTTATTGCTGCTTTCTACCTGCCCATTTGCCTGTGGGTGGTATGGAGTAGTGATTTTATGCTGGACATGATAGTTGTTGAGTGTTGCAACTATTCTGTTCCCAGCAAATTGTGGTCCACCGTCTGTAATTATTTCTCTTGGAAGGCCATATCTTACAAATAGATGGAACATGAACTGTATGACAGAGTCCTCTATAGCTCTAGGCAATGCCTTTGCTTCAACCCACTTGGTGACATATTCTGTTGCCACCAAAATATATGTTTTCTGGTTTGATGATGGGCTAATTGGTCCAACAAAATCAAGAGCCCATCGCTCGAATGGTTCGATGACTAGCTGTGGTTTCAGAGGCATCTCATCAGACTGACCAGGGAATCCTGTTCGTTGGCAACTATAACAGGCTTGGACAAATTTCTTTGCATCTTTGAAAATCGTGGGCCAATAATACCCTGTCTACAACACTTTATGTCCAGTTTTGTGATTGGCGAAATGTCCACCACATGGCCCATCATGGCAGGCTTTTAAAATGTCAAAGATTTCATCTTCGTGAACGCATCTCCTAATGTGCATGTCTGCCCCTGTGTGAGACAAATAGCCCCCAATCCAAGAAAATCGAGCACTCCGTTGAACAATCTGTTTCCGCTCATTAGGGTTTAGATGCTTTGGTAATTTACCTACTGCTAGGTAATTGGCAACATCAGCATACTAGGGTGTTTGAACAGCCACAACAAACAAATGCTTGTCCGGAAATTGGTCTTCAACTGCTGCTGCATCGATTGGCTTTGGCATTCTTGAGAGAAAATCGGCTACGGGATTTTCTTTGCCAAGTCTATCCTTGATTGTAATATCAGATTCCTACAATAAAATCAGCCATCTAGTTATTCTGCCGTTTGTGATAGGCTTGTTTGCTAAATATTTTATGGCAGAATGATCTGTGTACAAGATAACATGATATCCAGTAATGTAGTGTCTAAACTTATTGATAGCATGTATTACAGCTAGAAATTCTTTTTTGGTAACAGTGTAGTTTAATTCAGCAAGGGATAAATTTTTGCTAATATAATAAATTGCATATGGTTTTTTATCCTCTTCCTGCCCAAGGACCGCTCCAATGGTTGTATCTGAGGCATCATATGATATCTGGAATGGCAAATCTGAATTTGGTCCTCGAAGGACTGGGGCTGTGGATACGAACTTCTTCAGATCCTTGAAAGCACGTTCACATTTTTCTGTCCAAAGAAAATCAACGTTACCAGTTAGTGCATACAGAGGTGCAACAATGTGCAAATAATGTTCTATAAATCTCCTATAATAACCAGAAAATCCAAGAAAACTGTGTACCTCTGTTTGAGTGGTAGGAGTGGGAATAAGCAAAAGTATTTGGATTTTGGTTGGGTCTACCTCAATGCCAGCTGCTGAAATATAGTGTCCTAGGATAAGTCCTTCAGTCATCATCATATAACATTTTTCGTGGCTTAAACAAAGCCTGGTAGCAATGCAGCGTTGTAGGACTTTTTCTAGGGTATCCAATGCTGGATCAAAATCATCTCCATATGGTGTAAAGTAATCCATATATACTTCAAGTCCGTCATTTATTAAATCTGCAAAAATGCTAAGGATAGCCCTTTGGAATGTGGCAGGAGCATTGCATAGGCCAAAAGGTAGAACTTGGTAGCCAAATGTTCCCCAAGGACAAGTAAAAGTAGTTTTGTCTTGGTCTTTAGGGGAAATCTGAATCTGATTGTATCCACTGAAGCCATCCAGGAAAGAAAAGAATTTCTTTCCTGCTAAAGTGTCTAATACTTGGTCGATGAATGGGAGAGGGAAGTGGTCTTTTTGTGTTGCTTTATTTAGCTCCCTGTAGTCCACACAGATTCTCCATTTCCCATTCTTTTTTGGTACCACCACAAGCGGAGAGACCCATTTACTATCAGAGATAGGATAGATGAAATTGACATCTAAAAGTTTTTGAAGTTCGGCTTTTACCACATCTTTTAGATGAGGATTTAGTCTCCTCTGAGGTTGATGAATAGGTCTTGCATCTTTTTTTATATAAATGTGGTGTGTACATAATTGGGGGTCAATTCATTTCATATCAGGGTAGTCCCATGCAAATGCTTCTTTATATTTCCTTAACAAATGGATGAGCTCCATTTCTTGTTCGGGTGTGAGGTTGGCATTAATATTTAAGGTTTTTCCCGATTCAATTTCCACAATTTTGCTATTTGCAACAGAAGTAACAGGTATTGTTTGATCATGTGTATCTTTAAGAGGATCTTCTTCTAATTCATTATCAAATGCTGCTTCTATCATATGACACTGTGTGCAGGATCTGGATTCAGTTTGACTAATGAAATTATTAATGGCATCGTCTTCTGTTTGGTCTTTGAAATCAAGTGCCTCTTGTATAGTTAATGGAAATCTAATGTTATCAGTAAGGTATGATACAGGGTGCTTATTAGTTTTGATTATTGTGACACTTGGCTGCGCTAGAGGATATAGAACTAAGTTCTTGATATTTGGTCCTCTGGTTATGGTCATATTTCCTTTCCGGTAGCCGATATAAGCATCGACAGTGGCAAGCCAAGGTCTACCTAAAATCAATGGATGTCCATCAAGTCAGGTTTTGGGATTTATTATCAGAAAATCGATTGGATATTCCCAGGAATCAATAGAGACCATGACATCATGTAGTGTACCCTCCAGCCTAACCACAGATCGGTCAGCTAATTCTAGCAAGGTAGAGGTGGGTTCTACAGATGTAATGCCTCGCTTTTGGCAAGTAGTGGTTGTTAAGATATTAACTGCAGCTCCTAGATCAACTAAGGCATTGGACAGGGTCTGACCATAAATTTGGATAGTTACAATTGGATTTCCTGGGTCTTCGTATTTAATGGGTGTTTCTTTTCCTAATAGTAAGTCAGATAGAGTGTCGACTACTTGGACTCTTGGATTATTTGTTATATTCCTCCTTGGTTTCCTTATGCGCAATTCTTTGATAGTTTTGCGTATATCGGGATATCTTGAATGGCTTGGAAGAATGGAATTTTTATGTACAGATTTTGTAATTCCCCCAAAATGTCAAAATCAGGGTATTGTATAGGTCGTGGTATGAATAATCGTTCTGGGAACAGAGGAGAGGATGTGGTTGCTTGATTATGAGTTTGTTGTTTATTCTCATCCTCTTGTTGTGACAGATGTTCTCTGGGTAACTGATCTTCAACCTGAACTGTCTTATCTCCCTCAGTTTCAATAATACGCCCAGATCTTAACTGAAGATCATTACACTCCCTCAGATCGGCTCCTATCTCTGGTGTTTCTATGATTTGGACAGATTGAACCGGTCTGTTATTTGGATTGGGGTTGGGTTGGGCTGGGAGTTGCGGTCTCAGATTAGACTGGGGATTTTGTTGTAAGGCTGGCAATGTAGGTTGAGGGAGCGGAATGGTTCCTACTGACTGATGCATCGGTCTCTACCAGTTTGTCTGCCAGGCTGAAATTTGTGAGGTAGGGGGAGTCCATTGTGGGGGATATGAGTTACCTTGCCAATATGGTGGGGTATAAGGAAGATTCAGCCAACCAGATTGGCTTGCCTGATTCAGCCACGGGTTTGAAGAAGGAAACGACTGTGGTGACCAGTTTGGAAACGGGGATTGGGATTGACTTTGCCACATATTATATTGTTGAGCATTATACTGCGGAGGCTGAAAAGAAGAAGTTGGGTCTGGAAACATACCAGATTGTCTCGGCTGCCACTGACGACGCTGGTTGAGAAAATACACCGATTCTGGCTCTTCTTCCGCTTCCTTATATACTGCTTCCAATCCAGGAAGTGAGGGACAGCTCTCCGTAAGGTGATCTTTTGTACAGATGGCGCATGTTTGGACCACATCTAGTGGACACTCCTTGTGGCTATGCTTTTTCCTGCATCGGGGACAGAAGATTGCCAAATTATGTTCTGCTTCCATTTGCTTCTGTTTGGCCTGCATAATATCAAGTTGTGTAGTTAGTGTCCCTAGTATATCAATTTTAAAATTTTCCAATAAATTTCCAATTTCTACACGTGTTACTCCTTCTGTCGAAATTTTATTATCTCTTACAAACCGATCATGTTCTGCCGGTTTTACTCTTGTGCTACCTCTCGAGCTCCTGATACATAAATCAATAATGTCAGCAAAATTTTCTTGATAAATATCCCCTTTTCCCATAATGTTTAATGTTTCAATCCATTGTTCCTTCATGCTCCTTATTAATGCTGTTTTTAACACATTATCAGGTGAAGGTAGTGATGCATAAGGAGATCTTTGTAGATTATACTGGAAATGTTCCACATACTCCTCTATTGTTTCATTTGGTCTAGCTGTCATCTGGAATATTTCGTCCTTCAGTTCTCTAGACCTGCAATAATCCAGATATTTTTTTAGAAAGGATTCTTTCATTTGATCCCTGTTATTTATAACCCCGCCACCTAATCCCATAAACCATCTTAAAGCAACCCATTTTAATGTAGAGGGAAATAGTTTCAGTTTCTGGGGTCGGTGGTGTAATCATATCCCCTACACAATACATAAAATTCAAATAAAAATGCATCCGGATCTTCTGATGTAAGACCATGGAATGTAGGGATATGTTGAAGAGGGATTGCTTTCATAGGCGCATTTGCTGCAGAATCCACTATGGGGTATTGTAATGTAGAGGTTTGGGTGTTTGGCTGGTTTTGAGCCATTGGGTCGAATATATGTTGATAACCTTCTGGGATATCTAGGAGAGTATTCCTAGGTTGAGAGGGAATGGCTTTAACAGGGATAGTTTTAATAACACTTCCTCTATCTGGAATAATGAGAGTGCCTGATGTCTGAGGAGATTGAGTTTCTTCAACAATGATTTTTGCAGCACTTCCCTTGTCCGGCCTGTTTAATGGCTGAGTTGTTCCAATAGGAGACCTTGGTTCCTCAGTTTCCCCTGTCTCTCCTTCTCCTTCACAAAGATTGCTGAAATTCCCTTCCTGCAATAGTTCTAGAGTAGAATTTTCAATTTCTTGAAAGTCCTGCTCTTCAGTTTGACTATGCACCTCAGCAAAGGCTACAGATGGTGATCCTATGGCCCGAAGGGAACTAGTAGGCTGTTTAGAAATGACTTTCCTGGGTCCTACTGAGGGCTGAGATTCTGCTTTCTTGTAGATTTCATCTATGAAGGTTGGTCGGCCAAGGGTCACCGACCCCTTAGTTTTTTCTGGCTTGGGTAGAGGTTTGGAATTTTTTTTTGGCTTTTTCTACTTAGTCATGCACTCAAATTAACTATTAAATTCTATTCAAACAACAGCAAATCTGTAGGAAAGCAGACAAAGGAGCAGGGCTTTTACATGCTCCACACGTAGGTTCTTACCTTTCGTTTTAAAAATCCAATTCTTCCCTAACAGGTTTGTACACTACTCTGAAAAAAAGGAACAAATGGCTACACTCTTTCCCCGGCAACGGCGCC
This sequence comes from Pinus tabuliformis, assembly GCA_031772625.1. NCBI lineage: Eukaryota > Viridiplantae > Streptophyta > Pinopsida > Pinales > Pinaceae > Pinus > Pinus tabuliformis. The sequence continues at coordinate 168,613,932 of CM062817.1, read as the reverse complement.
AAAATGTAGAGCTATAGAAAGGGTCTCTTTCACCTCTAATTACCTCACATTAATATGTCAATACGGGAATGTTTCGTTATTTCAAAGAGTGTCTCAGTCTGAGGCTATCATTTGCCAGAGTAATTCTAGTAGTACAGTGTTCAGAAATAGAAGAGTAAGTGGATGCTTATCTACAACTTAACTTCTTCAAAAGATTAAATCACACATTCAAAAGACTAAGCAACTTATCAGTCAAGGGTTCGGTAGCAATAACCCATCCCTTTGGAAACTGATGGAAAAGGAAATCAGAGAACAGATCGTGGATCTGGGAGCCGGACAGTAAATGCCAATGCTCACTACAGCCTGAGATCATTCTTCACACCAACACCAATAAATGGAATGGCAGATGAGAACAAAAATTAAGAAATCGAACAGCAAGTCTACAATGGAACAACAAATCTGAAATGGAACAACAATTCTGAAATGGGACAACAGCTAAGAAATAGAACAACAACTAAGTCTCACAAGTAGTAACAATCTTAATCTATCAGATCAAATGCATTAATTGTAATCAAACGACAATCTTTCACTCTTAAGGGTGAATCGAACAACACACACCAATGGAACAACACTGATTACTGATGAATTATGGAACAACGCTTGAAAACCATATGCGCACACATCACACTTAAATAGTAATCTGATCCAAGTATCAATCTCAATTAGAGAGAATACGACTGCGTTTCAAAATAGAACAACATTGCTCATAAATCCAACAATCGTAAAGAACATAACTCCCAAGATGAATTTCGTAACGTTAATGAACAGGTGCACAACACAAAAGCTCTATAATGGAACAGTAACAATATTCTGTCAAGACTAGCAATATTAGATCAATTCTTAAAAGAACAGTAATATGATGCAGAGTCAATACAATTGTTCTGTCTGTAGAAGCCTTAATGAATTAAACATAACAGAGCATGTGATGTTACCAAATAACATCAATAAGAAAACCACGCATAAACCAAACGTAATAATACAGGAGCAAGTGTCCTCCAGGGCCGGGCCCTTAGCCTTTAGGGGTACACCGCTTGAAGTTATTCCAGACTCAGAGATGAAGTAATAACAAAGTTTGTATTAATGCATAGAGCAGAATTACAATAAACCAGTTCTTAACGAGACTCGATGATCAAAGTTTTGATCTTAAAAGAAATTACATAAAAGCATAACCGTATCTAACTCTCTCCCAAGCTAACAGTGCTGCCCCTTTTATAAGGGTGACGACGGAGATGTCTAAGTGCAGAAATAGATAAAACAACGATCCCTCAGGATCAAGGATCCTGAGGGATTCGCCTAACCGTTAGTCTTCAGTCATTTCTTTTCTTTCCTGCGCCGAGCTGATATCTCCACCTCCTTTCCCGGGCTGATTCACTTTGATTTGCTTTGCCTTGTTTGCATTCGGTCTCCTGTCAAAGGGACAGCGGTTAACTCGTCCTTGTCCTTTCCTTTGGAACGACAACTTCTCGTTTTTCCTCATTCCTGCACAAGGAAATGACAATTGTCAGCGTTTTCATCTTGCATATTAATCTCACATGTTTTATTATAATTCTTTATCATTTTCCTAGTTCATGATGCAAAAGGTTTGTAAGTTATAATGAAAAGATACTGAAATAATCATCAAAAACATACCTTCTTTAGGCCACTATCCGCTCCACAAATTGCACCAAATTCGGCATGATCTTACAATTTCGTCCTAAAAAGCACCAACTGGGCAAAAATTTCGCCTTACAGTGGGCAAATTTGTAGGATGGTTAATTTAGTCACCGAGGCCTTAGAACCAAAACATGGGTCATATAGGGGCCATGCGCCCAGGGGCTATACCCAAGCGATGGCCCCCCTCCCTCTAGTGGTCACGGTGAATGCCACATTTTAAGTGCAAGGTGGTCACATGGGCTGCTTGGGTCACGGTTAGTGCTGGCGGCTTCCATAACTGCTGTGGTTGCAGACGAGGTGGTCACATGGGAGGGCTATTGACGGTTACTCTGGCGGTCTTCCCCACCAACCTAGCGGTTAATGAAATTTAAATACAACCCACCATCTATGATAGTTAAGTCACAAGCCGCAGGCTCAACGGTAAACCTTGGTGCTATTAGAAAGAAGGTCACAGGATCGAACCTGGCCTCCAACCTACCTTGCCAACCAATTTTTTAACATGCCTTTAGGAGGACACGTGGTGGCCTCCGGCTTAGCCAGGTGTCACCTCCTGATTAGCCCAAAAATGACACGTGGACCAATTAAAACCTGACACTTGTCACCTTTCGATTCACCACCTACAAGAAATATTATTTTTGCTGACTGGGCTATACGGATGCCTAGTCAGCATCCTTGTCATCTCCTAAACCAAATTTGCCTATTTGGGAAAATGAACAAATCGCGTTTTTGGGAGCATACGGTGTCCATTTCATGTGAAACAAGTTGTGCCAGATTCAAGATGACGAGCACTTTACAGTCATTTAGGTTCCACACCATTCTGACAACTTTGATTTTTGGGCAAATTTTGAGCTCCTGATCATGGGGCAGTAGGTTGCAGCAACTATGGAGTTGCCTCCACTTGATGATGAGGGGCATATGATTTTAGAGCCAGAGGCCATCTTGGAGACCAGGGAGAGGAAGATCAGAAGCAAGGTGATTAGAGAGTATTTTGGGTGTTGGAAGAGTTTACCAGATGGGGATGCCACCTGGGAAGGGGCGCACATACTTGAGCATCCAACACTGAAGTTTCTTGGGGACAAGCAACATTTGGGAGGGGAGGACTATCATGTCCCTTCCTAAATTAATCTGGAACAAGATTAATTATTATATTATGGGGCCAATTTTGGAGATAGTGGTTCTCATTCAATTTTATTAGGAGATTAGACTTAGGAAATGTTATTTTTGTTGTGGTTAAGGTACACATGGGGGCCACCCACACTAGAGAATTAAACAAGCCCTAATTTGATTATCATGGACTTGGTTAAGTTTTGCATTGATATGGTTAAGTGAGGGCCCACGACGGAGGTAGAATTGGAGGGAAAAGTGTTCCATGAAATCTATATAAGGAAGCCAACTCTCCTCATTTCATTCATATTTTTGGCATATTGATTTCTCTTTGGTTGCTCGAGCTACTTAGCCGAGTCACTTTTATTTAGCATGAGTTCTTCAAGAGAAGACCTCACCCTTTCTTTGGGGGACTTTGAGTGCCACCCTAGGAAGGTTTTTCTTCATTCTTTAGGAGGAGGATCTCATTGTCATTTCCAATGGTTGCATTCATATCTAGATGGTGCATATTATTGTAGGACGCAGTGAGGAGGAGGCTGAGTTTGCTTGTGGTGTCTTGCAGTGGAGTTTGGTTGGGGGATTTCCCGAAGAGGAGGCATAAGAGGTTTATTGTGATTTTGGAGAGTTTGGGAGCTAGAGGAGTGAGATTCTTTACAGGGTGACTTTATCACTTCCTGGGCCAGTGCATAGGCAACACTTGGTGCTCACATGGAGGGTAAAGTATCAGTCTTTAAGGCTGCACTTTAATGAGGAGGTTAAGGGAAACATTTGGAGAGGATATTGCTTCATTTTCGGAGCTTGGAGGAGGTTTTCGCTGGAGTTCCTTGTAGGCCATATTCTTGAGCAGTTTGGAGGGCATAGGGCATATTGGAGGCTGAATTGTGGAGGTTGGATTTATGCCAAACCCTTTCTGGGTTTTTGTGGGTTTTGGCCAAGGAGATTGGGGCTAAAGTTTCAGCATTTTTTGAGCACCAGAGATGGGGTTTTGTGCGGTTCCTTTCCATCCAACAGTGTAGTTTCTAGGGACAAGGCAAAGCATTAGAGGAGCAATCATTTTCCAGCTTTGAGATTATTGTTTATTACCCGGGTTTTGTCAAGCTTTCCCTTGAGGAAAGCCCAAATGAATTTCTCCATACTACTGTACTTGCTCCATTTCATTAATAAAATGGCTTAGTTGGTTCTCACTTCTGGAGTTTATTAAGCATTTGCCAATTGTTTTAATTTTCTGAGTTATAAATTGATTTTGCTTTAGATATCAGTGTTTATTTAAGTTTGGAACATTACATTTTTCCACCACATTTTATTCGAGACCACACCAACACCCACACTATAAAGACCCTACAGTGGGAAACTTCACCTCAAGGACAATTTGAGAAATCAGTTGCCAGTGGACAACTGCTGCAAGCTCAATACCCTCCACCCACTACCATGACACTTGATGACCTTCAGAACTATTCATTCTCTCAATTATTTACTTTCATTCAACTGGTTGCTTGCTAAGTAGAGGCACTGCATAATACCTTGACAATCGAACATGAGAAGCAACAACAACATCTTCTCTCCATTGGGGCTGAGTGCGATTAACTTTTCCAAGAAAAGCAAGAACTACAACAACAAGTTGATGATATCAATGCCAAATTCCAGGCTCTTTGGCCTTACCATCATTGAGGTAGTACCAAATGAACCAGAGGAATTCTCAGCTTGCACTTTCTTAGATTGTTGTGATCACATCAGAATTGCATGCGCTGACTTGGTTTCATCAAACAAGGAGCTTCAGAAGACTATCATAATCGAAAAAAGAGTGTTCCCTGATCCAACCACCCAATATGCCACTGAAATTGAGCAAAATATTGTTAATGTAGCTTATCTTAAGGCATCCCTTCACTAGGCTACTGAATAGGCACAATAGATATTCTCTTAGGCTCATGACTATTCTAGGTTCCTTGCCAAGAAAAAATCAACCAGTCTACACTCTATGACAACAGGCTCACCAGTTGTTCAACTAAGCCTCGACTACACCTGACCTCGATCAACAAAAGGATCTATTTTCACAGACAAAATTTTATCGAGAAGCAAATCCAAAATATTGGGGAAGACTCTTGAGCCACCAAGGCTCTGCTCTGCAACCTCAAACCACTAGCATAGGGGTATTTTTAGAAGTTGCGGCAACTCAATATAGAAGCAGAGACTAAGTGGAATGCCCTTCTGAATACCCAATCGACAACTGAAATTACCACACCATTTTTGGAGCAAGTTTCCACTCTATTGGATTCCTGGTGGTCGACCCTTGCTGAATATACCCAATTCAAGACTGCAACCATCCAATTTGTCTTGAGTTGGGTCCTTCGTTTGAAGGATATCCTATATCACACGAAGGAATAGGTTAAGAAGAAGCACAACAAACAAGATCCCAAAATCAACATGAATAAATAACAACATCAACTAAGGATTGACTCGAGGATGATTCAATCGACTATGGTCGGGGCCTGTTGGGTCCTTCATTTAGGGGACAAAGTTTTGACACATTTCTACCAAGTTTGATAGAAGGGAAGTTGTGGAGGAAACAACCATGGGAAAGAGAAAAAATCCACCAAGATCTGTTAGAAACTGAAGTTGGCAAGCATAAATTACGGGGACATGCAAGCACAATCAAGCCATAAAGGTTGTCAATGAGAGATGGAGCAGTCGCAGCTCGAGCCACAAAAAGTAGCCAAGGAGGGAAGTGCGTGGCATCTGAGGAAGAGATTGGAAGTTCAGGCGTGCAAAGGTTATAAAAGCTAAAGGAAAAGACAACAAGTAGGAGGAGAAGCTCATGTGCCGAGATGTTGTCACTGACTCTACTAGATTTGGCCTTATTCCGTGTTTATATGATTCTGAATTACTTTGTAAGTTGATTCTTTTGTTCTTATCTAAAGGGCCATAACGCCAGAATGTAATGATGTTTAAGTTTAATGAGAAGAGTTGCAGGATTTCTCTATGGTTATGAATGTGTTACTTTGCATGGGCCTCTTTAAAAATTTTTCTTATGAATGAATGTGGATGTCTTCTATCTCTTTGGATGCTTTGCAAGTTACACTTTGCGATGGTTATATGTTAGATGCTATGATTTCTAGAGTAGATGTGAGTGATAATATTTACACAACTCTCCTTGATGCTTGATCATAATCCCTATCCTAGTATGGTCGTGGCACGCCTCGGGTGAGACACCTTATTTATCTTAAGTAAGGTGAAAATGTCGGTGTTACCTAGACTACAACAGATCCTTTGTTGGCCCCTGTGTCTAAACCTAAGGTCTCTATCTTTTACAATTTTTCCGCCAACAGTTTGATCAGCCTAAATTAAATCCAATACATGCTATATGGTTGTCCACACTTAGTGAGTTTGAATTCGAGATCAAAAACCTTAAAGGAAAAGAAAACAGAGTGGTTGATGCACTTTGTAGGATAGTGCAAATGAACTATATAAAAGTCATAAGTTCCTATGGAACCGATCTTTGGTGAAAGGATACGAAATGTTAGGTGGCAGGAAAGAAAATATTGACAGTTGAAAGAGAAATTGTAGCAAGCATGTGAAGTCGAAAAGGATAAGGAATACAACCTTTCCAGTGATGGGCTGATTAGCTTCAAAAATTGAATCTATGTGCCAAATGATAGCGACTTGAAGAAACTCATAATAAAATATTTTCATGTAAATCCATACTTTAGTCACTCAGGTTATCAAAAGACTCTATCAACCATTAATAAATTTTATTGTTGGCCTGACTTGAAAAGGAAGGTGGTTGATTTCATCTCCAAGTGCATAGACTGCCATCAAGTAAAGTCTAAGTGCAAGCACCCAGTTGGTTTATTACAACCTATTCCTATTATGGAATGTTAGTGGCAAGTTATTTCTATGGAATTTATTACAAGGCTGCCAAATAATTTTAAGAAACATGATGTGATAATGGTAGTGGTTTACAAGTTGAGTAAGGTGGATGATTTCGTAATTGTTAAGTCTACAAATTCTTCTAGTGAGGTGCCTAAAATATTCATTAAGGATATTATGATATTGTATGGAGTTCCCAAGAATATTATCTTGGATAGATATGCCAAGTTCACTTCAAATTTCTAGAAAGAACTATTTACAGGATTGGGAACTGAGATGGTGTTTAGCACAACTTACCATCCACAGATTGATGGGAAAATAGAGAGGACAAATAGGATCCTTCAAGGCATGTTGAGGATGTATGTAATGCATCAACCAAAAAAGTGGGAAGAACATCTCCCACTAGTAGAATTTGGATACAACAATGGATATTAGGAGTCACTAAAGATTATCCCATATGAAGCATTTTATGGGAGGAGTTGTAATACTCCTATCAGTTGTAGTGATCCAGTGAATAAGGTTCTTATTGGGCCTGATATGTTGAAGAACATGGAGAAATAAATTCAAACTATCATAAGGAATTTAAAGGTGGCATAGGACAATCAAAAGAGATATGTAGACCAACATATGGTTCATGAGGAGTTTCAAACTAGGGAACATGTTTGCCTAAGAGTTAGACCTAAGAAGAGCTCCTTGAAATTTGGGTCATGTGCCAAGTTGGTACCATGGTTTTGTGGGCCATTTGAAGTGCTCGAAATAATAGGGCTAGTGGCCTATAACTTGGCCTGGCTTATAACAGTAAGAGTTCATGATGTCTTTGTTTCATTGCTTAAAATATATGTGCAAGATGCTAATCATGTAATTGATTTGTCTGTGTTACACGTAGAACCAAAGGGGTGTAGAAATTTTGAATAATAAACACATATTCAACGGAGATTATCCTGATCATGTGCTATTTCAGAATACATACACAATACATAAGCTCCTCTACGTTGATCATCAATTTAGCAGCATCAATAACAATAAAACATCAATAGCATGCACACATTAACACAATATGTCACCCGGGGAAAGCTTACAGCTGAAAACCCCACACTATCTGTATATTAATGATTGAGAACATGTAACATTACATAGTCAATACTCCTCACCAAGTATCTAGCACTATCTCCACCTGTTACACACAAACCAGCACAGACTCAAACAAGTCAAAAGTTCAAATCTGCTCCACTGCTTTGCCTGCCTCTATTGCATAAACTTGCTGAGAATCACTCACACTAGAAATCACGTGAGCATAGGCTATTCTACTGGGAAAATCAACGCAATATTCATTGGCATAATCAATACATTGCTTGTGCAAATCCTCATGCACAACTATAGTCACAACTGATAGCAATCTCAACCTCTAACACTTGTCCCTGTTGAACTGTACATGCATTGACATGCAACTGAGTTAACTGATGTATTATTTAGTTGCTTTATGAGTTAATAATTAGTTTAACAACTCATCATTAGTCTATTTACAGTTATACTAATTAAAACTAGTTTAACCAAGTCAAACTGAACACAACTCCATCAACTCCATAATCAACTCCACCAAACTCAACTGCTTGAGTTCTAACTGAAGTCCTACATGCAACAACTCAACTGACCCACAAAGAAAGTGTATTTCCTTTTGACAGCTGCATGTGCCACATCTGTAGCTCAAACTGAAGTGCTCCAAGAGGATAAGATAAAGTTTATAGTCCAAATATTATTATGAGACAATAATATTAGACTTTTCTATTTTTGACTAGCAGTCTAAAAATAGACTCTGATCACTCCCGCTGTGATCACTCCTGCTGTGATAAAAAAATAAAAGCCCATCCATTTTTCCCAACATGACCAATCATCCATAAACAACATTCTGCAGCTCCTAGACCATGATCCATATGTCTAAAAATAGACATAGTCTAAAAATAGACTTTGCGCCATAATTTGCCTGCGGGCCCACTTAGTGAAGGCGACTCCTTTCCACTAAGCTCCATCATCTTGTTGCATTCTCAACACTCCCTCTCAACAAGATATGGATTATCAACAACCCCTATCCTGCCTCGGTGTGATTCGAATTTGCTCCTGGTGAGCGCCTTCGTCAAGATATCGGCATCCTGATCCTCCGTTGGAATGTATGAAAGTAACATGATTCTCCGTTGCACACAATCTCTGACATCAGGTACCTGATGTCAATATGCTTAGTTCTATCATGAAATACAAGATTAGATGAGAGTTTAATGCAACTCTGGTTATCACAGTAGGATCCAAATGAGAACCGAACAAACCGACCAGGATCTTCCTCATCCATATAGCCTCGCATGCAGCCAAAATTGCTGCCATATACTCGGCCTTTGCTGAACTGAGTGCCACGGATCTTTGCTTCCTGTTGTACCAAGAAACTGCTGTCGACCCAATACTAAAGACCCCTCCTGATGTGCTCTTTTTGTCTGTTGGGATCCTTGCCTAATCTGCTTCTGTGAAGCCACATAGCTTCACCTCATCCTCCTGTCTGTACCACAATCCATATCCCGATGTGCCTCTCAAATAACGCAATACATGCTTGCCTGCCTTCCAGAAGAGCTTTGTAGGCTTAACCATAGCTTGTGAAAGCTGGTTAACTGCATAGCATATATCAGGTCATGTATTGACCAGATACATAAGCGACCCCACCAACTGTCGATAAAAAGTGGCATCCACTTCTTCTGCCGAAGTGGCATCCTCCTCCTCCAACCTCCAGGAAGAGGAGTATCAACAGACTTGCATCCATGCAAGTTGAAATTCTCCAGTGTCTCCCGAGCATACTTACCCTGAGAAACAAACAGTCCACCACTGCGCTGCCAAATTTCCAATCCCAGAAAATAATGAAGGAGGCCCAAGTCCTTCATCTCAAACTCCTTAGCAAGATCATCCTTGCATGAAAGTATCAACAGCTCATCACCCGTTAGAATCAAATCATCTACATACAGTACAATGATAAGCAACTTACCCTCCACCACAATCTGGTATAGGTTAGGATCTGCCTCGCTTTTGGAGAATCCAGGTATGGTGAAATAGCTGTCTATCCGTGTGTACCAAGCACGTGGTGTTTGTTTCAACCCATACAATGCTCTCTTGAGCCTACACACATGCGACTCGCTGCTGAAGATCTCAAAACCTTCAGGCTGCTCAATGTACACCTCCTCCTCAATGACTCCATTGAGGAACACAATCTTCACATCCATCTGATGAATGTGCCATCCCATCTGCGCTGAGAGAGCAAGAATCGTCTGTATGGAAGAATACCTTGCGACAGGTGCAAAGGTCTCCTCATAATCGATCCCCTCTATCTGTGAAAAGCCTCGGGCAACAAATCTTGCCTTATACTTCTCCACACTCCCGTCCACTGCTTGCTTAACTTTGTAGATCCATCTCGAACCCACCACTGATTTCCCTTCCGGTCTAGGAACAATCTCCCATGCACTGTTTCTGATAATAGAATCATACTCTTCCACCATGGCGTCTACCCATGTGGGATCCTCCAGAGCTTCCTCGAAAGAGGATGGCCCAGTCACAACACACTTGCTCATAAGAGCCATGTATCCAGTGTACCGATCAGGTGACTGTCTCTACCTGCGTTGGGCTGTAGGTGGTCCTACAACTTTCTCTGCATCTTGAGCCAGTCGCTCAGCTTCTGTCAAGCGCTTTCGCCCTCTGATGGTTGGCGCTGCATGAGTGGTCTCTTCCACTCCATGAACCTCATCCTGTGGCTGATCCACATCCTGAAGCTCATCCTTAGGAACTAATAGCTCCTCATCTGCATGCAAGTGTAGCTCCCTCTCAAGTGAACACTTCATGGCTTTCTCCTCTTGAAATTTTATATCCCGTCGCAAAACAGTTTTACCATTGTCTGGCAAATACACATGATAGTTGTGGGGCGTATCAGTGTACCCCACAAATATCCCAACCTCTGCAATCAGCTCCAACTTCTTCCTGGCATCCTTCGTCACATGCATGTAAACATTAGCACCAAAAATCCTCAAATGAGAAAGATCAGGCTTCTTACCAGAATAAGCCTCCTCGGGTGTACTCATGCCAAGTATCCTGTGAGGACAACAATTCTGTACATAAACTGCTGTATTGCATGCTTCCGCCCACAAGTGAAGGGGTAGGCCCTGATCATGCAACATCACCCGTGCAACACCCACGATCATTCTGTTCTTCCGCTCAACAACCCCATTCTACTGTGGCTTATGGGGAGCTATGAGCTCTCTTTGAATCCCTTATGCCTTGCAGAAATCCTTGAACTCGTCAAAGATGTATTCACCACCATTATCGCTCCTAAGAGCCTTCACCTTCTTCCCCGACTCCTTCTCGACCAGTGCTTTGAATTCATAGAACTTTGAATATGTCTCGCTCTTCTTTTGCATGAAGAAGATCCAACACTTACGAGAGAAATCATCAACAAAAATCACATAATACATGTGTTTTGCTGTCGAAGCAACTGAGAAAGGTCCACACACGTCTGTGTGAATTCTCTCAAGGATCGTCATGGTGCGACTATCCTTCTCATGAAAGGTGGCTTTCACAAACTTCCCCAAAGTACACCCCTTGCACTGATCTGACTGCATAAGAGTGCCTTTAGGAAGCCCTGTAGTGATCTGCTGCAGTATCTTCAAGGCTCCATGGTGAAGGTGACCCAATCTCCTATGCCACAACTCGCCATCATCCCAGCTCACCAATCCTTCTGCCTTGCATGCCATTGCTGTGCATCCATCTACATGCAATTGATAAAGGTTCCTCACTCTAACCCCTATCTTCTGGGTTTCACAAGTTGTCTTGCTGTGCAGGAAAGCCTTTCCCTCGCTGAAAAGAACATCATACCCCTTGTCTTCTAACATTGCCACAGAGATAAGATTCTTCTTCAATCCTGGAACATGCATGACTTCCTTCAATACAAAGGGTTTACCAGACTCCCTCTCAAAGGAAATGGTACCGATACCAGTCGCACTGTATCTACCATCATCACCCATCTCGATGTGCACTGCAAGATATTTGTCCTCCAGATCAGAAAACAAATCTCGATCTCCCGTCATGTGAAAAGACACACCACCATCCAAGAACCACACTGATCCCATCACACTTGAAACCAAGCATGCGATCAATGAAAAATAAAGCTCAAACTGCGAGGCTAGAGCCTCTCCTGCTGTAGATCCAGCAACTTTCTTGTTCTTCTTCTTCTGCGGACAATTAGTGGCATAGTGTCCGTGCTGGTGACAGTGAAAACACTTCACCTTGGACATGTCCTGCTTCTTGCCTTTCGCACCAGACTGAGAAGCTTTCTTACTCTTCCCCTTCTTTTCTTTGGCAACCAAAGTGAAATTTTCTTCATCAGCTCCCTTTGATGAAGATCCGTCCCTGGTACTCCGCCTGATCTCCTCCTGCACAAGGTCTGACCACAGTCTTTCCCATCCTGGAAATTTCTCCTGACCATTGACAGAGTCCTGATAGGAATGCCAACTCTTCGGAAGACCAAGGGGAGCCAAGCTCACCAAGTCCTCATCATCGACAGTAACCCCCACACTTCCCAGCTCATCTCGACATTGAGTGAACTTCGTGAGATACTTGGGCATACTGTCACCCTTCTCGCATTTGATGTTTCTGAGTTTATCTTTGAGCGCCAACTTCCTTTGATCGCTCTTGCTTTGGAATAGATCTGTTAAAGCCTTCCACATCAAGTATGGAGAAGTCTTTCCATGCAGGCTGGACACAATGTGATCCTTCACGCCCTCCAACAGAATCCTTCGACACTTTACTGTCATCTTTTGCCAAGCATCAGCTTGAGTAGCACTAGTGGGCTTTGGGACATCAATCTCTATGAACTCCTTCAGCCCGTTATCATCCAATACTGCCTCCATCCTGTCCTTCCATGCAATATAGTTTGAATTTCCCTCAAGAGCATGCTCTAATCGCAATCCGTTGAAAGAAATTGCTTCTTTGACACCAAGAAAACATTGCTGCAAATTCAAATTCCACTAGCTCCAAACTCAACCGCCTCGGATCTAAGATTTGTGGGAAAAAAATATTTCTCGTACAGAGATTGACTGTATGGGCTTTTACCGAATATCTCACCTTCCAAAGGAAGGATGAATCCAGAGGCTACCTGGCCCGATTACAGACTCTGCCTGAAGAAATAGAATGTAAACACTTCTTGAATAGTAGATCTGATGATCAACAGCTCCGATACCATGTAGAAATTCTAAATAATAGACACATATTCAACGGATATTATCCTAATCATGTACTATTGCGGAATACATACACAATACATAAGCTCCTCTACATTGATAATCAATTTAGCAGCATCAATAACAATAAAACATCAATAGCATGCACACATTAACATAGTATGTCACCTGGGGAAAGCTTACAGCTGAAAACCCCACACTATCTGTATATTAATGATTGAGAACATGTAACATTACATAGTCAATACTCCTCACAAGTATCCAACACTATCTCCACCTGTTACACACAAAATAGCACAGACTCAAACAAGTCACAAGTTCAAATCTGCTCCACTGCTTTGCCTGCCTCTATTGCATAAACTTGCTGAGAATCACTCACACTGGAAATCACGTGAGCACAGGCTATTCTACTGGGAAAATCAATGCAATACTCATTGGCATACTCAATACATTGCTTGTGCAAATCCTCATGCACAACTATAGTCACAACTGATAGCAATCTCAACCTCTAACACCTGTCCCTGTTGAACTGTACATGCACTTACATGCAACTGAGTTAACTGATGTATTCTTTAGTTGCTTTATGAGTTAATAATTAGTTTAAAAACTCATCATTAGTCTATTTACAGTTAGACTAATTACAACTAGTTTAACCAAGTCAAACTGAACACAACTCCATCAACTCCACAATCAACTCCACCAAACTCAACTGCTTGAGTTCTAACTGAAGTCCTGTATGCAAAAACTCAACTGACCCACAAAGAAAGCATATTTCCTTTTGACAGCTGCATGTGCCACATCTGTAGCTCAAACTGAAGTGCTCTAAGAGGATAAGATAAAGTTTATAGTCCAAATATTATTATGAGACAATAATATTAGACTTTTCTATTTTTGACTAGCAGTCTAAAAATAGACTCTGATCACTCCCGCTGTGATCACTTCTCCTGTGATAAAAAAATAGAAGTCCATCTATTTTTCCCAACATGACCAATCATCCATAAACAACATTATGCAGCTCATAGACCATGATCCATATGTCTAAAAATAGATATAGTCTAAAAATAAACTTTACGCCATAATTTGCTTGCGGGCCCACTTAGTGAAGGTGACTCCTTTCCACTAAGCTCCATCATCTTGTTGCATTCTCAACAAGGGGGAGTTCCAACTAGAACCTTAGTGCATCCTGGATCAAAGGCAACTCACACATTGAAATTGAGTAATAGAGAACATCAAAGTGCAGTGGAGGCACTTTGGGCCTAATGAAACCTCGTGGGAAATGGTTGACTAGATGCATGCAACATATCCTTTCTTATTTGTTGAGTGAAGCAAATGTAGATATAATGTAAATGTTGTGTAGATATGTGTATATAAAACTCCATATCAACAATGCTTGGTATGAATCATGTTTTGTTTGTATATGGTTATTGAACATCAAGGGCAGTGTTACCCCCAAAGGGGAGGGGACTATGACATCCCTTGGTTAATATTCCATCGTTGTAAATAATTGTAATTATTTAAAAGGTCGAGAGAAAGGGACACATATTCCAGATTGCTTGAGGAAATGGTTAATTTAAATGTATGAGTCATGGTTAAGAAGATTAAATGATCTAACTAAGAAATAGATTAACTAATAAGAATAAGGACAAGCCCATGTGCCTTTAACTCTAACGGAAAGAAAATAGTACAAAAAATTAAAGAGAAGGAATAGGCTCCAAGGAGGTTGACTACGTGGAGCCTTGGAAAAAGATAGATGATTGGTCTGTTAGGCAAGCACAAAATCAAGTTGAAGGAGAGAACACACTCTTACTCTCTCATGTAGGGGTAGGCAAAAGAAGATAGGAAGTGCGCATATGTTGAGAAGCAGAGAACCCATTCTCTCAACTCATGCACAATGGACTAAAAGAAACAATGGTGAGCACTGGAAAAAAATTGTCCAAGGATCAAAGGTGTTGGGGAGAGCAATGATCATAACACAATGATCAAGCTTTGGAAAATATGAACCAATTGATGAATTATTGAGAGGCTTGTTGCGTGAAAGAATTATCGAGAGCAATGGCTTGCTTATCAGGGTGAAGAACCCAATGAAAGCTTGTGGATTTATGAATCTACTAGATTGGGAAGAGACACTCAAGTACTTGTGAGGGATGATGAATCACCAGCAGTTGCCTTGAGGCTGAAGCTCTAGTGTTTGACTCATTGATGAACTACCTTGAGAGATTATCTATTTACCCATTAATATCTTATCCACTGATGAAGCTTCCATAGGTGTCGACTCTCTTCTCCTAAAAGTGTGCTGAGATTCTCTGTATTGTGTTATCCTGGCATAGATGTGTAACATGTATGTAAAGAATGAGTTGAAGTTTGCATAGCTGGTGGATGAAAGCATAATGGCCTTGTGACATCTTGTTTCAGCTGTCCATATTGGTTAAGTTTCTTCTTAAAAGCGCTCCACCTCAAACACTAGAATCTGGCTCGGGGGTGACAACTACAAGTAACTATGGCTTAACTTGTATATGGTTGGGTGGAGGGTTAGAGTCCCACTCTTAGTTGCTAGATCTCTGACAAGATAAGTATTTTCCTGTGCCTTTGTGCATGTGATCGTAATGTTGAGGAGTGTTATTCTCCTGTACGAATGATGATGCCAATACCTTGTGTAAAAAAATTAAAGGGATGGTCCATTCCTTGTGAATATTTCTAGGCTTGAAACTAACCTAAGTTGCAAGAGTATGAAGATACAGATAATATTTTTTTATATTAATCATTTCATCGAAACGTTTGAATTTTATGGCTATTGGGTTGATAAATCTGCTTATATCAGCTTGTAGATGTGTTAAAGCAGGCCAAGATGAGGTGCATTTAAGCTCAAGAGAGAGAGAGAGAGCACTTGTGTGTGTGTGTGTGTGTGTGTGTGTGTGGATGGTTCTGGTAATAATTTGAGTCTTGACTCATACATATGATTTCCTCAACTTGCAAAACATTCATAAATATATATAAATGTTTTGCAGGTTGAGGGGATTTAGCAAATCATATGTATGAGTCAAGACTCAAATTCTTACCAGAACCACCACAACCAAGACTTGGATTAATTCCCAACCTATGTGTGTGTGTGTGTGTAACAAGATCTAAGTGGAAATTCTCAAAAATAATAGGATCTAAGCCTGCATATCTATAAATATGCATTCCTAGAAATTTCATCTCGGAATAATTGACGGGGAACTACAGAGGTTTCTCCCGGGATGAGGTGGCCAAGGAGGGGCCCGCACTTGCTAATCTCACCTTTCTCTATGTATGAGCATTCATTTGTTTGGAAGGGTACGACGTATGAGATATTCGACAACGGATATATGTGCTCGTGGATATGAACTAGTCGACAACTACCTTGTGGTCTATGACGTGGTCAACCACTTGGGAGCCACATGGTAGGATTGATGATGTGGCACTAGCTAATTGGCCATGACTTTAATCAACCATATCTTTTGATCCGAAAGATAGATTAAGGCAATTTTTATATTCTTGGAAATGTATTAATGAGAAGAATGCAAAAAAGTCATCCATTTCTTGTTTTGAGAAAATCCAAAAAGGCTAAAAAATTTAGATCCCATTTCCATGACGTGACAATGGGAGTCAGGTCATCATAGTAACTACCTCCTTCTACCCCTAGTTGGGGTTAGGGTTAGTAGGGGGTATGTTACATAAACTATTTGGTCCTTGGAAACAAGTGGTGGGATTTTCAGGAAGTGAGGCACAACAAAGGAATAAGTGGGAGTGTAAGTGGTAGAGAAAGGCCTCACAACTGCATCTACAAAGAGAAAATTAATTAACTAACAAAACAAATTGGTACTCTACAAGTTGATATGTTGCTGATGACAATGAGGCAACATAAACAAATGGAGACTAAATCGACCATTCTAGAGGAAATCCTAAGGCTCTAAGGCATGGCAATAAGACAAATGGACAAAGTGGAAGCGCTTTGGCAATAGATTGCGACCTTACAAGAGAAGCTCCAAATTTTGCATACCAATGTAAATAAACCTTGTTCGAAGAGTGTGGTGAAGTAAAATTATAAGTGCAGACACAAACAAATTCCTCTAGCCCGATAATGGGTCTAGCCACAACAAATACATTCTATGGAAGATTTCCTTAGGTTAGAACCAATTAAGAGGGCCCACCTCTTAGTACGCTTATCCTGTTTGATGATGTCCTTGTTTGCTCGCTCCAACTACCTCTCACTTCCTTCTTCAAACACCTGAAACAAGTAAACAATAACAAACAACAACCGTGATAATAGGCAAATTGTAATTCAACCTACTTAACAAGTCAAGTGTTGAAAATAATACTGAGAGGTGGGGGTGAATCAGTATTATTAAGTCAAATTTCTTTTTCAATTTATACATAGATTTGTATATGCTACTTCAATTAAAGAAAACAATGTGTATATGCAGATCTTACTAATGAAACTCGCGTATAACTTGCAGACTTATAATTTAATTTATTCTTCAGATGTTGATCATTAATCTGTGTGTCAGAACCATATAACAGTAAGTAGGAACAGAAAAGTAGAGCAGACAGTCACACAAAAGAACACAAGATATAAGGTGGAAACCCAATGTGGGTGAAAACCACCTGCTGCAATATGTCTCTATCTTATTTCAATTAGAAACTTATTTTTACAATGATTCTGTACTGGTGCAGACTTACACCAGCACGCAGGCTTCAACCTGTAGAAGGCTACAACCTTCTCTCGTTTTCCAGACTCTCCTAGAAGGGAGCTACAACCCCCTTAGCTCTTGTACTAGCTGAGGTACTAGTACGTAGGTGCTAACCTACAGAAGGCTACAACCTTCTATTTTCTTCTAGGGACCACGTTTCATAAATTTTCAGACTGGATCCATGAATATCAATCAAACTTCAAATAGATATGCAACAACCAATTTCCTTTGTAAAAATACTGAATCAACCAATAACTTCTCAGAATGCTATATCCAGAAAAACAATACCAGTAACCAGACACCAATTCTGAACCCAGAACACTGCAGCAATAAACAGAAGCAGCTAAAACATATTTCAAGAGATGTATGCTACTTCACCAATATAAACCTGCGTACATACGCAGCTATGCCAAAACCAACTAGGGTATACGTAGGCTTCACTTGCTTAACCTGCGTGTATACACGCCTCTTCCGTGCCGAACCTGCATACAGATCTATAAAAGATAATTTATACTTTTACTTAATCAGACGTCAATTTTACCCAAATTATCAGTTTTATAGATCTAATCATGTGCCAAATATAATAGATCAAAATCACACATCGATACTACTATTCAAGCCTTGAGATCTTGACCCATCAATAGAACTTAACCATCTTGTGATGTTCAGGTTCCTCCTTGATTCAGGTCCAACTATGTCACACCAACCAATCACCAGTCTTCCAGATCTTGCTCCTCTTCAGATATTCAATGCATAAGTCGATACCCTTTCCAAATGATCTCGTTCCCTTTTTACAGTCTAGGCCTTACTCAAACCATGGTCCAAAACCATGGAGATCCAATACTAGGGACTCAATACCTGGGTTTAATACTTAGAATGCAATACCAAGGATCAAAACCATAGGTTCGAATATGTTGGACTAAATACCATGGACCAACCATAATATTTCCCAAATGTACGCGCTTTTCTTTGCATGAAAGTGCGTGCATATGTATACGTGCCTTTAGATAAGTACATCCACGTGTATACACGACTTTGATATGAGGAACCTGCGTATACCTTATTTTCTTTCGTTTTGAGGGCCTGACTGTGATCTGCCATTTGAGTGAGTTTCCATCAAGGACAACACTTGTGTCATAGTGCCAAACCTGTGCCATAATGCCAACAATCTCCCCCTTTGGACTTGATGGCAACCCCAAGTCACTCAAAATCATTCTCCCCCTTTGACATCAAGGGCAAAGGGTTATGCTCCCCCTGAATACATGCTGAATCCTCTGTTCTGCTGTGCTGTCCAAGCTCCCCCTGACTGAAGGCAAGGTCTGCAAGAAGATGATCTACACAAGAGACATGACTTTATACATTATAAAAGACCTTCCTATCACCAAAGACCCATACATACAACCATCTCCCAACCAAGTGGGGATATACCAGGAATGACTCATCCACCCAACCAAGTGGGGATACACCAGAAGTTTACACATGACAAATAAGTACAATACATCATTCATCCCAGGCATAGTGGGGAAACCAAAATAGGCCGTTACATGACCTTGATAAAAGAAATACAAGACATAGAGACACCATATCTACAGCAAGACTCTGACAGTTATCAACAACAAACATCAGCAGCATTTGTCAATCATTATTCAGACCAGCACCCATGTTCTCCTTCTGCACTTGTTCCACCTGTAATCAAACCAAATTTGAACCAAGATCTTCTAAGATAATGCCAACAATGCATTATTAGAAGAATATATGCTCCCCCTGAACCTGTGCCAGATGGTCTCTGTCAGGCCCATATCAGACTCTTTTCATCCTGAGCCTGGCCCCACTGCTTTTCTTCAAACCAACATATACGCGACTGTACCTTAATAAACGGGCGTATGTACGTGGATCCTCCTCATTCAACTCGCATACAACCATTTTTTTCTTTCTCTGAAATAGACATGATTCAACAGCAAGATGATGCATCAACTACCCCCAGCTTCTGTCTAAGGTATTCAAATGTCTCCCTGGGTAGTGTTTTGGTGAGAATATCAGCAACTTGTTCCTTAGAGGGAACATACTCCAATTTGACCCTTTGTTCCAGCACTTGTTCCCGGAGAAAATGATACTTGATCGGTATGTGCTTAGTCTTTGAATGCATGGCAGGATTCTTTGAGATACTGATTGCACTTGTATTATCACAAAAAATGGAGATAGGTGGAGTACAAGTGATTTGAAGGTCTTGTAATGTTTGCATCATCCAAAGGAATTGTGTGCTGCAAGATGCAGCAGCTACATATTCTGCTTCAACTGTAGATAAAGCAATAGAACTTTGTTTCTTGCTGAACCAAGATACTAATCTAGGACCCATGAAGAATGCACCACCACTAGTGCTTTTCCTGTCATCCACGCTTCCTACCCAATCCGCATCTGTATATGCATGAAGTGTGAGATCTGTACCTCTAGGATACCATAAGCCATAGTTTTGAGTTCCTTGAAGATACTTGAAAATTCTCTTAACTGCCTGAAGATGAGTTTCCTTTGGATTTGCCTGAAACCTTCCAACTATTCCCACTGCATGCATAATGTCTGGTCGGGTACCTGTTAGATAGAGCAGACTACCAATCATGGATCTATAGGTTGGTTGATGTACTGCTGCCGATTCATCATTTGCGCTGAGGCTGCATCCTGTCACCATAGGGGTACATACTGGTTTTGAATCCTCCATCCCATATTTCTTCAAGATCTGCTTGAGATACTTGGTTTGTGATAGAAAGATGCCATCTTTGTTTTGTTGGACTTGTAAACCAAGAAAATATGTGAGCTCACCAAGCATAGACATTTCAAACTCTTTCTGCATTACCAAGGCAAAATTTTGACTCATGTCTTCTTCATTGCTACCAAAGATGATATCATCAACATACACAACAAGTATTAGCAACTTATCGTTGTCAATTTTTATATAAAGATTTCTATCAGTTGATCCTTTTATAAAACCTTGTTGACGGAGGTATTTATCCAAGTGATAATACCAAGCCCTTGGAGCCTGTTTAAGGCCATAAAGATCCTTTTTGAGCCTGCATACAAGCTTTGGATCATTTCCAAGGATAAACCCATCTAGTTGCTCAATATACACTTCTTCATCCAAGTCTCCATTTAGAAAAGCAGACTTCACGTCCATTTGAAATACTTTGAACTTCTGAAAGCTAGAAAGAGCAAAGAACATCCTTATGGCCTCTAATCTGGAAACTGGTGCAAAAGTTTCTTCAAAGTCTATGCCAACCTGTTGAGCATACCCTTTGCAAACAATTCTGGCCTTGTTTCTAATCACATCTCCATTTTCATTCAGCTTATTTTTGAATATCCATTTTGTTCCTATGACATTCTTATCTTTTGGTCTGGGAACCAACTCCTAAGTGTTATTCTTTTCGATCTGCTCAAGTTCTTCCTCCATGGCTTTTACCCAGCGTTCATGTTTTCATGCCTCTCTTACATTTTGTGGTTCAGTGGAGGAGAGAAATGCTAGATAGCTTGAAGCTTCTGAAATGGTTCTTCTTGTCTGTACACCTGCCTCTTTTTTCCCAAAAATTTGAGATTCTAGATGATTCTTCTGAACATACCTGGATGGAGTCTTTTCTTCTATCCTTATCTATTCTTCTGGTGCCTCATGGGTTTCTTATTCATCATGAATCTGATTTGATATTGATGGATAGTCCTCATCATCTTTGAAATCTTCAGATCTTACCTGCCTAGGAGTTTTTCCTTCTTCATCAACCACTACATCAATACTTTCAACAATTTTTCCAAGCCTTTTATTGTAACACTTTTATTCTTTACTGTGGGGAGAGTAACCAAGGAGAATGCCTTCATCTGCTCTAGGTTCAAACTTGCCAAGGTTTTCATCAATATTTTTGATGTAGCATTTGCTCCCAAAAATTTTGAAGTATTTTACCGTGGGAGTCTTACCATACCATAGTTTGTGAGGATTTTGAGTGCTGTTTACCGGAACGTTTGTCTTGTTGAGAATAGTAACTGCGGAAAATGCGTCTTCACCCCGGAAGGTTGCGGGAGTTCCAGACTCATCAAGCATAGCACGAGCCATTTGTTTAACCGTTATGTTCATCCTTTCCACTACTCCATTTTGCTGAGGAGTCCTTGCAGTAGAGAATTCCCTCCTTATTCCATGTTCTTCACAAAAATCGAAAAACTCATTTGAGGTAAATTCTCCTCCTCGATCAGACCTGAGGCATTTGATTCTGTGATCTGATTCGTTCTCCACCAAGGCTTTGAATGATTTGAATTTTTTGAAAGCTTCATCTTTATGCTTCATAAGTCCTATCCAACACATCCTGGAAAAGTCGTCAATGAACAATATAAAGTATTCTTCTCCTCGAGGCGACTTTTCCCTAGATGGACCACATACATTAGTATGGACAAGTTTAAGAGGCTTGCTAGCTGATCCTTCCTTCTCAGGGAAATTAGTTCTGGTTTGCTTACCAAATTGACATGATTTGCATATTGTATTGTCTGGAATTCTGATGTCAGGTAGATCACGAATTGCCTAATATTTGCATGCTTTCCTTATCTGTGAGAAGCTTAGATGCCCCAATCTTCTGTGCCATAGCCAATGTTCATCATTCTTGCTTAGATAGCATTGTTGTTGTCCTCCCTTGAGTATATATAAATTATTTGGAGTTCTTATGCCTTTGATCACTGTTTGTCCTGTATCAAGCTCTCGAACAATGCATCCATTTGATCGAAATATTACTTCATTTCCTTGATCACACATTTGACTGACACTTAATAAATTATGCTTTAATCCATCAACATACATAACATTTCTAGCCTTGAACTTTTCTTTCAAAAGAACAGAACCTTTACCTTTTATGAGTGCAGGGGTGTCATTTCCAAATGAGACCTTCTTTTATTTTTCTAAGCCACTATATGACTGAAGTTTATCTTTATCACCTGTCATATGTTTTGAGCACCCACTATCGATGTACCACTGATTTTCCTATCCTTCTGTATATAAGGCTATCCCACATCTTTCTGGTTGCAATTCTTTCTTTTTCCATGTTTTGGGACTCAATGAAACTTGCTCCTTTTGAGTTGTTTGCCGAAACCTGCTCCTGCATTCAGAATCTTCATGACTGAAGTTGTTACAAATAGAACATTCTACTTCATTCTCAAGAGCAGAAAAGTTATTGTGGGTCCTTTTCATGATCCCAGTCATACTCCTTTGTTTTTGGGCTTCTCTACTCATGATTGTCTTGTAGGCAACACTTTGAGCTGCTTTGTGACCAAAGCTATGACAAGAGAAACATTAGCCATTGAAGAAACTCCTGCACTTATCAAATCTACCAACCAAATGATTGTAGTTTCTATTGACATCCATTCTTGAGGCAAATTGAGAATGATTTACCTGTGGTTGGTTGTAGCTTCTATTCATCCTTGAAGTAGATTTCCCTCGATTTACCTGGTAGTCTTTGTTCATTCTTGAGGTAAATTGTCCCTGATTTACCTGGTGATCTTCATTGGGTCTTTGCTGTCGATTGTCAACCTACTCACTTCTCCTTGCAGCTTGAAGATAACTTTTGGAGGTAGATGGCTTTTGTGCTTGAGACGTTTCTTTGGTATACCCAAGACCTGTCTTGATTAGAGGAGAATGCTGCACTTTGATAATCTCATCTAAAGTTTCAGATCCTTTAGCAAATCTAAGATTAAGAGCTTTCGTTTTCTCAATGTCCTTTCTAAGTCCCACAATTTCACATTCTAACTTTTCATTGTGCTTCTCCATTTCAGCAAGTTGGGATGTCAGAGTATCTATAATCATATTCTTTTCTTCTAAACAAATTTTGAGTTTAGAAATTTCTTCATAGAGAGCTTCTTCATCTATAGCATCCAAGAAATCATCATCTTCAAAAGCCATCAAAAGTCTATAATCATTACGTTGTTCATCTTCATCACTAACTGAATATCCATCACTGTCTTCATGTGTTGAGATTGCAACAAGATGATGGAGCTTAGTGAAAAGAGTCGCCTTCACTAAGTGGGCCCGCAAGCTATTTTTGGCGCAAGTCTATTTTTAGACTATGTCTATTTTTAGACATATGGATCATGTCTATGTTTATGGATGATTGATCAAGTTGGGAAAAATAGATGGACTTCTATTTTTGATGAAAGTGTGAGTGATCACAGTGTGAGTGATCAAGTCTATTTTTAGACTGGCTGTCAAAAATAGAAAAGTCAAATATTATTATCTCACAATAATATTTGGACTATAAACTTAATCTTATTCTCTTGGAGCACTTCAGTTTGAGCTACGGAAGTGGCACATGCAGCTGTCAGAAGGAAATTCGTTTTTCTTATGAGTCAGTTGAGTTGTTGCATGCATGACTTCAGTTAGAACTCAAGTGAGTTGAGTTTAGTGGACTGGAGGTACAGTTGATGGAGTTGTGTTCAGTTTAACTTAGTTAAACTGGTTATAGTTAGTCTAACTGCAGATAGACTAATGATGAGTTGTTAAACTAATTATTAACTCATAATACAACTAAAGAATACATCAGTTAACTCAGTTGCATGTCAGTGCATGTTCAGTTCAACAGGGACAGGTGGTAGAGAATCAGATTGCTATCAGTTGTGACTATAGTTGTGCACCAGATCTTGCACAATCAAGGGATTGAGTATTCCAATGAGTTTGCTCACGTATTTGGCCCGCATTTTAGCCTTTGCTCACGTCCAAAAAGAGTGAGTGACTATTTTGCAGGTGAAAATCGAGTTTGGGAAGAAATTCTCATCAGTTCTTGAGCAGGTATTGAGCAGTGGAGGCAGGCAAGCAGTGGAAGAGATTTGGAGATCAGATCTGAGCTATATTGTGTGTAACAGAGGTGGAGATACTTGTGAGAAGTATTATGCTGTGTAATGTTACATGACTCAATCATTAATATACAGATAGTGTGGGGTTTTTAGCGAGATGCTTTCCCCGTGATACATACTGTGTTAATGTGTGAATGCTCTTGATGTTTTATTGTTATTGATGCTGCTATATTCTTGATCAACGTAGAGGAGCTTATGTATTGTGTATGTTTTCCGCATTAGTACATGATCAGGATAATCTCCATTGAATATGTGTTAAATTATTCAAAATTTCTACATGGTATCAGAGCTAGATAATTGTAGAAAAAGTTTCTACATGGTATCAGAGCAGCTTGATTTGTAGAAGAGATTTTTACAGGATATCAAGCGAGGGTTGATCGGAAGCAGTTGAGTTGGTTGCTGGTGGAATTCGAATTTGCAGCAGTGTTTTCTTGGTGACAACGCAGCAATGTCTTTCAACGGATTGCAAATGTTATTCCAAAGCAAGAGCGACCTGGCGCTCAAGGATAAACTCAGTAACAATAAAGGTGAGAATGGATCTTCATCAAAGGTATCTGATGAAGAGAATTGCGCTTTGGCTGCCAAAGCAAAGAAAGGGAAGAACGAGAAAGCTTCTCAGTCTGGTGCGAAAGGCAAGAAGCAGGATATGTCCAAAGTGAAGTGTTTTCACTGTCACCAGCATGGACACTATGCCACAAATTGTCCGCAGAAGAAGAAGAACAAGCAAGCTGCTGGATCTACAGGGGGAGAGGCTTTAGCTTCTCAGTTTGAGCTTGATTTTTCATTGATTGCATGCTTGGTTTCAAGTGTGATGGGATCAGTGTGGTTTCTGGACAGTGGTGCGTCTTTTCACATGACGGGAGATAGAGATTTGTTCTCTGATCTGGAGGACAAAGATCTTGGAGTGCACATCGAGATGGGCGATGATGGTAGATACAGTGCGACCGGTATCGGTACCATTTCCTTTGAGAGGGAGTCTGGTAAACCCTTTGTATTGAAGGAAGTCATGCATGTTCCAGGATTGAAGAAGAATCTCATCTCAGTGGCGATGTTAGAAGACAAGGGGTATGATGTTGTTTTCAGCGAGGGAAAGGCCTTCCTGCGCAGCAAGACAACTGGTGAGACCCGGAAGATAGGGGTTCGAGTGAGGAACCTTTATCAGTTGCATGTAGATGGATGCGTAGCAATGGCAGGCAAGGCAGAAGGATTGGTGAGCCGGGATGATGGCGAGTTGTGGCACAGGAGATTGGGTCACCTTCACCATGGAGCCTTGAAGATACTGCAGCAGATCACTACAGGGCTTCCTAAAGGCACACTTGCGCAGTCAGATCAATGCAAGGGGTGTACTTTGGGGAAGTTTGTGAAAGCCACCTTTCACGAGAAGGATAGTCGTGCCACGACGATCCTTGAGAGAATTCACACAGACGTGTGTGGACCTTTCTCAGTTGCTTCGACAGCAAAACACAGGTATTATGTGATTTTTGTTGATGATTTCTCTCGTAAGTGCTGGATCTTCTTCATGCAGAAGAAGAGCGAGACATATTCAAAGTTCTGTGAATTCAAAGCACTGGTCGAGAAGGAGTCGGGGAAGAAGGTGAAGGCTCTTAGGAGCGATAATGGTGGTGAATACATCTCGGACAAGTTCAAGGATTTCTGCAAGGCAGAAGGGATTCGTAGAGAGCTCATAGCTCCCCATAACCCACAGCAGAACGGGGTAGCTGAGCGGAAGAACAGAACGATTGTGGGTGCTGCACGGGCAATGTTGCATGATCAGGGCCTACCCCTTCACTTGTGGGCGGAAGCATGCAATACAGCAGTTTATGTGCAGAACCGTTGTCCTCATAGGATACTTGGCATGAGTACACCCGAGGAGGCTTATTCTGGTAAGAAGCCTGATCTTTCTCATTTGAGGATTTTTGGTGCTAACGTTTACATGCATGTGACGAAGGATGCCAGAAAGAAGTTGGAACCAACTGCAGAGGTTGGGATATTTGTGGGGTACACTGATACGCCCCACAACTATCGTGTGTATTTTCCAGACAGTGGTAAAACTGTTGTGCGACGGGATATAAAATTTCAGGAGGAGAAAGCCATGAAGTGTTCGCTTGAGAGGGAGCTACACTTGCATGCAGATGAGGAGCTATTAGTTCCTAAGGATGATCTTCAGGACGTGGATCAGCCACAGGACGAGGTTCATGGAGTGGAAGAGACCACTCATGCAGCGCCAACCATCAGAGGGCGAAAGCGCTTGACAGAAGCTGAGCGACTGGCTCAAGATGCAGAGAAAGTTGTAGGACCACCTACAGCCCAACGCAGGCAGAGACAGTCACCTGATCGGTACACTGGATACATGGCTCTTATGAGCAAGTGTGTTGTGACTGAGCCATCCTCTTTCGAGGAAGCTGTGGAGGATCCCGCATGGGTAGACGCCATGGTGGAAGAGTATGATTCTATTGTCAGAAACAGTGCATGGGAGATTGTTCCTAGACCGGAAGGGAAATCAGTGGTAGGTTCGAGATGGATCTACAAAGTTAAGCAGGCAGCTGACGGGAGTGTGGAGAAGTACAAGGCAAGATTTGTTGCTCGAGGCTTTTCACAGATTGAGGGGATCGATTATGAGGAGACCTTTGCACCTGTCGCAAGGTATTCTTCCATACGGACGATTCTTGCTCTCTCAGCGCAAATGGGATGGCACATTCATCAGATGGATGTGAAGACTGCGTTCCTCAACGGAGTCATTGAGGAGGAGGTGTACATTGAGCAACCCGAAGGCTTTGAAGTCTTCAGCAGCGAGTCGCATGTGTGCAGGCTCAAGAGAGCGCTGTATGGGTTGAAGCAAGCACCACGTGCTTGGTACACACGGATAGACAACTATTTCACAGGACTTGGATTCTCCAAGAGCGAGGCAGATCCGAACCTATACCAGATTGTGGTGGAGGGTAAGTTGCTTATCATTGTACTGTATGTTGATGATTTGATTCTAACGGGTGATGAGCTGTTGATACTGTCATGCAAGAAGGATCTTGCTACAGAGTTTGAGATGAAGGATTTGGGCCTCCTTCACTATTTCCTAGGATTGGAAATATGGCAGTGCAGTGGTGGACTGTTTGTTTCTCAGGGCAAGTATGCTCGGGAGATACTGGAGAAGTTCAACATGCATGGCTGCAAGCCTGTTGATACTCCTCTTCCTGGAGGTTGGAGGAAGGAGGATGCCACTTCGGGAGAAGAAGTGGATGCCACTGTTTATCGACAGTTGGTGGGGTCGCTGATGTATTTGGTCAATACACGACCTGATATATGCTATGCAGTTAACCAGCTTTCACAAGCTATGGTTAAGCCTACCAAGCTCTTCTGGAAGGCAGGCAAGCATGTATTGAGCCACTTGAGAGGCACATCGGGATATGGATCTTGGTATAGGCAGGAGGATGCAGAGTGGGTAGGGAGCCCAACGGACAGAAAGAGCACATCAGGAGGGGTCTTCAGTATCGGATCGACAGTAGTTTCTTGGTACAGCAGGAAGCAGAGATCTGTGTGGATGAGGATGATCTTGGTCGGGTTTTTCGGGTCCAAGCACATCAGGTACCATCATATCAGAGATTGTGTGCAGCGGAGGATCATGTTACTTTCGTACATTCCAACGGAGGATCAGGATGCTGATATTCTGACAAAGGCTCTCACCAGGAGCAAATTCGAGTACCACCGAGGCAGGATAGGGGTTGCTGATAATCCATATCTTGTCGAGAGGGAGTGTTGAGATTGCAACAAGATGATGGAGCTTAGTGAAAAGAGTCGCCTTCACTAAGTGGGCCCGCAGGCTATTTTTGGCGCAAGTCTATTTTTAGACTATGTCTATTTTTAGACATATGGATCATGTCTATGTTTATGGATGATTGATCAAGTTGGGAAAAATAGATGGACTTCTATTTTTGATGAAAGTGTGAGTGATCACAGTGTGAGTGATCAAGTCTATTTTTAGACTGGCTGTCAAAAATAGAAAAGTCAAATATTATTATCTCACAATAATATTTGGACTATAAACTTAATCTTATTCTCTTGGAGCACTTCAGTTTGAGCTACGGAAGTGGCACATGCAGCTGTCAGAAGGAAATTCATTTTTCTTATGAGTCAGTTGAGTTGTTGCATGCATGACTTCAGTTAGAACTCAAGTGAGTTGAGTTTAGTGGACTGGAGGTACAGTTGATGGAGTTGTGTTCAGTTTAACTTAGTTAAACTGGTTGTAGTTAGTCTAACTGCAGATAGACTAATGATGAGTTGTTAAACTAATTATTAACTCATAATACAACTAAAGAATACATCAGTTAACTCAGTTGCATGTCAGTGCATGTTCAGTTCAACAGGGACAGGTGGTAGAGAATCAGATTGCTATCAGTTGTGACTATAGTTGTGCACCAGATCTTGCACAATCAAGGGATTGAGTATGCCAATGAGTTTGCTCACGTATTTGGCCCGCATTTTAGCCTTTGCTCACGTCCAAAAAGAGTGAGTGACTATTTTGCAGGTGAAAATCGAGTTTGGGAAGAAATTCTCATCAGTTCTTGAGCAGGTATTGAGCAGTGGAGGCAGGCAAGTAGTGGAAGAGATTTGGAGATCAGATCTGAGCTGTATTGTGTGTAACAGAGGTGGAGATACTTGTGAGAAGTATTATGCTGTGTAATGTTACATGACTCAATCATTAATATACAGATAGTGTGGGGTTTTTAGCGAGATGCTTTCCCCGTGATACATACTGTGTTAATGTGTGAATGCTCTTGATGTTTTATTGTTATTGATGCTGCTATATTCTTGATCAACGTAGAGGAGCTTATGTATTGTGTATGTTTTCCGCATTAGTACATGATCAGGATAATCTCCATTGAATATGTGTTAAATTATTCAAAATTTCTACATCATGTGTATAATAGCTCTTCTTGCTTACATTTTGTTTTCTGTTCCATCTAACTGGTTCGTTACCTTTTTCAAGTTTATCTTTATGAGGACAATTTGCAGCATAATGACCGACTCTCCCACAAGCAAAGCATTTGAAAGGCAGCTTACCTCTGAATCTTCCAGTTCCCCATTGAAGATTCTTGACAAAATTAGATTCTTCCTCTTCTTATGACATATGTTCTGACTCCTTATAATCTCCTTTTCCTGAGGCTTTGAAAGCAGTTTCTCTCCTATCTGATGGTCCACCTTTTCTCATTTCATAAGAAGTTAGGATTCCATGTAGCTGTGACATGGTAAGGTTCTGCAGATTCTGCTTTTCTTCTATGGCAAAAACTTTTGAATCAAACTTAGGAGATAAAGATCTTAGAACCTTTTCAACCAAAACAACTTCTTTTATTTCTTCACCCAAATTTTTCATACAATTAACAATCTCATCTATACGTAGGAAATAGTTAGCCACACTTTCATCATTGTACATTCTGAGATTTTCATATTGAATTATGAGAGTTTGTAGTTTTGCTTGTTTTACTTGTTCATCTCCTTCATAGCTTAGAACGATCTTATCCCATATTTCTTTTGCGGTTTTGAGCTGCATAACCTTGACGAATTCTGATTGAGATAGGCTCCCTAATAGAGTATTGACCGCCTTTGCATTTGTTTCATACTGCTTCTTACCAGCCGTATCTGTAGGAGTTGCTGATGGAAAAGTGTATCCTGTTTCCACAATATCCCAAACTTCTGTACCAAGAGATTGAAGATAGGCAGTGATTCTTACCTTCCAATAGACAAAGTTGCTTCCATCAAAAATTGGTGGCTCGATTGATGCTTCTTTTTCGTAGTTGCTCATGATAATAGATATTCCTTCAAGCGATCAAGCTTCTTCTGAAGGACCTGCTTTGATACCAATTGTTGAAAATAATACTAAGAGGGGGGGGGGGGGGGGTGTGAATCAGTATTATTAAGTCAAATTCTTTTTCAATTTATACACAGATTTGTATACGCTACTTCGGTTAAAGAAAACAACGTGTATACGCAGATCTTACTAATGAAACTCACGTATAACTTGCAGACTTATAATTTAATTTATTCTTCAGATGTTGATCATTAATCTGTGTGTCAGAACCATATAAAAGTAAGCAGGAACAGAAAAGTAGAACATACAGTCACACAGAAGAACACAAGATATAAGGTGGAAACACAATGTGGGTGAAAACCACCTGCTGCAATATGTCTCTATCTTCTTTCAATTAGAAACTTCTTTTTACAATGATTTTGTACTGGTGTAGACTTATACCAGCACACAGGCTTCAACCTGTAGAAGGCTACAACCTTCTCTCGTTTTCCAGACTCTCCTGGAAGGGAGCTACAACCCCTTTAGCTCTTGTACTATCTGAGGTACTAGTACGTAGGTGCTGACCTACAGAAGGCTACAACCTTCTCTTTTCTTCTAGGGACCACGTTTCATTAATTTTCAGACTGGATCCATGAATATCAATCAAACTTCAAATAGATCCGCAACAACCAATCTCCTTTGTAAAAACACTGAATCAACCAATAACTTCTCAGAATGCTGTATCCAAAAAAAATACCAGTAACTAGACACTAATTTTGAACCCAGAACACTGCAGCAATAAACAGAAGCAACTAAAACATATTTCAAGAGATGTACGCTACTTCACCAATATAAACCTACGTACATACGCAGCTATGCCAAAACCAACCAGCGTATATGCAGTCTTCACTTGCTTAACCTGCGTGTATACGCGCATCTTCCGTGCCGAACCTACGTACATATCTATAAAAGATAATTTATCCTTTTACTTAATCAGACCTCAGTTTTACCCAGATTATTAGTTTTATAGATCTAATCATGCGCCAAATATAATAGATCAAAATCACACAATGATACTACTATTCAAGCCTTGAGATCTTGACCCATCAATAGAACTTAACCATCTTGTGATGTTCAGGTTCCTCCTTGATTCAGGTCCAGCTATGTCACACCAACCAATCACCAGTCTTCCAGATCTTGCTCCTCTTCAGATATTCAATGCATAAGTTGATACCCTTGCCAAATGATCTCCTTCCCTTTTTATAGTCTAGGCCTTACTCAAACCATGGTCCAAAACCATAGAGATCCAATACTAGGGACTCAATACCTGGGTTTAATACTTAGAATGCAATACCAAGGATAACAACCATAGGTTCGAATATGTCAGACTAAATACCATGGACCAACCATAAGATTTCCCAAATGTACGTGCTTTTCTTTGCATGAAAGTGCGTGCATATGTATACGCGCCTTTAGATAAGTACATCCACGTGTATACATGACTTTGATTTGAGGAACCTGCGTATACCTTATTTTCTTTCATTTTGAGGGCCTGACTGTGATCTGCCATTTGAGTGAGTTGCCATCAAGGACAACACATGTGTCATAGTGCCAAACCTGTGCCATAATGCCAACATCAAGAAACATTAAGCCATGAATATGTAAGATGAAAAATCATGTAGGAAATCAATCGATAGTTGCATATATATTAAATCAAGAAGAGATTACAACCATTGTCTTGACATTGTCGTTCTCCTATGACAAGACCAGGTTCCCACACACTTCTGCTAGCATTCCATGATGGCCTCAACAAAAATAGTTTTAAGGCTCTTCCCTTTAGGCTTCACTCCAAACCAAATCACACTTCTCTTTCACACAACTAGAGATCTACAACTATGAATAGTTTTCTGTTTACTCCAAACCAAAATAACACTAGCACACCAACATTAAAACTTCAACACTAACACTAACACTAGCTTGTGCTTGAAAAAAATGGAGGTTTATATAGGATAAATGGATGGGAGATGGATCCTCTTCTCATGGGAGAAGGTCTTATCCCTTGAGGTAGTTCCCTCATTATAGGGGAAAGGAGCCCAAACTGACTTCCTCGACCCCATTTGGCCAAACCATTTACCAGACTTCTGTTACGAAGCTTCTAGAGCTGGAAGCTTTGGCTCTTAATTTAAAAAACTTTCAGTAACAGGACCAACGCGACTGGAACAAATCTCAGTCACTCCGGTCAGTGCTAGGGATAGTGCTAATCCCTGCATATCGGCGCGAGGAAGACAAGGGCCATTAGCGTCAGTCTTGTAAACTAGGTAAAACATAAGTTTTTGGGGAAACAGTGCAAAAGGGAATTGATCTGCTCATGAAGAGGGACACAATGGGAGTTTCTTCATGAGGGGAAAGCATGTGGGGTTCACTGTAGAGGTCCTCCAGGATCAAGGAAAATGGATTATAGGGACAATGACAAAATGCTGTGTAATAGATGCCCCCTAAAGCGTGAAGGACAAACTAGAGTGAGGGATGAAATGCTTAATGAATCACTGCGGGGAACCGTAGTCCGCCATCGGAAAACCTGCAAGCAAGTACATATACATATACATAACTGAGAACTCTACTAAATGATACATGAATCATGGTATGGACGCAGCCATCCAGAGAATGATCATGTGAATGGATCTAGGTATGGGTGCAACGATACATTAAGGAGGATCATAATGAAACCAAGGTATGGTCGTAACCATCCATTTGAAAGAGACATACATATCAACATAACCATGTTACATCACTTCACAACCTGGACTTTTGTGATCTGAGCCCAGGGTCTTGCGCTCCAACACGACCTGATCAAAGTACAAATTCTAACATGCGAATAGATGTGTTGGCGTCGAATATGCTAGAAATTCGCTTGATTACCAGTCAATGATGTAAACTGTTAAAAAGCATGAGAGTAACCACCAATAATTACAATGATCCTTAAGGTACTATCAACACAATTCATAGAATGTGAACAGAGGAACTAAAGTCGAACACCCGTGAAATCACTCAATCGAAAGTCAATGATCTGAACTTGTCATCGAGTGCAAAGAACTTGCCATTAGGGCATGCAAGCTCTAAGGTACTAGAAGGGAGTCTCTCAATCAACTTCGTAGACAATGAGTTGAAGTCGACGGGAAATGAACATGTCGAAGGAGGGCCATAATGTTTCCCACATCATCAACATGAGACGAAAAGATGCAAAATGATTTTGGATGATATAGAAAATCAGAGGTAAATGTAACTGCCGAAGGAAAACTCTTGAACATATCGGCGACACAACTAGAAGTTTGGTAGCTTTTGGATCCATAGGATCAATGGACATGACGATGTGGTAGAGATCAAATGGAAGGCAAAAATGAACGACCCAACCCAAGAAGGTCAACGATACAAAGGAGGATATCCAAACCCAACATGAAGCAGAAAGTGTCATGTTCAAGAGTGAGCTTCCAACACAACTGATTCGATTTCCAAATTTACCTCCACCATTTCTGGCAGGTACCCCAATTATTTTTAATCGCAAGCTTGAAGGGGATAGCATATGCTTGCACTGTAAGTTCATCTTTCAGATGAATCCGACCTAGTAAGTTTAATGAGCCCTAGGAAGGAGAAGCTCATGTTTGTCATGGTGACGAATCCAATGTCGTTTAATATTTTAACGAGTTCAACAAAGGTGTAACTCGATATCTTTTTCATGTTTAGAGAGTTTGAAAAAGATACGGAAAAGAAAACTCCATATAGTCCCTTTTCATACATTTGTGTCTCTCGAGCCTGAAAAGGTAGAAAATGATACTTGAGAGAACTGCTTGACCATTTCAGTCAAGGAGTACCTTTTTCATAAATAGTGCATCCTAGCCCAAAAAAGGGGTAAACCTATGCAGGGTGCACGACATTTTGCAACCTTTAATGACTTCAAAACTACAAGAGCTTGGCAATATTTTCGTGTTTAAAGAGTCAGAAAAGAGCTGAAAACATACCCCTCGTTTTTATTCTCTTTAACGAGTCAAAAAGGGAAAAAATACTCGGAAATCTTTTCATTTTTTTACGAGTCAGAAAAGAGCTTAAAGGTGACTTGTCTTGGAGGAATGAGTGGTATAAAGGGTAGCAACGGGTTTTGACAATGGTGGAACTGCTTAAGACATGTAATGGTCAAGAGGCTAGCTAATAAAACCACTCATTGCTGTGGTCCTTCAGGAAAGGAAAAACAACCAAGTGAAAGCATATGATCGGCCAAAGAGATGGTGGAGATGGAATGAAACAACCAAGGCCCATCTAGCAGAAATTAACTGATAAAAATGGAAATCACAAGATGTAAATTGGGCACGGGTTCATTTTTACACAAGCCTGAACCGAAAAACTATGCTTGAGATAAGTGTGCATGCCCCCAGCATAATAACTTAATTCAAAGTACATGCCCCCCAAGCTTCATTGCATTCAACGAGGTGGATGGAATGAAGGTTCAGTTTCGAGATCCAAGAAAGACTCGACTGGGATTTTACGATATCTTAATCAAAGACTCGAATTGGAAAAGGGACTTGTTTCATTTTTTAACGAGGTTGACATAGTAAAAGAACTATCCTCAGGACCCTTGTTTCATTTTTAACGAGGTTGATATAGGAAGAAACTATCCTCAGACTCCTTGAATCATTTTTTACAAAATCTTGAACCAAAAAACTATGCTTGATATAAGTGTGCATGCCCCCAGCATAATGTACGAAACAAACCACACAAAATGCTGACAGTGAGTGAGTAAAAGGTAAGCCAGTGTCTAGATATAGATAGAATTCAAGAGGAGAAGGGTGAGACCACAAAATGGGAAATGTATTGCCGTAAATTTTTCTTTCTATTTGGCACTTTTTGTTGGTTGTATATATCCTAAAATTAGTCAATTTTGTAACATTCTTTAACTCATCATAAGATTTTGAAATCAACAATTTTCATAAGAAAGAACAATCACATGACAATCGATGCGACCCTTGAGTACTTGTTGTGATTGGAACAAATTTCACTAATACAAACATTCATTCTTGTTAAATATATATATATATATATATATATATGAAAGGAAAATTATTTTTTATATTAAAAATTAAATTCTAATTAAGCATGGTTATTGATATGAGATTAAGATTTTATATTATTAAAAACATATGATTTTGTTAGAATTAGTGCCAATAATGATTATAAAAGACATTGATACTATTTAGGTTTAACTTTTTTTGGTCTTAGAACAATAATAAAAATATTTATCATTGGTTAAGAACTCATTTTGTTGAACATAAAGAATTAAGTTAATGGTCGAATATCTAGAGACATTTGACAAAAATGAAATTCTATTATTTTACAAAGCACTAATTAATTATTTTAATTGAAATGATTTTGATTGAATAACACTAATAAGTGAACCACCTAAAGGGTTTGGATCTAGTGGTTGAAAGCGAGGGCTTTTTCACCATTGGACAAGCTTCAATTCCATAAATGATTAGCCTTGAGCCACGGGGACACCTTGAGGTAGTGTACACATGTTGTTGCATCCAAAGAGATTATATTTAATGATCTTGTAATCCATACACAAATAAATAGATCGAAGTCCACTGTTGATAGATGAAAAAATTCCTCCTAAATAGGGGAGATATCACTCGATTAGGGTCCCAATTAGACCTCTTTTCGTTTGGTGTGGAAATACTCACCGGAATATAAACCCAGTTTCCTGTACTAATCTAACCTAAAGAAATAATTAAAACTATCTAAGACGAGGAAAATATATGACATAACAATTTATTTAGAAGAAACTATTAACAAATTTATACAAAATGTTGTGTGTTTTACATGGGCTTAAGTAATCCAACAGCTAAAGAAGGGAAAAAGGAACAAAAAATATCTCGCTATTCTGATATTTTATTTATTTATTTATTTTACTATTATTTATCATTAATAATTATTTATTTCCTCCTTAAAAGATCCTCCTCTTTTAATTCTTTATGTTTATTTTTAAAATCCCCCCTTTTTAATTCCTGGTTTAATTTAAAATACTAATATTAATTTCATTATTAAATGAATTTTATTAGTTTTATTATATTTTACCGTTAATTATTTTAATCACATGTTTCTTTATTATTATTTAACTAACTCTAATCCAATTTATTTTCTTTATCCTTTTGTCTGGGTATTTATTGACTTATGTCTTGGTATTTATTAACTTATATATATATATATATATATATATATATAATTTTTTTTTTTAATTATTATTTTTGTCGGTCTAGAGACGTTCATTATATTATCTTCATTAGAATCATGATTACAAAAAATACGCTGCATGGTCCCCTTAGCTTCATGATAGACAAAGAGGAGAGATACGGGTGCCAGAAATAGCAATAGATGCAACCTCATAGACATTATTTCCGATAGGCTTACTAGCCTTAAATTACAAAAAGACGACAAAAAAGACCAAGAACTTGAGATAAACATGTCACTTAGGGTGGTGAGGCAGAAGACCAGGAAGGCCTACATGGAAGTTGAACTGCTCATGCATGGTCGACCATGTTACTGAGGCATGACTAGACACACAATTATACCACTACCTAGAACAACCAAATAAGGAACCACCTCCTAGGAGGAGATAACCAATTACACTCGTCACAGCTCCCACAACCAATACCACACACTATCTGCTATCACCTTACAATGTTGGCCAAGCCTAGCTCCCGAACAAGGCAGAGCAAAAACCACATCGTGGGATCTTCTTACCAACGCTACACCACTATCATCCCACATGAGAAATAACGGGGGGGCATACCATAATTTTCTGCCCAAAGCCACCCAACCACCCACACATTAACACACTCAACTCTTTTGTGCACACAACCCTGAAACATACAACCAGGGAATAAAACGCCGATGTCTGACCCAAATTACACCCCCCTTTGGTGAGTTTTCCACAGAGCCTCGCCATAAACATTTGCCACCCCAACCGCTAACCCACAGAGAAGGAGCTAACTTCAGAAAACAAAAGTGGCCACCAATAGAGCCATTATGTCCTTAAAACTATGGTAACTGTCGAATTCCAAGCCTCCACCAACAACCACACTAGAGAGAAGGACCTTAAGCAAACTGAAACCAACAAATGGAGATGACTGGGACCCCACCAGATAATAATTGCCCACTTGTAATGGCATCCAGGGTTCCTCCACCATACCCAACCATCACACACCAGAGAAGAAGAAAAGTTCTAAACGAGCCAGGGTCCCAAATGAATGC
Organism: Pinus tabuliformis; assembly: GCA_031772625.1. Lineage (NCBI taxonomy): Eukaryota > Viridiplantae > Streptophyta > Pinopsida > Pinales > Pinaceae > Pinus > Pinus tabuliformis. The sequence goes on along the minus strand of CM062817.1, from coordinate 168,576,367 downwards.
ACACTAGTCAGGTAGAGAGGCCACATTGCCAAAGATAGAACACTCCACAGAGGTCCAACTACCCCATGGCCCTGGCAAGTGCGCTCGGTCGTTACCACTCTCATCCTCCACCCTACACACAAATTTCATCGCCCAAGAAACAACAACCATTATGTTATCATCACACCATATATAATAGCGAAAGGCGGGTCTGGAGGGTTCAATTGACTTCCAACCCGTCTCATCGTCTTAAATTTTCGCATGATTATGCCCACCACTTGCCTTGTGAGAAGCACTCTGAGGTGGGCATGCCATTTGTTAATACACCCCCATCAGGGAATATATATTTTAATTATTTAAATAAAATAATCCTTGTTAATTATTTTAATTATTTTTTTCACCCCTTTATTCTTTAATTAATTGATTATTGATATTATTCTCATTATTAATTTGAAAATTAATTAATTTCTAATTTTATTATTTTTTTCTAAATCTATAGTTTTATTATTATTTTTTGTCAATTTTTAAATTAATAAAATTTCCTCTGACATTGATTTTAAACTTAATTATGTAAATCTTTAAATTAGAAATATTTTATTATTAATTAAAATCTTTAAAAATAAATAAATAAATATTATTATCAGTTAATATTTTATTAATTAATTTTCTTACTTATTCCCCCCTTTTTGACTTGCCCCTTAACAACTATTTTTGAATGGCATAGTCTAACTTATAGACGAAATAACCATTTTCACCGGAATCCGATGCGACAATTTCAAGCAAGAATGTGATTTTTTTTTGTTTAAAATGCATTTTTGACGGCATAAATGAATTAAACATCTTGAAAAACACTTGGGGCACTCAAATTCTACAGATTAAACAACTTAAACTCAATTTTTTAAAATCTCTGTCATATTTTCATTAAAATTAACCATAAAAACTATTGTGAAAATGCCATTTCGTCTATAAGTTAGACTACACCTTTTTAAATAATTTCATTATTTTTACCTAATGGATAATTCATTTCTTTTCTATTTAAGGCTAACCAACACTCACATGTTATCATTCAATATTCTTTGGTTCTTGATGATGGGTGGAGGGTCCACTCGAAATGTTGGACAAGATATTAATCCTATACACAGTTCCATCCAGAAATATTCTACGAATATGAATAAGTGTGGAAATATTCATTCTATCATTAGTGCAAAGTCATTTGTTGTTTGAGGGGGGTTTATTTCATTCTCTTTATCTTTAATGTATTGTTCCCATTGAGTGTATATCTCATATAAATGAGGCAAATAAACATGATGATATTTTCAGATTGATCTTACATTGAACAATATGCTTCTCAATATATATTTTCTTACACCTTTACTTGGAAGAGAACTTGGAAATCAACTCCATATATTCATAGGGAAATTGAAAGAAATTTTGAATATCATTAGTGCTCCAGTTATTAATTCCTTGAATTTTATCATTATTGGACTCCCTCTTATCCTCGATCATCTATGTGAAAATGGCTAAAGGTAATGCTTCTCTGATTCCCCCTGGATGAGGCATGTTAAATTCTTCAATGATATCCAATGCTTTGTCCCAAATAAAATCACACCAATCATAAGTTTCTTTGATCCATTCCTTGATGATATCGCAATTTGAGTTCCTTTGATCTAAAGAAATCTACATTAATTCCCTGTCTTCCTTAGAAAATTTCCCCAAAGGCAATTCACTATCATCTTCCATTAGTACATCAACTTGATATGTAAAAGAAATCAAGTCATGATGAAAACTATAGATTTTGTTCAACTATTTGGAGAATTTTAGCTCAACCTTCTTAAGCTAATCATTTACAACAATAACTTGATTTTTGAAAATTCTGATTTCTAAATGTTCTTTTTTTGACTAATTTATCTGTTCCTTAAGAGAGGCAATGCATGCTTCAAACAATGTAGAGATTGTTTGAGTATTTATCTCAGATTCTTTCTTCAAAACCTGGATTTCTCAAGCTTGTGCCTATCTTAAGTCTTATATCTACTGAGCATGTTTATTTTCCAATTCAGAGATCCCTTTCATGTGTTGCTCTTCTACCTTAGATTTCTCTTTCAGATGTTTTTCCTCAATCTGTGCCATGGCCACAACAAAACCCTCTCTTAATACAATGGCATGGGATTGGCACTCTCTTTCATTGACAAATTTGCTATATGCTAATTCAAATTGCAACTCTTTGATCTTGCTTTGGCTTTTATCAAATTCATCAGGTAACTCTTGCATTGTACCGTAATTTGCTAAAGTAAAGGCCCCAATGGTTGATACTGTTTCAATTTCTCTTTCTTTTGGGTCACCTTTGGATTGACAAATTATAGTTGATGAAATATCAAGTAGTGATGAATCAAGCTTGCTCTTACTTGATCTTTTTACAATAGAATTAAATTGAGAATAATAAAAATAATCCCTAAGATACACTACTATCTCTTGGATTGGTTCTAATTCAGTCACATTTTTTAATGCAAATGAAAAATATGGAATGTGTGATGCCAAAGGACTCATGACTACTCATGGGGAGATTACCTTAGTAATTGTACAAAGTGAACTAGACTTTGTAAAATTTCTTGTGTAGGCTCCTTTTGAGGAATTTTTGGCTCATCTTCCTTTTCTTATTCTTTTTGAATTTCATCAACAATCTTTTGATCGAGTTTTTGCATTTGATCATATGACTTTTTAATGTATCCTATTACTTTCTCTTTTAAAAATGATGATTTTTGCTTGTAATTCTTATTTTTGAGAGGAAGATTTAGCTTGGATTTTTGCTTGCTCTATAAGCTTTTGTTGTTCTAGTTCCTTTTTTGCTTATTGTTTTGCCTTGTTTGACTGTGTTACTCTTTATAAGGCTCTAACTAAACAAACTTTGATTGATCTATTTCTTCAACATCTTCTTCTTGAACATATTGCTGAGTTTGAAAAACCTATAGTCGAGATTCCTTTATGCCATCTGTGAAAGAAATATTTATTCCTTTTGTCATCTGTAATTTTTCAAAAGCAACACTAAAGATCCTAATCCTTTGTTGGAGATAATGGAGATAGGTATTTTGTCTGAAATCTTGTAAGTTATCTCTTTCTTCAAAGTTCATCTGACATACTCTATAAATAACTTGATCAAAAGAGTCAACATTTCTAAAACCAAAATCAAGTGATGAGTGTTGATGGACATGAATTTTTGAAGATATTACAGACTTCGAGTGAGCATTAATAATGTCACAAGGATCATGTCTGTAAAATGAAAGAGAATACAACCAAATTTCTTCTAATCCATTTGCTTCTACCATTGTATTCCATCTATCTTTAATGGCCAATTAGAAAATTTTAATAGGAAAATAGGCCACAACTTATTTGAATTCTTGTGTAACAATTTAGTGATTCCACGAACATATGTTTGGTTAGCAATCTCCCTAACTACAAGCCTTTAAGGAATAAATCTTGGAAGAACATAAGGACCATCATCACATCCATAAATCCTAAAATAACAAAATTGTTCCTCTACAAACCAATCTCCAACATACTGTAAACTTGATTGAATCTCCTTGGTAACTCTAGATGGAGAATTACCCAAAAGAAACTCATAGAAATAAAGCATAACATGGTTACAAATGTCATAGAAATGATCTTTGTACCGACTTTCCCAAAGTATAGAACAATATTATTGAATGGTTTGTTGATTGAATGAGTAATTCCACTCCATTAGTGGAAAAGGCATTGAAAATATTACTATGTCCATTAGAAATGATGACATGAAGAAACTTGGACCAAACCTTGATGGATATAACTATGATAATTTAATGGCATTAGATAAATTATGTGACAAAATATCTGCCCAGTTGAACCTTATAGAATTATTCGTTAGCCATGGACCAAGGGAACCCATTCAAGTTTAAAGTTATTTGCATTAGATTCTCCATAAATCCTACAAAGCATTTTAATGAAAAATGTACAGGGTTCTTGAATGGCGCAATTGGGTAGAGTTTTGTTAACTTAGCCTTAAAATGTTTTGAATCTTCTACCTATTGCTTAATACATGCAATCAAATCAATTTTATCTTTCTTTAACACATTCTTCTCAAAATTAATCAAATAATCCTTATTGAGATAGACTTCATGGGGACTGAGCTTATATATTGATTGTAACACTTATGGTTTCTAGGAAGTTATGATATTATTAGAATGGTTTACTACTGAACAAGTCTAAACATGAGCATGGGAAATTATCCAACTCACCATATCATAGTAGGGAAACATTGTTGGCCTGGTAGCAATTTTATGTAGCTCGATCTTCTTAATGGCTTCAAAATTTTTAGAATATTAAGATGAATCCTCTTCTGGACTATTTTCTTTTGGGCTTATCCATTTATTATTCTCGAAAAGGTCATGCATTTCCTCCCAAGATATAGTTCTTGCACCTTGTGTTATGAACATCATATTAGAATAAAAGGTTGAATTAGGGGTCTTCTCATTGGACAATTCAATGTCCATTATTGTCAACTTTGTCTTGATTTTTTACATAGCAAGCTTGGTGGCTTTAGATACTCCCTTTCGCCCCATTGTTCCTCTATAAAACAAACAACATATTTCATTCAACATACATGCATTTTGATTAAAAAGTAAAATATGTAAGTAAAATTAGACAAAATAGTACTAGTCATGATGATATATTTCAATTAGTCATAATTCTACAAGAAATTGAGTTATTTTAACATAGAAAATGCAATGAAAAATCCTAAATGTTGAATTTATTTCTGTGCCTGAAGGTTTGAATGGGTTTCTTGAATGATATGCAGAAAATCCACAAGAAATGGCTAGGTACAGAGAATTTTAGCACCCAAGGAAAATCATTAATGTCCATCACATCTTAATCAAATGCCTCATTAACTAACATTTCAGGAAAGAAATCTGGATGATTTGATTTTTTGGGAGTTCAGAACATTGTGAAAGTGTAATCTATCATTAGGAACTGAATATCAAATATGTGTTGAGAAAAATAATGAAGAAAAAGAAAGAAGAAGAAATTATTCTAACGTCCACGAGGTTAAAGATAGCCTATGGGACAGATTGCTTCTTCATCTGCTTGATGTATTCGGTCCTTTTTCTGTGAAGCTTCAAATTAAATTCTCACATCTTCTCGACAAACCCCTTGCTAAATTGATTTTCCCAAGAGCTAGCTACCAACATATCTGCATAACTTTCCCTGTTGTCTTTAAAGGCCTCACATTCTAAAATGAAATGTTTTTTTGTTTCCACTTTTTTGGAAGAACAAAAAATGCATACTCTTTCCTCCCACACTTCCTTTGGCCCTTTCCAGCACCCCGTTTCACAATGGAGTTGATGCGAATTAGTCCTTAACTGAGTAATAAGAATTTTGGCTCTCCAAGAGATATTGGCCTCTATGTATGCTTTTGGTTGATGACTATGAGTGGAATTAAACACTTCAATATAGTAATATTTCTTTATTCCTAGCTCCTTATCCCAAGTACGCTTGTGGAACTTTTCCATAACAAATTTTTTTATCTCTTTGCTGTTTATGGGACACGCGTTCAAGCAAATACCCCATTTACTAAACCATTTGTTATTTCGCTGCATCCAAGTTTTTGTTTTTCTTGCACAATCTATCATTAAAGAAAATCTTAGGCGATCTAACCTCTTCCATTTGCTCAATTGTTTTTAAATACCTTATGACTTGCACCATAGAAATTACTTCAATAGGAGCAGTCCCTGTTTCACTTAACAAGATATCATAAGGAACTACACTTTAATCTTAAATTTATTTGTAATCAAACGCTTCTGAATTTTCTCAATTTGTCTCCGCTGCATGTTGAATGTACTGTTGGCCCATAGTTCACAACCATAGAGAATCACCAGAATCACTAGAAGCCCAAAAAGAGTTTGAGTGGTTTTCCAGTCCCATAACTCTACCTCTCTACACCTATTTTGAAAAGCATAAAATGCTTTCCAACCCCCCAAAGTTCTTTTCTTTATACAACCATTCTAGCTTAGATTTTTATTGAAGTCAATTCCGAGGTATTTATAATCCGCAACTTCTTCCAGAATGTTGCCTTCAAAGTAGAACTTATTCTGGTTATGTTTTCTTTTCTTAGAGAAGACCACTACTTTTGTTTTGCTGATATTGACTTGCATCCCCACACTTATATAAAAATGCTCAAGGGATAGTAAGTGCTCTTGCAAACCAAGAGCTGATTTAGAAATTAGAATAAGGTCAAAAGAAGCCTTATAACAAACTTCCCCAAATAGATACCATCACCCCCTTGCGAATTTAACCACAGCTCAAGCTTGTCGATATGTAAACCAAAAAGGGTAGGAGACAGTGGGAAACCTTGCTTCACCTCGATATCGCTTCTAAAACTTTCAGAAATGCGTGTTGAAGTTGTAATTTTGACTTTCAGCTCTTCATACAACCTATGCATAGCTGCTCTCAAATGTTTAGGAACCCCAAGTTCCTCCATTATGTGTCAAAGCTTATCCCTAGGAACCGAGTCAAATGCTTTTATGAAATCAACAAATCAACAAAATAATTATTCCTTTTTCTCCCAAACTTTTTCAATGATGTGCCTTAAAGTTATACAATGATTAACCGCGGAATGTTTAGGCCTAAAACCTGCTTTCCATTTAGCACGCTTATCTCTTTCTTCTGCCCACTTGTTAATTTTGTTTTCTAGCATGCTTCCAAATAGCTTTGCAAACAAAGGGTTTATGATGATGGTCCTATAATTGGAGGGATTATTGATGTCACCACTCTTGAAAAGAGGTATTGCCAGACTAGTTGTCCAATTTGTGGGGAGCCCTTGTTGTATGTTGTTGTTGAATATTTTTGTAATGTGAGGTGCAAGAATCTTTGAGCCCCACTTTAGATATTCTGCTTGGAGTTCGGCTAAGTATTTTGATTTTCCAACACCCAACTTCTTGATACCCATCTCTACCTCTTGTACCATGTAGATTTCAGTGTCAGTGTTGACCAAGGGAGGAGGGTCAACCTTGGGAACCTGCTCATAGAGTTGTCTTGCATAGTCAAACCATTTAGAAGCTGTAATATTATTTCCGATTTGTATCTTTTTTCAGTTGGATCTCCTTCCAAAATAATCTGGGATTATTTTCCCCAAAGAATATTAGTTCTTCCCTCCTTGAAACCATGAAATCGACCTTTTTCTTGCTTAATAACTCCTTGTAAGCTTTGAGCTTTATGTTATCCTTGTTTTACTCTTTCCACATTCTCCTTGCCATTTTGCATTCCCCGTTAAACCAAGAATTAACCGGAAAGCAATTTGTTTCAAACTTCTTAATTTTTTCTCTTTTGCACTTTGTAAGTGTGCATTGAATTGAATATGTTAATTCATGACTATGAAGGCTATTAATTGTAATTTTCTCCTTCTCGAACAGCCTCTCTAGCGTCATTTTGAAGGTATTACATTTTCTGGGGCCAAAAGAATTCTACCATGTGAAGGATTTTATTGGGCATGCTGAATTTTTGACTCTAATTGTTTCTTTCCATTCCAAGAGAAACATAAATGAATTGGCTTGTGATTTCATTTCAAGTCCCACAACTGATCTCCAATCAAAACTTCCTCCATTTTCTCACACAGACCATGCGAGAAAATTACATAATCTACCACACTTGCTCCATTGTAAGTATTGCAAGTGAAATTACCGGACTTTTCCCATCTGGTCAAGCCATTACAAATGACTAAATCAAAGGCCCCCACATGTTGGGTTGTGTTATATTCTTTCCACGACTAGCCCACGTAGTTAACTGGGGGGTTAGAGGGGGGCGGAGCCCCCCCCTTTGTTGCGCCAATTGCGTAGCGAGGGGGGTCATAGGGGGTTTGAGGGGGGTGGGTAGCCCCCCTTACAGGGTCTGAGGCAGCGCCCTGGGGCTTTTTTTTGGACCCTATATTAGGTTGGGCGGACCTACCTGTGGTTTTGTGCATGATTTTCGCACATGGTTTTGGGCGCGATGGTTTTCGGTCCATGGTTTTGGACGCGATGGTTTTCAGTCCATGGTATTGGATGCTTTGGCATGTATAAATATGTATTGTAACATTGAAAGCAATAATAATGAAAAATCAAGCTGGTAGTCCCGGTTTTGGGATCCAGGGGAAAATCTCTCTATATATGTGTTTTATGTGTTATGCTCTCGCATTGTTTATTTTCTGTGTCTTAGAATTCATATACAAGTAATTTTATACCGGGTTAAAACCTACATTTGGTATCAGAGCTGTTTTGGCTTCAAGGGGATGCCTTTGTTACTAAGGGGTTTCACTTGGGCCTGTGGTAGACCCTGTTCAGTGGGAGATCTACGAGATCGATTCTGGTGGTGAAAGAAGATGGTGAGCAGTGGAAAGATAGAGATCGAGAAATTTAATGGTCAGAGTTTTGAGTTATGGAAACTCAAGATGGAGGATATCTTGGTGGATAAAGATCAGTGGATCATGGTATATCCAAGTACTAAACCAATGGGAGTGTTCGATGAAGAATGGAAGAAGTTGGATCAGAAGGCAAAGAGCACAATATGATTGTGTGTCTCAGATTCAGTATTGTTGAATGTATCAGGGGAAACTACGACAAAGGCTTTGTGGGACAAGTTAGGGACTTTGTACCAATCTAAGTCTCTGGTGGATACACCGTTCCTATGGAAAAAGCTGTATAAACTGAGGATGAAAGATGGAAACTCAGTGATAGAGAATCTGAATGCATTTAATACTGTGGTAAGTTAGTTATTATCTATTGATATTAAAATTTTAGATGAAGATAAGTGCATCAATTTGTTGTGTTCTCTATTAGATTCGTGGGATAGTCTGGTTATTGCAATAGGTAGAAATGCAACTGCCTTGTAGTTTGATGAAATAGTCTCATCCTTGCTGACGGAGGAAATGAGACAGAAAAATATGGAGAGCTAGAATGGTGATGCCTTGTCCGTACGAGGACGGTCCCAGAACAGAAACAAAAATAAGTCATTGAGTGGGAGGTCTAAATCTAGAGGGAGATCTAAATCTCCAGGAAAACCTATAAAGGTGGTGTGCTGGAAATGCAGAAAGGAGGGCAACTACAAAAGGTACTGTAAATCTAAAGCTCCTGATAAAGGAAAGGGATCTGATGATGCTCCTTCTGCAGAGGCGAAAACCACCTCAGATGAAGGTGGGGATGTGTACTTGGCTTCTTCAAGTACACATGTAGATCATGAGGCATGGTTGATTGACTCAGGTGCATCCTTTCACTTCACTCCCCATAGAGAGTGGTTTTGCGAGTATGAGAAATATGATGGTGGTGATGTCTTCTTGGGGGATGACAGGAAGGCTAGAATTGTTGGTCGTGGAAAAGTAAAGTTGAAGTTGTAAGGTGGAAGGGTTAGAACACTTCCGGGTGTTCTGCATATTCTTGCACTAGCCAGAAATCTGATTTCTGTAAGCAAGCTGGATGATGCAGGTGTAAAAACAGTGTTTGAGAAGGATAGCTGCAAGATGGTTCGGGGAGCACTGGTATTAATGCGGGGAGTTCGAATTGGAACTCTGTACAAGCTGCAAGGTAGCATTATTGTTGATGGGTGCAACAGTGCGTGGTTCCTGAAAGTGGAGCAGAAAATCTAGTGGTCTCTGGAGAGAAGACCATGCTATGGCATCAAAGGCTTGGACATATTGGAGAGAAATGCCTTCAAATACTTCATGGTAAAGGTATGGTAGAAGGTATGAGTAATAGCTCTCTGAATTTTGATTTCTGTGAAAATTGTGTATGTGGGAAGCAGAATTGGGTGAGTTTCCCCTCCAGTGGTAAGAGGGCGAAACATATATTAGAACTTATGCAAAATGATGTGTTTGGACCTATGAAGGTTCCATCACTAGGTAAGTCTGTGTACTATGTATCATTTATAGATGACTTCTCAAGGAATACATGGATATATTTCCTTAAGAAGAAATCTGAAGTCTTTGACAGGTTTAAAAAATCTAAGACTGTGGTGGAAAACCAGACAGAGAAGAGGATAAAGGTGTTGAGGACAGATAACAATTGAGAGTTTTGTAGCAAGGAACTTTAAGAATTCTTTAAGAAGTGTGGTATAGCACGACATAAGACTACTCCATACACACCAGAGAAAAATGGAGTTGTAGAAAGAATGAACAAGACGTTGATGGAAAGGGAAAGAAGCATGCTCATTGGTGCCGGGTTAGGACAGGAATTCTGGGCAGAGGTGGTGGAGACAGCATGTTACGTGGTCAACAGATCACCTTCATCAATGTTGGAGGATAAGACTCCACAAGAGGTATGGACTGGTAAGAAGCCCTCTCTTTCACATCTGAAGGTATTTGGATGTGATGCATATGTACATGTTCCATAGGAGAAAAGAACCAAGTTAGATAGTAAATTTGAAAAGTGCATCTTTATTGGGTATAAGGATGGTTTAAAGGGTTATAAGCTTTGGAACCCAGTAACAAGGAAGGTTGTGTACAATCGAGATGTGGTGTTCAAAGAGGTGAAAGATGTTATTAAACATGAAGTCCAACCAAAGGAACCTGAGAAGATAGAGTTTGAGCTTAAGGAGGAAGAAGCAGACTCTACAACAGAGGAGGAATCAGAAGGTGAAGAGCCACAAACTCCGGGTGTGAGAAGATCAGTTCGAGAAAGAAGGTAGCCGGAAAGGTATAGTCCATCTGATTTCTATTCAAATTTTGCTTTATCTGTTACTGATGATGATCCCAGAACTGTGAAGGAAGTAGTAGATTCAGAGGATGGCAAACTCTAGAAAGAGGCCATGGTTGATGAAATGACATCTTTGCACAAAAATGAGGCTTGGGATCTGGTGGAGTTGCCGGCTGGAAGGAAACCCATTGGCAGCAAATGGGTGTTCAAGAAGAAGACAAATGCAGAAGGAAAGGTGGAGAAATACAAAGCTCAGTTGGTAGCAAAAGGTTATTCCCAGGTGCCGGGAATTGATTTTGGTGATATTTTTTCTCCTATTGCCAAAGTGACTTCTATTAGATTACTTTTATCTATTGTTGCTGCTTTTGATTTTGAGGTAAAACAGATGGATGTGAAGACAACATTTCTTCATGAGGATCTGGAAGAGGAGATCTACATGAAGTAACCTGAAGGCTTTGCGGTGAAGGGTAAGAAATAACTGGTATGCAAGTTAAAGAAGTCTCTGTATGGGTTAAAACAGTCACCAAGGATGTGGTATTGGAAATTTGATACATTTATACGGGGACTTAGCTTCACCAGAAGCAGAGCAAATCACTATGTGTATTTTAAATTAATTGGTGACCGTGTTATTTATTTGGTCTTGTATGTGGATGATATGTTGTTGGTTGGAAATGACAAAGAAATTATCCAGGATTTGAAGACCCAATTGTCCTCCAAATTCGACATGAAAGATCTTGGTGCTGCAAACTATATTTTTGGCATGGAAATTAAAAGAGACTGGGAAAATAGGAAGCTCTGGTTAAACCAGAGGAAGTATGTTGAGACAATACTACAGAGGTTTAATATGCAGGATAGTAAACTGGTGAAGATTCCTATTCTTGTAGGTGTTATCTACTGAATAGTGTCCCAAGACACAAGAAGAGGAAGAGGACATGTCCCGTGTTCCATATGCAAGTGCAGCTGATAGCCTGATGTATGCAATGGTCTATACTAGACCAGAGACTGCACATGCAGTGGGAGTATTGAGCAGGTTTATGTCAAAACCAGGAAAGGAGCATTGGACAACAGTGAAGTAGGTTTTCAGGTATTTGCGTGGCACTAGTGATTATGGTTTGTGCTACCAAGGAAGACTAGGATTGGACAGAGTGTTGGATATTCGTGGCTTTTTTGATGCAAACTGGGCTGGAGATTTGGATTAGAGAAGATCTACAAGTGGGTATGTGTTTCCGGGAAACTAGTGTCTATTCAGAGCTGCTAGTCCCACTAAGACGGGTAGCTATCTTAGAAACAAACTATTCAAAGTAACTTGTGTTTTCCTTTATGGGAGATAGACAAGAGAGAAGCAGAGAGCACCAATCTTAGTCTTTTGCTTGGCTCCTTGCTTGTTTACTCTCTCCTTTGATAGAGCTTCGCCACTCCTTTCTCACTTGTCCCGCTTCAAAGAACACTTGTAGAGGCAAAGCAGCAAAATACCATCAAATCATAAAGATCTATGATACCATAAATAAGGTAGAATCAAAAGTACATTAACCATACAAATTCATACATAAATACAAGATTCAGAAATACACAAGTATATGGAGGAAAACTCAAATAACTTTATTGATAGAAGTAGAAGAGAGGATTACAACCCAGCTATCTGATCTAGCGCCATCCTCCCAGCATGAAAGCCCTCTTCACCTCATGAAATGCTAGATAACCCAACAATACAATGTTTCACAGAGAAACAAACAACACTTCCTTACAAAATACAAAATTCCAGCCTCTGGATCTCTAGGATGAGGGATCCATATATAAATATTTGCAGGGGGGTGAGTCAGCTTCTGGGTTTTTGATTAGTGTCATTTCACTGATAGTTCTTGGTTCCACTTGGAGATTCCATGATCTCTTACTCATCCCTAGGCGAATTCAGAGAGGCAAGTGTCATATGAGAAATTTCTAGAAGATTCTTTGAGTTTCCACCTAGCAAAATTCCTCTGCCATTTGTCTGTTCTCGCTCATCACACCCTACAGAAGGGATTTTCAGTATGCATCACACCCTCAGCATGGAGCACTCTGTATGGTCCACTTTTGACCAGTTCTGAGTAGTTTTTCAAGGAGAACTTCTGGGAAATGATGTAATCAGTTGACCTTGATCCTTTAGGGTTTAAAACAACACTTCTAGGGGTTTGAGAGCCCTTGGTTTATCGACATATGTGATTGGGGTTGCAGTAAATATGTCTATAACAGTTTCCCCCTAAAGCTTGAGGTCGTAAATCTTCTAATGTCGGGTGAAATGCTTTATCATGAGGATCTGAGGTTTTTCGAACTAGAAGGTGACCTGTAATAAGATACAATACAATACATTATCTTCATAATATTTTCATGATCTAGCTGAGGTGGGCATTCCCATGCTTAGCTTTATAAATTCATTTTCATGTACGTAGGACAGACAATCGTCTGCTATTGCAGACTGGTGATACTGGTAGAGCCATCATCCTTAGCTTGGATGATCATCTATGCAGCTATGGAGTACAATTGATGTATTTATTTTCTTGAATATATCATAGCGCGAATGGATGAAACTAGATCTGGGTTCTTCAAACTTGTTCAATATTCACCCGTTGTACAAGTCGATCCATGTGAAAAGATGTTCTAAAGTCGAACATGGAAAGACATCCCCTGATTACCAGCTAATGATGTAAGCTGTTAACATGCGCGAGAGGAATCATCGATAATGATAATGACCCTCAAGGTACTACATTACAATTCACATGGTGTGAATATAGGACTTGATGCCGAACACCACGCAAAATCTTTCGGTCGAAGGTCATTGATGTAAACCTGTCACTGGAAGTGAGAAACTTGCCATTGAGGAATGCAAGCTGCAAAGTACTGAAAGGGTTGTTCCTAAGTCAACTTCTTGGATAATGAGCTGATGTCGACAAGAAGTGACCCATCGTAGGAGGGCCTCAATGAATCCCACATCTACGACACGAAACGAAGCAAATGACTTTCTGGAGGTGAAAATGATCTGATGATACAAAGTTCAGAGTGGCGGTCATGAAAAATGGAGCGTGAAGGTATTGCAGTGGATGAGGCGTTAGCTGGGTTGGTGAATTCTCTGAGCGACTTCTCTTGAACATATCGATGACACTGTGATGGATCGGTAGCGTTAACCCCATGGATGGTACGGAGGACCAATGGTGATGGTGAACGGAATAACCCAACCCGACTCAATCATGGTGATGGAGTGAAAGTGTCATGTTCAAGAGCGACCTACTACCAATGAAGTTCAAGTTTTCTTCCCTCTTTCCCCAGTCATTACTGACCAGTACCTCTTTATTTTTGTCAAGCTTGAGGAGGATAACATATGCTTGTTCTATAATTTTCTCTTCAGGAAAATCTGTCGCTATGTTTTAGTGAGCCTAGCGACAGTGAAACTCGCTCTTGTCCCAATGGACAAGTTTGTCGCTATTGTTTTAACGAGTTTAACGAAAAATACAACTCGGTCCTTTTCATATATAGAGAGTTTGAAAAGAGACTTAAAGGAAACTCCACTGGTCCTTTTTCATGGCATAATGCCTTTAGTCTGATAAAGTATAAAATAATACAAAAGGGATGACTTTTCAATAGTTTTAGCGAGCGGAAAAAGACAAGTGCTCGATATTTTTTGTATAATGATCCCTCAGGTCCAAAAAGATTAAAATATAGAGGAGGGATGGCACTTCCATTTACTTTAACGAACTGGAGAGGCCAGTAGCTCGGCAATCTTTTCATATTTTACGAGTCTAAAAAGAGCTTAAAAGAGACTCGTTTTTGAGGAACGAGTGATGTATCTAGGTAGCAACTAGTTCAGGTAAGTTTGGAACTTCTCAAACACGGTAGTGTAATGAGGGTGGCTAATAGAATCACTCGTCACAGCTGTTCCTCAAAAGGGTAAGCAATCAAGTGGAGGCGTATGATCGGCTAAAATAGTGGAGGTGACAGTAAGAACACGACCAAGGCTCAAAAGGATGATAGCAATGCGATCACAAAAGTTATTACCGAGGGTGGATTCATTTTTTAAAGAGCTTGAATCTTTAGAAACTATGCTCAGTGGCGGGTTTATTTTTTAATGAGCTTGAACCCTGCAGTAACACTGCTCGTTGCTAGGTTTATTTTTTAACGAGCTTGAACTTTGTGGAAACATTGCTCGTTGCTAGGTTTATTTTTTAACGAGCTTGAACTTTGCGGAAACATTGCTCGTTATAATAGTCAGAGCTGTTCAATTCACCATTTACACTATGTTCTTTTGACGACCGTACTACCTGTTCAATTGCTCCATCAAATTGATTAGAAATGTAAATACATGCTTGAAAAATGAGTTAAAAACCAACATCTTACTTGAATTACATGAACAGTAACATAAAAGTAGTTTTACCTCTCATTTTTACCATTTCATTCAAATTTGGGATTGTTGGAGCTTTGGAGGTGTTTCCCCCCTTGATTTTCATCAGCTGATTCTGGGAGATTCGATGGACTATTTTTGGCACCGTCTGGACCAGGTAGGAGCTAACTCTGAGCTCTTCAATTGCATTCTTTCCTTCTCTAATTCTGAGTAGCTTTTCCTATTTTCTGAGCCTCAGGGGTTTGAACAATTTGTTCTCTCCCCATCGCACCTAGTATGCATCGAAAAGTGCGATGCATACTGAGCTGGCCATTGGCCAGTCAATATGCATCCCACCTTGTACACAGCCAAGGTGCGATGGGCACAGGAGGAGAAGTTTATGCACTATTTTTTCATGGAAATTTTGCCTGTTTTTGCCCAAATCAGGATCCTAATTCCTCTCTTATTTGTTTTTCAAAGATTCATCAGATCAAGATGGTCGTTACATGGCATGAATGCAAGCATGAAGAAGAGGATATGATTTCCTTACATGATCCAGGTACGGTTACTGCATTGTGAAACTGTGGCTTGCTCAAATTCTTCCGCATATCTAGCATGAGGCAACAAATCAATTTGTTGCAATATCTTCTCGATGCATGGGATCCCACCAACCAAGTGTTCCAGATTAGAGGTAAATCCATCCCTTTGACAGTTGAGGATATCTACTTTTTGACTGGGTTATCGAGGCGTGGCACCACTCTCTCACTATCAGGATCGGCCTGTGGGGGTGAATCTGTGAGGGATTATATTCGTCAGTTTTGTAGAGATGGATCTCAGCCAAGCAGGGATGGTAAGATCAGTATCCGAGATGTCACTGACCAGTCCTTAAGGACTATTTTATTCACCTTTTCTAGATTGGCTGGTAGCGCGGCTCTTCATTTGGCCAACAGTTCCTATATGCAGTATGCCCTGGAATGCCTTGAACCAAGGGTATTCAACTGGTGTGATGCAGTACTTCCGGTTATAAAAGAACAAATTTCCAAGCTGAAGAACGGAAGATCCAAGAACTTTGGTTATGGCTCTATTCTGACTGCTTTTGCATTGGAGAGGATTCCCCTGATGCAGCCACAGTACATTTCACTCGGACTGCCAGCACCGAGGGAACCACGAATGCAGAGATGGGTCGATTTCATGGCCAAACATGCTGGTCAGTCGCAGATTTCATTCTCTGATGCCTTCTTTGAGTGGTTCAACCATCAGAAGATGGTCTTCGCTGAGTATCCATATGTTGGGATGGATTTTCAAGGCGACCCGGATTTGGCGTTACCGGCTGGCAAGCAGTGGGGTGTTATAGGTAAAAAGATCTGACCATATCTCTGTTTATTGCTTTTATAATGTTCTTGTGTTTTTTAAATGTTATCAAGACTAATCAAACCCATATATTTGTGCAGATATTGGACCAGTGCGACCAGCAGCGCGCCCGAGGGTAGCAGCTGCCGTTCCAGCAGGAGAGGCTGTAGGGAGGGTTGTCCTTCGCGATCTAGACATAGCAGAGACCCTTGCAGTATTGCAGGATCAGATCGAGGGTCTTACCCTTGGTATTCAGGATGTGAGGACCGACGAGTTACCTCTGAGATTACAATGACATACCACTGGCATGCCGAGTCGATGGACTAGGCTTTTACGTATGATCACGCAGGCGGTGACTTGCTATCAGCAACACCATTAGTCTAGGGTGCTTTTCCGCATTTTCGAGTTTTTGGGTCGTATGACTGATTTTGTCCTGGTCACAGAACATTTCGTAAAAAACTATAAACAACTATATATGTTTTTGATTTTCAGAGCTTTATTTCGTTTAAGTTATGTGATCCTGATGCAAATGTTGATTGAAATGCCTTTTCCTTTATAGATGCTGCAAATGTCTATCTAACACATAATTTGCTAATGAATCAGTTAATGTGTTTAAGTTTCTGGAAATGTGTTGATATTGAATAGAATCAAACTGCCTTTCCAAAATCCTGACCCTTAGGAACATACGATAGATAGCTGGATTCCGAATGGAATAGATGCCAGTAAGATGTAGGGTGACGAGTTGTGAGTCTAGCCTGACAAAAAGTCTGCGTACGCCATGTGCGATGGAATCAGAGAGAAGCTCCATCAATGCACTATACTCAACGATGTTGTTCGTTGATCGACCAATACATATCCCTCTGAAACTCACTAACTCATCGCTTGGATAAAAAATGGCCCAGGATGCAGAAGATAGGTTCCGCGTACTACGACTAGCTCCATCAGCGTATCCAATGAATGATTCTAATAGGTCTGACATCTGCAACAAATGCAAAGTGGATTACCTAACCAAAATGATCACTCTTGACGAAAACAAAAACGTAACAAAAGCATATAAAGAGATTACTACACTTGATCAAGAATAGTAACGCTTAAGATACAACCCGTTTCGGGGTTGCGACAGTGGAATCCCATCGTAATCTACTAGCTCGTAGGCTCCTTTTGCTAATACTCGCTTAACAATGTAGGGACCCATCCACAATGGTTGGAACTTACCTGCTCCAAATTTCTCGGATTCCTGATCATAAAGTAATACTAGGTCACCTTTTGAGAAGACACAGGGTTTGACATTCTTGTCAAATTGTGCCTTGACTCGTTTCTTATGAGCTTCGTTAGCCAAAGCGGCATCACGCTGGGTTTCATCCAATTGGATTAGTTCCAAGAAACGAGCCTCTTCCTCTGAAGTTCTGGGGAGAAGGTTGACTGCGAGCTTGAGAGATGAAATTTCACACTAAATTGGTAAGACCGATTTTAGGCCATACACCAGCTGAAAGGGTGTGAACCCAGTCGCATTTCTCACCAATGTCCTATATGCCCATAAGGCCAAGTACAAGGTTAAGTGCCAACTCCGTTTTTGGACTCCAATCATCCTTTGCAGCATGCACTTCAGGACTTTGTTGATGGCCTCAACTTGTCTATTAGCTTCCGAATAATATGGAGTAGAACTGTCGTGGGACAATCATAATTTCGCAACCAATTCAACCATCATGTGATTGCGAAAATGCGATCCATGGTCTGTGACTATAGCTTGTGGAACACTGAATCTAGAGACTACATGATTGAAAAAGAAAAGAGCAGCCGTTTCACCGCTATTGTTTAATGTAGGCATCGCCTCGGCCCATTTTGTAAAATGGTCAACTGCGACTATGATATACCCATGCTCCCTGGTCGAGGTGGGGTTACATGTCATAAAATCTATGCCCCATTTGGTGAATGGCCCAACAACAACTACTGGATGCAGAGGTGCGGGTGGTAGTCTGGTTTTGCGGTCGAAGATCTGACAAGCATGGCAACTTGTGACCGCGATTATGAAATCTTTGAATATAGTAGGCCAGAAGTAACCCGCTCATAAGATCTTTTGTGCCGTAGCGTAACCAGATTGATACCTCCCACACGCACCTGACTGACAATCATTCAGGACTTTTTTGGCCTCCTCATGGATGAGGCACCTTCATAGAACTGTATCAACACCACGACGGTAAAGGGTATCACCGAAGATCATGTAGTCTTTTGCTTGGTATCGAGTATGTCATTGTTCAGAGCGAGAGGTATTAGGCCTAAAGGTTGGGTTTTGGAGATAGATTAATATATATCCATAGCAAGGATCGCTTGACAATATCAGAAACAAAGATTCATCCATGATTGATGCTTTGGATGTTGAATCGTTGGACAACGATGGGAGGTCGCATAGTAACTCCGTGAAAAATAGAGATTTCTTTGATTTGGATTTTATGAATTCCATATCAAACTCTTGCAAAATGGCTATCCATTTTGAATATTTTCCCCCTAGTAATTGACGTGACAAAATGTAAGTCATAGGGTTACAATCTGACAAAATGGTAGTTTTGCGAAAGAGGATATAGTGTCGAAATCTCTGTACTGCTTGAATAGCTGCAAGAGCCAGCTTTTCAACATAGGAGTACTTGCTTTCTGTATCATTTAAGTTTCGACTTAAATAATATATAGGATGTTCAATTCCATTCTCTTCTTGTACTAAAACCATTGCGATGGTCGTATTTGCTGCCACAAGATACAAGTTAAAGTCTTTTTGATAGTCAGGAGCATACATTAATGATGCTTTTATTAGGGAATCTTTTAAAGCATCAAAGGAAGCTTGCGCAACCTGATCCTAGTTGAAGGGCACTTCTTTTTTCAAAAGATGCATATAACCTTTAGCAAGTTCGGCGTAATTTGGAATGAACCTCCTTTGAAAGTTTGCTTTCCTTTGGAGTTTCTGAATCTGAAGCAAGTTTGAAGGTGGAGGCATGTCGATGATTACTTGCACCTTACATGGGTCGAGTCGAATCCTATCCTTAGAAACTATGAAACCAAGTAAATGACTAGAACCAACACAAAACACACACTTGTGTGGATTGAGTCATATCTTGTAGTGTTTGGAAACGTAGAAATATAGCTCTCAAATGCTACGGATGATCAATTTGCTTTCGCGAATGAGCTGGTAGACCATCGAGATATGGTTTAACGATGTGTTTGATGTCATGGAAGGCGTAATTCATTGAAAAATCGCCCCTGCGTTCTTTAAATCGAAAGGTAGTTCACGGTATGTGAATGTTCCCCACAGACATATAGATGCAGTCTTCGACTGGTCCTGTGGGCGGATGTTTATTTGATTATACCCGGAAAATCCATCCATGAATGAAAAGATTTCGCATTTGGCGCATTCATCAATTATTTGGTCGATGAAGGGTGTAGGGTAGTTTTCCTTTGGACAAGCTTGATTTAAATCCCTGTAATCAACACACACTCTAATTGTTACTTGCTTTTTCATCACAGGAACAATATTCGATACCCAATTAGTTAGAGGAATAGGGTAAATGAAACCAATATGTAAAAGTTTTTCAACTTCTGCCTTGATGGCAGCGAATTTCTTCTGGTGAACCTGTTGAAGCCATTGTCATACTGGTTTGACATCTGGATACATCTTGATTTCATGTTCAACAATGATCGAGTCAATGCTTGACATTTTTTCATATGACCATGCAAAGACATCTCTGAATTCACGAAAGAGAGTGGAGTATATTTCTAGTTCTGAAGAAGAGCAAGATTTGCCGACATGAATATTCTCTACAACATCAGGTTTGGTTGAGATATTTATGGCGATAGTTTCTTCAATATTGGACAAATTTCGCTCAGAGTCCACCATATTTACAGTATTTGATAGAAAATAAAAAACTGAAGGATGATTAAGGTCGTTCGAATAATATTTGTTGTTATCTTGAAGATGGGAACGATGGTGGTAATCTTCCCATGGTGCCTCTCCTATCATCATTGACTGAATTATTCCTTCGTCTGTAAAATGTACATGCGACCAAGGATCTAAAGAGGTGCCATATTCTAGAGACCTATCTATCCAAACACTTGATGAGCGTTGATTTGGGTTTGCCGCCCAGGCCAAGAAAATTTATTGCTACAAAATTTCTATTGGGCTTGGAGGCAATACCTGATGATGATCCATGCTAACAAAATGTTTGGAAATCTTCTTAATATTTGCAGATATAGAAGATACCATATTACAGGTTTCCACCGTGGTCACTTCCGCTAGATTACTCGGAGGCGGTAGGGCAAAAGTACCCATTAAGGCAGGGTCTTTTAGGAGGCCTTCTTCGACATTTTGAAGCGATTGAGAGCTTCCATGGATCATTGGAATGCTTCCCGTAACTTGTGAACTGTTGGGGAGGAAGATTAGTTGGTCAACAATTGTAATTCTACCTTGGAAGAGCAATGTAATATTTCTAAAATATGTTGACACAATAGCAGCCATAGCATAAATCCAGGGCCTTCCCAGTAGGATATTGTAATCGAGGTTTCCATCAATAACTTCGACGTCAATTTCTATTGTCTTGCCCCCCAGTTCAACTTGCAAGTTACTTAGAATCCCGTACAATGTGTATGTTCGTCCATCGAATGCTTTTAATGTCGTTGATGATCTTGACAAGGGTGGTGAGCCTAAAGTTTTCCAGCAGCTCATTGACATTATACAGGTGGATGCGCCCTTATCAATGATCGTTCGATGAACAATTTTGTTGAGGACTTTTCCCTGTATAAGGAAAGCGAGTTGGGCCAGTAACTGAGGTTCATAGCCTTTGTGATTAAAGGCCACAAGATTGGAATCCATTGGGTCAATCCCACCTATTGTCGATAGTAAAGCTTGCTTTTGGGAGGGGCAATTCTGCAGTACTTCAAGTGTCGACATAGCAGATGGCGGTTGGGCCAGATCCTCTACTATATTATAATTTTGTGCTGCTCAAGCACGAGGATTAAATGTCGATTTATGTACTACTCCCTTTGGTGGCTTTATTGTTAGTTCAGGAATGATGGGTGGCACAACTTCAAACGAAGTTGTTGTCGAACTACTAGGTTGATCTGTAGCCTTGTTGTTCGGTGTCTGTGGATTCCCATAATCTTTATTCCTTGTCGATATCAAAGCATCATTTTTTTGTTTCGAAATGGACAACATAAGCACTTGGGATGGGGAAGCATTATCGATAGCAACCAGATTAGTTTTTGGGTTTGGAAACGGATCAGTCAATACCGCCGAGGTACTTAGTTTCTTGAAGAACTTCGTGACCTCAGCTCGATGCGGACAATCTCTCGTATAATGGTCCTCATCACATATGAAACATGGCTGATTAGGCTTCTTTCGCCTAGTAGGGTTTCCAGAAGGTTTCTCAGGAGTCGAATCTTCCTGTTTCTTCTTTTTGTTTTTCCCTTTCTTCTTGCCCCCTGGTTGCTTCAGTTCTTTGCCTTTGTCCGATGACACGGCATTAACCTCCGAGGCAGGAAGTTTGTCATTTGCTTTTTTGCTGGAAACTGCAAGGGCTTTACCAGTTTGAGCCTTTTTGGTTTGTGTACTTGAGGTGCCAATCACACCATCGCCGGCATGAGAGTCCCTATTTGATTTAGGAGGAGGAGGAATGGAAAATTCTGGTCTAGGAGCATTAGGAATTTTGTCATAGAGCGTGACAGACTGAGTATAGATCAAGTCTAGATATTGTGCACGAGCAATGAATTGCTCTTTAGTAATGATCCCTCCCTTGGCCACATCTTCTGTAATAGAAGGTAACAATGACTTAATAAATCATTCAGCTAGAAGCTGATCAGGAAAATATGTCTTTACCATTTGACGACAACATCGCCACCCATGAATATGATCAGATATGTGAGTGGCTGTTTTCAGTTTAAAATTGGTAAGGAGCTCCATTCCTGTTTCGTACCTAATAGGTAACTGAAAATGGGTTAAAAAGGTAGTGGCAAGGTGTTGAGCCTCAACCTTGCACTCACTTAGCTATCTTCCCAACAGTCTTTTCCCATTCACTTTCTTCATTTTTCCATCTTTTCCTCCATTAACTTGTTCAAATTATTGCATTAACATGTCTTTTTATCATGGTTTGTTAACTATGCTAATGTTTGACTGTTTGATTAGAATTTTGGAACATATACAGCAATTCCGCAGCTGATCAGCAATTCCGCAGCTACTCAGAGATTCCGCAGCCTTTTTGTTGTTTGATATACTCCACGTGTCTTCTTAAGGAACGGGCCACATGGGCACGTTGGGATGGATGTACACATGGATCGTATGCTATTGGTTGAGTCAAACCAGTCACGTATGCCCTTGGTCAACGCAGGTGTTCCCTCGGTCAAACAGTCAAGTTCTAGACGGTGGCACGGGAGCCGTGAGCAGCTGAGACACGGAACCGTAGCTGGCACTTCCTCCACGCCACGAGGACAGCAAAAGACAGGATCCAAACATAGATTTACTTCCCATGATGACCGTTTCCTCCAAACGTGCACGGAGTTGCCTGCGTGTTGCTGCATAAGTTAATTAGTTAAGACTGTGTGTTGCTGCGTAGTTAATTAGTTAGGCTGTAGTTGCTTAGTTAACGCAGAGGGTAGTTTGTCCCTGCGCCTATAAATAAAGCGTGTGCCAACGCTTATAGAGGAGCTTTTTGAATATTGTAAGTGCTGCGCTTATTTTGTTATCAAAACTTTGTTTTAGAAGGCTGTTTCTACAACACTTTTTCACTGTATTTTGACATGCTGGTTTTATAAAAGAAGACTGTTTCTGTTCACCTTTTCGTAGCTGATCTTTAGCTGGTTGCGTGGATGGAGGGCCCCCATCTATGACAGCCTGTGTACATAGTGTTTGATTTCATTTTCTTGCCTTCAACAATTTTTATTTCTTTCATCATGAATAATAGTGTACAGTTTGATTTCATGTCATTTCATTTCCAGCATTTATTTTAAACTGATCAGGATTGTTTTCTGCAGGTTTTAGCCCGGGATTGTGTGTCTTGTGTATTTGCTTTATCTCTGATGGTATTTTCAGTTGTCATATTCATAGTTGCTGCCTTTACTCTGTTTTTCTAGCTTAACTTCTAGCTTAGTTTCTCAAGCTGTATGCTAACACATTGATGGTCTCCTTATCATAAGTTGTTCATCTTTAAGAGATCAGAATACTAATAAATTACAGCTTGCTTTGAGTAGTTTTGGCTTATATCACTAACTCTTTCTTCACTTGTTACACATAACAATGTATGTTGGAAGCAGAATGTTGGAGAAAGGCACAGTGGTGTTATAATTTGTCATTTAGAGCTTTATCACTTTTTAGACTTATCTCTAACTACTTCCTAATCGTGTTTTACATAGTACTATATGTTGGAAGCAGAGTGTTAGGAAGAGATGAACATTATCACTGGTCTTTGAAGTGGTTTTTCTTACCTTTTTATTTGCAGCAGCATGAGTAGTGACTAGTGCCATTAGAAAGTGGTTCTTTGCTTTCAGTTCATTTCAAGTTATTTATTTCTTTCAATCTCTTTCTTTGCAAAGTTTAGAAGGTAGTTAGGAAACACCAGTTACACACACTCACTCATTTAGGAATCACCTTACACACACTATCACTCATCTGTTTATAAAATCATCACTCCATCTTAGGAAGTTAAATTGACCATAAACAACACCCCCAAACGACAAAAAGATCTAAGAGGTTGCTTAAGTACATATAGTACACCTTCACTTCATCAGCTTACGAGCTCCTGGTTGACAATTTATGATAGCAATTTAGACAACACTAAATTGACTAAACATTTTGGCGCCGTTGCCGGGGAAGTGAAATTAAGTAGCCATATTCTTAGAAAAAAAAAACATAAAATTTCAAGGAAAGAAGTTGATAACCTATCAAAGTATGCTCTCCTCTTGCACTTCAAAGTGATCTGGAGGATCAGAAAAGAGAAAGTTATTGATTTAGTAGTTTCTTGAGTATGCTCTCTTCTTGCACCTAGAGTGACCTGGAAGATCAGAAAAAGAACTATTAACTTGACTTGAAGAAAAATAATAAAAAAAATGACATGCATAGAGCTAGAGATTCTAGGGGAAGGTTTTTAGCTAGAGCTCGAAGTTCAATTTTTACAAGTCCATCTGCTTCAAGGGATAGACAAGAGACACCTCCCTTATCTCCAACCGACACTCCTAGTCCTAGAATTCTTGGAATTCAAGAGCCAAGAATTGACTCTCCCACACCTTCTATTGAATTTGAACCAGGAAGAGACTCTTCTCTTTCTCCTACAGAAAGACCAATTGTAATTGAGGAAGTAGAATCATCTGAAGAAGAAGGAGAAATCTCTTCTCATTCACCCTTTGTAGAGGAACCAGAAGATTTTGAAATCCCTAGGAGAACCATCATGGCAGAAGAAGAAGGAGGTGGTAGAGGTAGAGGTAGAGGTAGAGGAGGAGGAGGAAATAATAACAACAATGGAGGAGGTAGAGGTCCCCTTGGAGGAGGAAATAGAGATGGGGATAATTCATTTGGGTTTCCCATTGTTAATGAGGATTCCCGAGCCACTATGAAAAACATATCGCCATCTGTCCTCCCTAATTTCCATGGGTTAAGAACTGAGGACCCTGAAACATTTTTATTTGAGTTTGAAGTGGTGTGTCGAACTTATGAATATCTGGATGACTCCCAGAAACTCAAATTGTTCCCTTCAACACTGAAAGATCAAGCTTTGAAATGGTTCATGGGGTTACTCACTCAATCCATTAGGTCTTGGGATGAAATGAAACAGACATTTTTGGATAGGTATTTGGACTATTGTATGCCTACTAATCACAAGGACGAGGTATTTAAAATGATACAAAGAGAAGATGAGAGCTTAGAAGATTTACTTGAAAGATTTCAATATAACTTGAAAAGAGCAAAAATGAGTAGCTTGGATGAAGAGACCTTAAAAGCCCTCTTATTAAAAGCCATTAGGGATGAATGGATAGATATCTTAAACATGATGGGGAAAGGGGATATTTCTCAACTTTCACTCAATGATATAGCAGAACTCTGTATCCATCTCTCAAGGGGCAAATCAAAAACTCAAAAAGGGCCTAGAGATCCTTCTCTCCTTAGAGTAAATAAATCTGCAACAAGATCAGTAAGTAGGGCTGAAATCGGCAATATGCTTGATGAATTCAAAACTGACATCTTAGGGAGTCTTAGCGAACAACTAGATACCCTTAAGATTCACAATAAACAAAAAGCAGAAACTGAGGCTTTGGCCATTTTTTGCCCGAAATGTAGAAAGAAACATGCTTTAAGGGAATGTCCTTTGGATGCACACGTTGTAGAAACATGTGTAATTTGCTCAGAAACTCATGAGACCAAGGATTGTCCTTCAATTCCTGGCCTCAAAGCAGTCTTTCAAGAGGATCCAAACACACTTGAATCTCTTTGTTTTGTTGCAAGGAGACCTTGGCAAGGGCAACAGAATCAAGGGTTTAACAACTCTATAAATTTTCAATCCCAACCAAATTGGAATCCTTGGCAACAACCTTGGCCTCAACCTCAAAATGCTTTTCAAGCATGGATGCAAAGCATGAAAAATCCTTATGGGAGACTTGCTCAATTCTATCAATATCCTCCATCATTTCAGAATCAGCAGGCTCCACAACTTCCAAATCAAGGTCAACAACTATCATTGCCATACCCTCAACAACAACAACCTCCTCCACAAAATCAAAATTCTCAACTCTCACTTCAGTCCCAACAGAAGTCAAATCAACTTCCCTCTCAGCCATTACCAAATCCAAATAATAGGAACCCTCAAAATGCTTACATGATGGAAGGTCAACCATTGCCTACCTATATGGTTGTTCCTCTCAATGAAGTACAACTCAGATCAGGTAGAATCCTAGATCAACCTTCTACAAGTGTTCAACAACCAAGCATTTCTGAGGAAGAATCTCTCAAAGTCAATAAGGGTTCTGAAGTATCACTTCAAAACCAAAATATCCAAAAAGAAAAAGAAAAAGAATCAACCTCTACAACTCCCATAGTTGAGCAACCTACATCTTTAGCTACACCTCCTTTTCCTGAAAGATTACAGATTGACAAAGGAGTGGAAAAGCAAATTTGGGTGCCTGACTATAGTTTTCTAGATGAATTGAAGAATGTCTGTATCAAGATCCCCTTGTTACAAGCCATTAAGGAAATTCCCATTCTAGCAAAGACAATAAAGGAGTTGAGTTTGAAGAAAACAGTAAAAAGAACCAGAGATACCAAAAGGATACATCTAGTTGGAAAAATTGCAGACATTATGATGGGTAAGATTACCATGCAAAAGTATGTGGATCCCGGTAGCCCTATTGTCAAAACTCATATTAATGGGGTTGAAATCCCAAATACTTTGATTGACTTAGGAGCCGCTATCAACATCATGAGTAGACAGACCATGGATCAGTTAAAGCTTCCTAACCTTCTCTTTACACCTACTTTACTGCAACTTGCAGATAGATCAATCATTAAACCTGATGGTGTATTGGAAGACATTTCAGTCTCCCTAGACTCTTGGGAATATCCAGTTGATTTTATGATTTTAACTCCCAAGAACAATCTAGGAGGACATCCTCTTATCTTAGGAAGACATTGGCTAGCAACAGCTGATGCTTTTATCAGTTGTAGGTCTGGGGACATGTATATATCAGATGGTAATTCCACCAAGAAATTAAACTTGTATCCTCCAGCAAAGGCAATAACAGAAATAGGAGAAGATGAGTGGGTTGATGATGAGGATACTATTCAACCTGTTCTAACCATCTCTGAGATCAGTGAAGATAGTCAAATTCTAAATACATTAGAAAATTTTGAAATACCTTTAGAATATGACTCTACACAGTTTCAGTTAGATGCAGACATTGAATATCTCTCCTCTAGACAGATGTCTCTCTTCTCAATGGAAGAGTTTGGTAGTTCTACAGTTGAAATCCTTCCAGGAAAAACATTGAACATTAACAGAAACTTGGAAAGACCACAACAAGAAGAATTAACCAAACTTTTGCAAAAACATTCCACTGCATTTGCATGGGAATACACTGACATGAAAGGAATCGATCCTAAGACTTGTATTCATCACATCTATATTGAAGAAAACATCAGACCTATTAGGCAACCACAAAGAAGGATGAATCCAAACCTTAGGGAAATCGTGAAAGAAGAACTCCAGAAATTGCTCAAGGTAAACTTCATTTACCCCATTTCAGATAGCCAATGGGTTTCTCCCTTGGTTATAGTGCCCAAAAAGAATGGTAAATGGAGAGTTTGCATTGATTATTGAGAATTGAACAAGGCAACCTTAAAGGATCATTTTCCTCTACCTTTTATTGATCAGGTACTAGACACTTTAGCAGGTAAAAAGTATTTCTCATTCTTGGATGGTTTTAGTGGGTATAATCAAATTCAGGTAGCACCTGAAGATCAAGACAAAACCACATTTACTTGTCCTTGGGGAACTTTTGCCTACCGAGTACTCCCTTTTGGATTGTGCAATGCACCCACTACATTTCAAAGGGCTGTACTAGGAATCTTTTCAGATCTAATTCATGATTGTGTAGAGGTCTACATGGACGATTTCACAGTTTATGGTAATACATTTGAAGAAGCTTTGGAAAATTTGGAAAAAGTACTGATAAGATGTAAGGAAACAAATCTTTCTTTAAGTCATGAAAAGTGTTTTATGATGTTTACTGAAGGGATTGTTTTAGGACATCATATTTCAGGAGATGGGATTAAGGTTGATAGATCCAAAGTAGAAGTCATCTCTAAGTTACCTGTTCCAAATTGCCAGAAAGATGTTAGAAGTTTTCTTGGGTTTACTGGATATTACAGAAGGTTTATTGAAAACTTCACTAAGATAACATCTCCTCTTTTCAAATTGCTTACCAAAGACTGTGAGTTCAAATGGGATCCTGAGTGTCAATCTGCTTTTGAAGCTTTAAAGACTAGAATATCTGAAGCACCCATCTTAAGGGGGCCAAATTGGAAACTCCCTTTCCACATTCTACTGATGCTTCAGATACAACTCTAGGAGCTGTTTTGGGACAAAAGGATTTGATCCCTTATGCCATTTATTACACCAGTAAAAATTTGACTCCCATTGAGTTAAATTATACTGTTACAGAAAAAGAGTTCTTAGCTGTGGTACATGCGATCAACAAGTTTAGACACTACATAACCAGCTATGAAACCTTTGTCCATACTGATCACTCTGCCATAAGATATTTAATGAACAAACCTGTTACTAATGGCAGAGTTACAAGATGGCTTTTACTTTTACAAGAATTCAACATTACTGTGTTAGATAGACCTGGAAAACAAAACACAGTAGCTGATTTCTTGTCTAGAATCCAAAACACTAATGAAGATTCTCCAGTAGAAGATAAGTTTCCAGATGAATACTTGTTTGCAGTAACTACCAAGACTCCTTGGTATGCAGATATGGCTAATTATCTAGTTACAGGGAAGCTACCTCTACACTTATTTCCTAATGAGAAAAGGAAAATCATTCAGGAGAGTTCACATTTTTCTTGGATTTCTAATGAATTGTTCAAAACAGGTCCAGATTGTATAATCAGAAGGTGTGTTCGGGAAGATGAAATGCCTGACATCCTTAAGGCATGTCATGATGAACCATGCGGCGGGCACTTTGCTGACAAGAGGACAGCCTATAAAATCCTTTCTCTAGGATATTATTGGCCTTCTCTCTTTAAAGATGCAAAGCAGTATGTTAGAAGGTGTGACAGCTGCCAAAGAGTTGGGAGACCAACTCCTTCAAATGAAATGCCACTACAGCCTCAGGTATGCATCGAACCCTTTGAGAAATGGGCTCTAGATTTCGTTGGACCAATTAATCCACCATCAAAGCAAAAGAAGTATATACTGGTTTGTACTGATTATGTTACTAAGTGGGTAGAAGCCAAAGCTTTGCCTTCTGCCACTGAAAATTCAGTTGTTCAATTTCTTTTTGAGGATATTTTCACTCGTTTTGGTGTCCCAAGGGAAATTGTGACAGATCAGGGCAGCCAATTTACATCTAAATTGATGGAGAGCTGATGGAGGAATATAAGATCAAGCACAGAACATCTACTCCATACCATCCGCAATCAAATGGCCAAGTGGAATCTACCAATAAAGTTCTTGAAGGCATTATCACCAAGACTGTTCATCTTCATAGAAGAGATTGGGCGGAAAGGCTTCCTGAAGCCTTATGGGCCTATAGAACTACATGGAAGAACACAACAGGACATTCTCCCTATGAACTTGTTTATGGGAAGGAAGTCCTGCTCCCCATTGAGTTCCAAATCAAGACCTTCAAGATGGCAGTCCAATTGGGAATGGGCCTCTCAGAAGCCCAAAAACACAGAATGGACCAGCTAAATGAGCTAGATGAAATAAGACAAGATGCAATTATAAGGACCGATCTAGTTCAGCACCAAAGATCTAAATGGCATGATCGTCATATCAAAGAAAGAAAGTTTCAGAAAGGAGATTGGGCTCTATTGTTTGATTCAAAGTTTAAAGACTTCAAAGGAAAATTTCAAATTCATTGGCTTGGGCCATATGAGATTGATGAAGTCTTTAGTAATGGAGCAGTTCGAGTGAAAACTATTGATGAATTTCATACTCCTCTTATTGTGAATGGCCATCGCCTGAAAATCTACCAGAAGCCACTCTCAAAAGAGGAATTTGTCAAGTTGTTCAAAGAAGATTCTGCAATGAGGCTGGTGGAGAAGAATTCTTCTCCTCCATCAGCCTAATCTCTGTTTCTTTCTGTTCAAAAAAAAAAAGAAAAAAAGAAAAAAAAGAAAAAAAATCTCTTGTATAAGCCTGAAAACCAATCTTGGATTGGCAGTCTTATGCAGAAAATATAAGGTGAAAATCAGGGTCACCTGACACTTTATATTTTCCAAAAAAAATCCCTCTTCATTCATCTCATCCATCTCATTCATTTCATCCATCTCATCATCTTAATTCCATTCCATTTTTTTCAGTCCATTCACTCCATCTCATTCTCATCAATAAAGTCCCTATCAGGACTATTTCATTTAGTCAAGTTGTTTTAATTCTCTTGGTGCAGGAAGAAAAATGTTGCTGCAAATTCTACAGCTAGGAGCCAATTCCGCAGCTGATATCCGAATTCCGCAGCTAATACACTCTGTCCCTGCAACAAAAATAAACTCTGTTTCAAAAAGGAAAAGTCTGCAGTCAGAAGTACCAGCATCATGAAAGGGTGAAGACACACAGCATATACAAAGGCAGCAATAAATCAAAGGTTAGCATCATGATTAGCAAAGGAATCAAAATACACAAAGGTATGTTCTAAACCTCTAACTAACAATTATATCATTATGTATGGTTTTCGGATTATGGTATTAGGAACTTAGTGTAATGATTGAACAAGATCTTCGTTCACTCCTCGTCCATTATGCTGCGTAGTCCACCTCACCTCCGTTTTAACGGTCCCATAATCACTGTGATTCAAACCTGATACAGCCCGCTCCCTTGCATTAACTCTTCGTACCAGAATGACGTGTCCTGTTATACCACGGCTCTTCAACTGATCATTCCGCAGCCAGGTGTATACAGTTACCCGACGTCGATGGGATTGGACCTTTCTATCCTCTAATACCTTTCTACGCACGCATAACTTCATTCCTATCGCTGTTCACTCCCTCGATTTCATCGATTCCACTCTCGGTTCATTCACTACTCTGTCTCACCGTAAACCTACGCTGCTCCATTCTCTTCATCTCTCCGCTTAAAACCCTGACCAACAGGCTCGCAATTGCATCACGGCCATTCTACTGTAGCCGTGTAGTTCTCTGTTCCAGCCGTAATTTACGCTGAGGAGCACTGTTTTCCCGTGAAGTCTCTTTCCTCTAGCGTCCAAACAGTATTTTCAGAGCAGCAAGAAAAGTTGGTAACCGAAATGGGCAAGCTATTAAGAGCAGAGCCGGAAGGTTCTAAATTTTTAGACGGTTACCCACAAACAAGGAATGCCCTGCAGAAGGCCAAGTGGTTAAAATTTATTCGGAAATTCAAAGGATACCACAAAGAGGTTACCAAGGCCTTTGCTCGGTCGTTTGATGGGAAAACAAACACTGTGGAGATTGGGGACCTGCAATTCACTGTCACAGAAAGCAGCTTGGCTCAAGCAACTGCTTTGCCTCGTACTGGAGAGCGATGGTTCAAGAATCGAACTGTTGAAAGCCAAGAGTGGAAGAACATATTGAAAAATCCAGGTATGGATACTACTATCTTCACCAAAGGAATACCTATAAGTAACATTAAAAAGGAATGGACTGCCTTACTTTTGCTAGTGTTTTTGACATGTGAAGGCAGATTTGGTACAATGTATGTTTATCACACAAAGATAATGATGCATTTTATGGGTGAACATACCATCAATCTCCCTTATTTCCTGCTGTCTAGTTTAAAGAAAATGAGTGCTACTGTGCAAAAACATGTGGGTAACATTGAGCCACACCTATACCACCATGGCCTCATCAAAATATTAATTGAAGAGCAGTTAAAAATCAGGAAAGACACATGGGAGAAATTCCTTATTAGGAACCATTTTTAGGAGGCGGCTGAAACCTCTGTTAGCTCTCCTAAAGTACCAGCCTCCATTAGCTCTCCTAAAGTGCCCCGGAGAAGTAGAAGAAAAGAAAAAGAAACTGCTGCCCAAGATACTGATGTAGAAGAAACTGTCCAAGAAATCATTGCAGAAACTCTTCAAGAAATTGCCCAAGAAGCCGTCCTGGAAACTGGTCAAAAAGAGAAGGAAAAGGGCAGCAAAACAAAAAGACAGAAAAGGGATAAGGGAAAAGCTATTTTGCAAACACCATCCCCTTCACCTGAGCCTTCAACCGAAGAAGATACCCAAACATTAGCTCATAGGCTTGCTCAGCTTCAGGAAACTGCCATCTCCAAGAAGAAAAGCACTAGCATACAGGTAAGAAGAAGTAGAAGGCTCATAGAAAGGAAAAGTGTAATAAAAGGAAAACAGTCCCATTTTGTTGACTTGAGCACACCTGAGAAGAGGCAAATTCAGCTAGACATTGACTCAAGTCCTCCAAGAGAGGAAAGCCCTTTTCAACAAGAAAGAGAGAGCAGCTTTCAAGGGTTTGAATTCAGACCAAGGCAAACTCCAGATATTGACCCTGTTCAGCAAGAAGCATATGACTATTTAGAAACATTGGAGCAATCTGTTGCTGGTCCTAGCACAGTCTTGCCCCTTGAACAGCAGGTTCAATCCCTGAAGCAAGAAATATTTGAGCTAGAAGTCTTAAATCGCCACATCAAAAATGAAAATGAAAAATTGAAACAACAAGGTAACGTGGACAAGATGATCCACGACAATACCATGCTTCATTTGGGCCTTTGGCAAAGAAAGAACAGAAAGTTGAAGAGAAAATGCAAAAAGTTGAGCCGGGCATTGATCAACTTAAAATTCAGATGCTTGGTGAAGAAACCGAGAACAAGTTTGGCAACAAAGAGGAAGAGAAGAAGGTTGGATGTCTTGGCAGAGGCATTCGAGCATATGAACTAAAGGATTATGCAAAGTTTTGGTTGCATGAGGACATGCAACACCCTCAGAGTGGGGGTATGTTGAGCCTCAACCTTGCACTCACTTAGCTATCTTCCCAACAGTCTTTTCCCATTCACTTTCTTCCTTTTTCCATCTTTTCCTCCATTAACTTGTTCAAATTATTGCATTAACATGTCTTTTTATCATGGTTTGTTAACTATGCTAATGTTTGACTGTTTGATTAGAATTTTGGAACATATACAACAATTCCGCAGCTGATCAGCAATTCCGCAGCTACTCAGAGATTCCACAGCCTTTTTGTTGTTTGATATACTCCGCGTGTCTTCTTAAGGAACGGGCCACATGGGCACGTTGGGATGGATGTACACATGGATCGTATGCTATTGGTTGAGTCAAACCAGTCACGTATGCCCTTGGTCAACGCAGGTGTTCCCTCGGTCAAACAGTCAAGTTCTAGACGGTGGCACGGGAGCCGTGAGCAGCTGAGACACGGAACCGTAGCTGGTACTTCCTCCACGCCACGAGGACAGCAAAAGACAGGATCCAAACATAGATTTACTTCCCATGATGACCGTTTCCTCCAAACGTGCACGGAGTTGCCTGCGTGTTGCTGCATAAGTTAATTAGTTAAGACTGCGTGTTGCTGCGTAGTTAATTAGTTAGGCTGTAGTTGCTTAGTTCACGCAGAGGGTAGTTTGTCCCTGCGCCTATAAATAAAGCGTGTGCCAACGCTTATAGAGGAGCTTTTTGAATATTGTAAGTGCTGCGCTTATTTTGTTATCAAAACTCTGTTTTAGAAGGCTGTTTCTACAACACTTTTTCACTGTATTTTGACATGCTGGTTTTATAAAAGAAGACTGTTTCTGTTCACCTTTTCGTAGCTGATCTTTAGCTGGTTGCGTGGATGGAGGGCCCCCATCTATGACAGCCTGTGTACATAGTGTTTGATTTCATTTTCTTGCCTTCAGCAATTTTTATTTCTTTCATCATGAATAATAGTGTACAGTTTGATTTCATGTCATTTCATTTCCAGCATTTATTTTAAACTGATCAGGATTGTTTTCTGCAGGTTTTAGCCCGGGATTGTGTGTCTTGTGTATTTGCTTTATCTCTGATGGTATTTTCAGTTGTCATATTCATAGTTGCTGCCTTTACTCTGTTTTTCTAGCTTAACTTCTAGCTTAGTTTCTCAAGCTGTATGCTAACACATTGATGGTCTCCTTATCATAAGTTGTTCATCTTTAAGAGATCAGAATACTAATAAATTACAGCTTGCTTTGAGTAGTTTTGGATTATATCACTAACTCTTTCTTCACTTGTTACACATAACAATGTATGTTGGAAGCAGAATGTTGGAGAAAGGCACAGTGGTGTTATAATTTGTCATTTAGAGCTTTATCACTTTTTAGACTTATCTCTAACTACTTCCTAATCGTGTTTTACATAGTACTATATGTTGGAAGCAAAGTGTTAGGAAGAGATGAACATTATCACTGGTCTTTGAAGTGGTTTTTCTTACCTTTTTATTTGCAGCAGCATGAGTAGTGACTAGTGCCATTAGAAAGTGGTTCTTTGCTTTCAGTTCATTTCAAGTTATTTATTTCTTTCAATCTCTTTCTTTGCAAAGTTTAGAAGGTAGTTAGGAAACACCAGTTACACACACTCACTCATTTAGGAATCACCTTACACACACTATCACTCATCTGTTTATAAAATCATCACTCCATCTTAAGGAAGTTAAATTGACCATAAACAACACCCCCAAACGACAAAAAGATCTAAGAGGTTGCTTAAGTACATATAGTACACCTTCACTTCATCAGCTTACGAGCTCCTGGTTGACAATTTATGATAGCAATTTAGACAACACTAAATTGACTAAACACAAGGGTGCTGAAGTTATCGAATGAAGCTCTAGGAAATTCGATGTACCATTTTGCTGCCGGATCAGTTAGCGTTTGCTGAAAAAGGTGAAGCCTAATCGAATCATCATTGAGGGTGTTGGATGAACACCACAAATGAAAGGTCATTACATGATTCGATGGATCTTCACCCGGATTTCCATTGAATTTAGGAATATCTGACGGAAGTTTGTGAGGAATCACTAGCCACCAAGAGGTGTAAGCAATTGGATCATTTGTTAGCCGATTCAGATCTGGTAATTCTAAAGTTGCTACGAAAGGCAACTGTTGATTCAGGTTTGGCGAAGCATACCCACGATAAGATGGGATCGCCTGAGCAGTGGGTCTTTGCATACTAGCATAATGTATTTGATGCTGGTAACTTTGATAAGGTTGATGGGAATAACCATTATAATATGATTGTTGGTAACCATTTTGAACATATGGTTGCCCATTACCCACAAAGCTTTTTTGCTCAGGTCCTCGGTAAGCTTGCTGGAATTGTGGTTGTTGATATTGCACCAGCCATGGTTGTTGGACCATTTGTTGTTGTCCAATACTGGATGTTTGACCAAGATGAGGGGTGATAGTATCCGTTTGAGCATGAGTCACTTCAGTTAAGGAGCCACTAATATGTGGTTGTGATTGAGTTGTGGAGACAAGAGGCTGTTGTATTACGACCTGAGAGACTTGAGGTTGACATACAATAGGCAACACTTGTACTTACGACACCGTCACAATAGCAGGTGTAGTGGGAATGTTCAACATAGGTTGATTTTGTTGCATTGAATACACAACTCTTGGTTGTTGAGGCAATATCGGTACCCAACCACTGGGTGCTATTCCAGTTTCACCCGAATTTTGTTGGGAACTCTCATATGGTTGTTCTTTCGGAAGGAACACTAAAAAGGCATACCGCCTCCCATATGGCGGCAATCTAGTGTTCAAAGGGTAAATTGGTCTTTGGAGACTAGACTGCCAAAATTGATATTGATGTGAAGGATCAATTTACTGAGTCTCAACATAAGGAATTCCAGATAAGATTCCAGATGAACAAATAGGAACAGACCATGCTGTCGAAACAGTCCCTGGGTGGACTCCATCTAGTGGTTGAGAAATAGTTGGGATAGATGGTATACCAGCGAACATTGTCGGAGTAGCAGGGGGAAGCTCTACTGCTGCTGTATCAGATGACACTGTCCTAGATGTTGATGGTTGTTCAAACATATTGAGTCTATCCAAAAGATTTCCTAGCGATTCGACAGGAACTTGCGATGAAGGATGATTGAAAGAACTATCTTTAGTAGTAGAAGGATGTAAGTGGATCCCAGTTCCAAAATGCAATGGGGTATTGGAGGGAAGATCCTCTACAATCTCTTCTATAGCAATTAGTGCAGGTGGAAGAGGTAGACCATCAGGCCCATAAAATATTTCTGGTGCCGAAGAAGGTATAGTCTCTGCAGTGACAGATACTGGAGGGGTGACACCTTCTGAATCAACCCTAGAAGTGTTTACCATTACACTAGGATCGGTTCTAATGTCCTCTTGTAACTGTGGAACTTCTTCTATAGAGGCAGGGGTACCATAAATAATTGGAGTATCCGGAGTCTCTGATGATGTTGAAACACAAGTTTCAAATAAACCGGGAGATTTAGACCCAATTAAACGAGATCGTTTGGTCCAGAATGGTTTCATTTCTAGAGTCAAAGACAATTGACTCGTTAGTCTCTCTGAATGATGGGGTTCTGATTGACTTTCTTCCACAATTGCGGATTAATTGATCAATTCAAAATTAAAAGGGGAAAATGTTATTCAGAATAAAATGAATTTTATAACGCTTTGACACAACTTGCTTTTTCAATTTTTAAGAGTCAAGAAAAAGCTAAAGGTGACTCTAGTTGCCTTCGATTTTTAATGAGCCTAACTTGACAAGTGCTCAGATGGACCTTTTCTTTTAGGGAGTCGAAAAGGAACGAAAGTGACTACTCTAGAAGTCTAGACAGAGGGATTACCAAACCAATCGCAAAACTGCAATATACACCTCGGTGGTAAATTAAAGAGAAATTACCAAGGACTTTACGTACGACAGTCAATCTTCCCAAATGCTGTGTTCAGTGCATTGTGATTGATAGGGCGGTAGACACAACTTCCTAAGGATAAAGGATATCAGCCTATTGTGGTCTCCCAATATATACTCGATGGTACGTGGGAGCACAATTCCGTACTGGCACTTGTCATATCAAAGGGGAGGAATCACCCAACCTACGATGAAAACGATAGTTACCAGGTTTTACGACGTCGGAATACGTCTCTAGCCTAGACTTCTAGATGTTGTGCGTTAGGTTCCAAAGCATTTTTATGTTCATTGAGGTTTATTGTAGAGTTGATATTTCTTAAGAAGTTTTCCTTTCAAAGTTCACCGCGTGATGATGTAGACGTACAATTCCTAAATATGCAATCTAAAATGATAAACAATCACTTGTTTTCTTTTAGCAATGAAAATCCTAGCTACTAAGGAAAGAAAAGCAAGATTCTTTCAACAGAGAGCAGAGAGCACACACTAAATGCACTTTTCCTAAATCAATTTCCACATGCAGTCTAAATGCAAATGCAAATGCACATGCATGTATTTGTTTTTCCGCTTCCTTAATGTGTGAATGCCAAAAAAGGAAACTAAGTACAGATCTAAACTATTTTCTTCAAAGCGACATTTTAACAATTTCTTTTCAAAATGAAAGGAAGACTAAGACGACACTTTCAATTTTGAATGGAAAACTATTTTCGATGCTTCAAAGAATTGACAATTCAAATCAAATACAATGGCAAAAGTATAATCGAATATCTGAAAGAGGAAGACTTTACGACACTCTTTTTCTTGACTGAAAACGACAGTTACGACACTTTCAAATCAAAATACGACAGTTCAATTAAGCTACTTTTTGCAAAGGAGGACTGTAAATGATGAAAAATACATAAAAAACATTTACAATTCCTTATCAATGGAGGCTGAATAATGTAAAGGAAGAAGGCTTCAACAATGATATATTGATCATAAGCAACAAAACTACTGAATAGAGCTGAAAACAATGAAAAAAACCAAAATCTAGAGAGGGAAACAGTCTCATTCAATCATTGCGCCTGTCCTTAAGGGAAACAGGGATGCATCTCACCTGCAGGACACGGGAGGTGTGATGCATCCACACTGCCAATGAGAGACAATGCGATGGTCTAGGGACGAGACTGAGCTTCTAAGTTTAGTGAATTAGGGCGAGCTTATGATAGACAGTAAACACAAAGTATAGGGGTATGATCTTATGAGGTTATTGAGCCACCACCAGGGCACTTAGGATGTTTGTAAGTGAGACGTTCAGTTCATAAACTAACCCGGAGATTGACTGAAGCAACGTTGATCTACTTTGCAGTTGCATAGAAAAAGCAGTTCGAAGGTTAGCTGGCTTAAATTCAGGCTCCATCTGTAGTTTATAAAGCAAACAATAGTAACAAACAAACAAACTATTTGCTCCCCAGTGGAGTCACCATTTTGTTTCCAGGAAAACTAGTGTCTATTCAGAGTTTCTAGTCCCACTAAGACAAGTAGCTATCTTAGAAACAAACTATTCAAAGTAAATTGTGTTTTCCTTTATGGGAGATAAACAAGAGAGAAGCAGAGAGCACCAACCTTAGTCTTTCACTTGGCTCCTTGCACGTTTCCTCTCTCCTTTGATAGAGCTTCACCACTCCTTTCTCACTTATCCCACTTCAAAGAACACCTATAGAGGCAAAGCAAAAAAATACCATCAAAGCATAGAGATCTATGATACCATAAATAATGTAGAATCAGAAGTACATTAACCATACAAATGCATACACAAATACAAGATTCAGAAATACACAAGTATATGGAGGAAAACTCAAATAAATTTATTGATAGAAGTAGAAGAGAGGATTACAACCTAGCTGTCTGATCCAGTGCCATCCTCCCAACATGAAAGCCCTCCTCACCTCATGAAAAGCTAGATCACCCAACAATATAATGTTTCACATAGAAACCAACAACACTTCCTTACACAATACAAAATTCCAGCCTTTGGATCTATAGGATGAGGGATCCATATATAGATATTTTTAGGGGGGTGAGTCAGCTTCTAGGTTTTTTATTAGTGTCATTTCATTGATAGTTCTTGGTTCCACTTGGAGATTTCATGATCTCTTACTCATCCCTGGGCGAATTCAGAGAGGCAAGTTTCATATGAGCAGTTTCTAGAAGATTCTCTGAGTTTCCACCTAGCAAATTGCCTCTGCCATTTGTCTGCTCTCGCTTATCGCACCCTATAGAAGGGATTTTCAATATGCATTGCACCCCTCGTGTGTAATAGGTGAGATGCATCACACCCTCAGCATGGAGCAGTCTGTATGGTCCAGTTTTGACCAGTTCGGAGTAGTTTTCCAGGGAGAACTTCTGGGAAATGATGTAATCCATTGACCTTAATCCTTTAGGGTTTCAAATAACACTTTTAGGGGTTTGAGAGCCCTTGGTTTATTGAAATATGTGATTGGGGTTGCAGTGCCCAAATATGTCTATAAAAGTATGTGTTTAACCTATTTGGAGGTGCAGTCAGTTGGATGAGTGAGAAAAATTCTGTAGTGGCACTATCAACTACAGAGGCAGAATACATTGTAGCCACTCATGCAAGCAAGGAAGCAGTTTGGTTTCAGAGATTGTGTTCAAGTATGGGGTTAGTACAGGGAGCTATAAGGATAGATTGTGATAGCCAAAGTGCAATTTTCTTGGGAAAGAACCCTACATATCATTCAAAGACAAAGCACATTTATATTTAGTATCACTTTGTGAGGGATATGATAGAAGACAAGAAGGTGTTGCTGGTAAAGGTGGACACTTTGAAGAATACTGCAGATGCATTGACAAAATCTATGAGCTCTGAGAAGTCCTCTTGGTGTAGAGAAACAATGGGCGTTGTAGGGCTGGATAAATGACTAAGCTCTCTTTTGGTCCCCTACGGAAAGAAAACAACAAGTGGGAGAACGTTGGGTTGTGTTATATTCTTTCCACAACTAGCCCACGTAGTTAACTGGGGGGTTAGAGGGCGGGGGGGTCATAGAGGGTTTGAGGGGGGTGGGTAGCCCCCTTCTGCGGAGTCCAGGGCAACGCCATGGGATTCTTTTTTGGACCCTATATTAGGTTGGGCAGACCTACCTATGGTTTTGTGCATGATTTTCGCACATGGTTTTGGGCGCAATGGTTTTCAGTCCATGGTTTTGGACGTAATGGTTTTCGGTCCATGGTATTGGATGCTTCAACATGTATAAATATGTATTGTAACATTGAAAGCAATAATAATGAAAAATCAAGTTGGTAGTCCCGGTTTTGGGATCGAGGGGAAATCTCTGTGTATATGTGTTTTATGTGTTATGCTCTCGCATTGTTTATTTTCTATGTTTTAGAATTTGTATGCAGGTAATTTCTGTACAGGGTTAAAACCTACACCACATAGAGTAAGCAATTATTCACCAAAGAGATTGCAGCCCTTGTTCTTTAACATTCTTTCCCATTGATGATTACTCTCTTTTGTAATTCAAATAGGGTCACAATCATCTTTACAACAAAGAATGCTAGCTTGCTCGCTTGCAGTCCTAGCATTGAAATCACCCACTATAAGGACTTCACCTTGCTACGAATACGTTGCAATATTTTCTTTTAAGGCTCCAAATGGATCTCTGTGGTCAAGACCTCTATCTTTGTAGATTTTTGAAACCTGCGACCTGCTACAATTCTGATGTGGTTTCCATTTTCTAATATTTTAAACCAAATGAATTGCTTATTTGAGTCTTCTTTTTCTAACTGAATGAGACAACCTTCTTTCTCCCTTACTAAAACCATGATACCCCTATGCCCTTTTCCATTCCCTACTTCCTTGTTCCACACTTCTATCTTCCAATATTCTTCAAACAGAGGTGTCTTGCACCCTTGATGCTCATGTGTTTTTACGAGGCAAATTATGTCTCTATCTTCCGCAATAGGCCCTAACCTAGGTCCTCATCTCCATGGGTAACCTCTGCAGTTCCAACAAACTAATATTAAGGAAACCTGGGTATGACTTGAATGCTATTTACTTTGACATGCAAGACTCACATTTGAGTCTTCGTTCCTGCTTTCCCATACTGACCTTGCTTTCTGATTTCATGTTGAAGAGTTTGTTGCCTCTTCTTTATTACCATCTTGCTACTCTATTTTGGAAGGAGGTACAAATCACACTATCACAAATTTGCCTTTATAAATCCATGCTCTCTTGCTTCCCTAACATTTAAAATTTCCTCCCTTCTTTCCTCCTGTTGTTTTACAGTGAAATCTTCTTCTAGGAAAAAACAAGAACCCCTCAAGAGATGTTTCTTGCTTAGAATGATACATTTATCATGAAAGCTAGGCATAATGACTTTTATGGGTATGGCCCTTTCCCCGTTAAACTTACCCACCCTCCATGCTTGGCATATTTTTTCTTGCCATAACAACTTGT
The DNA here is from genome assembly GCA_031772625.1 of Pinus tabuliformis. Classification (NCBI taxonomy): domain Eukaryota; kingdom Viridiplantae; phylum Streptophyta; class Pinopsida; order Pinales; family Pinaceae; genus Pinus; species Pinus tabuliformis. The sequence continues at coordinate 168,534,961 of CM062817.1, read as the reverse complement.
TTTTCAAGCAACCTCTTGCGAGGTCAAGAGTACATTCATTTTTCCCATAGTCTTTCACCCCTTTAATAATTATGTTTGTTGCCCTATTTTGTCTTTCCTTGCCTTCACTATCTTGCATGTTGTCAACCTGAATATTTGTTTCTCGATCCTTATTAGAAAAATTGCTAATAACTTGAGCCCAAGTTTTGGAAACTTTGGTGGAGTATCCTTTCATTTCTTCTCTTGCGTTCTCTTCATGGTTGTTTATTTGGGCAATCATTTTCCCTTTATCCTGGGATGATTTCACATTCACCACCTCTGTACTTTCCACTACAGATTTCTTTATGTTTTGCACATCCACCTTCATGCGTTGCCATTCTGTCTTCCCTATCAGGAGAGCTTCTTGTAGCAATGCCACTTGTTATTTTAAAACTTTATTGCTTTTTTCTAAAGCCTTGTTCTTAGCTGTTATTATATGAAATTTATGATCTCTTTCCTGCCCTTTAACTTCTAAAATCTCCAACCTTTGTTTTGCATTTAACAATTCTTTCACATAAAAATCAGATGACAAGGTGAGAGGTGTGGATGTGGGACTATATAAGGCAGAATCATCAATGACTTTTCCTCTTCCTCTGGACTTCTTGTTGCCACATGCTTGTAGAGGAGACTTGTTTGAGTGCTTTTTGCGAAGGGCTTGAGTACTTTTCTTTTTAGACTGTTTCTTCCTTATTTGCTCCCATTTTAGGTGGGCTATTATTCGTTTTAAAATGGCTCGACATTGTTTGGCATTGATCCAAACCCACTTCCCGGCTTTGGCAGATGAGGCAATTTTCACTTGTCCTATATCATTTGTCTCCACATGTTCTGAAATTTCTTGTTCCTTTGTCATGTTCTTAAAATATCCAAAATTATTTCCTTTTAAATTTTATTATGAAAAATCTCAAAATTTGGGCATCTAGGTATTCGGGTGTGAAACACGTTTTCGCAAATGACTTTTGGGCTGGATACCAGATAACTGTCTTATAAATATATATAAATTGTTTTATTAGAAAATGAACTACGAAAATAACTTTGACAAATAAATCAAATTAAAATTAACAAATTTAGGGATGCAAATGTATGGGGATTTGGGTCACAAATGATAAGGCATTTTAGGAAAAATACTTGGATTTAGGATATAAGGTAGACAAAAAAAAATGTTATTGAATTAATCTGGATATCCAGGAAATTTGAGTTTGTGACAAAGTTCGTTTAAAATTGGATATTGGATATATAAAACTAAGAAAAAATATTAAATAAGGAAATGCGCAAACTTCGAAAAATAAATTGTATTGAATCCAGGTGATTCGGGTCTGGGGTAGAAACAGTATGGCATCTTAAGAAAAATACCCAGCTATTGGATAAAAATCACAAATATTGAAAGTTTAAAAACAATAAATAAATACAATTTTTGAATTGAGGCTTTTGTGATCCATATCAGGTTTACGAGAGATTTTTCAGCGTAAATCACAAGATCTATCATTTGTTGACGTGTTTCGAACCAACTAGTGTGGTTCATTGTTAGGACAAGTTGAAGAGCCAGATCCAGCTTTGCATGTTAAATAGCTTGAGCAGAGCCTCCAACGGCTAACTAGGCCAATGGCTAAATTGGACTAGGGACCTTATATAAATAATCTAAATTAATAAGGGACTTTGCCTTTAAATAAATATATAAATAATTTAATTTAATTGGTTGTTAATTTAATAAATATATAAATAATTTAATTTCATTGGTTAATAATTTAATAGTTAGTTAAAGGGGGATTAACTAATAAATACAAAGAAAATAAATATTAAAAAAAAAAATAAAAAGTATCATTAACTATTTATAGAGTAACCATATAAATATTGGAATAAAACGTATGATTAACAATTATTAGAGCTTGAAAAAAATAAAAAATAAATAAATAATAAAATAAATAAATATTAACAAATAAATAAATAAATAAATTAAAAAATAAATAAAATAATACTGAAAACAAAATAAATCAATCAACAAATAAATAAAATAAATATCTGAATAAATAAATAGTTAATACTAATAAATAAATAAATAAATAAAAATACTAAAAAAAAATTTGTAAATATTAATTTATAAAAAGATGAGACAAGAAACGAGGGGAGGGGAGGAGGAATGGCGGAACGGAAGAAAGTGACTAGGAAGAGAGAGCAAGGACCCAACATCTACTGATCTTCCAGCCATCCTCTCTATTGAGATTGCACGACCTCTTTTCAATCTCCAGAGCTTCCCTGAATTTCCAATGATGGAACTGTGAAACTCTAGCAATGACACTAGCCTCCTCAATACAAACATGATGATTGGTTTTTTCTGCATGCTCAGCTAAAGCTGAAGACTTTTATCTCCTATGCTTAAGGTTAGCTGTGATTTCACTAATCCTTTGACTGATGGAGCGACCCGTCTCACCAAAATAGGGGGTCCCACAGGAACAAGGGATAATATATACCCATTTCATATCTTTAGGGTCGATAGGATCCTTTGCAGAGTTGAGGGACATCCGAATGGTGTTAAGGGGCCTAAAGGTTACAAGGACACTATGCATCTTGAGAATCCTTGCAATCTTATCAGTAGTCCCCTGAACAAACGGAAGATGGACACCTGGAATCCGCTCCTTCGGCTCCCTTTTAGCAAGAGAATTCTTGGCAGCTTTTAGGAAAGCCTTCTGTCCCATGTATCTACTATAACCATTCTCGACAAAGACATCAAGGAGATGGGATTTTTCTTTCTCAAAACTCTTATTATCCGAGATCCTTAGGGCCCTAGTAGCAAGGGTATTGAGAACTCCCATCTTCTGAGCAGGGAAATGGTGGGAACTGGCATGAAGATACTGCTCTGTATGCGTTTTCTTTCGAAAAACTTGGTGGGAGAGGGAGCCATCACTATTCTTAGAAATAAGAATATCAAGGAAAGGGAGGCACCCATCAACTTCCTGCTCTTTAGTGAACTTTATGGCCGAGGATTGATTGTTGAGATGATCAAAGAAGAGATCTAATTCCTCTTGGCCATGAGACCAGATAACATTGGTGTCATCCAAGGAAATCTAGGAATCCGGGTAATTTGGGGATGCACAAGAATTGTAACATGACCATCTACCCAAATGCGTGGATAACCAGATTAAAAGTTATCTGGATGGGTGTATAAGTTGGGAAATCATTCAGATGTTTGGATTTTTCAAGGAATTTTAAGTTTTTGAATATTTTCTTATGTTTTTAAAGTTTATAAAGTTGTAAATAAATAAAAAATGGTTATTTATAATGGAAAATATCAAATTTAATCAAAATGATTTTTTTAAAGGGGTATCTATTTTATTTTGAATAAAATGGGGTTTTTTTTGTAGATCTCACAACACCCACCCAATATCCCCCATATTAAAAGTTGAAATGGGTTGGATCTAATGGTGGAAAGCAATGAGTTTTTCACCATTAGGCAAGGTTCAATTCCCATGAGAACCTAGTCTAAAGCCATGTGAGCACCTCGAGGGAGTAATAAAATGTGTTGTTGCACCCAAAGAGATTATATTAAATGGTCTTGCGACCCATGCACACAAAATTGGATTATAGCTACCATTATCTCCTCCTATTTAAGGCCCCCATCGCGGGTGAGTACCTAAAAATCCAAAATTACCACTACCTTAATGTCATCGCTTGCCCTAATCTTTCCTCATGATGGTAAAACACTTGGTGCTCCCACCACATCTCCATAACTTGCATACAATGAAGTTTAGTGATGGTTTCAATTTACATTTGAGCTAGTTCAATTGTTGTTTCCTTTCTCTACTAGCCATTATTGCAGACTAACCTCCTTGTATGATTTAAACATAATAGTGGTGAATATGGCCAATGATTTCATTGGTTATAAGAACTATGGTTCTTTGGCTTGCCATCACAATTTCTTTCTGTTATGGGTAAGTTTACTACTCTCAACTTACCTTATGGATCTCTCTATTTATAGCTTTTGCTTAGTTACAAGGTTAGGGAAACCCCCTCTCTTTGTCCATCATGGGTTGCTTTCCTTAGTTATTCTCCCCTCAACCCGTCATTCTTTCTCCCATTTCACTGTCATTGTCCATTATCTTTGGTATTTTGGGCAACCAGTTCTGTAGTATGCCCTTCTTAATTAACACTGCCACTTTTATTGTCCTTGTACCTTTCCATTCAACTTGATATGCCTTAGCACTAGCATTGGTTAGAGTCGAGGTTGTCTTTGTCATGGTCACTATAAACAATCCTCTTTGAGGCCTCTAAGAAATGTAAGGGCCTCTACAACTATCTATTGGCAGAATAATCCCCTGATTGTGCGAGATGAAATTAATTTTACTAAGGCATAGATTAGAGTGGAGAGAAACTATCTCCATTATGATGAGATTGACGAGGACGAGAGTCACTGGGTTCTAGACATGAGAAACTCATGCAATCACACTACTAGATACTTATATAAATTCAACCTTTGTTGGTAAATCAAGACCATAATGGGTAAGGTATTCATGGAACACAATGAGGCTCATAAGGAAATCTGTTTTGAATTGATGCCTTGAAGTTCAAGGTTAAAAAGATGGACAATAAAGTCACTCTCTTGGAAAAGAAAATAATAGTTCTAGACTTTCCACCCTCAAACAAGAAAAATGGTAATCTAGAGGCCATCCCTTTTGTTACACATCATTTTGTCACCATTAAGCAAATGACCATCAATTTGGATCTTTCGCTTTCCATCAAAGTGTTCCAAAGCATTCCCCTGCAAGGCTAGAAGCTAAACAATCATAAAGAGAATGAAATTTCTAGATTACAAGGCCCAAAACCGATTTTTGAGTACTTGCACGGTTTCCTAGCCAGTTTTTGCACATATGCAGACTTGACCATTAAAGTCAGTACAAAAGTGTGCTATATATTCCACTGTGGACTGTGCACATGACTCAACGCAAGTAAAAATAAAAAAGTAAATTCTAGAAGCTTTGTTGGGCGAATATTTCCCAACTAAAAGCTTCAAGTTGATGCTTACTCAAGCTTGATCCCTCTCTTCATGGAGCTAATTCCCTCTCTTTGTGGATCCCCTATCCCACCTTTTGAGGATCTCATCCCTTAGGAAGAGGATCTCAAACATCCTCCTCTTGGCCTATAAATCAAACACAATCTAGAGGGTTAGGGAGAACCACTAAAGGTAAACCTATGCGGCTAAAATCAGGCTAGAAGGCTTGTCATCCAAGGAGAAGGTTGGATATTATGGGAAGAGGCTTGTGACATCAAGGCAACTAGGTTGTAAGCTTGTTATTTCCTAATTGTGTCTATTTTGATGTTGTATGTGAGGTTCCTTGCTCACTCACATGGTTTATAACTGATTATTGATCCAACTATATGATGCATGTTAAGTTAAGAACTTCATTTACCTTTGATTTTATACTCGAGATGCTTTGATACCTTTGAATGCTTTTTTCTATGCAGATATCTTTTGGAGCATCATGGAGAAGTTGTGGAAAACATTGGGAAATCACTGAAAGGACTTCAACAAACACTTCACTAAATAGGTAAGCGATTCTTCACATCCTACATATTTAATGTTTCAGTGATAAAATAGTGAAACATAGCAATTCTTTTGATGTTTGTTACTAGGTTTTGTTGGAAATATAGGGATATTCTTCTTGTCTGTAAGAAGGATTAATTTGCCTAACAAATTGGCGACTCCATTGGGGAATGTCTCATTTTCCATCATCTCCTTGCTTTGACTTTTGAACCTTTTCTCATAGCCTTGTCTAAGTGTCTGAAAGATATCAAAAGTTTGGATTTTGTGATCTGTTTGGTTTTATTTTATTTTTTCTAAAAGTTTCCTAAAGTGTGCATTTTATTTTTATCAATAGAGCGTATATCTGCACAATGATCCTTTAGAAAAAGTGCCTATGGTCACTGGATAAACCTGTTTGCCTGCACACATACTTGAAATTTTTGAAAATTTGAGTTTTCCTTTCAGTGAGTCCAGGAAATTTTGTTTTTTATGCTTGATTACACTTTTTTACACCTTCAAAAAGTCTTTGTCATTTTAATTGAGTGTTGTGACAGAGTCTTCTTGAAAAATTCTTGTTTTCATGAATTAGGGTAAAAGCTTGTTTTCATGAATTAGGGTAAAAGCTTGTTTTGGTGTTTTGTAGATCTATCAAAAGAAGGATTGGTTGGTCTTGATTTTCTATCTTCCTATCTTTATTCTTTCAAACAAATTAAATCTAGTGTTTATTTTACTTGTTTGTGAAAGATTATTTCGTTAATGAAAAACAATGTTTTTCGAGAATGAGTATTTTTTATATATGAAAATGCTTCTTTTTCTGAACTTGAAACGAAAATATATTCTTCTTTCAGTGCTAAAGTTTTTCAAAATTGTACTCTAGACAACATTAAATTCATAACATTCATTGGAAGAAATTCATTTTAAGGATTTGATTGGTTTCCTTATGCATTTTGAAATTTTTGAGTGATTGTATGTTAAAGGAAAGTTTCATGGTTTTGAATTATTGGGCGAATTGAAATATTAAAGGTTAATTTCTGCATTTGGGTCATTCAAAATTGGAAATCTGCATTCATGAAAAGGAATATGGTGAAATTAGGAGTTTTCACATTTTCCTTGAAAAATTGAAAAGACTCTTTCTCTACCCTAATTATAAATTCATTGAAATGAAAAGATCATAATATCATGTTCGATTGCATTAAATTTTTTGGGTCAGGTCATAACACCATCAGTTTCACACCCATTTACCCATTGATTAAGTAACAACTTTAAAAAATAGTTCTAATAAAATCAGGTTGTAGGGCTTTGGAATAGGGAAGTGAGTTAACTTTCCAAAGTTGCAAACAAACACTAGAATCTTGTGATAGGGAGTAAATCCATTTATTAAAGTTTGGCTCTAGGAAGCTCCCCTTACAAAGGAGTTAAGCATGAGATCATATTAGACCCAGTGGAGTGATCAACACCACTTCATTAGCTACGGTAGAGTGATTTACACATATTACAAACAATGTCGAAAGGTACTTGGGAGGCACTTGGAGGTAACATTATGTAATGTCCCTTAATAATAAGTAATAAATAATAAAAATAATAAATAATAAAAACTTAACTTTGGGACGAAGTTCCTTAAAGTGGGGGAGTATGTAATGTCCCTTAATAATCAATTAAAAATAATAAATAATAAAAATAATAAGTAATAAAAATAATGAATAATAAATAAATAATATACTATTAAATTAATAATAAACAATAAATAAAAAATAGTAATAGTAAATAAATAATAAATAATAATAAAATAATTTAATTATATGCTCTAAATAAATATAAATAAGAAATAAAACAAGAAAGCAGTAAAAATCAGTAAAGCTATCAAAAAGTAAAAACAAAAGAATAAAACAAGAAAATAGTAAAGTTTCATCTTGACACATGGAGTGTGTGCATGTGGTTCCCCTTCCAATGTTTTCTCTGTTTAATAGATGGGGAGGAAGATGAGAGGCATTCCATCATTCCATCATTCCACCATCCATTCTCTTGGGAGAATAGTGTTGTGAGACAAAGGATACCCTGGCAGTAGTACGTTGATTGAGGGCTCAGGGGTGGCCAGTTGTAGCAAGATTTTATGCAACTGAGCCTACGGTTGGGTGGAGAGTCTTCCCCAAGACTTTGTTGCAGGTAGCAAAATTCAACTAGTGTTCAACTAGCATTCCACAGGTAAGTTGTCTCTCTCTTCACTCATATTTTAATTAGTTAATAAATTGCTTGTTGACTATGAATCGCATGATTAATCTAATTAATTACATGTTTTTATTTCTGGGCCATTACACCTTAGATTAACCATGTTGAGGAACTTTCAAGGGGATTGAGCTTTGTTAGTCTGTTCTTGCGTGTACGTCCAATCTGCGACTGTCCCCCTAGGTTAAATTATCTTAAGTGGTAACCTTAGAGACCATAATATTAGGGCTATTACCCAAAGTGGTGACAGAGGGGAAGTCTCTGTTGTATCCGGAACAGACGTTGGTTAGACTCACATGGACCTTTTTGGAGGGTATTCTTCACTCTAGATGGCCTAAGTGAAGTTACTTTCACCAGATCGTGTACATTAAGTAGTTTTTCAATGTAACTGGTTCCACCCGCTCTATATTTATATAATTTTCACATTGATCTCTGTGACACTGAATTTCATCAACAACTAGTGATTTCACTGTGAAAAATCTGTTTGCATGGTTTGATTCCCTAGATTTACTAGTGAGTGTTATTTGTTTGTTTTTACTTTTTGCAAGACCTTAGGTGTGGATTGTGAATATTATTTGATTCTTAATAAAAATTCATCATGGCTGATTCACTGAGGCATTCACATAGAAAGTAGGGTTTACCCCCTGATATACACCTAGTCAATTGGAAAAGATTAAAAATGAGAAGTCAAAATCAATAGGATCTGGGACCTTAGATCAAACTGAGACATCCACAATTGGAGAATCTGAGACAATAGAAATTGAACTAGTTCAAACCCAAGAAGTAGAATCGGGCTTAGCTCAATATGGGCCAGAAGTTGTTGAAGTTATTTAAAGATAATCTGATACCGAAGAAACTTCAGACACAGAACTAACTGAACGAGAAGTTGAAGGACTTGAATCAACTTCAACTATTACATCCCCTACTCATGTACCACCTTCACCTCGAAGGAGGCTCATAATTACACCTAGTCTACCTCCTGGTCATATTAGTATTGAAGATATTACTAGAGAAGAGGATGAAGAATCACCACATACTCCTATTACCATTAGTGAACCAACTATTTTTCCAAGACTTCCTTTTGATCCTTTCCAACCAGATCCTTGGTATCTTACCCCTTTGAACTTTTTAGGTCAAGGTCTTCCACATTATCGCAATCCTTTCTAATTTTCACCAAAACAAAACATGTTAGAAATTCCTCCTGGGAGTCAACCTACTGATACCTCTATGTAAATGAACTCTCCAGAGCCATTATTATATGGTGGTACTTCGGTTCTTGCTGGGTACCAGTCACTTACTGGAACTTTTTCAGGAGCCACTCCTTCCCCTCAAGTTTCTACTTGGTCATTTGGTTTATCTACCTCTATTGTTCAGAGCATGACTTCCATGCCTGAAGTACCTTTGGCATCATACCAATATGTTAACATGGTATCTAGTAATTTAGGTAATCCTTAAGTAACCTCAGTTGGTGTTTATTATATGCTTGGGGGGAAACCACCTTATACTCCACCTGGAGGACAACCTGTTGTCGGGTCAAATCCTATGGTTGGAGGACAACCTTATGCTGAAACTTATGCAAATTTTGGTCAGGTAACTCAAGTCGGTCCAAGTCAACCTATTATGTCTCAACCCTTGATTGGTGCTCCTTACCCTAGGATGAATAATATTTCGAAACCCGCTTTTGCTCAAAAACCTATTAAAGTTTCTCCACAAGTGCCAATTTATCAACCTATTCAGCCTACTATACAATCTATTCCACAAATACCTATTCAAAGTATTTCAGTACCTGTTCAGCAACCTGTCTTAGGAATTCTGTAAACACCTGTCCAACAACCTATCCAAGGAATTCCACAGACATATATTCAACAACTAGTTCATCAACCTATTCAGGGTCATCCTCAAACACTTGTTCAGTCTTTTATTCAAACATTTGTTCAACAACTGGTTCCAAGTTCACCTCAAACACCTATCCTAGGAGTATCACATACGTCCCTCCAAGTTACGCCTCAAATACCTGTTTAGAAACATACACAAGCTATCCCTCAAGCATATGCTTATCAAACTTGTCCTACTTTCCAATATACAACACAGATTCCTATCAGACAACCTAGTATAACGATAATACAAACACCATATCAAGGTCAAGTTTTTCAAAACCAACCTTTTCAAGGTCAAGTTTTTCAAAGCTAACCTTTACAAGGTCAATTTTTCCAAGGCCAGCCTGTTCAAAGTCAATTTGTTCAAGTTCAACCTTTGCAAAGTCAACCTTCAGAGGGGAAATAATACTTGGGTCAAATGGTTCAAAGTCCACCTTTCCAGAGTCAACCATACCTGGTCATACTTTTCAAATTCCATTTCAATCACAACCTGGTATGTATCACCCTGGTTACCTCGGAGGAACGCAAATACCATTCGCACAAGTTATTCCAGTATATCATGGGTATCCTCCTCCAGGGGTTGGACTTAACCCTCAAGGTTATCAAAATCCACAACAAGACTTCAACCGACAGTTACCGTTTATCGAAACTTTATATTTTCCAGATTTATCTTGGTTGAAAAATGATCTTATTTATTATTATGCATTTTGGCTGGAAATTCCTACTAATTTACCAAGTGATATACCGAAGTTTGAAAGTAAATCATGAGAGGACCCATCAAAACAATTTATGACATATCATATTTGGTGTGCGTCAAATTCATTAATCGATGATTCTATCAGATTACACCTTTTTCAATGAACTTTAACCGGTTCAGTAACAAAATGGTACAATTAGTTACCACTCACCTCTTTCCATAATTTCAACTCTTTAGAAACAATATTTTTGACACATTTTTAGCTACTAATTCTATATGACACTAGTATTGAACTTTTGAATTCACTAAAACAATCAATATCTAGTTATATTTCGGATCATATACATGAATGGAGACGTAGGTGTCGTTTAGTCAAAGTTTATATTCTAGATCAAATTTTGGCTGAATGGTTCACAAAATCATTACTTCCTGATATTACTGAGGATGTTGCTAAAGGAGGTGTTGTAACGGAAGAGCAGGTAATTTCTCGTGCCTAGTACCTAGACCTTGTCTATACACAATCTGGCACTTTGTACAAGAAAATCCCAAATCTACCTCGCCCAACAATTTTAGATCAACCAGACTCAACTCCTACAAGATCTCACACCGCTAATGGTGTAATTGGTTCTGTCAGCCATCAGTCTAAGGGTAAAAAGAAGAATTCTAAAAACACTTAGATTTTGGCTATACAATATTTACCAAGTGAAAACCTTTCTCCAAAAACTACTTTTGAAATTAACGCGGTAGAATCATCTAATAATAGGAATCAACCATCCGGAGGTAAAAAGAAGGGGAAAGGTAAAACAAAGTAGAATGCTTCTCAGAAAGAGAAACCAACCAAAAATGAACCTTCTGATAAGAAAAAGAAACCTCATTATCCTTGTCTGATTTGTAATGAAGATCATTATACAAAGGAATAACCACATAGATTAGAGGTTAGTAAATTCATAAAAGGTTATCCAACTCCTCCTATTTTGAAGGATCCTTTCCCCTCTAAATACAGTAAAATGGTTTCACATAATCCATCTTCTTCTTCCACATCGGTAGATATCATGATGATGTCTTCGCAAGTTATGGTAGCAACAAGATAAAAATATTATGGATCTAAGGGTCCTATAGTAAATGGAAACGATGCTATCCCATCTAGTGAACCTTCCACTTCAATTCCTTCTCCTTATAAACCATTACATATTGAGAAACCAAAATTTGACATGGTGATTCGATTGCCTCCTAAAGATGTTGTTCTAAAATCGACTTTCAATGCACATGTTAGAGCTGCTCAGAACTACAACATTATTGAAGACTCGGTGATGCCTCCTTCAACAATGTCAGCTCTTGAAGTGCTACAAACATGTCCAACACAAAGAAGTTTATTTTTGTTAGCTATTGGAGAAATTGATCCTCAAGATTCTAATCTTATCATCTTTGATCTTGGAAGTCATATACCTAGACTCCCACATGAACTAGCATTCCAAATACCAGTTTTTGTCAAAACTAAATGAGTGTTTTGTACAGTAATTGATGAAGGAGCCTCTACGTGTATCATGTCTATTTCTTGTTGGAAAGCTTTGGTTTCTCCAACTATCAATCAATCTCCTACCACTTTGAAAGCCTTTGATGGAAGAGGTTTTCATCCTTACGAGATCTTAAATGATCTACCAATAGAGTTAGAAGGCAAGATGGTCGCAATCGAATTTGAATATTGATGTCCAACTCGATTACAACATTTTACTAGGTTGAATATTGGACTTATGCTATGTTTGCAGTGGTCTCATCACTTTTCTACATGATACTATTTCCTCATCAAGGGAAAATAGTAAAAGTAGACTAGTTATCTTATTATAATTTTAACCCTAACTCTACAGGTAGTGTACCTTTTGTGGGGAAAATGATTACTCCCTATGAGGATATTGGTGTTGGTTTGCTTAAGAATTCATCACTGATGGGAACTTTTGCACTCCCTCGACTGAACTTTTCATCAAATGTTACCCAAGTTAACATGATATCATCAAGCACTATGGAATATTCTGATCCTTGGATTGTGCCTTTAGAATATGAATTTACTTCATATGGCAATGAGATTCCTTTAAGCCCATTCAAATTAGCTTATCAAGTAGTTCAAACATATTATGTTCTATGACCCTCTGAAATTGATGAAGTGAATGCGACCACTGATGATTATCCTTAATTATCTTGGTTAGAACCAATATCGTTTCTTGATCCTTTCGATAATACGTTGCAAATCGATGAAAGTATTATGGATATTATGACTTTGGATGAAATTCCATGGAACAACTATCATCGTCGTTCATATTTTCTTCCTAACCTTGATAAAATTGAGAATGAATTTTCTACCATATTTTCGCCTGAGATCATAGATAATGCTGAATGCCCTATGTCAATTCTTCAATCTGAATATGAAAATAACTTAGGAAATATATCTACAGCCATTCTTATTAATATCTTAGTCAAATATGGAATTATTGAGAACATTCACATAGGTGCTTCGTGCTCACTTGAAGAAATTCAAACGTACAAAGCCCTATTTCAAGAATTCCGTGACATTTTTGCCTGGTCTTATGAGGAAATGCCAGGAATTAACCTGAGTATTGTTGTTCATGAAATTAAGACTTACCTAAATGTTAAACATATTAGGCAAATATTATGTACAGTGCATCCACTAAAGGCTTTTGCTATCAAAGATGGGGTCGACAAACTACTTAAAACATGTTTTATCTATCTTGTTCCCTTGACTAATTGGGTTTCCAATATTTTTCATGTTAACAAAAATCAAGGGACCATCAAAGTATGCATAGATTATAGGGATATTAATAAGGCTTGTCTCAAAGACAACTATCCTACCCCCTATATCGACCAAATCATTGAAGATTATGCCGGTAATGAAATCTTTTCTTTTATGGATGGATTTTTTGGATAGAAACGAATCAACATACTCCCTACTAATCAACATAAAACCATGTTCATTTGTCCATGGGGAACTTTTTCTTATCATAAACTCCCATTTGGATTAAAGAATGTTGGCGCAACCTTTCAATGGGCCATGTCTTATGCTTTTCATGGTATCAAGAATCTTGTAACACCCTATTTGGATGATATACCCGCTCATTCACTGAAACTGGAAGATCATCCAATGCATTTGAGAGCTAATTTTATCAAGTGTTGACACTACAATATTCACTTGAATCCTCACAAATGTGTTTTTTGTGTACAATCCAGTCGATTATTGGGATTTGTCATATCAAAAGAAGGCATTCGTGTCAATCCACTTAAGGTAGAGGCTATTCTGAATTTTCCTCCTCCTTCTAACTTGTGCCAACTGCAAAGTTTGCAAGGGAATTTTTTTTTTACATCAATTCATCCTGAACTATGCTGAGCTAAATATAGGTTTTACTCGACTGTTGGAAAAGGGAATCTCATTTACATGGGATGAAGTTGTTCAAAAATATTTTTATGCATTCATAAACGCGTTGACCCATACACCATTGTTGCATCCACCCAATTATCATCGAGATTACTTTTTGTGTTTAGCTGCATTTGATGTCACCATTGGCATGAATTTAGTTCAGGAGGATGAGTTGAACGATGAACATGTGACATATTATTTGATTAGAAATCTTACAAAAACTGAAATGAAATACGCACATGTGGAAAAATTGGCCTTGAAAGCTGTTTAAGTTGTCCAAAGATTTCATCACTACATTCACTTACGTAAAACAACGATGATTTAAGAATGCAACCCTATGGTTTACATTCTTACGAGACAGTTACTAGGGGGAAAAATTCTAAATGGATAGTTATCCTGTAAGAATTTGATTTAGAATTCATAAAATCCAAGTCCAAGAAATCATTAGGGTTTGTCGAATTGTTATGTGACTTTCCCTATATTGAGATAGAAATCATGGCAAAGGATTCTCTTGCACATGAGTCCCTTTTTCTTTTCAGTACTTTAGACCCTTGGTATGGAGATATTATCGTGTATCTTCAAACTCAGACTTTTCAGCCAGAGTTAACTCAAACCGACCATCGTCGTATTCGGTACAAATACCAACAATACAATATTATTGGCTAGACACTTTATTATCTTTATATGATGTTTGAATCATGAAGAGGCCAAAAAAGCATTGAATGGGTGTGATTCTGGAGCTTATGGCAGTCATATGTCAGGGTTTTCCACTGCCCAAAAAATAATGGAGGTTAGGTATTTCTGGCCCTTGATGTTTAATATTGTATAACTGCGGTCTAGAAATGCTAAAATTGTCAAATTTACAATAGCAAAATGTGTGCACCTCTAGCTCCTCTTCACCCAATCATTGTTGTTAGTCCTTTTGAAAAATGGGGCATCAATTTCATTACATGTAACCCTCACTCAGTCGGGGGGCATGGGTATATTATCCTAACAATGGATTATTTTTCAAAATGGGTTGAGGCAATGCCCATATATAAGGATGATGGAAAAATTGCAACTATTTTCATATTAAATCATGTGATTTCTAGGTTCGGCGTTACGCAAGCCATTGCCATAGACGATGGTAGCCATTTCAAAATTTTATGATGACCTAACTTATTGCGAAGCTAGGCTTGCGTCATGATAATTCTACTCCATATTATGTTAGGTCCCTATAATACTAGTGTATTCCCTTATACTATTGTCATTGTAGCCCCTTATTGTTATTGTTGTGCCCAATATGTTCCCATATTGTTATTATTATGCCCCATAGGAGCCCACTATTGTTATTTTTGTGCCCTTACATTATTATTGTTATGTCAGCTTTGATTATATTGTGACCCCTTAGACTCCTATATATAAAAAGGAGGTTTTGTCATTTGTATCATCTAAGAATTTTTCATTTGTATAATGTAAAGGAGGTTTCCGCCTCGAAGAGGCTACTTTTGAAGTCGTTGATCTATCTCATTCTTTTATTTTGTGAGTTGGTTGCATAACAATTGGTACCAGAGGTTTTGGATTCGAGGGTTTCGCTGCTTCAAACAGGTCATCGTGGATTTTTCGCTATAATTTTTTTTCTAACCCATTTGATACGAAATCGTGGTGAACCTCAGGATTAAACTTCAGATCTTGTCTTGCTATATTTTCGGATATATGAACTAAGGAAGTTAGGGTTTTTGCAGGCTCCCAAATTCAATCTCAAACAAGTCACCTTGGGAAAATCGTTATAAATGTTTCTCTGAGCTTCAGATTGAAATTTAGTAGACAACTCCAGAAAGAGGATGGACTATAGTTTTTTGTATATCATGTTCAGGTTTGAAGGTCGAAACAATGACATGTGGCACTTCATACAATTTCGCTCTACTGAACCAGTCTATAATCAGGTCATCTTGGGAGATTTGACATAACCCTTTCTTGGAGAATCCAATCTAGATAAGACTTGTGGGGTTGGAAAGAGGATGCAAAGGGCTATAACAAGTCAAAATTTCAAACCTTGGAGATCTGAAATTACAGATCTACAATAGATTCAACATCGAGCTCCTACAAAGAGAAAAAAGGTGTGTAGTCTTTTTAATTTTTTTGCATAAGTTTGGTTTGAAAAATTTGTTTGAAGTGATTCAAAGGGCACAATGAAGCAACTTTATCATTAGTTTATGTCCCGAAGAAATAAAATGGAAACACCTAGTAAGCAACTTGAAATCTCTAGCATGACTCATGAAGAAGAGGAAGAAATGCAACATGATATATCAAAATTATGGACCAAGTGCAACAAATTTCACTCTCACAAAAAGTAATAGAAGCTAAGATGAATGGTTTAAAGAAATGCGTGGAAGCTAAGATGAATGGCATGGAAGCTAGTATGGATGGCATGGAATCTAATATGAATGGTCTAGAAGTAAACATTGAAGATTTTAAAAAAGACATGGAAGGTTTGAAAGGAGGTTTGGCAAAGTTGCTACAAGAAATGCTTCCTAATGGTGAAAAGGTAGTAGAGGAAACTCATGATGAGAACAAAAGAAATTTTAGCCATGATTTCATAGACTCCAACGTTGGATTAAAGACCCACCATGTTCCAAAGATTGATATGAGGAAGTTTGATGGCAAGGATCTCGTAACATGGATACTACATATGGAGAAATATTTCGATCTCCATAATGTGCAAAACTCACAAAAGGTATGAATTACGACTTTATATTTGGAATCCAATTAGTTTGTATGGTATCAATTGGTTTTTTCTTGTAAACAAATAGTCACTTGGGCAATTTTTACGAAAGAAATGATAACACATTATGAGGATACAAAAAGCAACACCTTTTTTAGCCAACTGATAAATCTTAAACAAAAGGGTTCAATTGTGGAGCACATTGAGGACTTCCAAAAATTGAATATAAGGGTAAAAGATATTCCAAAGGAGCATGATATTGGTGTGTTCATAGAGACTTTAAAGTATAACATCCAACATGAGGTTCTACTTTGGGAACCTGATTCATTGGAGAAGGCATTCAGGTTGACAAGAAAAATTGAAAGCAAAATTATAACAACAAGGAAGCCTACCAATCACAACTAAATATGGAAGTGTTGTTGTCCCTAACCTTCCACAACCTTCAAGGTTGACACCACAACAATTGGAAGAAAAAAGAACAAAAGGGATTTGTTACATTTGTGACAACAAATAAACTAAAGGTCTTAAGTGTGTTGCGAAGAAATTATTTTACATAGATTGTGAAGAGGAAGAAGAAAAGGAACAAGAAACATCAAAAGAAGAGGATACAACCAAGAACAAACCTAGAGAAATTAGAAATGAATCTGAACATATCTTGTAATGCATTGGCCGGATTTACCAATCCTCAAACTATCAAGATAGAAGGACATACCAAGAAGAAAAAGGTAATAATGTTGATTGATTTGGTATCCAGAATTTTACTCATTGTAAGATAGCGAAGGAATCGAATTGTTTCCTATATCCAGCACCAGAGTGTCAAGTGATGGTTGCAAATAGAGGATCCATAAATTGCTCTGGAAAGTGCCATAATATCAAGCTATCCATGGGAGAATATGTGTTGAATAGTCCAATGCTTTCCATTCCAATGAGTGGTGCTGATGTTGTATTAGGAGTCCAATGGATACAATCTTTGGGTACAATAGCTTTTAATTTTCAAGAACCTTTTATTTTATTTTATTTATTTATTTTTTTCTAGAAGGAAAGGAAGTTGAATTAAGAGGTATCACAAGGAAAATGGGAAATATAATAAGCTCTAACAACATGACAAAGCTTCTAAAGAAAAATCAACATGGTGTAATTGCAAAATTATGTTCTCTAGAGGTTCCCATATCGAAATCATCTATTTCTCCAAATCTCCAAAATGCCTTGGACAATCATTCGAAGGTATTTGAGACTCCCAAAGTCTTCCCACCTAATCGTGATCTTGATCATGCTATTCATTTGATTCCAGGAAGTGTTCCTCCAAACATCATGCCTTACAGATATCCCTATACCCAAAAGAGTGAAATTGAGCATATGGTTGCAGAAATGCTAGAGGCTGGTCTAATTTAACCTAGTCAAAGTTCTTTCTCTTCTCCAGTAGTATTGGTGCACAAGAAGGATGGATCATGGTGCATTTGTATGGATTATAGGGAGATCAACAAGCTCACTATTAAAGATAAATTTCCCATTCCTGTCATTGATGAATTATCAGATGAATTGCATGGAGCAATTTACTTCACCAATTTGGACCTTCGTTCAGGATATCATCAAATCAGAATGAAGAATGAAGACATTCCGAAAAAAATATTTAGAACTCATGAGGGTCATTGTGAATTTTTGGTCATGCCTTTTGGCCTTACCAATGCACCTTCTATATTTCAAGGTTTGATGAATTCCATTTTCAAACCCATCCTTATAAAATTTGTGTTAGTATTTTTTAATGATATACTAATCTACAACAAGTGTTGGAAGGATAATGTTCAACATGTTGATAGAGTGCTCAAACTATTGGAGGGGAAACAATTATATGCAAAAACCTCGAAATGTTTCTTTGGAGTACAAGAGGTGGAATATTTGGGTCATATCGTATCTCATGAAGGTGTTAAGGTAGACCCTAGCAAAATTAAAGCCATTAAGGAATGGAAAATCCCCACATCCATAAAGCATCTGTGAGGATGTCTCCGGTTGATAGGGTATTACTGCAAGTTTGTTAAGAATTATGGGAGAATAACAACACCTCTAACAACATTACTGAAGAAAGATGCATTTTCTTGGACTCCAGAAGCAACAAAATCCTTTGAACATCTTAAAGAGGCAATGTGCCAAGCACTGGTCTTAGCTGCCAGACTTCACAAAAACATTTGTTGTGGAATGTGATGCCTCAGGAAATGGAATTGGTACTGTTTTAATGCAAGAAGAAAGACCCATTGCTTTTGAAAGTCGTCTAATCAAAGGAAAGTATTTACACAAAGCTATTTATGAGAAGGAAATGTTGGCAATACTACATGCACCTAAGAAATGGCGACCTTACCTAATGAGAAGGCACTTCAAGATAAAAATAGATCATGATAGTCTTAAATAGTTTTTAGAGCAAATATTATTTCAGAAGAGCAGTAAAAATGGGTCACAAAGATGTTGGGTTATGACTTTGAAATCATCTACAAAAAAGGGAAAAAAATGTTTTTGCAGATGCACTCTCAAGAAAGGATAAGGATGTGGAAGCGTTGCTTTGTGGCATTTCTATTATCCAACTAGATTGGATAAACGAAGGAAGGGATGAATGGAAGAATGTTGAAGAAGTGTAGGAACTCATTCAAACGTTGCAGTGAGATCCCTGTACATCTGGTACATTTAGCTAGAAAAATGATTTGTTATGGTATAAAGATCGCTTATGCCTTTGTAAGAATTCCCAAATCAAACAGACAATTCTTCTGGAATTGCACACCTATCCCTCAGGAGGTAATTCAGGATTTTTAAAAACTTACTACATGGTTAAGAAGGAATTTTTTTGGGATGGCCTTAAATATGATATTCAAAAGTTTGTGGTGGAATGTTTGGTTTGGCAACAAAATAAAGTTGAGACAATTAAGGTCTATTACAACCTTTATCCATTCCAAGTCAACGTTGGGAGGAGGTTTCAATGGATTTTATCATAGGTTTGCCCAAGTCCGAAGGAAATAGTGTCATCATGGTGGTAGTTGATAGACTTACCAAGTATGCCCACTTTTGTGCATTATACATCCATTTAAAGCCAGTATAGTTGCTATTTTATTTATCAAAACAATTCAAAAGCTACTTGGAAACCCAAAGATTATTGTAAGCGACAGAGATCCTATTTTCACTGGAAATGTTTGGACACAATTATTTTCTTGTTTGGGTACTCATTTAGCTCATAGCTCATCTTATCATCCTCAATGTTAGGTCCCTATAATATTAGTGATTCCCCCATTACTTTGTCATTGTAACCCTTATTATTATTGTTCTGCCCCTATTATCCCCATTGTGCCCCATAGAAGCCCACTATTGTTATTGTTGTGCCCTTATATTATTATTTTTATGTCAGCTTTGATTATATTGTGACCCCTTAGACTCCTATATATAGAAAGGAGGTTTTGTGTAATGTAAAGGAGGTTGCCCCCTCGAAGAGGCTGATTTCTAAGGTGTTGATCTATCTTTTTTATCTTTTGTGAGCTGGTTTCATAACATTTGGTAACAAAATAAAGTTGAAACAATTAAGACACCGGGTCTAATTACAACCTTTATCCATTCCAAGTCAACGTTGGGAGGAGGTTTCAATTGATTTTATCACAGTTTTACCCAAGTCCGAAAGAAAGAGTGTCATCATGGTAGTAGTTTATAGACTTATCAAGTATGCACTCTTTTATGCATTACCTCATCCATTTAAAGCTAGTACAATTTCTACTACATTTATGGAAACAATTCAAAAGCTACATGGAAACCCAAAGATTATTGTAAGCGATAGAGATCCCATTTTCACTAGAAATTTTTGGACAAAATTATTTTCTTGTCTCGGTACTCAGTTAGCTCATAGCTCATCTTATCATCCTCAATCTGATGGGCAAATTGAGATAGTAAACAAATGTTTGGAAGGATATCTTTGTTGCTTTGTATCTGATAAGCAGACACAATGGGTCAAATTGTTGCCTCTGGATGAATGGTGGTATAACACTTCCTTCCATACTGTAGCAAAAATGACCCCATTTATGGCACTTTATGGATATCACCCACTGTACATCACATCATATTTAAGAGAAAATTCTAAGGTTCAAGCAGTGGAAGATCACATCAAGCATCAACAACAAGTTCTCCAACTCTTAAAGGATAACCTAACTTTGGCACAAAATAGAATGAAACAACATGCAAATCAACATCGCAACAAAAGAAGTTTTGATGTAGGTGACTGGGTATTCTACGATTACAACCATATAAACAAATGTCCCTGAAGAAAGCTAAGAAGGATAATAAATTATCACCAAAGTATTATGGTACATACAAGGTGTTGCAAAAGATTAGTACTATGGCATACAAATTGGAGCTTCCTGCAACTTCCCGAGTGGACCCAGTTTTCCATGTTTCATGCTTAAAGAAGGTTATTGGTGACAAGCTCCGAGTTCAAACAATATTGCCAGAACTTGACAAGGAAGGAAAAATCATATTGGAACTTGAAGCAGTCACAGAAATAAGAACTCGACAACTACGAAATTGACCAATTTCAGACTATCTCTTCAAATGGAAGAACTTAGTCGCTGACGATTCCACATGGGAGGATGAGAATTTTATATATAAGCATCCAAAACTACTCAAGCGTTGAGGACAACACTTTTTGAAGGAGAGGGGCATGTTAGGTTCTTATAATACTAGTGATTCCCCCATTACTATTGTCATTGTAACCCTTATTGTTATTGTTGTGCCCTTATATTATTATTGTTATGTCGACTTTGATTATATTATGACCGCTTAGAATCCTATATAAAGAAAGGAGGTTTTGTAATTTGTATCATCCAAGAATTGTTCATTTTTGTAATGTAAAGGAGGTTTCCCCCTCGAAGAGGCTGATTTCTAAGGCATTGATCTATCTTTTCTATCTTTTGTGAGCTGGTTTCATAACACGCAATCTGATGGGAAAATTGAGATAATGAACAAATGTTTGGAAGGATATGTTCGTTGCTTTGTATCTGATAAACAGAGACGATGGGTCAAATGGTTGCCTCTGGCTGAATGGTGGTATAACACTTCCTTCCATATTGCATCAAAATTGACCCCATTTATGGCACTTTATGGATATCATCCACTGTCCATTACATCATATTTAAGAGAAAATTCTAAGGTTCAAGTAGTGGAAGATCACATTGAGCATCAATAAAAATTTCTCCAACTCTTAAAGGATAACCTAACTTTGGCGCATAATAGAATGAAACAACAGGCATATCAACATCGTAGCAAAAGATGTATTGATGTAGGTGACTAGGTATTTTTATGACTACAAACACACAAACAAATGTCCCTCTAAGAAGGATAATAAATTATCACCAAAGTATTATGGTTCATACAAGGTGTTGCAAAAGATTGGTACTCTGGCATATAAACTGGAACTTCCTGCATCTTCCCGAGTGCACCCAGTTTTCCATGTTGTATGCTTAAAGAAGGTTATAGGTGACAATCTCTCAGTTCAAACAATATTGCTAGAACTTGATGAGGAAGGAAAAATCATATTGGAACATGAAGAAGTCATTGAAACAAGAACTCGACAACTACGAAATCGATCAATTTCAGAGTATCTCATCATGTGGAAGAACTTACCCACTGAAGATTCCACATGGGAGGATGAGCATTTTATACGGAAGCATCCAGAACTACTGAAGCATTGAGGACAACACTTTTTTGAAGGAAAGGGGCATGTTACGTCCATATAATACTAGTGTATTCCCTTATTATTATTGTCATTGTAGCCCCTTATTGTTATTTTTGTGCCCATGTTGTCCCGATATTGTTATTATTGTGCCCCATAGAAGCCCACTATTGTTATTGTTGTGCCCTTACATTATTATTGTTATGTCGGTTCTGATTATATTGTGACCCTTTAGACTCATATATATAGAAAGGAGGTATTGTCATTTGTGTCATCCAAGAATTGTTCATTTGTGTAATGTAAAGGAGGTTTCCCCCTTGAAGAGGCTACTTTTGAAGTCGTTGATATATCACATTCTTCTATTTTGTGAGTTGGTTGCATAACATATTACCCACAAGAAAATTACCAAGTAGAAGTCATAAACAAGGTTTTGACTACCATGATTAAATGGATTATCGGAATTCATAAATGAAATTGGCATCTGATGTTTTTTCCAGCCTTGTGGGAATATCGTACCTGAGAAAAAACTTCAACTGGTTTTACTCCCTTCTAGCTGGTTTACACTCTGGAAGTAGTCTTTCCTATTGAATGTGAAATGCCATCATTAAAACTAGCAATCAAATTATTACTAGCCACTTGTGCAGTGGAGGAGCGTTTTTTATACTAAGCACGATTAGATGAGACTTGCTGTGATGCTGCATTAGCTAGTGAGACTCATAGGAAACGAGTTTAGACACATTTTGATCAAAATGTAAATCCTCACTCATATTCAAAAGGTGACATAGTCTTGGTTTATGATCAAGAGCAGGATAAATTAGGTGTCGGTATATTCGAGCGCATGTGGCATGGTCCTTATATTGTAAAATGTGTACTGGAAAAAAGGGCTTATGAACTAGTTTATTATGACGACATTTCTTTAGGAAATCCCATAAATGGTCTTTACTTGAATAAATATGATGCTTATTTCACTCCATGAAGACTTTGTACATTGTTGTATGATATTTTTTTATGTGTGTGGCAATTTTAACATCTTTTTACGATTTTTTGCTACTTCTCCTGCTTATATTGTGTTACACTTGATTTGCAGATATCTATGCTCTCTCAAACTTACATTGGCTTTGCGGATGGTGCTAGTTGTAGTGCTTCAGAATTTGTCTTCCACAACTTGGGCTATTTATTCACCCATTGATGAGTTAGCTAATATTCATGGAATATGCCTTGGTCGAACAACAAATAACATCGCAGAATATAGTGTAGTTATTGAGTTATTTTCTGATGCCATTTCATTTGGTATTCACCGATTAATCATTAGGTTAGATTCTAAACTCATAGTGTTACATTTAAATGATGTTTATTTAGTTTGAAGTTCCACAATGTTAAGAATATTTTTTGTGGGTTCGTATCTTGGAGAGAGAATTTGATTACATTGAATATCAACACATTCCAAGACATTTAAACACATTAACTGATGCATTAGCTAATTATGTGTTAAATCAACATTTGTAACATTTGTAAGAAAGAAAAACAATATCCATTCACATATTGTACAAGATAATTGAGATACTAGTACTAGTTTCCATTAATTAAAATGTTTGTAAAAAGTGTGGCTTTAAAAAATGTCATCCAAGACATATCAGGCCTTGTGGCCTTTATTATCCGAACATCCCGATATATCAAAAAACAAAATCTATCCCTATGACTATCAGCTAAGCATGGTGATCATAGTAGTAGATGATGGCGCGAGCTACTCGTCGTAGCAAGCGACTCATCAACCCAGGAACTCCTATGGTATACCTATGGTAACAAAGAGGCAAATCATTGATCCCAACATCTAGGATATGGAGAGTAAACCTCTCTAGGTTGTGCTCAAGCTCATTTAAATCCTCTGTTGCATCAGGGTTCTCTACCATAGGAGCTGCGGGCTGCTCACCACATCTGTCAAATTAAAGTAATCATGTTGGTCTAACTGGGCCCACATATGCATGATTATTTTAGATAATTTTGGATGTCAAAAAACAAAAAAAAATAAAAAAACACAAAACAACCAAAATGTGAAATTTTTAACTATGTCACCCCACTGCATTTCTGCAGAAAGTGGGATATCTGGATCACTATTGTAATCCATGCCTGCATATAGGAAGTCCTCGATCATGATGATATGGCATTCCAACCACCCAAACAAGTTAGGAGTGTATCTCATAGTTGGACCATCACCACCTCCGTGGTGTGCCATCAATGAAACCTACTTTAGCATACGAGGATCTCGATGTCCTCCTGCATCTATAAATAGCTGTGGGGAAAGAAGAGGAATCCTTTCTAGAGAAAATGTGACCACAATGGCACCATATCCAAAGTTTTTGAGTTTTCCAATCTTTACTATAGTCAATTTCCCTTTAAGATTGGAAACAACCCCCTCACACTAGTTGAAAATGGTAGGCTATGAACACTCCACAGAAATCTACATTTGAGTCTTAGTGAGTAAATGAAGTGTTGCACTTCCACACAATCATGCAACAGTGAAAGAAATGGTCCTCAATGGAAGCCTCTTGTTGGTATGGGGTCCCCTGGGTTAGTTTGGGGTTAAGATAACCCAAATTTTGGTACAATTTTGTAAATAATGTAAAGTCTCTATTAGTGTCAGTGTCTTCACAATGCCATCAGTGATCAAAATTTACTCTTTTGCATTTCATACTAGGAGTCCCATTCTGATGAGTTGCATTCCATTAGGTCATGGATCTACTGATGGTAGGGTTCATTTTAGTTTTTCCCTCATGATATATATCTGTTGACCTCCTTTCATACCTTTCAGTCAATGATTCATGCTTATTTTTAGTTCATTTCATCAATGACATAAGGTTTTAGTCTCATTAGGTCTTAGGGTTTTCACCATGGTCAAATTTTAGTGCCTATTGCTAATAATGGTTAGCAAACACATGAGGATGAAAATAATGATCAAAAAGTTATAATTTCTTAATTTGTAAGCTTAATAAAGTTCTCACCTCAAAACTAGTTTTGAGGTGAAAACAGAGCATTTGTATTTCATGTTTAAAGTTGATGTAATTTTATTGTTCTCATATGTAATAAATGGTTCCATGCCACTCCTAGTCACCCGGTCATATTTCCAAGTACTGCCACTGCAAAAGTCAAAGAATTTGAGCATCAGTCCACCTATCAAAGCAAGAAGACCAAGCATAAAAAAACAGAGTATTTGAAAAAGCACATAGACATTATAAAAGTGGGTTTTCACCATCAAAATCAAAAAGTGAAGGCCATATAAAGCCATATCTCTATTGATCATTTCATTATGCTAATGTTGAAGTCAAAGCGCTAAAAGGAGAGCTAAGTGGCGATTTTTAAGTGTCACTGAGCAAAATTGTGCAACTGCTGTGTTTTTGGAGAAATTCTTACTGGTGCTGCGCATCTGAGACTAGCGCTGCACATCTGGGAGGTGCTGCGCACCTGGCAGGGTTTTCCAGTGTAAAATTGCACAAGTGTTGCACATCTGGGAGGCGCTGTGCACCTGTGTGAGGCGTTGCGCATCTGCCCAGCCAAGCCCAAAAACTTCACCAAGTTGCCATTTCACCTCAAAACTTCAATTTCTCCCTCTAAACAAGTAAGTACCTTACTCCTATCTTATGATCTAGGGTTTTGATTGCTAAGCTTGGTATTTAGACTTTTTAAAAGTCAAACCCTAGCTTCTAGGGTGAAACCCTAGTTTTCATCATCTCTCCATTGTTTTACTTACCCTATCCTTACCATTATTCCCTAGACCAAACCCCATTCCCATTTACATATTTCCTAAATCATATATTTCCCACATTCCCACTTACACTTTCCCCAAACCCTAAAATCCCTATTCTCATCAATAAAACCCTACCCATTCTCCCTAAAACCTTACTCATCCCTAAAAAGTCTCTTCATACTCATCTTTATTTTATCCACCCTTCCCATCATTAACCACAAGTATTCATAGCTACAAAAAGCAATGGAAAGAGACAGTGAGTATGAGTTTGAAGAAGACACCCTTAGTGATAGTTCTAGGGAGAGAAACATATAGCAAAGAAGGCCTCATAAAGGAGGGAGAATCATTAGAGAGGAGCCCACTAGTTTGAGGGAGTTGCAAGCCTATCCACTTGCCATTTCTTGCTTTAAACACCAGTCATGCTTTGATTTTTGTGAAATGATAGAAAGAGTCAAATTTCATCATGAGTTGGTAAGGTTGTTTGTGACACATTTGCATCATAATGAAGTAACCCTTGCCGGAATAACATTTGCCATATCACTAGTTGTCATCTTAGAGCCTACAGGTATTCCAGATGTGGGTGAAAAATGGAACAATGGTCAGGATATTGATAGGGAGTACTATGAGCCTTACATCAAGGCTAGATACAAAGAAAAAATGAAGAGAGTATTCCCCTTCAAGCTTTTTGAAGACAAGTTTGCTCCATTGATGAAAATCATTATCAAGTACTTCACTTGTGAAGGTAGGTTCTCTCAGTTGTATGCCTACCACATTAGACTTCTCATGCATTTCACTAGAGTAAAGATGATGAATATCCCTTACTTCATGTTCATAAAAATTGAGAAGATGGCACATATTGTAAAGAGGAAGCCATACCCCCAGCAGTTGAATAGTATTTTACATTACCCTTTGATTGAAATCATTGTTCTACATTAGCTGAACCTTCTTAACATGCCATGGGAGACTTTCATTTCTCATGAGATGTTCAAAGGCCCACAAATCTTTTCTTCAGTACATCATGAAGAAGGTGGACCTTCAGGACATGAAAAGGTCAAAGAAACTGAAACTGTTGGAGTGCCAGAGTTTGTGACATATAAGAGGGGCACCAGGAAACTTTTTGCAGCTGCTAGGCGAGTATTATCTCCACAAGGTGTGGAAGGGGTCTTGCCTTCATCATCAGGCCACAAGAAAATGCTACCTCCACAAGGTGTGGAAGGGGCTTTGCCTTCTTCTTCAGCAAAACATGTACAGGTTGAGCAACAAAGCAAGGGAAAAAGTAAGGGCAAGAAAAAGATGGAATAGAAGGATCTTAGTGATGAGAAAGAAAGAGATTTTAACCTTGTTGATCATGAGGAGACACAACAGCACTTCACTCATCAAGGAGTTGATGTCATTGACTTGGAAACTCAGGATCCAAAGACTACCAAAGACGTGATCACAAAGGAACAAGAGGCTGAGATACAATCCTTATTAGATAACTTAAAGAGATGTAAGTGGATCATCAAATATTTAGAGCAAGAAAACAAACAACTGAGTGACAAGCAAGTCCTCATGGAGCTGCAAATGATCAAAGAAAACAGGCAAAAGGCCAAGGAGGCTAATGTCCCATTGACCCCTCTTGAGCAAGAGATTGAGAATGATAGGGAAACTTGGCTTGAGAAGGTTAACAAACACCTTGAGGGGCTGATTGAGAAGGCCAACAAAGACAAGAAGATGCTTCACCACATGGCCTACCACTACATGACTTGCAACAAAATCTGCAACATAAGGATGAGGAAGCTTAAGGCTAGGTTGAGGAAGGCCTTAAAGAGCAAAAAGGAGCAAGATAAGTTGAAAATCTTGGCTGAAGCCTCACTATCCCATCAAAGTAGATAATGGTGGTGTCCTATGACAGATCTGGGCAAGTTTTGATGAATTTTTGACTTTTTCAAATTTTGAATTTTTGAAAACAGAAAATTGGCCCAGATGCGCAGTGCCACCGGTGTTGTGCTTTTCCCTAGAGAAACTGTTGGAGGAAAGGCTTATATATTTGGATTTAACATGATGAGAGCATCAAACCCAGAAAATTTTAGCAATTGTGGAGCAAAACTAGGTCACCAAAAGGTCAAAAAACTACCAAAAAATGACCTCTCTGCCTCTTTTTGGACACACAGAAGCAGCCTTGGGATATTTCAGTTTTGAGGGGGAAAATGACCTCCAAATAAAAAAAATTCAAGCTATTCCAGAAACAAGACAGGAATACCTTTCCAATGAGCTATCGTGGGCTCAATTTGGCTAAGGGTAAGGCTTCCAAAAGTGGGTGTGAAGCGGCAGCCAGTGGCGTTGCGCATTGAGCTAGTTTGCCAGAAAATCCAGTTTTCACCTATTTTCACCGCAACTTGATTTTTTTCTCTCTTCATGGATGAATTTATGATTGAAATTAATGCCTTGGTATGTAAATGTAATACTGAAATGATCTTAGAGGGTAGATTCATCAGTTTGAGGTGGTTTGGGAGTCAATGAATCAATTTCCATGCTTATAGAGGCAAGTTGTTCCACTGCCTATATTCCTGTTCCCTGTTTGGAAATGGTTGTAACAACTCCTTTTCTTTTGGTTTTGACCCTTGATGGCTAGCATAGGTGGTTTGATATCTATATTATGTATTTTTCTGTCATTAGTAAAGGTTGGACTCTCTTGGATGCTCCGAGCTACATTGTACACCTTTATTAGTAGTTTGGCAAGGAAATAAACCAAGATTTGCAGCTATTTTTATGGGATGCTTGTGGTAAAGTGTTTTTGCATAGTTTCTTCTTATGTTATTAATTTTTATCATGTGTTATGTGTGCCACAATCTAATTCATTTCTTCTAGCTGAATGATATCAAGATAGATAGGTAGAATACATTGTTTACAGTGCTCTGCCTTGGGAAACCATTCAGTTTTTGATGTTTTCTACTGTGTGAGAAGTATACATGATATTTTCATGCCCTCCTCAGCTCCTCACCAGTCTTATACCTCTCATCTCACTCAATTCCAAGTGCCAAAACACCTACCTACCTTGCCCCATAGAATACCCTCCATCCTGACTTGATTTCCTGGACCTGAAGCTGCCTGTTCCATTTGATCCGGCAACAAAACCAACAAAATCAATCAAAAACCCTAGAGCTACTATACCTAGCCTAAAATCCATATCTGATCCAGTCATCTTAACTGAGATTTGCAAGGATATAACCCTCTCCCGACCTGGTAGGGCTAGCTACCAGGATAAGCTTGGTTTATGGTTATCCTAGGATTGCCTTTCTTCAGCCTGAGGTCAATCTAGGCTCTAACATAGTGGTGACCATACTGGGGAACATAGTTTTATTTTCCTCAGTAAAATGTATCAAGTTTAGATCTGATTGTTGATGTTGGACAATGATCAAGCACCGGAAGGCTGAAATCATTCACCTGGCGACTCCAATGTTGAAAAATCCCAAGGTTCAGATATGGCAACTCTACTCTTCAAGGACCAGTAGCCTGAAGAATTTCTTGGTGAATTCATTGTTATCAAAATGGATTTGTTTGCCCGATGGTATGCTCCCATGAACTGAGATCACATTCCAGGTTTCCCAAATAAAATTCCTAGGGTAGATTGGAAAAGGAATTTGCTTGTGTTTAAAGATGATGATAGGAATGATGCTGTTTTACATCTAGTTAGATTTCACATGCATATTCGCAAGTTGAAGGTTGATTTTCCTGAAGACTGCTTGATGAAGATATTCATGGCCACTGTGGAAGGTGAAGCCCAATATTGGTATGAAAGTTTGCTGCCTGCTTGTATTTACAGTTTAAAAAAATTTCATACCATGTTCTTTGAAAGGTATAAGGAATATTATCCATCCTTAATATTAGTTCAGAACTGTTGCAAAACATGTTTATCGTTTTACTGAAAATATTGAGAAAATTTATGAAGATGATGACTTCACGGACGATGAGATCATGGAAGCCTTGTATGAAAATCCATTTCAGCAACATAAAGAGAGCTTAGAGGATACTTGTCAAGATGCTCAGGAAAATTTGCAGCAGGTTCAAGATCTTAGTACAATTGAAAATGATGGAGGACAAGGTCTTATTACAAATATGCTCATAGCAGAAGATAGTATGCAGGGAAATCAAGTTTCAATTTTAGATTGTGATAAAGTCAAGTTGGCTATTCCAAAACTAGATTCAGATCGTGATGATGAAGAAATCATTGAAGCCTTCTTTGATTTTTCCCTTCAACAACAGTCTCAAAAATCCAGTCACTTCGTTACACAAGATCATAATCAACATATAGTAGCTTCTTCTTTGCTTGAAGATGAAGGAATTTTTCATCTTGATAGTAAACAGGAATCATATGAAATGAATCAGCAGTTTGAGGAAATTTTATATACTCCTTTGCTTGAAATTAATGAAGATATTCAACATCCTTGTCAAACTTTAGGAGGGAAAGAAGACAATTATTGTTTTATCAAAAGAAAACAAAAGGTACTATCTCCTCTGTCTGAAGATGAGATAGATCAACTCCTGAAAGGTCATGTTACAGCCCAAGCTAATGTAGGTTTGCAGTGTTCACATCGTCAAGAAGGTGTTAGTGAAACTTCTTCCACTTTTGAAAATGAAAATATGAGTTTAAATGAGGACAGTCTTGAAATTAGATTACCAGATATTGTTTTCTTTCATGAGGATGATAGGGTTGTCATGTTTGATAATCTTGAAGAATGTTTTCTGTTTAAGAATGGCTTAGACTATGAAATTGAGGAGTATGATCCCGAGAGAGACAATATGCTAGAAATCGAGTCAGAATTTCTCACGCTCAAGGATTTTATAGCCAACACTCAGATAGTAGAAGCTTATACCTCTCTATGCCTTCCTATCAATCAACAACCAACTGTTCCGTCAAATCAAAATGAAGGGAGTACTTGTATTTTTGCTGCTAGATCTCAAGACAAGCTAGTGCTTTAGGATTTTCAAGATCCCTTCAACATTCTTTTGAAAGAATTAGAGAAGATGAATGTTGCCTCATTCATTATCATAAGTCTTGGTTTCAGTTGTTATTGTGAGTTGCCTACATGTACATCGTTCTACCTGCTCGGGGAAAGTGAGAGCAGGATTTCAGTAAGTAGCCATCTGCTGGATTGGTTACATTGGAAGGTCCACTTCACATGATTGTACATATTTCATCAGTAGGCAAGTGGTTGTCATCATGATTTGAAGCCCTCAAATCTCGATGGTCTGCTGCCATTAAAAAGCTTAGTAAGTGCTTGTTTCAATTAAGTAAGTCTTGAGTCAATTTTAAGTTAGTTCCAATAATTTCAAGTTAGTTTCAGAGTCAATTTGTGTTGTCATAGTGATAGTTTTAGCTTTTAAAGTGTCTTGACCATATTGCATAATGGATGAGGCACTAGTCTACATATTCCCAGAGATCTATGGTTCTTGCCACATCTAAGGAGCTACCATCCCCATTGGAGCCAATGTTAGTGTCAGTGTCTTCACACTGCCATTAGTGATCAAAATTTACTCTTTTGCATTTCATACTAGGAGTCCCATTCTGATGAGTTTCATTCCATTAGGTCATGGATCTGCTGATGGTAGGGTTCATTTTAGTTTTTCCCTCATGATATATATCTTCTTACCTCCTTTCATACCTTTCACTCAATGATTCATGCTTATTTTCAGTCCATTTCATCAATGACATAAGGTTTTAGTCTCATTAGGTCTTAGGGTTTTCACCATGGTCAAATTTCAGTGACTATTGCTAATAATGGTCAGTAGACACATGAGGATGAAAATAATGATCAGAAAGCTATAATTTCTTAATTTGTAAGCTTAATAAAGTTCTCACACCTCAAAACTAGTTTTGAGGTGAGAACAGAGCATTTGTATTTCATGTTTAAATTTGATGTAATTTTATTGTTCTCATATGTAATAAATGGTTCCATGCTGCTCCTGGTCACCCGGTGATATTTCCAAGTACTGCCACTGCAAAAGTCAAAGACTTTGAGCATCAGTCCACCTATCAAAGCAAGAAGACCAAGCATAAAAAAATAGAATATTTGAAAAGGCACATAGACATTATAAAAGTGGGTTTTCACCATCAAAAATTAAAAAGTGAAACCATATAAAGCATATCTCTATTGATCATTTCATTATGCTAATGTTTAATTCAAAGCGCTAAACAGAGAGCGAAGAGGCAATTTTTAAGTGTCATTGAGCAAAAGAGTGCGGTTGCTGCGTTTTTGGAGAAATTCTAACTAGTGCTGCGCATCTGAGATCGGCGTTGCGCATCTGGGAGGCGTTGCGCACCTGGCAGGGTTTTCCAGTGTAAAATTGCACAGGCATTGTGCATCTGGGAGGCGTTGCGCACCTGTGTGAGGCATTGCGCATTTGCCTAGCCAAGCCAAAAAACTTCACCAAGTTGCCATTTCACCTCAAAACTTCAATTTCTCCCTCTAAACAAGTAAGTACATTACTCCTATCTTATGATCTAGGGTTTTGATTGCTAAGCTTGGTATTTAGCATTTTTAAAATTCAAACCCTAGCTTCTAGGGTGAAACCCTAGTTTTCATCATCTCTCCATTGTTTTACTTACCCTATCCTTGCCATTATTCCCTAGACCAAACCCCATTCCCATTTACATATTTCCTAAATCATACATTTCCCACATTCCCACTTACACTTTCCCCAAACCCTACAATCCCTATTCTCATCAACAAAACCCTACCCATTCTCCCTAAAACCTTACTCATCCCTAAAAAAATCTCTTCATACTCATCTTTATTTTATCCACCCTTCCCATCATTAACCACAAGTATTCACAGCTACAAAAAGCAATGGAAAGAGACAATGAGTATGAGTTTGAAGAAGACACCCTTAGTGACAGTTCCAGGGAGAGAAACATACAACAAAGGAAGCCTCATAAAGGAGGAAGAATTATCAGAGAGGAGCCCACTAGTTTGAGGGAGTTGCAAGCCTATCCACTTGCCATTTCTTGCTTTAAACACCAGTCATGCTTTGATTTTTGTGAAATGATAGAAAGAGTCAAATTTCATCATGAGTTGGCAAGGTTGTTTGTGACACATTTGCATAATAATGAAGTAACCCTTGCCGAAATAACATTCACCATATCACCAGCTGTTGTCGTAGAGGCTACAGGTATTCCAGATGTGGGTGAAAAATGGAACAAAGGTCAGGATATTGATAGGGAGTACTATGAGCCTTACATCAAGGCTAGATACAAAGACAAAATGAAGAGAGTATTCCCCTTCAAGTTTTTGGAAGACAGGTTTGCTCCATTGATGAAAATCATTATCAAGTACTTCACTTGTGAAGGTAGGTTCTCTCAGTTGTATGCCTACCACATTAGACTTCTCATGTATTTCACTAGAGTAAAGATGATGAATATCCCTTACTTCATGTTCAGAAACATTGAGAAGATAGCACATATTGTAAAGAGGAATCCATACCCCTAGCAGTTGAATAGCATTTTCCATTACTCTTTGATTAAAATAATTGTTCTACATCAGCTGAACCTTCTTAACATGCCATGGGAGAATGTCATTTATTATGAGATGTTCAAAGGCCCAAAAATCTTTTCATCAGTACATCATGAAGAAGGTGGACCTTCAGGACATGAAAAGGTCAAAGAGACTGAAACTGTTGGAGTGCCAGTGTTTGTGACATATAAGAGGGGCACTAGGAAACTTTTTGCAGCTGCTAGGTGAGTATTATCTCCACAAGGTGTGGAAGGGGTCTCACCTTCATCATCAGGCCATAGGCAAATGCTATCTCCACAAGGTGTGGAAGGGGCTTTTCCTTCTTCTTCAGCAAAACAGGTACAAGTTGAGCAACAAAGCAAGGGAAAAAGTAAGGGCAAGAAAAATATGCAAAAGAAGGATCTTAGTGATGAGAAAGAAAGAGATTTTAACCTTGTTGATCATGAGGAGACACAACAACACTTCACTCATCAAGGAGTTGATGTCATTGACTTGGAAACTCAGGATCCAAAGACTGTCAAAGACATGATCATAAAGGAACAAGAGGCTGAGATACAATCCTTGTCAAATAACTTAGAGAGAGCTAAGTGGATCATCAAATATTTAGAGCAAGAAAACAAACAACTGAGTGACAAGCAAGTCCTCATGGAGCTGCAAATGATAAAGAAAATAGGGAAAAGGCCAAGGAGGCTAATGTCCCATTGACCCCTATTGAGCAAGAGATTGAGAATGATAGGGAAACTTAGCTTGAGAAGGTTAACATACACCTTGATGGGTTGATTGAGAAGGCCAACAGAGACAAGAATATGCTTTGCCACATGACCTACCACTACATAACTCACAACAAAATCTGCAACGTAAGGATGAGGAAGCTTAAGGATAGGTTGAGGAAGGCATTAAAGGAAAAAAAAGAGAAATATAAGTTGAAAATATTAGCTGAAGCCTCACTAGCCCATCAAAGCAACTAATGGTGGTGTCCTATGCCAAATTTGGGCAAGTTTTGATGAATTTTTGTCTTTTTCAAATTTTCAAATTTTGAAAACAGAAAATTGGCCCAGATGCGTAGCGCCACCGATTTTCCTTGGAGCACTTGTTGGAGGAAAGGCTTATATATTTGGATTCAGCATGATGAGAGTATCAAATCTAGAAAATTTTAGCAATTTTGGAGCAAAAATAGGTCATCAAAAGAATAAAAGACTACCAAAAAATGACCCCTCTGCCTCTTTTTGGACACACAAAAGCAGCCTTGGGAGATTTCAATTTTGAGGGGGCAAATGACCTCCAAATGAAAAACTTCAAGATGTTCCAAAAACTAGACAGGAAGACCTTTTCAATGAGATATCTTAGGATCAATTTTGCTAAGCGTAAGGCCTCCAAAAGTGGGTGTGAAGTAGCATTGCACATCTGACCAGTGGCGCTACGCATTGAGCTAGTTTGCTAGAAAATCCGGTTTTCGCCTATTTTCATTACAAATTGACTTTTTCTATCTTCATGGATGAATTTATGATTGTAATTAATGCCTTGGTATGTAAATGTAATAGTGAAATGATCTTAGAGGGTAGATTCATTAGTTTGAGGCGGTTTGGGGGTCAATGAATCAGTTTCCATGCTTATAGAGGCAAGTTGTTCCACTCCTATATTCTTGTTCCTTGTTTGGAAATGGTTGTAACAACTCCTTTTCTTTTGGTTTTGACCCCTGATGGATAGCATAGGTGGTTTGTTGTTAATATTATGTATTTTTTCTATCATTAGTAAAGGTTGGGCTCTCTTGAATGCTCTGAACTACATTGTACACCTTTATCAACAGTTTGGCAAGGAAATAAAACAGGATTTTCAACTATTTGTATGGGATACTCATGGTAAAGTGTTTTTGCATAGTTTCTTCTTCTGTTATTAGCTTTTCTCATGTGTTATGTGTTCCACAATCTAATTCATTTCTTCTAGCTGAATGATATCGAGATAGATAGGTAGAATACATTGTTTACAGTGCTCTGCCTTGGGAAACCATTCAGTTTTTGATGTTTTCTATTGTTTGAGAAGGATACATGATCTTTGCATGCCCTTCTCAGCTCCTTACTAGTCTTAGACCTCTCATATCACTCAATTCCAAGTGCCAAAACACCTACCTACCTCGCTCCATAGAACACCTTGCATCCTAACTTGATTTACCGGACCAAAAGCTGCCTGCTCCATTTGATCCAGCAAAAAAAGAACAAAATCAATCAAAAACCCTAGAGCTACTATACCTAGCCTAAAATCCATATCTGATCCAGTCATCTTGACTAAGATTTGCAAGGAGAGAGCCCTCTCCTGACCTGGTAGGGCTAGCTACTAGGTTAAGCTTGGTTTGTGGTTATCCTAGGTTTGCCTTTCTTCAGCTTGAGGTCAATCTAGGCTCTAACAATCTCCGTGGTTTGTGGATGCGGAGCGCATAGGTGAATAGGAATTAAAGGGGATTAGCCCCTTGTTTTGGATAAGTTTTGAGTCAGTTTTGAGATTCACCCATGGTCCACGGACCATGGCATTGTATGAAAAAGGCTATAAATAGTGAGTCTTAGTGAAGTGACAAGTAGAACTAGATGGAGCAAAGATAGAGAATTGGGTTGATTGAAGAGTCTAGGATAGGAGCTAGGGCAGGAAGGCTCTTCTTCATGCGCTTAGATAGGAAAAGAAAGGCTCCACAGCTAAGTGCACAGAGGCCTAGGTATATTTCACAGCTGAGTGCGTGGACCCTTGTAGCTATGTGCACAAGGCAGTTTGAGTCTGTAATCTTGAATTGAAGATCAATAAAGACAGTTTTCCAAAGAATTCCTAAGTGTTTCTATTTATCTCTGTTAATATTATATGTTACAGATGAAGGAATTTTTTTATGAAATACTGATTGATGTTACATGATTCTCTTTAATAAGTCTTAATAATGTAAGAAATGTATGTTTAAATACTTTCATGAAGACTCAGGTGATTTATCTTATGTTTACTAATGACTTGAGTAAATATGCATGAACAATAATTTATGACTACTCCCTGATGCACATAAGTAGGAAAATTTACTGTTAAAGGTCTGCAAGGACTAATCATAGTCCTTTGCGAAGGTCTGAAGGCTATTCTAACAGAGTGTAGTGATGATCTTTACAGAGTTTATCGATCTGTGCAAAGGCAGATCTGAGGCACTGGAAGACATCACACTAGTCTATGGATGCAAAAACTTGGTTCTTGCATCCCCCCATACTGCTTCGGGTGAGAGTGCAGCGTGCGCTACGCGGGTTGTTGCCAAAAGGGCCATTAGTGTAGGGATTTTGTTGGTTGGCACAACTAACTCTGAACATGGGTCAGGACCCCCTAAGCCAACAAATGGTTCTATTGCCAGAACCAAAATCTTCTTGAAAGAGATGTGTGATGTCGCATCATTGGAATTCGACCAAGAAAGAAATTGAAAAGTGGTTTGATCAAAAGATTCACGAGTTCGCGGTGCTAGAAAATAGGAATCCACACCTGTCGAAGGGAAAGTGGTTGAACATGTATCTGTATACGGAGATACATGAGATCTTCTTTTGCACCTTCCCCATTGAGCTATATGAGTGGTTGACTAAATTGATAGATATTCAAGGAAGGTGGAAGCTTGATAATCCTATAGTGTGGACTCCAGAATTAGTGCGACAACTAGAAACCTCTAAAAACAAGATTATCAAGCTCCTAGAATTCTAGCTTGATAATCTTATAGTGTGGACTCGAGAATTCTAGCTCGATTTAATTCTAGGAGGGTTTGTTACAGAATTTGCAATTGATACCTCAGTTAACTATAGCGAAGTGGAGCGATGATTTTTTCGAAGGACTGCAAGGTAAGTATTTAAGATCATTCAATACTTGGATTAAAATGCTGTTATGTGAAAAACAGGTGATGCCATTACCTTGATGTTCAGAGCTACACAAAGTGGACAATTCTTTAGAAATCACAAAGGATCAAGACCAGAATATAGTCCATTGATTGGACCTCATTCAAGTGACGAAAAAGGGGTGGGACAGACTACGCCGCAAAGCGTTGTTCAACTAATCACTCAGGGGATTCCTCGAGCAAATAATCCTTTCACTCCACCTCCGCCTCCACCTCCACCGCATACACCTTCGCCCACACCTCCACCTCCAGCACATACACTTTTGCCCACACCTCCACTTCCACCACCACCATTCAACATGGAAAACGCGATGAAGATGTTGATTTTCAAGGGAATAGGAAGTGAAGATGCATAACAGTTCTGGTTTGTTGTGAATGATATATAGACAATGCAATAGATTATTGATGAAAATATAAAGAAGGCATAGTTGATTACCGCTTTGTAGGATGGCGCGCTAACGTGGTACATTAAGTATTGTTATGATAATGCTCTTGCAATGCTAACAAAGACTAAGGAGACTTTAAACAAAGAGTTTAGTATGCCTAAGTCTGACTCACAGTCGGTAATTGGATTTAAAGAAATCACGATGAGGGTCGACGACACGCCCTGGGAATTTGATCAGAGGTTGAAGTGTCAGTTCAAAGAAGCTAACATGCATATCACATATAGCCAACATCGTGAATGGTTTATAGCATTGCTCTTGCCTCACTTGAGAATTTCCCTAAGGTAGAAGCCTTGGAAATCGCGATGAGGCTACATGCATCACCTATTCAGGATACGAACCTGGGAGTGCAACAGATCCACTCAAAATTAGTTAGCTTGCACCTAGAGTTACAAAGTTTGAAGAAAGACAAGGAGAATAAACCAGAAGTGCGCACAGAATTCTGGTGTTTGAAGTGCAAGGGCCATGGGCATGATAAAGACCACTATCCAGTGTATGCAAATTATATTACAGGAAGGGGGCCAATTCCCCTGAAGCCAGAAGCCCCAGCAGGGCCAAGCATGGGGGTTGCACTATGGTGTGCTATTTGTCAAGTTGTTGGACAACATGCGATGGATAATTTCCATTTACTTCAAAAGTTCATTCAGACACCCTAGCAGTTGTTCTGTAACTTCTGCAAATATGTGGGCCACGATGAGTGCCACTGTCGAAGCTATGAGCTAATGATGGAAAGGACACCTACATAACGGATGTAAGCAGAAACGCGGTCTCTAGATCAGGGCACAAGAGAAGCACATGAAGGTTATCAGGGTCGAGTACGGGGCCAAGGAGGAGGAGGACCTGGTAGAGGCCGCAGTTAGATTATCTGCTACAACTGCGGACAGCTAGGGCACTACGCGCGAGAGTGCCAGAATCCTACACACCCGTCATGTCAATACTGCAGACAATTTGACCATACTATAGAAGAATTCCCATTGCTAATAGCTAAAATGCAAGAGAAGAAAAAACAACCTTAGCAGCCTACGAAGAATCTACAGATGATGAGGGTTGAGCCCTACAAAGAAGATAAAAGCAATAACATTGTGGTAAGAAGTGGAATGATGAATAGCACTGATAAGGGTAAAAAAATTGAAGAAGAAGGATGGATCCGCAAAGCACTAGAGAAAGAAGTTGACTTTGATCTAGATTGCACTAAGGAAACATTTATGGAAGCCAAAAAGAGCTTCACCGAGGCCTTCACCTCAAGGAGCCAGGACAAGATGCAAGAAATCAACACGCCTGCAGAGGTTGATCCCTCTATACTCACTACGTTTTTGGAGACCTGCATAAAACTGCTGCTTGATAACAAACCTGTGGAAGGCCTGCAGGAATTAATAAATAAATGTGCCAACAAAGAGAAAGTCCCCGATGGACACCGGGAAAACATAAGGCACAAACAGGGCGCGAGATGAGGTTCACCGCATAGATAGATGATTATGAGTTGGACCAAGCCATTTTGGATATGGGGTCCGATGCGAACGTATTGCTGCAACAAACATGGGAAAGGATGGGGAGAGCTGCACTGCAGTGGTATCTAATTCAACTTAGGATGGTGAATCAACATAAAATCATCCCCATGGGACGGTTATATGGAGTAACAATTGATATAGAAGGTGCAAGCGTGATGGCTGACTTTGAGGTTATAGAAATCATTGACGACAGTAATCCCTACCCTGTGCTCTTGGGAATTGACTGGGCTATTGACATGAATGGGGTCATTAATTTGAAGAAAAGGACAATGTCATTTGAAATAAATTCGTTGCCGGTTATAGTGCCACTAGATCCTGCAGAAGGGGCGCGATATACTGAGCCAGTCCGCGATTATGAAGAAAGTCATGATGAACTGGATCAAATATGCAAAATAACAATGTGATATCAGGATTGGATCAATTCGACGACAGATGGGAGGATTTCATGGGACTGGGAGAGTTCCTACACCTCTGATTCAGATGAGGAGTTAGAGCATTGGCAAAATCTCTTACATGAAGTGTCTACATTGCGATCCAATATGATGACGAAGTCACTGTGCCATGTTTTGTTGGAGGTAAGGAAATTACCCTATTATGATGGTTTAAATAACGTAGATCTATTTTTGGATGAATTTGAATGCGAAGTCCCTGAGGATCACCGCTTCCAAGAATTAGAGTTGGCACTGCGCACTACGCTTGCATGATGGTGGGGAACACATAAGGATAGTTTTGCTGGATGGCGAGATTATCGAAGAATGATGAGGTTATGGTTTTGGCGTGCTAACACCAGAATGACTAAGAAATATAATGGAAGGGATGATTTATGCGATCACCTAGCGAAATGGACTAAAGCATGGGAAACCAAACCACAGTTAGAGTGGGTACACATATTTTTCCATACTTTGGATACAATTCCCATGAACTGGTATCTAGAAACAAAGCTCCACCACAACACTACGGAATGGGATGTATTGAAGGAAGGGTTCTTATTGACCTTCAACTTTGAATATAGATTTGCAAGCATCGATGAAGCGCTACAAGAGATTACGAGGTTTATCTTCAAGGAACCTATGGAATGGATCCAACCAGACTGGAGCACCTAGCTGTGCCATGCGTTGGAATGCTATAATGTGACTGCTGAAGAGGAAGATGAAGATCTGAGAAACATTAATATTCCAGAGGCAGAAGGGCACCGCGAAGTCGAAGGTCCACAAATAGAAAACCCGAATATCTCCGCACCTTGAAGACAAAGAAAGTAAACATTGACACTAACGAAGAATCGAAGTTCGCAAAAATTGGAGATTATTGGGACGATGCTACAGTGGATAAAGTTGCTGATGTACTCCAAGAATACCAGGATCTCTTCCCCACTAAGTTTTCGTATTTAAAGGGCATAGTTGGCGATTTGGGCATTATGAAGATCAGTCTGAAGCCGAACAAGAAGCCTATTAAACAAAGGTCGTATTGCCTTAATCCTAGATACAAGGAAAAGGTTCACCAAGAGCTGGATAATACGCTGGAGGCAGGCATCATAGAACCTGTTGAAGAATCCGATTGGGTGAGCTTGATGGTGGTTCACGAGAAGAAACAAAAAGGTGAAATAAGGATTTGCGTAGATCTGTGGAAGCTTAATGATGTGTGTGTTCATAACCCATTCCCAACACCGTTTATAGACGAAGTGTTAGACAATGTTAGAGGGCAAGAGGCATATTCCTTCATTGAAGAGTTTTCCAAGAATCATCAGATCAAGATTGCACCAGAGGATAGGAGAAAAACAACCTTCATGATGGAATGGAGTTGCTTTCAGTACACTGTGATGCCATTTGGACTCAAGATTGTGCCTGTGGTATTTTCCCGTGTAGTCATAGTAGCGTTCAAGGAGTTCATTCATAAGTTTATGGAAGTATACTTTTATGACTGGACGATGTTTGGATTAGTGAAGCACCATGTAGCAAGTCTGCGCCTGATGTTGGATACATGTCACAGATACTAGATTGCGCAGAATTTGAAAAAATGTATATCTTATGTTCCTTTTTGGATCTTGTTGGGTCATGTTGTGTGCAAGCAAGGATTGATGGTGGGCCCTACAAAGATTGCAGTAATTGTGAATTTGGAGGCCCCTAGGAACGTAATGCAGCTGCGCGCGATGCTGGGACATACAGGATACTA
The DNA here is from genome assembly GCA_031772625.1 of Pinus tabuliformis. NCBI lineage: Eukaryota > Viridiplantae > Streptophyta > Pinopsida > Pinales > Pinaceae > Pinus > Pinus tabuliformis. The sequence goes on along the minus strand of CM062817.1, from coordinate 168,493,567 downwards.
TAGAAAGTTTATCAAAGCTTATGCTCAAATTACTGCGCCCATGGAGAAATTGTTAATACTGGGAGGAAGAATGTTAGGGCAGCTTAGATGTGTTGAAATAAAAGATAGTCAATGTGCCAATATTGGTATTCCCTGATTGGAAAAAGGAGTTTCATGTTCATGTGGATGCCCCTTGAATTGCGTTGGGTGCAGTGCTAACGCAGGCCGACGAAGGAGAAATGGACCATCCTATAGCCTTCGCAAGTAGGAAGTTATCTAAGGCCGAGAAAAATTATTCAATGACTGAGCATGAAGGATTGGCCATGGTATATGTGCTGCAAAAATTCACGCATTATCTGTTAGGAGGGCATTTCAAGATGTACACAGATCATTCTGCCTTGAAATACTTGGTCAACAAGTTTGTTTTGGGGGGGAAGATGTGCATATGGTTACTATTGTTCCAGGAGTATGAATTTGAAATCATTGTGAAGCCAGGAAGGTTAAATGCGGGACTTGACCATCTGTCGTAGATTAAAACAGGAGAGGATCCTAATAATCTAGAGGAATGGTTTCTAGATGCACAACTCTTTGCGGTGTGTGTAGTGGATGACCATTTCACAGACATTATTCACTTATTGACTGTGGGGATGGCACCAAAAGGATATACAAGTCAACAAAAGAAGGAATTAGTAGTGCACACAACTAATTTTTCAATTATTGTGGGACATTTGTATAAAATGGGTGCAGATGAAATATTGTGAAGATATGTGCCAGACTTTGAGCAGGATAATAGTCTCGCTGAAGCTCATGGGGTAGCTGTGAGAGGCCATTATGCAGGCAAGGCAACTGCGCATAAGATTTTGTGCGCAGGTCTATGGTGACCAACATTGCACAAGGATTCCAAAGCGTATTGTAAGGTGTGTGATGCATGTCAAAGAACTGGCCGACCATCACGAAGAGATGAGTTACCACTACATCCTCAAGTATCTTTACAACCCTTTGAGAAGTGGGAGATTTATTTTATTGGGCCAATTCAGCCCTTTGGAAAAAAACAGGTGCTTGCTATATTATTGCTGCGACATAATATCTAACCAGATGGGTGAAAGCATAGCCAGTTAAAGATTGTACAGGAGCTACAACAACAAAATTCTTGTTTGAGTATGTCTTAACCAAATTTGGTTTCTCAAAAGTGTTGATGAGTGATAGGGGTACGCAATTTCAGAATGAAACGATCACCGCGTTGACTGAAGTCTACCATAAGAAGAGTACACTGTATCACCCACAGGCAAATGAAACTATTTAAGCCTTTAACAAGATTTTGGAGAACACGTTGACAAAGATTTGTAATGCACAACGAAATGACTAGGATGTGTGCATACCTGCAGTACTATGGGCTTATAGGACTACATGTAAAAAGCTGACAGGGCAAACAACGCTCATATTAGTATATGGGGTCGAAGTTGTAATGCCAATGGAGTACATTGTGCTTAGTCTACACATAATAGCTCTGAGGGATATGGTGGATTGCGAGGCCTTGGAGGAATGGCTCGCGCAACTGATTGAGCTCGAAGAAGATCAATCTTTGGTAGGATTCCATCAACAAGTACAAAAGGAACACGAAAAAGTGTGGCATGATCACCATATCAAGCTTCACACATTCAATGTAAATGATCTTGTCCTCTTGTATGATAGTAACTTCACTAAATTTCTAAGTAAATTCGAGATGCATTGGTTAGGGCCATATATTGTCAAAGAAATTACAAATGGTGGTGCAGTTCAGCTCATGAAGTTGAATGGGGAATCCTTTATGGGAAGAGTGAATGGGAATAGGTTGAAGTTGAATATAGGGGATCCTGCACAATGAATATAAGGGAGCAAGATAGTCTTAGTGCTCCAGGAAGTTGCAAGGGAGCATGACACTATAAACTACACTGCCTGACTTGGAGGATAACGCAGTAAGCAAGCTGCGCAGAAAATGACAAAGATGCAACCTGTTATCACAAAATCACTACTGAGGGCTGCAACCAAGTAAGATTTCATGTAACTATTTCAACCTATCTTTAGACCAAAGATTAGCCTCTTTGATCAGAGAGGGCTCTCTCACAACTCTTGATAAAATCCTTCAAACACTAGATGGCTAACTCTTTATTCACTTATGAAAGCATAACTGGTTGGAAACACATCAAACTGGCTCTCATTGGGCTATGGAGTCTATAATATTAAGTAAACAAGGAAAACACAGTGATCTCATGGAAATCAAGGCTCTTAGCATTACATGTCAAACATACTCCACCAAAACATAGCTTGCTGAATACACAGGAAGTCAGAGCATATAATTATGAATTCTGAGTGATTGCATTACAACAAGACTATAAAAGAACATAAAGTATAAAACACCATCACTACATTTGAACATGACAATCCTTCGAGAATCTTGAGAAGAGAATAACTCTGTTTTACTATTACTGTCAAAAAAGGTCTTACAATGGCCCAAAACAACACTGTTTTTTTATAAAGTATCCAACCTTTTTTACATAAAAGTTATTCCTATATATAGCCAATCAAAACACTACTGCATGAGGCTCCTCAACAAGCATGAAGGGAGCTCGGAATTTAGACATTAATGACCTTAACTATATCATAAACAAACTAATTGATTACAAGAGATATGGTGCTACGAAAACAGAGGACTCCATCACATTGGCACTTTAAGTCTTTCTCCTCGTATACTTTGCTGCGTTCTTGGAGCTTGCCACCTGTAGCATTACAATAATAACCAAACCCAAACTGAAAGCAGATTCAATGTATGGACAGCTCCGGATACCTGATGCATAGATGATTCATCAACCAATAAGAAAATGAAGCCTATATTCTCGGTTGCTGCCTCCCATCGATGTTCATGTATTAATGATCCAGTTTCAAGCCATTTAATCCTTGGATAGTCCCGTGTGACTGAAGAAAACTCATGATCTGGCCATCCCATAACTAGACAAGTGTATCACTTAACACCTCAGCAGCTCTATCATAACCCTAAAAACTCGGACATAAAGTGAAACTTTCAATAAGAGACAAAACTTCACCTTTTCTTCGAATATTTACACCTGGCATCCTTTTTTAAATATCTGACTGACCTTCTATAACCTCCATGCTAGCATTAAGTCATCTCTTTAAATATTTGCTGACCTCAGCATTCAAACTCAAGTTTTCAACATAACCAGTCATCTACAGCAGTTTCGTAGCGCGCTACGAAACTGCTGTAGGTCATCAAAATTAAATACATGAACCTTAAAGCAACAATAACTCAAGTCTGTGATTTCTTCAGTCATTCTATACAGGTGTAAAGACATCAAAAAGTCTCAAAAAGCTTTAAAAAGACGATGGCCAAAATATATCAAAATTTGGAAAACACATCCCTTCTTAAATCATTTAGCTAGTTTGTCTAGCTTCTCTTTCAGGCTGATGACTTCTTCCTTCAACTTCTTGTTCTCTGCTCTTAGACCTGCATTTATTTGTTTCATAGTCTTCGCCTGCTTCAGAGCTGGCACTGTCCATACATAGGCATCAGATACTGAGCTAGCTTGACTGATCAAACTTGTTTTACCTTTCATTACAGCTTTCTTATAGCTTGTATATCTTACTGCCTTTTCTTTAAAAACATTTTGAACCTGAGGTATTTCCTTACTTGCTTCAGCTTGTTTCTTAATGGCAATCACATTTCCACTTTGACTGATAACAACCTTATTATCCTTGTTCTTGTTTTTAGCTGCTTGGACTATTTCAGAGAAGACTTCAAGTGCCTCTGTCCTAGGCATCTCTGAAGGTGCTTTCTCTTTCTGAGCTTTTTCCACTTCTTTCATTTGCCTTCTAGTCATTGGTCTGCGTGGTTTAAAGGCATACTCTTCACTTGGTTCTTCAAACTTTAATCTTTTAGAAGCCTTTGACTTCTTAGAACTTTCAGGTGAGGATTGTGTTAGATCAATATGCATTGGTGATACCAATTGATCTTGCTCAAGTTCAAGTGGTTCAATTTGGATTGGATGATCTTGCTCTAATTCAATGGCTTCAAGTAAGTCATTTAAACTACCCTTTGAAATAGGACTTTCTTCTACAGGGGCTGACTTTCCTTTTTCTTTGCTTAGCTGGCCTCTAGTTCTCACCCTTGAAACCCTTTCAACTTCACTGGATTTAGTTTCATCTTTTCTTTTGTGAGTCTTCTGTTTTGATGACTGAGGTGTTTCCTTGGGGGATGACTTAGAGGTTTCCTTTTCAGATACTCTAGATGATTTTGAAGTTTTATCTACTGATGCTTCAGGTGTTTCTTTAACTGTTACAGACCTCTCTGATTTCTTTGTTTTAGCTTTGGGCTTCTTATGGTCTGTTATTTCTCTCCTAATTTCAGCCAAAGTAGTTTCCTCACTCCTTTCTTCTCTTTCTCTTACAGGTAATGGAGTGAGGCCCGTTTTACTTGGGAAACCGGCCATAAACACAAATGAATCCCAGTCTTTACCAATTTTATGTAGGCTATCCAACACCAGCAATTTAACCAGACCATGATGAAAAAGAGATGTTTCATAAGCATCTTTCTTTAACTGAATCTTATCACACATCTTGCTAATACTCCTGAACAAGTAAAAAGGTATGTCTATTGAACTCTTACCAGTGAAGTGTAACAGCAGCTTGAAGTGGTATGAGTAGACTTTGTTGTACCTACCCTCACATGTCAGGTACTTCTGGATACATGTCAATAACATAGCATAATTCTCCTTTAGATAGCTCCTTGGGACAGCTTTAGTGAGATCTTCATCTACATAAGGTGCCTTCAAGAACTCTTTACACGGACCCATGTCAAACTTGAAATTCTTGAACCACTCTTGGCCACCCCTCGGGATTTCTGTGACAGTAGAAATGACTTCAGGGGACACCGGAAACTCCAACATGGCCACCTTCGAATTCAGTCCAGTGAAGTTCAATGCAAATGCCTTGGTCACTTCTGCATGTCCACCCTTTAATTTTTCACAAAATCGCCAACAACCAGCACTTCGAAATGCCTTTGCTACCTCCTCATTTCCGAGAGTTACATCTAACCCCTCCGGCTCTGTTCTCACACATTTACCCGAACGGTGTTCCTTTCTTTCCATGCTTCTTTTAGTATTTTTACACAAGGGAATGACGGTGTTTTGCAGCACGAAAACAATCTTTAGCTGTAGAGAGCAGGCTCGCTTGCAGTAGTCCGTTTAAAACAAAGCTCAGGCTTTTCATAGAGCAAAAACATTCATATGATATGAAGAACTCATTATGGAATGACCACCCCCTATAACGTCCTACAAACTGACACACAACTATATGACTTCGGACCTTATGGCAAAATAATGGCTAATCATGACATAGAAAGGGTGTGAAAAGACAATCATAACCAGATTTGTGACTCACTACTCTCGGATTAGACATTCAGAGAAAAACGCTGCAAAAAACCCTGAAACTCCGATTTCGTAGCGCGGGCAGTTCAAATTTAAGAGGATGCGCTACGAAATCGCTGACAAACAGAGCGCTACGAAAACACGCAAACATTATTTCGCAGCAAAACTGACCAATCACACCCGCGCTGCGAAACTGCGCAAGTACCAATGACATGACATGACATAACTAACAATGATGGAGGGTGTCTAATGATCTTGCCTTTACATGAATTCTCATCCACAACTCTTGAATTTCAAATTTGAAATTGACATCAACTAACAAACCTATTTACAAGACCTCAATACTTTATAAAAACTTATGGACACTCTTATATACATGAACTATAGTTCCTAGTGATAACACAACCTATGAAGCTGCGCCATGGGGAAAGGTACCACGCAATGCAATAGGAAAATGGCCATTGGAGTTACTTTTCATGACTTGATGACTAGAAGATGGTTAAGTGTAGCGAGGTGGTGAAAATTAAGGAAAAAATATTTGAAGATCTGCTGCCAAAACAACATTTATTGTCAGAAATTGGGGGAGAACGATCGGATTTGAATTCAAAACCCCCTATAAATTACTCGTGCTGGTCCAACAGAGAACACTTTACACTCTAAGAATTTTTAGTGAATTTCACTGTCTGTTTCCTATGAGCTGATTGGTTTGGGGGGATTTAGTTGCAATCCCCGTGTTTGCTGAATTGCCTGAGATAAACTAGAAGCTTATTATTGAGCAAATGTCTGCACCATGTACTGCTGAAACTGTTAGTGTTGGTGATGTTGTCTTCGACACAACTTCCCCAGAAGTTGTAAGTATGGAAGCTCCGACTACTGTGCCTACGGTGTTGAGGTCTCCTAGGCCGAAGCATACCCCTACCAGAGAAAACCAACCAGCCAAGTCAAAACAAGCCGCGAAAGAAAAGCAGAAGAAGCCGGTGCCGGTGCACGCATCCCCAAGGAAGCAGAAGAAAGATAAGCAACCAAATATAGTAGTGGACCTAGAGGTGGGTGATTATAGGGAACAAAGGATATTGATGCTAAAGGAGTGGAACCCATGACAAGGCTACCTAAGTATATCCCTCCATGGAAGGGAAAAGCAAAGGTCACGAAGGACCCGAATGCTGAGAAGTTTATAGTATCCATGCCCCTGCTACCTGAGTAGGTCCCTTTTGAAGGCCCTCAGCTCGCGAGGATCCCGTTGTTAAAAATAAAGGATTGGGACCTCACAGACCACACTAAGTTTCCACATTTGTTTATAGACAAATATATGCAGAAGGTCTATTATGAATAAATGTTAACGGGAAAAGTGTCTACTCAGAACGACCCTATCCCACTAAGGTGTGACAGTGACCTTAGAAACAAACAGGGAAAACTACTTTCATATTCTTCTTTATGAACTATAAACGAAGAGGAATATGATGAACCAACCTGTGTCTTGCGCTAGTCCTTTGATCCAATCTCTCTTCTCTTTGACAGCTTCTAGCTACCTGCTCCCTTACTTGCCCAGCTTCACCAAGTTCCTGTAAGATCACAGAAGAAGAAAACTACACAAAGACATGGATTTATATTCATAAATAGCTTAGGATCAGATTTAAGCTAAACATACAAATGTAACAAACATCAATGATACACAAGCATGTAGGAGAAACTCAAATAGTTTTATTGATATAACAAGAAGATCCAGGAGGAGTTACAACCGATGATTCCTAATCCAGCATCAACCTCCCAGCATAGAAGTCCCCTCTTCACCTCCAACAAAGCATAAATCACCCAATACTCTGATATCTATCTCAAAACCAATAGCAATTCTCTGCAATGTACAAAATTCCAGCCTCTGGATCTCTAGGATGATGGATCCATATATAGATGTATGCAAAGAGGATGAGTCAGCTTATGATTTGACTAGTGGCTTCTCTCTGTCAGTTCTTGTTTCCACTTGGAGACTGAGAGCCTCTTACTCATCCTTGGTCGAACTCAGTGAGGCAAGTGTCATTGGGGAAGATTCTGGAAGCTTCCATTGTCTGTCCACCTTGTGGAATGACACTGCCATTTGTCATTTCCCGCTCAACACACCCTGGTAGTGCATTTAGGTGCGTTGCAACGCACCTAGCTAGTGTACTTGGGTGCTATGCAACGCAGCTAGCTAGTGGAGCAGCTGAAATGATCCTGATTTGACTGATTCTGAGCAGTTTCTGGTGGAGAACTTCTGGGAGAAGCTGTAATTTGTTGACCTTGTTCCTTTAGGGGCCGGAACAACACTTTTAGGGACTTAGGATCCCTTGGTTTATGGGCATTTCATGCTTAGAGCTGTAAGGCACAAAAATGTCTATAACAGTTGCCCCCTAAAGTATGAGGCCGTTTATCGGGTGAAATGCTTTATTAGGAGGATCCGAAGTTCTTTCAATGCTGGGAGGAGACCTGTAATAAGATACAATACAATACATTATCTTCATACTGTTTTCATGATCTAGCTGAGGCGGGCATTCCCATGCTCAGCTTTATAAATTCATTTTCATGTACATAGGACAGACAATCGTCTGATGGTAGACTGATGATTCTGATAGAGCCATCATCCCTTTGGTAGGATGATTATCTGTGCTGCAGTGCTGTACATTTCAATGTCTTTATTTTCCTGAATATATATCGCAGCCCGGATGGATGAAACTAGATCCGGGGTCTTCAATCTCGTCCGATCTTCACTCGAAGTACAAGTCGATCCATGTGAGAAATGCTCTGAAGTCGAACATGGAAAGACATCGCTTGATTACCAGTCAATGATGTAAACTGTTAACAAGCGCGAGAGGAATCACCGATAATGATGATGACCCTCAAGGTACTGCAGTACAATTCACGTGGTGTGAATAAAGGACTTGGCGTCGAACACCACGCAAAATCTTTCGGTCGAAGGTCATTGATGTATACCTGTTGCCGGAAGTGAGAAACTTGCCATTGAGGCATGCAAGCTTCAAAGTACTGAAGGGGGTGTTCCTAGATCAACTTCTTGGATAATGAGCTGATGTCGACAAGAAGTGACCCGTCAAAGGAGGGCCTTGATGATTCCCACGTCAATGACACGGAACGGAGCAAATGATTTTGATGGAGGTGAAAAAAATCTGATGATATATGGTTCAGGATGGCGGTCATGAAAGAATGAAGTATAATGTATGGTAGTGGATGGGACACGGGTGACTTCTCTGGATGACTTCTCTTGAACATGTCGGCGACACTTATGTGATGGATTGGTAGCATTTACCCCAAATGTGGATGGCATGGCGTGACCATGGTGATGTGACCGGTGAATGGAACAACCCAACCCAACTCAGGCACGGAGTGGAAGTGTCATGTTCAAGAGCGACTTGCTACCAATAAAGATTCTTTGAGTTTTCTTCCCAATTTTTCCCCAGTCATTGCTGACCAATACCTCTTTATTTTTGTCAAGCTTGAGGAGGATAACATATGCTTGTTCTATAATTTGCCCTTCGGGCAAACCCATCGCTATGTTTTAACGAGCCTAGCGATAGTGAAACTCGTTCTCGTCTAAAGACAAGTTTGTCGCTATTAATCTTTTTAACGAGATTAACGACAAAGATAACTCGGTCCTTTTCATTTTTAGAGAGTCTGTAAAGGTAACTCCAAAATTCCTTTTTCGTCATCTAATCCCTTAAGTCCGAAAAAGTATAAAACAATATAGAAGGGATGAATTTTCGATAGTTTTAACGAGCCGAACAAAACAAGCGCTCGATCTTTTTGTGCAATAATCCCTCAGGTCCAAAAAGATTAAAATCTAGAGGAGGGATAGCATTTCTGGTCGCTTAAACGAGCTGGAGGGCCAAAACTCGGCAATCTTTTCATATTTTACGAGTCAGTTGAAAAGAGCTTAAAGAAGACTCGTCTTTTGAGGAACGAGTGATAAAATGGGTAGCAGCTGATTCCGGGTAAGGCTTGGAATTTTCCAATCACGGCAGTGTCACAAGGATGGCTAGTGAAATCACTCTTCGCAGCTGTTCCTCAAAATGGGTAAAAAATCAAATGGAGGTGAATGATCGGCCAATGGAAAAGTGGAGGTGACGGTGCAAACACGACCAAGGCTTTAATGGCTGAAATGCTTCATTCACAGTGGTTATTTACCGGGGAATAGTTCATTTTTTAACGAGCTTAAACGCGGGTGGAAACATTTTCTCAGATCTTATGTTTATTTTTTAACGAGCTTGAACTATGTGCTAAAACTGCTCGATTAATCCAGTCATATGATAAGAATGTCTCATATAAAAACTCGGCAATCTTTCGAGTGTTTCCCCACATCCTTTCTTTATGCAAGTTAGGAAACGACCAATCCAAAAAACAGATAAATAATCGCTCTTTGCTTGCACTCCAAAAGGTTTGCATGCCCCCAGGTATAAAATATGGTTTCAAGGTTACCTCTACTTCTTTCCGTCAAAACATTTGTTTTACCGAGAGAGGCCTACCTCTTACAGGTTACCCAAAAATTGTTCTATTTATGGCGTGAACGAAACACTTCTTTGGCGATGTTTCTCGAAATAAACAAAGGTGAGCGACGATGCCCGCCAACTCACATAACTTTGACAAGAGAATCTTGTTCTAGAATAACCCCTCTTCCAATCCCGGACGGGGTACAGACTAGTCATATTCTCCCGCGGAAACCTACCCTATACCCGAAGTTTTCCTACCAAAGTAGACCAGGATGCATGCCCCCTGGGTTTTAGTCATATCCCTCCGAATCACTCGCACTCATCGGGAGTATGGACTGGAGATTGAGACATTTCTTGCGTGAAGAGACCATTTAGGGATGGTATATGACTATTTGCTATGCGTGATCCGGGAAATGAAAGCTGGTCCACGAGCTTGACCACTCTTCCTTTGTGCGGAAAACACATTACTCTAAAGAGTGAGGAGACGATGGCTCCCATGCAATAAATATAGTCTCGTCCAAGGAGTAGGTTATAATCCAAGGGTCCTTGAACAACCATTACATTCATTTGAACTGTCTTCCTTCTCAATGTTATGGGCACATCGGGAAGGATCCCTAAAGGTCGACTGGTTCCTTTATCAAAGCCTGTCAGATTTCTTATCTCAGGCAAAAGCGATGGCGAACCAAGCACTTTCCAAGCAGTAGAGGAAAGGATACTCACAGAAGCCCCCTCATCTATGATGGTACCAGCCATGACCATTCTATATATTTGAACGATAATTCGGAATGGTATGCTTGCTGGTAAACGGGGTCTGCCTAGTTGGTTCCAATCGAAGGAGACAACTAGGTTGCTTGGAGGTGGGACCGAGTAGACGGCCGGGTATGGCTCTGACGAACTTCCCTCCTGCAGTAAGGGAATGGGTAGATTGCCCCCATGTTCGTCAGAGTCTGTGTTGATGAAGAGAATTTGGACGCTGTCATCCTTGTTCTCTTCAGTGACTGTATCATCCGAAGATAAAACCTCTGAAGGCAAGACCGGGTCAACTGCCGCCTCGACCTTTTGACTTTTGTCTGGTATGGATTCAGATGGTTTATCTTCAATGATAGGCACTTCAGCTGACCATTTGAGTGGGCCAACTGGATTCTCAACTAGCGACGGACTCGGCAAGAGTTTTTTATATCCAAGAGGAAGTCGTAACGGTGAAACCGGACGATCATCCAAAACTCTTTTCGCTTCGTCTAAGAAGGGACAACGGTGGACAACATGGTTTCCTTCGCACATTTTACAAGGAAATCTAGCTTTCCCTTTTTGTCCTAGGGCTTCGCTTTCGCTAGTTGACGGTGTGCTTTCAACATGATCATCAGAGGTTGATGACACCAGATTGTGCAAATGAGGAGACCAGTCCCTTAGTATCCAAGGGATGCAAGGACAATCTCTGTGAAAGTGGTCTCCTTTGCAAATGACACATGGCGATTTAGGCCTGGTCAGTGCAGTGTGTGGATTTTCGTTAGACGACACTCGTTTTCCCCCATTCGCCTTTGGCTCCTTCTTCTTCTTCTCTTTCTTCTTCTTCTCCTTCTTCTCCTTAGGAGCTTGACTTTTGGCTTTGCCAGCCCCATCAAGCGAAGAGGAAGGAGGAGAGGAAGAATTAGAGGAAGTAGAAGGTTGGTGGGCAACTCTGGACTCGTCTAATTGTTGATTCGATTGTTCAGGAATGGTGGTGTTCTGAACGACATTGGTTGAGAAGAGCCATACTGGCAAGCCAATTGTCAGTCCTGGAAGCGACAGTGTGGCCATATGGGGTGCACCAACATCTCCCCAAGAGGAGAAGGGACTAGGATTTCCACCAAGGGGAATTCCTTGGTTGGTAGACTCCATTTTCTCAACCTAAGATCAACGTAGGAAAAGGGTATGAATATTTCGTTTAAAATAAATTTTTAGACGCTTTGACACAACTTGTTTTTTCAATTTTTAAGAGTCGAGAAAAAACAAAAGATGACTCTAGTCTCCTTCGATTTTTAATGAGCCTGAAGTGACAAGTGCTCAGATGAACCTTTTCCGTTAAGGAGTCTGAAAAGGAACGAAAGGGACTGGTCTGGAGATCTAGGTAGAGGGAGTACCAAACCAATCGCAAAACTGCAGAATACTTTTTACGGTACGACAGTCAATCTTCTCGAATGCTGTGTTCGGTGCATTGCGATCGGTAGGGTGGCCGACACAGCTTCCTATGGATAAAGGTTTTAAGCCTATAGGGGTCTCCCAATATATACTCGATGGTACGTGGGAGCACAAGTCCGTACTGGCACTTATCGTCTCAAAGTGGAGGAATCACCCAACCATCAGTGAGGACAACAGTTACCAGGCTTTACGACACCGGAATACGTCTCTAGCCTAGACCTCTAAATGTTGTGCGTTAAGTTCCAAAGCATTGTTAGATTCATTCAATTTATTTTAAGTTGATCTTTCTTATGAAGTTTGCCTTTTGGGATCACCACGAGATGTAGATGTAATTCCTAAAATGCAATCTAAAGATGATAAACAAATTTTTATCTCTTTTCAGCAATGAAAATCCTAAGACACAATCTTTTCTCAAAGAGCAAAGAGCACACTGTAAATGCACTTTTCCTAAATCAAGCCAAACAGACTGTCAATATGCAAATGCACATGTGCATGTATTTGTTTTCACTTTCTTAATATTGATGCCTAAAAAGAAAGTTGATGTACAAATCTGAATTTGCTTTCAAGTGACAAACACAAACAAGCTTCTTTTCGAAATCAAAAGGTAGAGATGATTACGACACTTTATGATTTTGAAATAAATACTCGTTTCGACACTAGAAAGTCACAAATTCAAACCAAAGGCAAAAGTAAAAGCATAATCGACTGTCAACAGCAAATAAACTTTCTCCTAAGATCAAAATCGACACTTACAACAGATTTAAATCAAAGGACGACAGTATGACTATTATACTTTTTCAATGGAAAACTGTAAATGATGTAACAAACACACAAAAACATCTACAGTCTTTTTGTACAAAGGGGGCAGAATTAAGGCAAAGAAAAGGGGTTTTTAAACAGACACATACACTGATCACAGGCTGCAAAAATCAGAGACAAAACTGGAAAAAATGAAGCAAAGAACCTCAGCTGCACAAGGCTAGGCTGATCAACGCACCTGTTACACAGAGAAACTGGATTGCAGCGCAGGTAGCCCTCTCGGGAACTGCGTTGAAATGCATAATCTCTTCATAGATCCTGCACTGGGGCAGAAACGAGAATTCTATCCGGGTTCTGGGTCACGGTTTGCAGTTTAATCTATGGTTTTTGGCCGAGTAAAAGCAATCAGTAATGCACAATCAGAGGGTAGATTTAAAGGAGGTCTAAGAGCTATCACAAAGGGCAATCAAATCATTTGTGAATCAGCTGTTCAAATCATAAACAGATCCAGTGAATGGATTGAAGTAGCAGATGTCTACTTTGCATTTGTTAATGGCAAATGCAGTTCGATTGCTACTTCTATGTTTATGAAACAAACAACAAGAGAAACACAAACAAACTAATTAGACACGTTCCCCAGTGGAGTCGCCATTTTGTTAACGGGAAAAGTGTCTACTCAGAACGACCCTATCCCACTAAGGTGTGACAGTGACCTTAGAAACAAACAGGGAAAACTACTTTCGTATTCTTCTTTATGAACTATAAACGAAGAGGAATAGGATGAACCAACCTGTGTCTTGCGCTAGTCCTTTGATCCAATCTCTCTTCTCTTTGAAAGCTTCTAGCTACCTGCTCCCTTACTTGCCCAGCTTCACCAAGTTCCTGTAAGATCACAGAAGAAGAAAACTACACAAAGACATGGATTTATATTCATAAATAGCTTAGGATCAGAGTTAAGCTAAACATACAAATGTAACAAACATCAATGATACACAAGCATGTAGGAGAAACTCAAATAGTTTTATTGATATAACAAGAAGATCCAGGAGGAGTTACAACCGATGATTCCTGATCCAGCATCAACCTCCCAGCATAGAAGTCCCCTCTTCACCTCCAACAAAGCATAAATCACCCAATACTCTGATATCTATCTCAAAACCAACAACAATTCTCTGCAATGTACAAAATTCCAGCCTCTGGATCTCTAGGATGAGGGATCCATATATAGATGTATGCAAAGAGGATGAGTCAGCTTATGATTTGACTAGTGGCTTCTCTCTGTCAGTTCTTGTTTCCACTTGGAGACTGAGAGCCTCTTACTCATCCTTGGTCGAACTCAGTGAGGCAAGTGTCATTGGGGAAGATTCTGGAAGCTTCCATTGTCTGTCCACCTCGCGGAATGACACTGCCATTTGTCATTTCCCACTCAACGCACCCTAGTAGTGCATTTAAGTGCGTTGCAACGCACCTAGCTAGTGTACTTGGGTGCTATGCAACGCAGCTAGCTAGTGGAGCAGCTGAAATGATCCTGATTTGACTGATTCTGAGCAGTTTCTGGTGGAGAACTTCTGGGAGAAGCTGTAATTTGTTGACCCTGTTCCTTTAGGGGCCGGAACAACACTTTCAGGGACTTAGGATCCCTTGGTTTATGGAGATTTCATGCTTAGAGCTGTAAGGCACAAAAATGTCTATAACAATAAACGTGTTACAACATTGGAGACGAGGTAATGGGTCCGCGATGTTGAGCAATTAGGGTTTCTCAATTTTCTGTTGGCACCACATTATCACCACACCCTCATTAATACGACATGTGTGCGCCAGCTTCTCACACTGGTGCACGATGGATGTTTATGTCTAGGAGAGACTATCCCCATCATAAACATGTTAATTCATAGAATCACGAGGCTGACTTACAAAGGCACGAACCTGACTAAGGAGTTTGGAGGGAAGACTAGGGAGAAAGATCTTGCAGACAAGATGAAGAAGGATTACGACCTCCTCAAGAGGTTGCGAGGGTATTCCATTCTTTCCATAATAGACCAGGTAGTTCAATTCACTACCTATATTTTAGCAGGAAAGGTTATGAGAAAATGCCGTGCAGACAAAGTTCCAATGCCAATAGTTTCCCTTGTTTCCCAGTGCACGAAAGGCATACAATTTAATTGGGCAAGGTACCTCTGTTAGGAGTTCCTAGTGAACTGTCGAGAAGCCCCGGATGAAATCAAGCGTTCCACTACGCTTGGTTGTTGCTGTCAATTGTGCTCGTTGCATGGAGATTGTCGGAGGATAGCCAATTTCCTCTGCTCAAGGAAGGATTGCTAGAGGCAGCGCAATTCGCCTCCTTATGGTCTATAAAGGATACTGCGTGGATTACAGAGACAAAGATATTTTGGATTCTTGTGGAAATGGATCTCTGTATGGAAATCAATCAACGTCTGAGGTTGTCCCCAACCTTGTTCATGCAGTTGTCAGCCTACACGACATTCAAGGCTGACTTCCACAGAGTCTATATCCAAGCGCGGAAGGATCCAAAGTAGAAATAACATAAGTTTCCCTATTTGGTGTCAGAAATGGACGTGCAAGAGAATGTAGTGTCATGGCCTACAGAGTGGCACGCCCTGTCAGAATTGGATGTTGGAACAAGCACGTGTGTAGAAAGTTCTGCTGCACAGGAAAGAAAGGAGGCCACTAAGAAAGCTGTGCGTACCCTAGCAGAACGGAAAAAGAGGGAAGTTGCAGAAAAGGATCGCATAGAGAAAGAATGCGCTACTAAGGAGCATGTAGAATAAGAACATTGTGAGTCACATAATGGTGATAAGTCACCTTCACTAGAGATAGAGGAAGAAGAGCTTTCAAGACAATGCGACGGAGGTGATGAGGGGTAAAGCACCCCATTTATTTTGAAAGGAAATGGCAAGGAGCAGAAGGGTGGAACACAAAAAAAGAAGAAATCTGATAAAACATAGGTTGATCCCATGGTGTTGACAAAAGGCGATCATGATGATATTGGCAATAAATTCAGGGATACAACGACGGAAGTGTTGCAGTAGTTTGCGTAGTAATACATGCAGAATATAAGTGGGTGTTGGACAAGCGAGCCTGATACCCGGGACAAGCCAAGCAACAGAACTAGTAAGGACCTTAGATCGCAGAACTATACCGTTGCCAGACGGGTCCATCCGCGCAAAGTCTGCCAAGGATCGTATTATACTTAGAACAATCAAGGACATAGGACTGAATATAGTGACACTCTCCAACAAAACCCTTCACACACTGCATAAGGGGGTGGTAGATGAATTGAGAACCAAGGAGCAATGTGCCCTCAACCTCATAAGTGAGTACAAAGTCAACAATGAACAAATGTTCATTGAAAAGATGTAGGATTTGAAGGAAAAGGAGGCACTTCAGGTGCATAGTTCAAGTCTAGAGTCAGAAGTAGTGAAGGCCTATAAGATAGTGCCTAAAATTCACATCTCAGAGGATGAACAACCAAAAGCCAAAATCATAAAGTTAGCATTTGGTGTGTGTGAGGCCAGAGCAGAAGTTGGACGAGTAACTTTTGAGTTCAACATGAAGATTGCAGAGCTGGAGTTGAAGTTGCAGCCCATGACTCTGCCTGAGGTCCAGGAGCAACGCAGAATCAGAATAAAGGTAGGCATGGCTACCTTGGATGCCACAATCATTGACTGCACAATACTGTTCGAGCAGGCTATGGAGCTATTTACCAATCTGTAGGAGGATACGAAGCTGCAGACATTGAACATAAAGGTAAGGGAAATGCAACTCCACTATGATGAGATCAGGGCGACTACGCGCACCTTAACACCAGCACAACACCTTGCCAAGTTATAGGAAGGAAAAAAACTACTAGCACATGTAGAGGAAGCACAAAAGAAGGAGGCCTTGCTAAAGGCCAGGTTGTAGCCTTGGTTGGAGGAGGCTTATCAGGTCACGACTTCCATCCAAGACAAGCTTAAGGGACTACAACAGACACAAAAAATGATGAGGATCGGTGGTAGAAGGACCAACCACTAAAAAATTGATCAAGGAGGTTTAACAAGAAGTAGCACAAAGTGATACTGAAGTTGTAGTAATCCAAGTGGAGTTGGGGAATCTTCGCAGTAAGATCACAATCCAATAGAGTGAATCAAGGGTGAGTCATGCTCTTTGTGTTGGGGGCCGGTTAGGATGGGGTCCACTGGTTAGTTTGGGGTTAAGATAACCCAAAATTTGGTAAATTTTTGTAAATAATGTAAAGTATCCACGAATTGTGGATGCAGAGCACATTGTTGAATAGGAGTTGGATAAGTTTTCAGTTGGTTTTGAAATTCACCCATGGTCTGTGGACCATGGCATTGTATGAAAAAGGCTATAAATAGTGAGTCTTAGTGAAGTGACAAGTAGAACTAGATGGAGCGAAGATAGAGAATTGGATTGATCGAAGAGTTTAGGACATGAGCTAGGGCATGAACGCTCTGCTTCCTGCACTTATATAGGGAAAGAAAGGCTCCACAGCTGAGTGCGCAGAGGCCTAGGTAGAGTCTGCAGCTAAGTGTGCAGACCACTATAGCTGTGTGCATAGGGCAGTTTGAGTCTGTAATCTTGAATTGAATATCAGTAAAGATAGTTTTCCAAAGAATTCCTGAGTATTTCTATTTATCTCTGTTAATATTATATGATGCGGATGAATGATTTGTTTTATGAAATACTGATTGAATGTTACATGATTCTCTTTAATAAGTCTTAGTAATGTACACAATGTATGTTTAAATACTTTCGCAAAGAATTAGGTGATTTCTCTTATGTTTACTAATGACCTAAGTAAATCTGCGTAAACACTAATTTAGGACTGCTCTCTAATGTGCATTATTGGGTTGAGGAAAAGGTATGTTTTCTCTTTGTAAATAGCTTTATTAAGCATTCATCTTCACATGTTTATCTTGGTTTTATGGATAAAAATAGAGGAAACAATAGCAGAAGCTAGGTAAAATCGATTAGTAAAAAATTAGATAAATTTGGGCATGAAAAATTGACTTTCACTATCTCTATATGCAGGGATGCAGATTGGACGATTGTTATTCAATCGACAGAACAACAGAAA
The DNA here is from genome assembly GCA_031772625.1 of Pinus tabuliformis. NCBI lineage: Eukaryota > Viridiplantae > Streptophyta > Pinopsida > Pinales > Pinaceae > Pinus > Pinus tabuliformis. Next base: position 168,475,661 of record CM062817.1, on the reverse strand, counting down.
CTAGTAAAGGAAAAAAGATAATGTCTTGAGTATGGAAGACATCGGAAGATCAGGAGGACCCATGCTATTCTATGATGAAATCAGATCGAGTGTTGCGAAATCCTCAAGATCCCCTGATCCTGAGGATTCGCTTGTATCTATTTACTTTTCCAAATGTAATATAAAGTTGAGAGGTGAATTGAACAGCTAGGGAGGAATTCACATATTGTAACTATTCTTTTGGACATATAATACCTTTATCTCGGTGATGTTGTAACTCTGTAATTGATTTTAATGAAGAAGACTGCATTTTAGTCATAATCGTATTCTGAATATCTAACAACGAGGACTTCTGGAGACTTTGGGCCCAGTCAAGAGAAGATCTACTATTTCAATTGTGTTATAATCATTTATGTTTACTCTTATACTTGTTTATTATTGTTAGTCTGTAAAGTTAGTGCCATTCTGATTACTGTGAGGATTGATGATTCTGATTTGCATTTGCTATTTAGGTAAGATTCCATATTTAGCTATGCGCTACAGAGGTGTGATACTCTTTATTGAATTGGTTATGCTAACTTTAGCGTTAGATTATTGTTCATTCTAAGTAACACTATTATAGATTTCAAAACTATAACTGATTGCTTTCCATGAGATGCTTATATGGTTATTTGCTGTTCAATTTTTATCGCTTTCCTTCATGTTAAATGAATTGGTTCCAATACTAGTTATATTTCTAAGCGTGATTCTTTCTATTTTCATTCTAATTCAATTTCTTGCAGAATATATTAAGTAGACTTGAAAGTGTGTTACGAATTTCTTTCAGAATTGTTTGGATTGAATTTAGAGAAATAAACATTAGCAATTGCAACGATTCCAACTTATTCCATTATGAGTTGACCTATGGATTCACTAGATATACAGTGCTGAAACTATTGAAATAAAAAGACTTGCCCTAGGTTGATGATTAATGTAGGTATTAAGATTGCTTGTAATAAGACATCTTAGTGCACCTATATTTTGGTGCCGTTGCCGGGGAGAGTGTTTCAAAGTGATTTCCTATTATCTTGTTGTAAAATAATTGGGTTTTAAAAATGTGATGTAAGAACCTACGTAACTAGCAAGCAAAATGCTTGCTCACCATCTTTCTTTTCAGCAAATGCGTAGAGGTTAAATAGGAATAAGCTTTTTATGAATGGCTAGGAATAAAAAGATAGAAAAAGATCAGAACCCCCCACCTAAATCCACAAAACCCAAGGGATCGATGAACCTTAGGAGAACAAATTTTATAGACAAAATCATAAGAAAAGCAGAGTCTCAAGCATTAGTAGGATTCCAAACTTTATTTGGGAAAATCCCTACTATAATCCCTCAGGAAGCAGGCTCACCATCCATAACCTACGCTGATATTCATAGCCAAATTGGAGGATCTGAACAGAGTTTTCAGGTTACAACAAATTTACATTCTGATCCTCTACAAGAGGGAAAATCATGCAACTTAAGAGAAGGAGAGGGAGAAACCAGTGGAATTGCTAAGGTAGGACCACAATTGTCTGAACAAGGATCTCCTGTGATCCCAGATCTAGGCAGTTCTGCAAAACCAACTCAGATTGGGAGTCCTTCGCTTACTCAAAAAGCACCCCTTGAAATTCTGGAAGGATATTGGCACATTTTTGACCAAATGGTGAATCTACCACCTCAAGGTCAGACCTCGACATTGGAATACCCCATAATCAATCAAGTGGCCAATGCCCCGATGAAAGCTATTCCCTTGCAGAGCATCCCAACTTTTCATGGGATGACCATAGAGGATCCCGATGCCTTCTTATTTGAGTTTGATGTACTCTGCAGAGGGTATGACTATACCACCGACCCTCAAAAACTAAAATTGTTCCCTTCTACTCTAAAAGGAGCAGCCTTGAGATGGTTCATGGTTCTAGGTAGACATACTATTAACTCTTGGAATGACATGAAAACTTCTTTCCTCACAAAATACCAGGACTTTTGGAAGACTAGGGAATTAAAAGATGAAATCTTTAAGATGGCTGCAAAGGATAATGAAACTCTAGAAGAATATGTCGAACAGTTTCACTATAATTTGCAGAGATCTCCTCACACCACTTTACCAAAAGAAGCCCTGAGAGCTATCTTAATTAAGGGACTGAAAGAAGAATGGATAGAAACTCTAAATTAGATGGGGAAAGGAGATATTTCTCAAGAAGATTATGATGAAATCGTTCCCTTGTGTATTAGGTGTTCGCGAGGTAGCACATGCACATAGGAAGCTGAGATCATATGACCAGAGGAAGCAAACCACACAGTGGAGGCGTAACAAGAATGGAAATCGGTAAACTCCTGGAAGACTTCAAGACTGACATCCTGGGCACCCTTACAATGCAGTTAGACCTCCTACAAGCTTTACATAAACAAGCCTTAGCAGAACAAAACTTGGCCATTTTCTACCCATGCTACCGGAAGAAGCATAGCCAATGGGAGTGTCCATTGAACATGGCCCAAACATGCATCATTTGCACCAAGGATCACACCACTTAACAATGTCCATCACTTACAGGGCTGAAAGAAATTTTCAAAGAAGCAAAAGAAGAGACAGAACAAGTATATTTAATGAACTAACGTCAACAGTGGGAGGGCAAATCCACAGGTATTTCACAAGGCACATTCCAGTTCTTTCCTTCATTATTTAATCAGCAACAACACCCCGGCGCAACATGGCAGGACCAATCACCTTACTCGAATTGGAAATTCCAACCATCTCCTATGACACCTTGGCCAACTCATCCCTTTCTGGGTAATGGCTGGCTGAATTCTAATTTTACTCATGTTTGGAAAAGTAATCCAAATCCATCCCAATGGCCTGCCTCTACTTCTCAAAATATGAACTAGTCTCCGAATGGGCAACGACCTTTAGGGATATCCAATACACCTATGGGGACAGGTCCTCAACCTCAACCTACATTATCAGCTCCATATCCATTACAACAAAATCCTCAGCCCCTTTTGCATCCTCAATTTCCAGGCCAACCGAATCTAAATCCCAATAACAAGCTGGTTCAACTCTTGCAAATTGTCGAAATCTCAGACTATGAGATTGAACAAAAAGAATGTAATGAACTTAGATTGAGGTCATGATGCATCATCACCCCCAAGGAAAATAGAGACCATCCATAAATTGAGTTAGAAACCCCACCTGTACATATACCATCAACTGTGATTGACACATAAATAAAACAAGGAGAATATAAAGATCAACATGAAGACCCTGAGAAACTCATAGTCACTTCTCCCCTATTCCCCGAAGGGTTAACGATATCTAAACCAATTGTTTATCCAGATTTTAATCTTGTAGGTGAACTAAAAAATCTCTGTATTAAAATTCCTCTCCTCCAGGCCATCCAAGATATTCCTATTTATGCTAAAACGATTAAAAAGCTATGTGTAAAGAAGTTTGTGAGGAAAGCAAAAGATTCACCCACCATTCATGTTGTAGAGACCTTGTCTGATTTTCTCTTGGGAGGGGAAACTCTGGTAAAGTATGAAGATCCCAGGAATCCCATAGTTACAGTCCAAATATATGGCATCTCCTTTCCAAACATACTAGTTGATCTAGGTGCAACCATTAACAGCTTAACAACAGAAACCTGTCAAACACTTGGTATTACAGCTTTGGAACCAACCACCACCCTGCTAGAAGTTGCTGATCATTCGGTGGTGAGACCAGAGGGGAATTTATAGGATATTACAGTTTCTGTTGATTCATGGGATTATCCAATAGATTTTTTCATTATAAACCCAAAGAGTCGATTTGATGGGAACCCTCTAATTTTGGGCCGACCTTGGCTGGAAACAACTGATGCTTATATAGGCTGCCGAGAGGGAAACATGACCATTGCTAAGGGGGATGCTGTAAAAAATCTTGTTTTATATCCTCCTTCCAAACCAAATCTGCCCATTGTAAAAATACATAAACAACCACCCACATACCTGGAAGAAAGCATTCGTTCACCACTTACAGTAGCAAAGGCACTTGAATTCAAGAATCAGACTAAAGATGATGTTATAAACAACTTTATTAGTCAGCCAGCTAATGTGAACAATGTAAAATGTCAAATGTTAAAAGCAATTCTTGATAATGAAGCCTTGGAATACCCTTTGAAAGATACAAATGATCAACATATCTAGACAACTACTATTCATAACAGCAAGCCTATTGAAATTGAGCTAAGCAAAGTTTTAAACATTAATGATAGTCTGGATAGTGACCAACAACAAAAGCTCATTCATGTCCTATAAAAATATAAAGGGAATTTTTCCTGGGACTATCCTGAGATGAAGGGTATAGACCCATAGTTGTGTACACATCATATCTACACCGAAAAGGATGCTTGTCCTATCCGACAGCCTCAACGGAGATTGAATCCAAATCTCAAGGACATTATAAAAGAAGAGCTACAGAAGCTACTGGACGTGAATTTCATTTACCCCATTTCGGATAGAAAATGGGTCTCTCCATTGGTAGTTGTCCCCAAGAAAAATGGGAAGTGGCATATCTGTGTGGATTATTGGGAATTGAACAAGGCAACATAGAAAGATCACTTCCCTCTTCCATTTATTGATCAAGTCCTTGATACTCTGGCAAGGAAGCAGTTCTTTTCCTTTTTAGATGGCTTCAACGGCTACAATCAGATTCAAATCGCCCCTGAAGACCAAGACAAAACAACCTTCACCTGCCCGTGGGGTATTACCATTTGGCTTATGCAATGCCCCAGCTATGTTTCAAAGAGCTATACTCAGCATTTTTGCTGATCTGATAAATGAAGGACTTGAAGTTTACATGGATGACTTTACCCTGTATGGGGATGACTTTGATCAAGTGCTACAAACATTAGAGAAGGTTTTGGAATGATGCATTGCTACCAGGCTGTGTTTAAGCAATGTCAAGTGTCACATGATGATGACCAAAGGCGTAATCCTGGGACATTACATTTCTGCAGCAGGGATATAGGTAGATCCAATAAAGTTCCAGGTAATTATATTACTACCTACACCCTGTTCTCAGACGAAGGTAAGTAGCTTCCTTGGATATGCAGGCTATTATCACATGTTTATCAAAAAACTTTCACAAATTGTTGCACCTTTATATGCTTTAACTGGAAATGTTGACTTTAAATGGTCTGACAAATGTGACACAACTTTTACAGATTTAAAGAAACTAGTTTCGACGACACCAATATTACGTGGACCTAACTGGGAGCTGCCCTTTCACATCGCCATGGATGCATCAGATGCAGCAATAGGCACTGTCCTCGTCCAGGAGGAGGACATAAAACCTTATGCTATATATTATATCAGTGAAAATCTTACTGGTGCTGAACTTAATTATACAATAACAGAAAAGGAATTCTTAGCTTTCATTTATTCCATAAACAAATTTAGACATTATATAACCGCATATCAAGTTTCTCTGTATACTAATCACTCCTCCATTAGGTATTTAGCTAACAAACCTATTACAAATGGTTGAGTGACTCGTTGGCTATTGCTTTTGCAGGAGTTTGATATCACCATTAAAGATTTTCCGGGGAAGGAAAACCTAGTCGTTGATTTTCTGTCTCGAGTTCCAAATATAAATGATCCATTAACAATGGACGACCAATTTCTAGATGAACATTTGTTTTCCGTAGAAGTTAAAACGCCATGGTATGTAAATGTAGCAAACTATCTAGCAGTGGAGAAGATGCCTAGGCATTTGACAGTAAGGGAAAGGAAATAGATTGTCCAGCATAGTGCCAAATTCTCTTGGATTGGCGGATATATTTTTCACACAAGGTATCATATGTGTATACACAGATGCATTCGTGAGGATGAGATTTATGACATCCTGAAGGCTTGCCATGACAAGCCCTGTGGGGCACACTTCACAGATCGTAGAACATGGAATAAGGTACTACAGATGGGCTATTATTGACCCACATTTTTTAAAGATGCTACGAAATATGCCCAGGCTTGTGATAGCTGCCAAAGGATGGGCTGGCCTAGTTAATATGATGAAATGCTGTTGCAACCCCAATTGGTAATAAAACCTTTCGAATGATGGGCATTGGACTTTGTTGGCCCATTTCATCTACCAACAAACCAAAAAGCCTACATACTGGTTGCCACAGATTATGTAATAAAGTGGGCAGAAACAACAGATTTTCCAAGAGCTACAGAAGAAGCTGTAATTAATTTTCTTTTTGGGCTATTTTTGCGGTATGGTTTACCTCGGGAAGTGATAACCGATGGATGGGGGCAATTTGTAGGACATAAGACTACAACCACTCTCAGAAACCACCACATTACACATAGAGTCACTTCCCCATGTCACCCGTAGGCGAACGGGCAGGTTGAAAGCACCAATAAGGTCATCGAAGCAATTTTGACCAAAACGGTCTCAACACATCGGCGGGACTGGGCTGCTAGACTGTCGAAGGCCTTGTGGGCCTATCACACAAATTGGTGAAATACTACTAGATATTCTCCGTACCAGCTTGTATTTGGCAAATAACTTATCTTTCCTATTGAATTTGAAATAAAGACTCTTAGAACAACTTAGGAAGTGGGATTGGATTTGACAAAGGCCCAAACCAAATGAATTCAACAAATAAATGAATTGGACAAGACTTGACTACTTTCTCTACAACACAATGCAATTATTCAGCAGCAAAGGGAAAAGTGGCACGACAGTCTTATTAAAAAGAAGATGTTTCAAAAAGGAGATTGGGCACTCCTCTATGACTCCAGATTCCAAGAGTTTATGGGCAAGTTACAGACAAGGTGGCTTGGCCCTTATGAAATTCAAGAAGTACATAACAATGGTACTCTCACTTTGACTACCATTGACGGTTCTAGCCATTGTTCAAGGCGAATGGGCATCGAGTGTGTCTTTATCAAAAAGCACTCACCAAAGAGTCTTTTATTCAATAGGTACATGATGACCCCACCATGCAAATTTTAGCTGCAGGGAGTAATGATCCGACAGCTTTGCTCTCATAAAAATGTATCTTTCTTCAGCTGTAAATAATGTATATATTCTTAGTTGCAATCTAGTTAGGCATCACCATGTAAATATGAGCATTTCTCTTGTTTTTTGGTGTGTTTAGTACTTGTAGTTGAATTGATTGAACGATTGTTGTTCAATCAATTGAACAACACTTTTTGTGTGTGTTTTTCTGTTCAAATCGATTGAATGATTGCTGTTCAATCAATTGAACATCACTTTTTGTATCTACTATTCAATCGTTTGAACGCTTTCTGTTCAATCAATTGAAAAACACTTTTTTGGGTGTTTTTGCTGTTTAATCATTTGAATGATTGCTATTCAATCAATTGAACAACAATTTTTGGGTGTTTTTGCTGTTCAATCGTTTGAATGATTATTGTTCAATCAATTGAACAATACTTAGTTTTTTTTCCATGTATTTTTCTGTTCAATCGTTTGAACGATTGCTGTTCAATCAATTGAAAAATAAATTTTGTGTTTTTCTGTTCAATCGATTGAACGATTGCTGTTCAATCAATTGAACAACACTTTTTGTGTTTTTTTTTTTCAATCGATTGAACGATTGTTGTTCAATCAATTGAACAACGCTTTTTGCATTTTAGTGTTCAATCGATTGAATTGTTGTTCAATCAATTGAACAACACGTTTTGCATTTTTGTGTTTTGCTGTTCAATCGATTGAACGATTGCTATTCAATCAATTGAACAACATTTTTTGTGTTTTGATGTTCAATCAATTGAACATCACTTTTTGCATTTTGTTGTTCAATCGATTAAACAATTGTTGTTCAATCGATTGAATGATTACTGTTCAATCAATTGAACAACACTTTTTATGTTTTGCTGTTCAATCAATTGAATAACACTTTTTGTGTTTTTGTGTTTTGTTGTTCAATCGATTGAATGATTGTTGTTCAATCAATTGAACAACACTTTTTGCATTTTCGTGTGTTTTGTTGTTCAATCGATTGAACAATTGTTGTTTAATCAATTGAACAACACTTATTTGTTTGCGTGTGTTTTGCTGTTCAATCGATTGAACGATTATTGTTCAATCGATTGAACGATTATTGTTCAATCAATTGAATAACACTTTTTGTGTGTTTTGTTGTTCAAATCGATTGAATGATTGTTGTTCAATCAATTGAACAACACTAATTTCTTTTTGAATGTATGTTGTTCAATCGATTGAACAATTGCTGTTCAATCAATTGAACATCCCCGATTTTTCTTTTTGTATGTTTGTTATTTAAATCAGTAGAATGAATAACTGTGATTTCTTTCTTCTATTTCATCGTCAGTCATTCTTTTCACCATTTTTCTTTCTCTTCTATGTTTTGAATAAAAACCATCTAGTTGGACTTGTGCCTAAGATAAACAAAAGCAAAAGTTGACATGGTGCATATCTATAATGAATGGCTATATATCTTCCCTTTGGACACATCGAAAAATGATTTATTATTCTAATACCCTGCTAGTTTATCTTTTACACTTTCAAATGGATAAATCCCTTTGATATGATGATATGGGGGTAAAATCATAACTTTCATTGGCATTTTTTTTTACTTCTTACGCCATCCCTGACTCTTAAGGAGTAAATGAGCCTCCCTCTCTTTACAATAAAATCATCAAAATATGGAAATATGAAAATATGAAAATATGAAAATGTAACAAGCATTGTCTTAAAGAGGATAGGGGGTCTCAGTACGAGCCAGCCTACCATGATCATAAGGATGTAACAGGTGACATTCCATTATGGCCACTACACCAAGGTAATGACCTTCTTGATAATTAAAACCGTCAGAAGGACAGGGCGTCTCATCACAAGCCAACCTGATCACTTTGTTATATCCTGGTGAATGGAACTATGATTATTTGGTTACCATGCCAACATAGTGGTCTCTTTATAACAAGAAAATGAGAATCATCTAAATACTAAAATGAGGACTCTAGCTCATTTGTGGCGTTAAAAAGCAACCCTCTCGAGGCTATGAACACTTTCTGGCAGCAGTGGCTCTACTTATGGTATTAAAGTATTATGTTACACTGCCAAATACTCTTTATCCTATTACCACCTATGGATTCGTTTCTAAAGGAAAATTTCCCATTTGAACAACATTTCTAATAGCCAACATGCATGGTAACCTATATCTTATATACATCATATCATTGTTGTCCAATCACTTTATCGACAGTCATTAATATTATCACTGGTCATGCGTTTTCCACTTTTCCACCTAAGGTAAATATCTATTTACATAATGATATAAATCTCTGTTTTATTTTATGGGCATTTCAAATATTTTGATGTGTAATGCTTTGATTGCCTTTGTCGTATTTTACGCCGCTTTTATTTGATTGGTCTCTTGCATTTATGATCTACTGATGCCTCCTTCCTTTTTCCCATCCTTGGCGAGCGTGGATGCCCTTCTTTGATTGGAGGGGGGATGGTCTACGTATGAACGACATGTGTGACAATATATGGATAGTTGTGTGATGATTATTAAACTGATTTTCAGTTAAAGGATTGCATGATGAATGCGTGTGTGTAATAATTATCAAACTGTTTCTGATTGGAGGAAAGAAGGAAACCATTATGGATAACATGCAAATTGATTATGATCATACGACAAATATTTTTGACGAGACAAATAACTTAATTGTCTTTGATATTAATTCTCAAAACAACATCATTTTTTTGTCAATAGCTTTAACTTTCTCTGGTGTTGTTCCAAATTGTGCAAGTGTGAGAGATGTGCATGCAAGTGAACCAGTCACAGAAAAACAACAACCATGAGAGGAAAAGCCATTCGAAATGAACTCAAAGCGCTCAGGATATCAGACTAGGCTCGTGCGATCCTTGAGCGCTTCGATTGGCTACAATACTTGACTAAATTACATGGATTTCACGAGGAGATGACACTTGAATATCTGTAGAATTTGCAGAATGGATGCACCACGATGAAAGTTAGGAACATAATGGTCTCCAAAGCAGTCATAGCTAAAATCTTTGGACTTCCAACATAAGGAATAAGATGGACGGACAAACATGTTCTTCTGTAGGATGCAACCACAATATTTCAGGACCCAGATGAGCAATTAGTGCGAAAAGGAAAAGGGGTTCACCCTACAACTTTAAGACATCCATGGAAGAAATCAAAAGCCATTGTGCAAAGGTATATCACATGTGATAGGCGACAGGACATGGTAAAACCTCACCAAATTAATCTGTTAGCTATTTTGAAACAAAAAATTACAGTTAACTTGCCATTTTATTTAAATTCCATATTGCATGATGTTTCTCGTTGGGTTAGAAAGGAAAAGGACCCAAATACAGTCATCAACCATCATGAGCTGATCAAATTGATTATCATTCATGGACTGGCCCAACAACATCTAACCTAGGATAATCTTATAAATCCTACTTTGGCCCCACCTATAGAAAACCTAGCAACTGAACAACAAGGGCCAAGAGTGACAGGTCTGAAAAGGACACAGAAAAGGAAGAATCCCTCTTTGGCCTCAGGCCCAACAAAATGAAGACACTTTGCGAGGATAAAGTCACAACAACACACCCCAATTCAAATAGACGAGGCAGGGCCATCTCACATACTCCCTCCAAGTCCACATAATGACTATTTGCAAGACTATGAGGAAGAGGTTGTTAGAGTACTGGATAATATGGGGATATTTGGTGAAGGAAGGGAGAAACCTAGGAATTATGAAGGGAAAAATTGTGCCCCCAACCAATCTGCCACTACTGGCAGTCCTAGTCATGATGAAACCCTGCCATTTACTGATAATTTGGAAGAATAGAGGGAACCAGTTCCTTCTATGGAGAAGCCCCTTGAAGCAGAAGTGCATACAGAGGAAACCATTAGGGAGGGAAATCAAGAAGAAGCTACTGATCCACTGGAACCCACAGCTAAGGAAAACCCTACAGAAGAAACCCCAGGTGGTGAAAATCAACCAGGGGGCACCATTTTTACGAATTCCCCTGAGGACGAGGCCCACATAGAAGAAGGACCTGAAAACGATAATTGCTCAGGACACACCATTCCATTGGGGTCTCTTGAGAAGGAAGCTCATGAAGAAAGAGACCTGGAAGGTGAAAATCCATTGGGAGACACAGTTGCAATAGAACCCCATCCTAATGTCCACACAATTCCACCTAAACATGAACCTGAAGTAAATATAATTGTACCACCACTGGTCAAAGACCTCACGACTAAGAGAAAATACAAGGACAGACTCAGGAAGATGATTAAAAAGTACAAGAAGCAAAAGAAAACAATTAAATAGCTAAGAGTTTGGTTGAAGGAAGCAATCAGAGTCAGGAAAATGAAAGTAGAATTGGAGACCACAGGGACCCAAATAGAACAATGCTCTGGGGAAGATGCTTAAACCTAGACTAAGACCCTTTTGGTTTATTCAAAAGAAGCCCAAACAGAGCCATGTCTTTTAGAAGACAGTGAAATGCAAACAAAAGATCCTTGTGTTTTCCCACAGGAAACCCAAACGGACTTCCCTACTATTGATGCTACCATTCAAACTAATACTGAAGAAAGCACCCAAGCTGATTGTTGCATGATTCGAGAAGCGGTCGAGGCTACTGTTTAGACTGGCCTAATGGAAACACAGGATTATGAGGTCCAGACAAAGGAGACGACTGGCTACATTCCCCTAGTAAGGGAAGTGGTCATTAGGAAATTGCAGAACAAACTAGTCAAGACTCAACAAGAATTGACTTGGCATAAAGAGGAAGTAGTGCCCCTATGAGTACATCAGGAATTACGAAAGAAATTTGAGGCACTCACGGTTACAGAGGATGAGACTTTCACTAATTACAAGTATGAACAAAAGAAATTCGAAAAAGCATAGGTCAAGTTACAGAAGGCTAAAGAGCAATTGGAGACTGTTTGCTCTCTTTACTCAGATGCCTTGTCATGCTGAGATCCTACCACCAACTATGCACTGTTTCTCATAGAAAGTTACCTCCTACTAAAGGTCAAATCTGTTAAGGCTGGCAAGTAAGTGGAAATCAGCACCACCCCAGAGTTTGTCAAGTGTTTCAAGGAATAGAATGAACATGTGCAACACCTCTTGTGTGAATTGTACATGCATAATTTTTTCATAGAGGATGACTTAAACAATAATCCTAGCCCCTTAATAGGGGATATCCAATTCCAAGCTTTTCTTTCCTTTGCCACTAATCATATCAAATGGGCTAAAGCCCATAATATTTTTTGAAAGAGGGAATATGGCATATACCTATGGGTTAGGGGTGAACCTACAAAACCCCTACATCTCTCTATCTAGCACAAACAGTTCAGGAAAGAAACAGGTGTTGTGGGCCAATTAGGACCACTCCACATAAACATTATACAAGTAGGGAAGGAATACTTCCAGGAAATCAAAGAAGAAGTTTTGTCTACAGCCAAATAAAGATGGGAAGCCTCCAGCAATACTGTTAGGAATAGAGAACCATTTGGATTCAAGAATTTCAAAGCTGCCTCTACTCGCTTACACAAATACAATAACATGGTCCTAAGCATGGGCCTTGATTGGATAGGGTGCCGATATAGAATTCCAACTATCTAGTATCCTCCATATGGGTACTGTAGTGATTATAACTTGTCAGACCATCAAGTGAACCAAGCTTTTGCAGTGCTCAAAAAGAAAAATGGTTTCAGGCTGTATAAGGAGGAAGTATATCCTGCTTATTCCTTAACTCAACTACACCTTAACCATCTGATTGCATGAGGACATGCAAAAAGGTAAGCAGGGGAGTATGTTGGGCCGAGAAAAAGGTATGTTTTCTCCTCGTAAATAGCTTAATTAAGCATTTGTCTTCACATGTTTATCTTCGTTTTATGGATAAAAATAGAGGAAACAACAACAGAAGCTGGGTAAAATTGATTAGTAACAAATTAGATAAATTTGGGCACGAAAAACTGACTTTCACTATCTTTATATGTATGGACATGGATTGGACGATTGTTGTTCAATCGACATAACAACATCAGCGAGTAAAGGAAAAAAGACAACGGAAGATCAGGAGGAACCATGCTATTCTATGATGAAATTAGATCGAGTGTTGTGAAATCCTCAGGATCCCGTGATCATGAGGATTCACTTCTATCTATTTACTTTTCCAAATGTAATATAAAGCCGAGAGGCGAATTGAACAGCTAGGGAGGAATTCACAGATTGTAACTATTCTTTTGGACATATAATACTTTCATCTTCGTGATGCTGTAACTCTGTTATTGATATTAATGAAGAAGACTGCGTTTTAGTCATAATTGTATTATGAATATCTAATAGCGGGGACTTCTAGAGACTTTGGGCCTAGACAAGAGAAGATCTACTGCTTCAATTGTGTTATAATAATTTATGTTCACTCTTATACTTGTTAATTATTGTTAGCCTGTAAAGTTAGTGCCATTCTAATTACTGTGAGGATTGATGATTCTGATTTGCGTTTGTTGTTGAATTAAGATTCCAGATTTAGCTGTGTGTTACAGAGGTGTGATACTCTTTATTGAATTGGTTATGTTAACTTCAACATTATATTGTTGTTCATTCTAAGTAACACTATTATAGATTTCAAAGCTGGAAATGATTTCTTTCGATGAGATGCTTATATGGTTATTTGTTGTTCAATCGTTATTGATTTCCTTCATGTTAAATGAATTGGTTTTAATACTAGTTAGATTGCTGAGTGTGATTCTTTCAATTTGCATTCAAATTCAGTTTCTTGCAGAATAGATTAAGTAGACTTGAAAGAGTGTTATGAATTTCTTTCAGAATTGTTTGGATTGAATTTAGATAAAGAGACATTAGCAATTGTAACGATCCCAACTTCTTCCATTATGAGTTTACCTCTGAATTCACTGCTTATACAGTGCTAACACTCTTGAAATAAAAACACTTGCCTTGGGTTAATGATTAATGTAGGTATTAATATTGCTTGTAATAAGACATCTTAGTGCACCAACACACGTAAGTAGGAAAAATGACTGTTAAAGGTCCGCAAGGAATGATTGTAGACCTTCACAAAGGTCTGAAGGCTGTTCTAACAGAGTGCAACAATGATTCCTAAAGAGTTTATCGATCTACGAGAAGGCAGATCTGATGAACTAGAAGACATCACACTAGTCTCTAGATGCAAAAAATTGGTTCTTGCATCCCACCATACTGCTTCAGGTGAGACTACAACCTGTGCTACACTGGCTGTTACCGAAAGGGCCAATAGTGTAGGGTTTTTTTGGTTGGCGTAGCTAACTCTGAACCTAGGTCAAGATCCCCTAATCCAGCATCTCTTAATAGTTTTGATGTCAATCCATCCATCTTTGAGCTGGGACCCTCTAAACCAATGCTACTCTAGGTAAGTTGTTATTGTTTCTCCACCTTGTGTGTGCCCATATAAATAAAAAATCAATCCCATGACATGAAATCCCTGTCAGGAAATAGATTTCATCTGCATCCTTGGTAAGTCTATGGTCTCCAATTTAGAAACACTCTTCCTGAACATTCCATGTCAGCAAATCTAGCTGAGCCTTCATGCTTGGGATCATGAAAAATTTGTATAGACCATAATCTCTCAAGGCCTATAGTGTTCTAGGTTATTCAAAGCCGTTGCATCTTGATCTTCATGTTCTTTCTCCCTCTATGCTATTTTTGCGAATCAAAACTCTGAAAATAACCATGGAGGATGATTAGAAAACAATGTGATAAATTTTGCAAAAAATTGGGTGTTTTATCATTTTTTTTCAAAATCCTTGGCGTTGTGCACAACCTTTTTTTACAAACAATGCGAATTTGTGTGGTTCTTGTGTGAAAAATTGCACAAATCACAATTTTCAGCAGTAAAAAAAAAAGTTTTTGTGCGTGGACCCGATTGAGAGGAACTGTGCACACCAAGGGAAAAATTTTAATTAAATAAAACCCCCTAAAAACACTAAATTCATGGTGAAATGAAAAATAAAAGCAATCAAAATGAAGATAAGGGAAATATATCTTACTTGGAGAAAGCGGTTCATGATTTGGTCGACTGGTTTGGTCAGAATCCGCCTCAAAAGTTTTTGGTAAAAATGCACTCTCAATGGCTCTCAAATGGTAAAAGGTTTTTTACTTTTTGGAATTTTATAAGCTTTTTAGGCCAATTTTTTTTTTTTTTTGAAAGTTCAAAATTTTAAATGTTTTTGCTATGTTTTTGAGCAATTATGATAATTTTTGAGTTTAAATGTGCAAAACACAAGTTTAGTTAAGAAAATGAATCATTTTGGTGATGAGTACATTTTTATCACTTTTTCGGACTCGTTAAAACTTACGAAAAAGTGAAATACTGGAGTTCTCTTTAATCCCTTTTTAGACTCCCTAAACATGAAAAGATCGCCTAGTTTTTGACTATTCTAACTCATAAAAGTAAATGAACAGTTGTCTATTCAGTATAAGTTTAACCCTTTTACGAACTGAACTAGAATATTTACAAAAAAGGTATGCGTTGACTAATCATGGTCAATAGAGTTCTCTCCTATATTATTTTACCTTTTTATGGGCTTGAGAGACTAGATTTATGAAAAATGACATTTTGGAGTCTACTTATGTTTTTCTCCTGACTCCCTAAAAATGAAAAACACCGAGATTTACTTTCTCCTGGCTCGTTAAAACTTTATGTTGAAAGAATAGAACGAGTTTTCTTTTTGTATCTTTTCAAAGTCTTTAAATATGAAAAAGACATCGAGTTACCCCTTCGTTGGACTTGTTAAACATAAATAGTGCAGGACTCATCCATCATGATGAGACCAAACCACTCCTTCCTAGGGTTCTTTAGAAATATTCCGAAGGATGAGCTTAAAGAACAAGCATATGCTATCCTCCTTAAGCTTGCACAAAAATAAAGAGGTACTTGCCAGTAATGGTGGGAAAAAAATGGGAAGGAACGCTTGTTTTTGTATTACAAAAGGTAGTATGTCACTCTTGAACATGACACTTCGTCACCTTTGTGTCTGGGTTAGGAAATCCATTTGTCTCTTAGTTGACCATACCTCATTGAAAGTCTTCAGTTGTTTTTGGTTATTATTTTTGAGTCAAATGTTGTTAAGTCAAAATGTCGTGTCGTTGATATATTCAAGAGAATTCCAACCCTAGTGAAAATTTCCTTGCAATTTGTAGCCTTTAATCATGTCGACCATCCCTGAGTCAGTTCGGAATTACTCCAAATTTGTTCTTCAAAACTTGACATGAGTTTCATGTTGTAGGCCCTCTTGTGATGGGTAGCTTCCTATCAACTTCAACTTATTATCTAGGAGTTGATCTGGAAACCGTTTTTAGTACCTTGGAGCCTGCATGCCTTAATGGGAGGTTTCTCACCTTCGATGATAGGTTCTCATCATTGACCTTTGATCGAATGATTCTATGAGTGTTCAACTTCAAGACATCTTTTCACACTTCATATATTGTATTGGAAGCACTTTGAGAACCATTGTCAATATTTGTAGTTTCTCTCACACTTGTTAACAGTTCACATCATTAATCGACAATCAAGTGGTTTCTACCATGTTCGACTATGAGACATTCAATCAGATGGTTAGATTTGTACTGTGGATTGAGAAATGGAGATCAAGACCCTGGATCTAGTTTCATCCATCCAGGCCGCGTGGAGTTATTAAATATGCATGGTTGTAAACATAAATCCATTGATCACTGCATCCATACTGTGTCTTCTGTTGACATGGATCTTCAAATGTGTTTCCATATTGATTATTTGAGATACTTGTACTCTGTGTATGGGAATGCCTATCTAAGTGATGATAATATATATTTTATTGTAACCATTGATTGATTTTTTTAGGTTTGCAACCATGGTCTCTAATCCGAACCTTGGCATGATAAAGCACTTCAATCCTCAAACATATTTTATGACTTTGCAATCTAGGGGGCAATCTATCACATGTCAATTTTTCACCATTAGGAAAATGACCGTCAATCTGGATCTTTTTCTACCCATCAAAGTGTTGCAAAGCGTTCCCCTACAAGGCCAAAAGCTAAACAATCCAAAAGAGAATGAAATTTCTGGATTACAAGGCCCAAAAATCTATTTTTGAGTACCTGTGTGGTTCATTAGCTAGTTTATGTGCATACACAGAATTGACCATTAAAGTCAGCACAAAAGTACGCTCTATCTTCCATTGTGGATTGTGCACATGAATCAATGCAAGTAAAAAAATTAAATTAAATTCTAGAAGCTTTGTTGGGCAGATATTTCCCAACTAAAAGCTTCGAGTTGATGCTTACTCAAGTCTGATCCCTCTCTTCATGGAACTAATTCCCTCTCTTTGTGGATCCCCTATCCCACCTTTTGAGAATCTAATCCCTTAGGAAGAGGATCTCAAACCTCCTCCTCTTGACCTATAAATCAAACATAAGCTAGAGGGTTAGGGAGGACTGCTGAAGGTAAACCTATGCTGCTACAATTAGGCTAGAAGGCTTGTCATCCAAGGAGAAGGTTGGAGATCATGGGAAGAGGCTTGTGACATCAAGGAAACCAGGTTGTAAGCTTGTTCTCCTTTGAATTCAATACAAAGCAATTGTTCTTTCCTAATTGTGTCTATTTTGATGTTATTTGTGAGATTCCTTGATCACTCACATGGTTTATAACTGATTATTGATTCAACTATATGATGTATCTTAAGTTAAGAAATTCATTTACCTTTGATTTTATATTCGAGATGCTTTGATCCCTTTGAATGTTTTTGTCTGTGCAGATCTCTTTTGGAGCTGTTAGGATATTTCGACACATAGGAAATAATTAAGTATAACTTGGTCTAGTGTATAGTTAGGTAAAGTGTGTTTCTTTACTATGTACTTGTAACTTACAATTTGATGTTCATGATATGTTCTAGACATAAAGTGATTTGACGATTCATTCTCTCCTCGGTATTATTGACACTTGATCCGTGGCTTAACACCCGACTGGTCCATGATCTCTAGTTAAAGAGCATGGAGAGTCATTTGTAAGGTGACCGTTCATGAGAGAAGCTTATGCAAATTTTCTTTATTTTACATTAATAAATTGCTTGAAGTGGCCGTGTTGACTCAGACTGTGGACTGTTTCCCTCTTTGAGGGTTTTAACCACGCCAAGAATACTAGTGTACCAATCTGTGATTTGTTTGTGAGCGGTGTCCTTTGGTGTTATATCCAAGGAACTTACCCTGTAAATTCCTACATGGTATCAAAGCTTTTCGAGGGCCGCATCCATTGGTGATCCAAATCCGAAGCTAGTACAATTGCATCCGACTCTCGTTTCCTAGATCTACTATTTCTGACAGCTTTCGGGCTGAGAGGACTGATCTATTGTGTTAGGAGCATCTGTTCCAGTGAAGAACCCATTTCATTTTACGCGAAAAGGTTTCCAGTAGTCCTAGCTATGCCATTTTTAAGATCTGGAGGTATAGAATCTTTATTTGTAGTTACAGTTATTTATCTCTCTATTTATTTCTGTTTATATTCCTCTATAATTGTTTTTTTACCAGATCTATACCTTTCATTTCTGCATATGATATTTTACTCGTGAATTTTAATGATATGGGCAAACTAGAAACAAAAATAAAATATTTTTCTCATGCGTATGCTCTTTTCCGCTAGGCCTTAGTGTGATCTTTGAAAATCAAAAACATTGAGGAAAATATTTAGTTTCCGGCCAAATCTAAATTTAAGGCATAAGGCATGGATTTCTTTTGCATGTTTGTTTTGGGTTGTGTGGTTTTTTTTTTTTGTTTTGTAGGGAAAAATAGGTTTTTCAAGTAAGCACGCACTCCAAAGCTTCAGTGAGCAAAAATAAACTCACTTGGTCCAAAGTTACTTTATGAGAATAGAGGTCTTGGGTTCAAGTCTTTCTTTTTATTGAGTTACTTTCTTAAAAAGCACATGTAACTTATGTTTCAAAGTTACTTTATGTAAAAGTGTTCGCACCCATTATAAAAAGCGAGTCACTTATAATTTCGAAGTCACTTTATCTTTTATATAAGTTACAATTTAGGAGGTAGTTCATAAAGTACCATTGTAAAAGTGACTTTCACTTATTTATAAAAGTGGGTCACATGAAGTAATATTTTTTTAAAAGTGGGCTAATTAGATTAAGTTTGGGAGGGTTTTTTTTGTTTTGTTTTGTTTTTTAAATATAACATTATCATTCACTTCCCAACATTCACATAGTTCGTCGACATCTTCAACAACTTTTCTTCAAAAAACCATAACTTCTTCATTCGAAAGCCATTTTCAGAGCCATTTTTTTTTTGAATCAGCCTAATTTTTCGAGATATTTCCATTGGAACACTTAGTTTAAACATATTCAACTTCAATTTCTTTTAAAATGGAAATTCCATGCCTAGTTATTCTTGACAACACCAACTACTTCCAATGGTTATCCTACATTGTGGATTTACTTAAAAGTAAAGGTATTTATAGAATAGTCTCAGGCAAAGAATCTAAACCTAAAGATGAAGATAAGTTAGCCAAATGGGAAAATAAGCAAGATCAAGCACGTGGGTTGATAGGGATTTCTATTTCTCCACACCTTATATTCCATATCACAAAACTTGATACCCCTCATGAAGCAATGAAACAGCTCAATAAACTTTTGGAATTAAAAATGAAATTAGAGTCCATCAACTCGAAAATGAGTTGCTTACGTTGGACCCCAATAATTTTTCTTCCATTGAATATTTTTTGTCCAATTTCAAGACCCTTAGATTTCTCTTGGAAGGTGTTAAGGTTAAGAAAGAAGATGGTAGCCTTATCTATTCCATTATTACTAAGTTAGGACCAACCTACTCTGTGTTTTTTTCCACCTTCTATTCTACTAGAGAAGCCTTTATTTCTCAAGGACAAGCCTACAAGTCCTCCTATTTTGATGCCTTTTGTGATTCTTTAATAAGAGAAAAAGAAAAACTCTTACATCTTGGTCTTATTAATACTGGAAACTCTTCTAAGAAAGCCTTAGCAACCCATCATCAACCAAATTCAAACAATCCTAAGAAGCAGCATCCTAAAAAAAATGGTGCTAAACCAAACAAGGGTCCTAAGCAATTTCAATCTCAAAATGAAAAATAAATTCAACAAAATGATAAGGAAAATAAAAACAAAGGTGAGAAGACTGATAGACATTGTAATTTTTGTAATCATGATGGCCACTTAGAAGCCTTGGAAGCAAAGAAGCATACCATCCATTTGGAGCACTCTTTCAAGAATATCACTTTCTGCATGTGGTTGTCAAGCATCTCGGTCTAGTTATGCACTAAATGTATCTTCTTATTCTCATTATCATGAGTGGCTCATTGATTCTGGAGCTTATCACATGGACAAAAACAAAGCCATGTTTTCTTCTTTAAATAATTGTAACACCAAAAATACATATGTTGGTGATGATTGATCTCTTATTATTGTAGGGATTGAAACTATTCATCTAGATAATGGTCAATTTAATAATGTATTTTGTGTTCCTACCTTATCCTGCAACCTTCTATCTGTATATCAGATAACTCATTTAGGTGAAGGTAAAATCGTTAAAGTTTCACCTCATGATGTTGTAATTAAGGGCCTAAGAGATCCTAGATAGATTTTAGCTACTGGCATTGTTGATGATTCTATAAGGTTGTATAAGTTTAACAACTTTGGGTCATCAAATCTTCCCTTGGTATTTGTTGCTCATAATGATGAAGTGAGTAAACTTTAGCATGAACGATTTGGTCACTTAAACTATCGCTCCCTTCAAAATATATGTAAATAAACTATGGTGACAGGTCTTCCTATGGTATCTTGCAGAGATGGTGTCTGTTCCAGATGTGTACTCGGAAAACATCATTGAGATAGTTTTGAAAAATGTGCCTCTTGGCATGCCTCAACCCCTTTACAACTTGTGCATAGTGATTTATGTGGTCCACTTCCAATTGTTTCATTCTCTGGCTACAAGTATTTCTTAACTTTCATTGATGATTTATCCAGACACACTTGGGTATACTTCTTAAAAATCAAGATTGAAGTCTTTAACATGTTCTTGGCCTTTAAGGCATTTGTCGAGACACAATATGGACATCAAATTCTTAAGTGATTTGATAATGGTGGAGAATATGTTAACAAAAAATTCATCAACTTTTGCACTGAGCATGGAATTCAATTGCAACATACTGTTCCATATACTCCACAACAAAATGGTGTAGCTGAAAGGAAGAATCACACCTTAAAAGAAATGGCTAATTGTATGCTTCAATCTAAAGGACTTAGTCTTAAATTTTGGGCAAAAGCAATTAACTGTGCAAATTACATAATAAATCACACTCCTACTAAGGTTTTAAAGAATATCATTCCAGAAGAAGCATGGAGCTCAATTAAACTAGATGTAATTCACTTTCATGTTTTTGGAAGTGAAGCATGGGCCCATATTCTAGAGGAGAAACATAAAGCCTTAGAACCACGAAGGAGAAAGATGCTGACATTTCGAAAAAGGCATTGTCAAGATGTAAATTCCAGTTTCGCAGAGACATGATCATGGTAGTTGATAATCCATTTCTTGTTGAGAGGGAGTGTTGAGAAATGGAAACAAGAAATTCCAGTTTAATTTGTCCTTGAATTAAAATGGGAATTAAAATCGAATTCTATACTCATAACAACTTGTAAATAGTTAATTAAGTTTAAATAAGTTAATTATCTTAGGAATTTCATGTTGGAAGTCTTTCTATAGTCATATATATGTTCTACCTAAGTTTTAGGGGTCCAGTATGAGTTTAAATTGAGTTGGAAATTAAATCACTTAGTTTACTGAGTTAAGTTCAGTTAAATTAGCTCCATACTATTTAAGGAACTAATACAAAGTTAACAGTCAGTTGGTGCACTAGTGCATCCACAAGTGTCACTCTATTTAACTGAATATTACCTCATGAGAAACTCATGCATGTCAGTTCAGAGAAAGACCCAGTTGAGACTAGTGTGCAGGGATAGTGTACTATCAATGGTATTATTTACTGGAGTGTAAATATCATGCATGCATCAGAGATTGATCCTATGTTTGGATTGTGCAGTTTTGGAAGCATGAATTCCCTTTAAATACAAGCTATTCATCCTAGGAATTACACAAGAGATTAGGGGCTTGGAGAGCTGCAAAATTGGCTAAGTGTTGGCCAAGAGCTAGCTTGTGAGCTGAGAGAGTTGAACATACTTGTGCGGAACTATTCTAGTGAGAACAAGCTTTGTATCTTCACTCATATTTCTGATATATGCAATACATATAGCGGGGTTTTAAGCAGTGGCTTCCCCAGATACATCTTGTGTTATGTGACATTGATTTATCTTCTTCTTGTTCATATTGTTTTCATCGATCTATTGGATTTCGCTGGTTGAAAGTAGAAGTAGATTATTTCCTTGTGCTTTATTAAATTGCATGAGCTTGTGAATCTACATGATTTTATACAACCACAATCCAGTAGTTGTTGGTATACTTGGCTCAAAGGTTGCACCTGTGTCTCTTCCAAGATCAGATCATCCTCCTCTAATAACAAGAAAGATAACTCTCTTTCTTTACCATATACAGGGGCATTATTCAAACAATAAGCTCTCGTAATTGTCTTAACAAACCTTGATTCTCTATGCAAATGTCTTTCTTCTCCACCAAAGATAGGAATGGTAGCATAAGTTAAATCCAATATGATGGAAGCTCCAATTTTGGACCCCCATGACCTAGATAAGAGCATACTAAACCTTGTAGGGATGTCGACTACTACAATATCCATTACTACACTTTTTACTGGAATCTGAGCCAAATTCACCACTAAATATTTGATCACCTAAGTACTTTACCCTTTTGGAGTCAAAATAATAGAGACATTTGTATGTTATGGTTATTTGTAGCCCCAATTGTTCCATGACAGATAAAGGCATCATGTTATGGAAAGCACCTAAGTCTAGCATGTAGTTATGTAGGAGAAGGTCGTGTACTATTAAGGTGACACAAAAAGGAACGATGGAAGGATCATTTACATCCATTTCCTGCATTACCTCTCTTATTAATAACCTTCCATAAGAGAGGTAATGCAGGAAATTGATGTAAATGATAATTCACAGGAATGTCAATCTTAAATTCACGGTGGCCGATCTTGATTTAAGTTTGTAGCTTATCAATTGTTTTTAGGGTGTATGATAGGAGAGATGGGAAGAAAAGAAACTCGATACACAAGGCTTAAATGTTTAAGAATCCAATGCATCAGAATTCATAGTGAAATGAAAGGAGAAGAGATGTTAATGGGATGCAAAGATACATGGAGTGCATTTAAGGACTTAGTTTTCATGTCCATACATGAATCATTCATCAACATCTAATTTAAACAAATATATATATGTTCATGAAAAAAATGTCCAACAACTACTATTACATGAAATCTGAGAAGAGTATTGAACACATATTTGAATACATAGAAAATAATACATACTACAAACTCAAATGAGTCTGAATCACCAATTTTTTTTTATTAATTTCCTATGAAGCATACATTTATCAAGATCCACAATGCTATTCTTTTGAAAACAAGAAGCGACTTACAAAATTCTAAATCTCTGTTCAGTTTCATAAAACTATTCTTATAGATCCTTAGAGAGAGCCTGTTACAAAAATATTCTTTCTTGATTTCATCATGGTAACTAATCATGTCAAAACCTCAGTGTGCTCTGTGGCACAACTGTACTAACTGAATATTAATAGACTGAAAAGAACAAAATATTTACATAAGAGATGCAAGTAAAATGTCATAATCAACATAATAAAAAATATCTTCAAGTACGGTAGGCCATTGGTGGAGGCTATGTTGATGGTTCAATGATTTGAACAATAGGTGGATTAAAAAACTACTCACATCATTGCCATAGTGTTAGAGGTGGACAAGGAGCTGAGAAGAATCGTTGATATGTGACCTTAATATTGGTCAAGCTAACATAACTTAGCCCGTGGCAAAATTAGTTCCTCACCATTCTCAGTAGTTGAAATTATTTCTTTAGATAATTTACCACATTTTTCCCTTTGACGGTAGCGATTTTATCGTGGGACAAACCTGCCTTACTTTTGGCTTCGACAAGTCTCTGGCTATACTACTCCCAAGGGGTCATCTCCCCAAGAAAATCCCAACAACTTGGTAATCTTGCTAGGAAAACCCTTTTGAACTTGTCATTGAAGGGGAAAAAATCTTTTTGACACTACTTCGAGGCATTCCTCGGATTTGAATCTAGCCTCCTCTTTTAGGATCAATTTGGATATCTCCATAATGACACTGACTCTATCCACCACATCGATAGGCCTTAACTCATTGATCAAAGTTTCATTAACAAACCGAATAAATTTCTTGGCGATTTGAGAGTTCTTCTCACCCTCCTCTTTGGTATATTGGATGAAGCCTTGGTAATCCTTGATCACAATCTTGTGTTCATTCATCAATGTTATGTGCTCCTATTTTTTCCCCATCTCATTAATAATCTCATCCCAGACTAGCTACCTAGCTTGCAACAAATACATATTCCCTTTCAGTTTTACTTTCATCTTAGTAACCTCCTGATTCACCGCCTACAATTTTTTATTAATGATCTCAACATTTGTCATAACAACCTCCAACTGATTTTCCTTCTGAGCTAGACTTTCATGAACAACATCCAAATATTTATGTACCTTATTCAACTCCCCTTCCGAGAGTTGTAGCTTAGTAAGGGTCTTGGTGAGTTGTTCAGTGGGGTTTTGAGGGTCTTTAGGCACAATTACTGCACATACATGAGAGTTTATTTTTGTTTGCAGTTTGGCTACTTGCTTCTTGAGGGCTACTATCTCATTATTCCTTTCAATCAACTCCTTGGACATGATCTCTTTTTCTCTTTCAACTTGAGAAAGCTCTTGAGATTGCACATGTTCACTGCCTGACATCTTCAGCTTGTGCCTCAACTCCTGGATTTCCTTTTGAGAATGATGGAGGAGAGCTTCCACTTTCATCCTATCCTCTGGATTCACTCCCAATTTTATGATCAACTCTTTGAAACTCTCGTTCTATATGTGTAGGGCCCTGGTGTTAGATCTTTCTTGCTTCAACTTGTTCACAACCTTCTTTAGAAACTTCTCGGCTTTTCTGATGGTCATTGCATTCTTGTTGAGCTCATTGTATAAAATTTCCCCCACTTTCTTGTGGAAATTTATTTTATCTGATAAAGTAACACTTGCTAGATCCAAATAAACATCCAAAGTTTTGAACTGGGAACTTAAAGGTAAATATTGTGCCAATGGATGCTGTAGTGAAAACTTCATTTGATTTTTCTCTAAATCCATAACATCCAGAAACTGCCTCTGTTTTTGGATTTGACCTCCTGTTTGTCAATTTGTGCCAATGCGCGGTCACCATGGGCCAATGGTCTATGTGCTTTGACCGAGGGTCCTCGTTGTTTCGTGCTAACCACAAATTGCCATTGTTTAGAGGTTATTTCTGATAAGCTCAATATCCATAAGATTGAAGCTTGACATAATTTGAAACAGTCATGAAAACTTAGAGAATTTTTAAGGATCCAATTCAGATCACGACCTTCCCACTGAAAAAGCTTTTGGACCACCAAAATTTGGTTTTCAAGCATCGACTAAGTGAGGGTATAGCTGTCTCACTTGTCCCATCTATATCCACTTTGCACTGCTTGGCTTTGAACCCTGGAGTCCAATCCTAAGGTACTCAACATCTCCCCTGTGCGTCATCCTTACCTTTCCGTCTAGAACTGTATCTTCTTGCAATTCATTGAGATATTCAGGTAACAGATCATCAACAGAAGGCAATTGACTCTGCTCTTCGGGATCTTCAATTAATGAAGGTTCAAATAGTCTCAAGCTGTCTGCATTAACGACTGAGTAGATGTGCATGTAAGCTGGTAAATCAAGGCGAAAAGCATTCTCACAAATTTTATCAAGTATCTTGAAAGGTCCATTACTTATTGGCTTTAGCTTTTTACCTTCACCTTGCATTCTATCTTTGCTGATATACAACCAAACTTGATCACCAACTTGGAAACTATGCTCCATCCGATGCTTGTCATTCCTTGCCTTATATTTGGCTTGGCTCTTTTCTAGCTATTCATGTATTGCCTAGTGAATCTCTTGGATTTGTTCAATGAACTTGGTTGCCTTGTCCACATCACTGTGTCCCTCAACTATTATGTCTTTACCAAAGACAAAATCCAAGGGAGACCTTGGTGTGAAACCAAAACTGGTCTCAAAAGGAGATCTCTGTGTAGAAGAATGTTTTGCTCGGTTGTAAGCATGCTGCACATAACACAAATGTTCATCCCAAAGTTTGGGATTCTTGCTGCAATAGCCTCTGAGCAACTGGATCACTATCATGTTGACCACTTCTGTCTGGCCATCTATCTGTGGATGAAAGGCTGTGCTTTTCTTCAGTTTGGTGTCCATCAGTTCCCACAGACTCGACCAAAACTTCCCAACAAATTGAGAATCTCGATCAGATACAATGGAAGTGGGTAATCCAAAATGAACCCATACATGTTGAAAGAACAATTTTGCAGTTTGTTCAGCTGTAATTTGTTTATTACAAGGTATCAAAATACACATTTTGCTGAACCTATCCACAACAAAATATAAATAGTCATGACCTTTCCTAGATTTAGGCAGTCTTCCAACAAAGTCCATGGAAACACTTTCCCAAGGATGAGAAGGAATTGGTAGTGGAGTGTACAAGCCTAGTTTTCTATTACTGGGCTTGCTTTTAGCACACATGGTACACCATCTTACATATCTAGAAACTGTCTCATTCATTTTTGGCCAATAACAAAATCTTTGCAGCGGTGCAACCGTTTTACTTACCCCAAAGTGACCTGATATTAGGGAAGTGTGTGCTTCTCGAATTATCTTTACTCTTTCAGTTTGTGGAATGCATAGCTTCCCACAATGATACAAGAGTTGGTCCTTAATGTGATAATCCAATTCTTCTACTCGTTTGCCTTGACTTAAAGTTGCATATACATCTTTAAAATCTATATCTTGAGCATATTGTTCAATGTAGCTCTCATGTAATATTTAGTTATGCTTAAGTGTAGTAGATGTGTTTATAGTTGGTCTAAATAACATATCTGCAACTTTATTGTGTATGCTCTTTTTATATCTAATGACTAAATGAAACTGTTGTAGAAAACCCATCCATCTATAGTGTCTTGATTGCTGCAACTTAGTTTGGGAGTGTAGATATTGGAGTGGTTGATGATCAATATGTATAACTGTTTCTTTGCCCATTAAGTAATGTTTCCACTTTTTCACACTCTATAATAATGCATACAATTCTTTATCATATGTGGGATAGTTAACTACTGCATAATTAAATGTCTTAGAATGATAACATATGGGTTTACCGTGTTGTATCAACACTGCTCCCATGGCATAATCACTGGCATCCATTGGGATCTCAAATGGTCTTTGAAGATCGGGCAGTGCTAGTACTGGTGTTGTACTAATCTTTTCTTTCAAGGTGTCGAAGGCTTTCTACTGTTTGCCTCCCCACTGAAACACCTTGTTCAATCATGTTAAAGCATGTAAGGGAGCTGCAATTAAGGAAAAGTTAGAAATGAACTTTCTCCAATATTGTGCTACTCCTAAGAAGCTTCTAACTTCTGTAGCAGATTTGGGTTTAGGCCAGTTTACAATGACTACCACCTTAGAGGGATCTATCTTCAATTCACCAACCCCTACTATATGTCCCAAATAATTCAAAGATGTTTTGCCAAATTCACATTTTGAGAGTTTAACATAAAGTTTTTCTCTTTTCAAAACATCTAGTGTCTGCTTAACATGCTTTAAATGTTCTTCCCACGTTTTGCTAAATATAAGAATGTCATCCAAATATACAATAACAAAATCATCAAGAAAATGTCTGAGTACATCATTCATTATTCTCATGAAAGTAGCAGGAGCATTAGTTGTTGGGCAATTTAATTGCTTAAATTGCTTTCATTAAATTATCAACCAAGGATACTCGTAAGCTTGTGATGATGTCAGCAAAATATGTGCAGGAGTAGGTAGCTAACTCTATGTCTAACTAAATGATTTCTGATTCAATATAATATGCAAGGGAAGAGGCTCCTAATTGAGGAGGTCCTGGTTGTCCTTCCCTACAGTATTATAAATTGAAAATAAATCATTGATTACATAAAACCAAAAACTTGAAATAAAGACAAGAGAATTTTTTTTAATTATTATTCATATTCAAATAGAGAGAGAGAGACTAACTTAGTCCCCTTATTGTCCCCTCGTATACTGATCCAAACTAAATTACGATTCATTCATAAGCATAAGAAATGAAATAACTTGAAACTTAAAAGAAAAAGAATGAATTTCAATTATCATACAAATCAAATAGAGAGAAAGCCTAACTTAGACACTTGGTTGTCCCCTCATATGTTGATAATATTTTAATTTAAAACTCATTCATCAACCATAAACAAATCCTCAAACATCTAGGCAGTTAAATGAAATAAGATCTATTGCGAAATAAAATGTTTCTTTGATCCTTTTAGTGTGAGCTCAATTCTCTTAAGAACAAAGTGACAAGCTATTCCATATACTACATTAAGACAATTTATATCTAAAACTATAGAATGGAAATTTATGTAAAATGAAGCTTTATTCTATTCCATCATAAGTTGGATACATGCTCCAAGAGTCCTCTTTTTGGAATGGAGGAGGTGCTCCTATTTATACAAAAATATAAGCAACTAACTCATTAATGGGGATTCACTAATCCCTCATATGGTTACAACCAATATGAGACACATATTCCTTTAACCATGATTTTTCTCCATGAGATATGCTTGACCCCTATCCCAAATCTCCTTCAAATCTTCAAGAGAATTCGAATTTGAGTCTTGGAGGCCACATAAGAGTATCTTGGAACCTTCCAAATCACCTACACATGTCACCAAACTCATTCCACCTTTAGGTATAAACAAATACATGTTATTTTTCTAACTTTTAATCATAAATTCACTTTAAATGCATAAAATAAATAACTTTGGAAAATGAAACTATGAACCCATATGGTAATGAAAATATAATGATAATGTGATGAAATTAGGTGACACAATGACTTTTGTACCTACAAGACTCAAAGAAACATGATCATATAAAAATACTTTATGAAACGAAAATGCATGTATATAGGATTCAATCTTCCATCTCCAGGATTCTCTTCAAGGAAATTTGTAAACCAACAAGCTTGTAGATGAAGCACCCTTATCATTATTCTTCTTGATCCATTTTCAGTGTTGAAAAATGAGCTGGCAGATGGAGGGTGACTGTGTAATAGTGATGTGGTAGTGGGTGACATGGAAAATGGATGACGTGACATGTTGACTGATGATGTGGCAGTGAATATGCAAAATTGGTCATTGTTGTGCTGCCATGTGGTGGCAAAATTGTTGTTTAATTAATGTTGTGTCAAAATTAAAGAATAATTAACAAATTCCAATCCCTACAAGATTTGAACTCATGACCTCCATTATGTAATTTGAATGACTTACCAATAAATCACAAGTCACATTTATGAATTTAATGGAATTTTGGAAACTTTAATTATTCTAAAATGAAAATTGAAACAACTTGACAAGTGGCCAATCTAAATCCAAGATTTTTAGGAAATATGATTCAAAAATATTTGCCAAATCATTCATCATATCTTTTGAATTCATCCTTTCCAAGATTCTTAGGAAAATGAAATTCCAAAATATTTGCCAAATTATTTTTCATATCTTTTGAATTCATCATTTCCAAGATTTTTAGGAAAATGGAATTCCAAAATATTTGCCAAATTATTTTTCATATATTTTGAACTCATCCTTTTTGCCTAGAAAGTGTATTCTTTAACCAATTTTTATTCTATAAAAGCTTGGGAAATGTTATGAGTTTATATATATATATATATATATATATATATATATATATATATTTTGTAGGTTGTAAGAATGGAGAAAATCTCATCTTTGTAGCAAGAATTTTTTTTTTAATAATTAATATTTTTTTGTTATTTTATTATTAATTTTTTTTTATCAATTTTTTTTTTTAAATTTATCGATTGATTTGTTTTCTCTGCAGTTTGGCAACACTACTGGGTGGCTGGCCATGGCTCCGTGGCTGAGCCAATGGATGGCTGTGGCCTTGGCTGCTGGATTCATTTAATTGAAAAACCGTTTTTTTCACACAACCTCACAAATAACACTCCAAAGAACCCTAAAAATCTCTCAAATGGTTACAAATTTTGCAAAAATATTTTGTGATAAACATAATTCACCCTGTTCTGAGAAAAATCCATGTTTTAGAGTTTTCAGATTCGTTTTCATTTGGTCACAAAATGAATTTTAAAAATGACGTTTTTAACCTCTGCGAATTTGGCCTCTGCTCAATTAACTGCCGGGTGAACTTCGTTTTTTTCTTTTTTTTTAAATCAGGACAATGCACAACTATCTTTCATTTTTTCAAAATCATACATAACATTTGCAGCAATTTGTTTCCTTGGCTTCCATGAATTTTTATTTGTTTACTTTATTCCCATTTTCGTTTTTGTGTTTTTATTTTTTTTTATTTTTAAAAGAAACAAATAATGAAATATATATATATATATATATATATTAACAAAAGATATACTAACATGAAATCCTTTTTCTGATCCTCCAAGTCACACAAAGTGCAGGAGGA
The DNA here is from genome assembly GCA_031772625.1 of Pinus tabuliformis. Lineage (NCBI taxonomy): Eukaryota > Viridiplantae > Streptophyta > Pinopsida > Pinales > Pinaceae > Pinus > Pinus tabuliformis. The sequence goes on along the minus strand of CM062817.1, from coordinate 168,444,858 downwards.
GAGCATACTTATGAATTCTTTATGTAATTGAAATCTGAAATTTGAAAAGAAATATAAGAAGAATTTGATTTCAAACCTCAAATTTTAACTTTCTAAACTCCACTTGTTTTCCTTCTTCACAAATATCCCTTTGATTATAGATCTTCCTGCCAATGGTGAGTGAATGAGGTGGCTCTTACTATTCTATTTTGAGAACGAGATTTTTTCTGTTTTTAAGTGTAGGAGTATTTCCAATGAAGCCATTTATGGATCAAAATATCTAGTATGCTCACATCCAAATGAGAAAAATATACCTGAATGTTTACACGGATATGAGAGATCAATTGCACATTTGGATTAAATGCTAGGATTCGTTGAAGAATGGAAGAATGTTGTGGCCTAGTCACCTTTTGAAACCAATCTTCAATGTAGTCCTCATTCTCTTGTCTCTCCTCCAAATGCTTGAATATAATTCTAGATCTCCTGTCCATAAATGGATTAGTTGGAAACTCTTATAGTGAAAATATTGATTGAAATTTATGCATCCTATTTATCATGATTTATATATGTATCTAAAATGAGATTCAAAGCTAACTCCTATGTACACTTCTCCATGTTACTAAGATCTTGTTGTCACCAAGTCATCCTTTCAACATGAGTTAGTTTTTCCAAAGAAAAATATTAGTACTTAATTAAATTCCTAATGCCTAATCCCTTAGCACCATCCTCAGCAACGATGCCAAAATGTTGGGCAATTTAATTGCTTAAATTGCTTTCATTAAATTATCAACCAGGGATACTCGTAAGCTTGTGATGATGCCAACAAAATATATGCAGGAGTAAGCAGCTAACTCTATGTCTAACTAAATGATTTCTGATTCAATATAATATGCAAGGGAAGAGGCTCCTAATTGAGGAGGTCCTGGTTGTCCTTCCCTACAGTATTATAGATTGAAAAGAAATCATTGATTACATAAAACCAGAAACTTGAAATAAAAACAAGAGTAAGAATTTTAATTGTTGTTCAGATTCAAAAAGAGAGAGAGACTGACTTAGTCCCTTGATTGTCCCCTCATATACTGATCCAAACTAAACTAAGATTCATTCATAAGCATAAGAAATGAAATAACTTGAAACTTGAAAGAAAAAGAATGAATTTCAATTATCATACAAATCAAATAGAGAGAAAGCCTAACTTAGACCCTTGGTTGTCCCCTCATATGCTGATAAGATTTTAATTTAAAACTCATTCATCAACCATAAACAAATCCTCAAACATCTAGGAAATTAAATGAAATAAGATCTATTATGAAATAAAATGCTTCTTTGATCCTTTTAGAGTGAGCTCAATTCTCTTAAGAACAAAGTGACAAGCTATTCCATATACTACATTAAGACAATTTATATTTAAAACTATAGAATGGAAATTTATGTAAAATGAAGCTTTATTCTATTCCATCATAAGTTGGATACATGCTCCAATAGTCCTCTTTTTGGAATGGAGGAGGTGCTCCTATTTATACAAAAATTTAAGTAACTAACTCATTAATGGGGATTCACTAATCCCTCATATGGTTACAACCAATATGAGACACATATTCCTTTATCCATGATTTTTCTCCATGAGATATGCTTGACCCCTATCCCAAATCTGCTTCAAATCTTCAAGAAAATTCGAATCTGAGTCTTGTAGGCCACATAAGACTATCTTGGAACCTTCCAAATCATCTACACGTGTCACCAAACTCATTCCACCTTTAGGTATAAGCAAATACATGTTATTTTTCTAACGTTTAATCATAAATTCACTTTAAATGCATAAAATAAATAACTTTGGAAAATGAAACTATGAACCCCTATGATAATGAAAATATAATGATAACGTGATGAAATGAGGTGACAAAATGAGGATAAAGGTGAAAATGGAGTGAAAATGTATGCTAATTTGGCGGCCCAACATTAGTTAAGCCAAAAGGCATAACTAACCACTCATACAATCCTTGTTTTGTTTTGAAAGTAGCCTTCTATGCATCTTGTTCTGCAACTCTGACCTGATGATATCCACTATGCAAGTCTAACTTGGAAAAATAAATAACTTCCTTTAACTAGTCTAATAGATCATCTATGCAAGGAAGGGGATAACGAATTTCGATTGTTATCTTATTCAGCGCTCGGTAATCAATTCACATTCTCCACGAGCCATCTTTCTTTTTCACCAAAGCGATTTGAGACCCACATGGTGATGTGCTAGGTCTAATGAACCCCTTCTCGAGCAACTCCAACACCTGCTTCTTGATTTCTGCATTCTCTAAAGTGGACAACTTGTACATTCTGATGTTAGGCAATGGAGCATCTTGCTGCAAATTAATATCATGCACTATTTCCTTTTTGGGTGGCAGACCTTTAGGTTCTTGAAACAAGATATCATATTTTGAAACAACTTTTTGTAAATCAGCTTGCTGTTTAGCATCACAGCCCTCAAATACATTGGGCTTATCAGGTTTCTTTTCCTTTACAACCATCAGTAAAAATTGTTTACATGAATTTACAATTCGTTTCATCTGCCCTGAGTTTATGAGAGTATAATTATTCTTGAGCTTATGAGCTCTTACAATATATTCGATTCCATCTTTAACAAGGAGATACTTGTTCTCATCTCTATAGAAAATAACTTTTCTATCATACAAGTAAGGACTTCCTAAAACAATTCCACATATATCCAAAGGAACTATATCTAACTAAACCTCATCTACAAATGCTAACCCAAAAGAAAACTTAAGTTTATATTGTCTAGTCACTTGTAGTTGTGCTTTATCACTTAACCAACCTAATGGGTATGGTTTCTTGTGAGGTATAGTCAGTAATCCCAACTTATTTACAACTGCATCAAAAATTCAATTTACTTGTGAGCCACTATCAAACAAAGTATCAATCTTTTGATAATTGGAAATAACTCAAATATGGAAAAGCTCATGTCTTTTTCTCTCATTTTCTTCATTATTAGTGGATTGTGCAGAATTACTAGTAGATGCTTTAGAATTTTTACCTTTAATACCTGTGGCTGCAATTGTTGTTTCATCTCCTGAGTCTGACCCCAAATCTTTCTTAATGGTTGCAACAGTATTCTTCTTCTTACCCTCGAACTTCTTAGGTCTCAGCTCTGGATGCAGGATCCAACAATGCTCATCATCATGCCCATCCTTCTTACAGTGAGTGCATGAAGACTTGCTTTTCTGTGCAGTGTTGGCCTTCCTCTCTTTCCATTTCTGTTTTCTTTTCTCCTTATTCTTTCTTGCAATGGGCTTGGATGATCCCCCAACTTCTGGGTTCCCATTCTTTCCTCTAGCTTCTAGATGCCTAGCTTGAACTAATACCTCATCTATACTAGTGGGATTAAACATGAGGATAGTGTGCCTCATGTAGCTGTGTAGACCACCTATGTACTTCAACAGAGTCTCAGGTGAGTCTAAAGAAATTCCTAGAATCAAATATCTTTTCCTAAATTCTTGGGTGTAACCTTGTACACTTTTCCCTTTCAATTGGCGAAGAGTTTGCTAGCTCATCATGGTTTGCTGCATGTAAGCTAGTGGATAAAACTGCTTTTTGATTGCAGAAACAAATTCACTCTAGACGGAAAGAATCTTACCATGTTTCTTCATGTCAGCTTGTATCCTGCCTTCCCACCATACCAAGGCAGTGCCTCCGAGGCATAGGCTGGCCAGCTAAATCTTACTCTTGTCTGAGTCGATACTCTGCACTCTGCAATAAACATCAATTTGTCTGATTCAATTATCTAGCTTCTCTGCATTCAACTCTCCATCATATATTGGTAAATCAAATTTAACATCTAATTTAATCAAAGATGTCTTCTTTTTATTTTTAGGGCTATTAGGAGGTGCGAGAAAGTTTTCTTCTTTCCCTTTGCATTTTGAGTGGTCATGGAGGAGAGAATCTTCTTCTCCTTTATCTTGTTTGGAGCCTGATGAATCTTCATATTTATGTTTCCTAAAGTCCTTATACATTTCCTCTACCATGGACCTCATGGCCAGGAAACTATCTATAAATTGGGGGTCTAGTCCCAAGGGACTTTCTTCTAACATTTTCTTCTGAGGATAGGCTCTTCCAATTTCCGGGTTAGTTTCAACCAACTCTCCTTCTCCTAATTTAAGATTTGATCTAGTTAGCATTCAACAACAAAAACCTAGCACAAGATTGTCTAACCTTAAAACCACGAGCTTTGACACCAATTGATCTGAAATCACTCATAAATGACCTCAGGGAAATAATGAAGGTATTACAGACTCAAGTGCTAGGGTGTGCCTATGTTATTTTTATGCAATGGATCGATAAGATTGTGAAATACATAGACATTGAAACAGAAAGAGAACACAATAAGCAACACATAAACACAATAAATTTAATAAGGAGTTCACCCAATCTTCCTGGGCTACGTCTCTTGGTCCAGCGTTCAGTGGTGGCCTTTCTATTGTGTCTTAAAGTAGAGTTTTTACAATAAGGATCTCAATTTGACTCTCACTTAACAAATGATGATCAATAGGATTGTACCTGGATCCCCCAAGTCTCTAGAGTACACAGACTCCCCTTACTGAATCCCAACCTCAACTAGTCTCAGTGGTATGAATCCAATTTGGTACTCAATACCTAACAGGTATATACAGAAGAGTTGCTTGAACCTCTCAAGCCTTCTCTGGAGTTCACAGACTCTCAGACTCTCTTTGTCTCTGTTTTCTCAATGCTGCCTTTGCTCTGCAGGTCAGCTCGACTTCTCTATTCTATGCAATTCACTTCTTTCTTGCCTCTCAACTTTCTGCTTCTCTTTCTCTGCCTCCCTTACTCTTTGTCTGTTCATGGCTTAAAGCCAATCTGCTCCCTGACTGTTTGTTTCCGCTTCCCGACTCTCTGGATCTCCGGCCTCTGTCCGCTTGAATTCCCTTGCTCTGCATCATCATCACTTTGTAATGCTTCACAAAGAGGTGGCCACTTGTTTTTTCATGAACTGAGTGTCAGTTCTCTTTGAATGGTCGTTATTTCCGTTGCTCCAAGATTGCTCGCGAAACTGATTCCTCTACCAACTCATCGGTCATGCTGGACCTCAAATCTTATATGACTCAACCTATATCTCCATTGAATCTGGTCATCCGTCGGATCATTTCTCCACCGTTGATCTAGAGCCTCCAGATCCCACGGTCTCCGTCCATATTAGGCGGGTAAGTAGCATGCCCTTTACCCATCCGATGTGAGTGGTTTTCCCTCTCATCTGCTGGACACGTGTCACCCAGTGTATGGCATCGAGTGGGACTCAGTTGAACTCACTTACCGCTTGAAGCCCTTCCGATATCATACCGGTTTTAGCGCGAAACCCGCCTTCTGACGGAATCAACGATTTCCGTACAGTTTTATGCTTTTCCTCGTGACCGAGCGCTGGGGGCCTTTCCTTCACTAAGGGGGGCACCCTGCGATATGCGATTAGCGCTTTAGTGCTAATCGCACATCAAAAACTACCTTTTCTTTTGAATTTGACCTCTTGTTTTTCAATTTGTGCCAGTGCATGGTCACCATGGGCCAATGGTCTGCGTTCTTTGACCAAGGGTCCTCGTTGTTCCATGCTGACCAAAAATTCCCATTGTTTAGTGGTTATTTCTGATAAGCTCGATATCCATAAGATTTTGAAGCTTGACATAATTTGAAACAGTCATGAAAAATTAGAGAATGTTTAAGGATCCAATTCGAAGCAAGAGGCCATGAATCAAAATTAGATTTCTATTCAATTGTAGGACTGGGCTCATGTTCAAAAGTGTAGGATTTTATCTTTTCTCTCCTTCGGGAAATGACACCCTTGGGATCATAATGTTAGATATTTCCTTGGTAAAACTCCATATTTTCAAGTAATGCCTCAACTACCTTGAAGGCCTGCCTTGCATTCACAACAAAAGGCCCCATGGGCTTCCCCAATTTAAATGTATATCTTTTCTTTGTAGGAAAAAATGGAGTTGGTCTACATTGAGGCTCTGCCTAAAGGATTCTAGGGAAAAAATTATCATGGACATTGTTAAGGGACAAATTCCCCTAGGGTCTTTGGGTTGACACCCTAGCAGATCAAAAGTTGTCTATACAGAGAAACACACATTCCATACAGCCATAATGCTAATATAAGCAAAATATATGATAAGGGGAGTACCTGGGGGTCCTACGTTTGAGAAGATCCTTCCAGTGTCCAAACCCTCTTGAAGTTCCTTTTGCTCCTTAAACCTGCAAAACAATCAATTCAAGAAAAGTACAACAGTATATGGAGTAAACATCATAAAGAAATCATCTTCATAGTATCTTGAAAAGTAGTTAGTTATGCAATTAAACAACCTTTCATATATGAATCATAACATGGATATCATAAACATGAAGAAGATTTATATTAGGAACAAAGACAAGTGTTTCTTTTATTATAGACAAATAAAGTACAAAAAGGAATAATTTCACCTGATTCGTCCTTTCGCAGGCTCCAAGCGGAACCGTCCTCTGGATTCGTCCAGTCTCAAGCCTTTAACAAACTCCTTCCATGACTTACTCCATGATATCACAAGTAGTAGATAGACATCATCACACAAGGAAACAAGGGTTTCCTGTAAATGGGGGAAGTGCAGGAGGCACTAGGATCTTCAGACCTGGTCAGGGAAATCTCAGCATAGTAATATTTCTCTCTCTTCTCTCCTCTCTTAGGCCTTCCCATTGAAGCCTTTTTATACTTCTCCCAAAGTAGTTTTTTAGTTGGGAATTTGTTGGGAACAGTTGGGCCACGGGCACTAACAAGTAATCAGCAGGTAAAACCTGCGATCTCCGCCCGAAATTAAGGAGATTTATTTATTTTTAAGTGTTTTAAGACATATACACGGGTTGGGTATACACGGACCCACGTACACACGCATTTAACTCAGGGCACTGTCACATATAGGGAATAAAACACTGTTTTTTAAATTTGGAACCAGGTCTGGAAAGAGGAGTTGCCCTGGGCCATGAGTGTAGCGTCACAAACCTCAAGAGTGATATTTGGAGGTATAACAGATGCCCCCTAATATATGAGGTCAGAAGGGGTACATGATGGCCGAAATATATTAAGCAAGCTCATGGAAAGGAAATCTGTCAAAAACTGAGAAGGACTTCACCAGAGTTCAGCTTGCCAAGCCACAAAAGGAGATCAGAAAGAAACACTATCTGAGGCGGGCATACCCATGCTCAGAGAAAGTAAAGAATGTCCGCATATCAAGTACAAGCGGATCCACTAAGTATATAAGTATAAAGAACTAAAAAATACATAATGAATCATCTGATCATGATCGAACAAGTACATGTCTAAATATCACATATAAGAATGTCAATGATGCTGAAGAATGAATCGGATCACTGATATCAAAGACTGATCACAAAAGGTACCAACTGAACATGATGGAAGAGGATGGTACTACACTACAAACTCAGGTGCCAGCATATAGAATGTCGCCATGAATGACTGCAACATATAAGGTGGGGTGGTATCAACTAGCAACAACAAGAGCAACTGTCAAGTGTACCAATGAATGTTGATGCAACCTGAGGTCTTCACCGACCGCCGTGTTGCATTTCTGCACTATGGGAATAAATGATCTGAAGTCGACCATGTGAGAAATCATTTGATTACCGGTCATTGATGTATACCATTAACAAACGCGAGACTACTCACCGATAATGATAATGAGCGTCAAGGTACCCAGTACAATCGAACAAGTGTGAATAGATGAGCTGGAGTCGAACACCTGTAAGAATCTATCAATCAGGAGACAATGATGATTTCCCACTGTTGATAGTAAAGGATCTGCCACTAATGACTACAAACCCCAAGGTACTGCCAAATGGACTCTAGATCTTTGCCCCAGAGCAATGAGTCGGAGTCGATAGGGAAAGATCTGCTAGAAGGAAGGCATTAAGGCATCCTTCATCAATCTAGCGCGAGTGTAACTCGTAGGCCAATAATGTGGAATGAGTCAGACGAAAAAGATGTAGTAACCCAACTGAAGTACGTTTCCGGCGTACACAAGATGTAGCTAGCGCATGACAGAAACCCTCTGAACCAACCAATAATGAAAGCTGACACAGAGGCGAGGTATCCACCAATAGGGTCAAATGGAAACCAAGGAACTGCACGAATCCCAATGCGTGATAATGTAAGCTGATGTCAAACACAAGGGAAACCACTTAGTCAAAGACCCATGATACTGATCAATGCTGACCACAAGGTGACCTATCAATAGTGAAAATAGGGCCAGGGTGCAGCTCTAGGCCTGTCCTCAAAGCAAGATGTCGTCGTCGATAAGGACAAGACCTGCCAGCAAGAAGTCAATGGGGACCTTCTCAAACCGGCACGAGTAAAGGATCAATATAGCTGATGTGATGATAGACATGATACTGACAACCAAAGAATGCCGACTGAAAAAAATGAGTCAAGAGACACTGCAGAGAGGCCGACTCAGGCTAACTTCCCTTGAACAAAAGCATGACTCAATGTGACTATGTGGCAGCATATGATGACTCTGTATAAGTTCGTCACACAGGAGGCACGAGCGAACCCTCCATATGATTTGAAGAGATAACCAATCGGGGGAGAACTGACTCAATAACAAGGTTAAGGCATACCTAAGTCAAACTAAATCCCGCCCAAACGGAGGAGACTTTGCTTTGAGTGCTTTGTTCAAGGGCGACACGACTGACTCTAGCTGCCAACAATAAGTGGAAATATTGTCCCGTTCCCGCTCTTTTTGGAATATATAATTTTTTTGTCCTTTTCTTTTAAGCTAGAAAAAGAATAAAAGAATGCTATAGTATAGTGGAAGGAACGAGTGTTGGTGAAACAGATGATCTAGTTCCTGGGATTGGAACATTCCTATGCTCAATGCAGGGAGGTGAAAACTGGTCAATGACACTCAAAGGTGTGTTCCTTCCACGAGTCAAGGTGTGTCAAGTTGCAGAAGTTAAAGGTATGCAAGTTTGATTTTGCAGTCGTCATGGTCAAAAGTTGGCTTAAACACGAGTCCAAGTGAAGCCGGCTAAAGGCCAAAAGGTGCAAATGGTCAAAATGAAATGCAGTAGTACAACTCAACACAAAGGAGCCTCTAGGGTATAAGGCCAGAACGAAAGCGAAGAAGCAAAGAGGAATGAGTCTTCATCGCATAAGTCATGGCGAGACTACAGAGGACTCCCGAGCCTACTCAAATCGGAGCAGCATGGGCAACAAATGTTAGTGAGGTGCTAACTACGATGCCCATGTAAAGGATGGCTTCTACCATCGTGTCATGATTTAAAGAATCGGTGAGTGAAGATGGTTTATGAACCATAACACGATGGGATCGACCCTATGGCAAATGTATCGACAGATGGAGGCTAGTATGCATAATGCAACAGAAAAATGGCTTCCCTAACCTATATGCCAGTGAGAAAACGATACTTGCCATGACGGGTCAGCAATCATGGAACTGTCTCGAAACCGTCGAAAAAACGTCCAAAATGTCCTGAAAGTCAAACCATTCTCGACATTCCAAGCTCCCGAGTTAAAAGTTACATGAGACCAAACAAAATTATGTTTTGAAAAAATTTTGCATTTTCAAAGTCTATAAAAGAGTTTTTGAACTCACCATGTTCACAATTTGAGTTTGAGAGCAGAGAGGTGGAGCAAAAGGAGCAAACTTTTCCATACGCCAAATTCAACCGTTCAGATTCTTCCAAAATCCCCAGGTAACTCTTATACTTGACTTGCAATCAATTGTGACTAGTTTTAGAATTTTTAATTTATGTTTTACCGTTGAATCTTTTGTCAAAAATTTCACCACGGCGTATATGCAGGTTGGAAATATGAATCCCGCGTACACGCGGGCCCTATACGCGACTGTGTGCAAATGGACCCGTGTATACGCCGCGAACACTTGGCGAGAAAGAGAGCATACCTCAGTGGATGATGAGGTCATGAACGATCCTAATGCTTTGGATGCCTTACGGGGATGTCGTTTGCTAAAATTCTTCAAATTGCCAAATATGAAAGCAAACACACGTCTGCTTGAGATGCTCATTGATTACTGGAGTATTGATGATGATGCATTTATGATTGACCAGATGCCACTCAGGATAGAAGTGGATGACATTTATTTCATCACAGGCCTTTCCCGAAGGGGAGAGGTAGTACATTCCAGGGGCAAGACACGAGGCAGTCTCTCGATCGAGGACTACGTACATATCTATTGCCCGGGACATCCAAAAAAGGTTGGAAGTCAGATTTCAATCACACATGTGGAGAGTTTATCACTGAGGATAATCCTGTTCACCATAGCTAGAGTGAACGGATCAGCTTCTCTGCACCAGGCATCACAGCTAACCATGAGCTTGGCAGTAGACTGTCTCACCACCATGTTTGACTGGTGTACTCCTCTTCTAGCCAGCTTGAAAAGCCAGCTCACTTCCATCAAGAGAGGGCAGACCAAAAACTTCAGATATGGGACTATTTTGTGTTCTTTCTTTTTTGAGAGGGTCCCTGCACTCCGCCCTAGGGTAGCGGTTTCCATCAGCACCCCACGAGATCCACGCATGGGCAGGTGGGCTGACCTGATGAAATGTCTAGGAGGTGGGGACGTCCCACGGACTGCATTTGACGATGACTTCTTTTCCTGGTGGGATCAGCAGATCATCGCCATAGATGACTACCCTTATGCTGGGTTGGATTTCCGAGGAGATCCCGATCTAGTATTACCACCGACCGCAGCATGGGGTGACATTGGTAAGTATTTTTTAATTTTATGATTTTTTTTGGATTTTTCAAATATAATAATGAATTTTGAAAAATGTTTTTGATAGGATTCAAATAACTAATATGATGATCATGTTCCAGATATTGGGCCGGTACGACTAGATGAGTTCCCACAGCACAGACATCGTGGCCGAGGGGCCAAAGAGGCAGCTGCAGACACAGAGCAACTACTTCACATAGTCCAGCGGCACTTGGTGAGACTCACTCATGGAGTACCGATGGCGGCGATAGAGGATCTTCCTGAGGATATGCAACATCATGTGGTTGGCATGCCACGTGACTGGGTTCGCACTTTTAGGCGTGTGGCCAATGTGATAGCTACCTACTTAGCCGCTCATCCTGAGCCGGGGCATTAGATGTACTAGACATGATTATGGGCATTTGAGTCCCAATTTTGTATATTTTTTGGACAGACTTATGTACACTCGAGATGTTTTATGATATATATATATATATATATATATATATATATACAGTTCGACTTTTGGATGCTTGATTTTATTGTGATGAATGATTGGTGTGCCAATCTAATGCTTGATTAGTGATAGAATCAGCTAACCAATTATGAGATCTTGGAATGTGCAAATAATTAATATAAGTAAATGATCTTTGCAACAACCTCACCCTTAAATACTGGTGATATAAACATGGATCCTTTACTCGATAAATGTTATTCAATTGTGACACTATCAATTATGAATCAAGATAAACTACCAACGAGTCGATTCCGTGAGAAATTGCCTCGGATAGTAAATTAATGACGATAGTATACTCAGCCATATTATTTGAAGTGGGATCAATGCATACTCCCCTTGATACCATCAACTAACCATTCGGATAATAGAGTACGCAAGCTGCAGAAGCGAGGTTCCGAGTGTTCCGAATAGCACCATCGGTGAATCCAAAATAGACCAAGTCATCCATCAACACCTGCCATGGCAGACCAAAAAGTGTTGATATCAAAAACTCTCGATGAGATATGTACAAATATACATAATGTACAAAGAAGCCATTGCCTAGTTACTACTTAAGAAAAGTACTTCTTGAGGTAGAGCCCGTTCCGAGGCTCAACCAACTTGTTTCCTTCAAAATCGATTAACTCATACGACCCTTTTCCTAAAACTTGTTTAATAATGAAGGGACCATACCACATAGGCTTAAACTTGCCTGCCCCCAAGGTGTCCTTATCTTGGTCATAGACCAAGACAAGGTCACCTTTAGAAAAGACTCGAGGACGGACAACTTTATCATACTGCGTTTTAACCCTTTTCTTATGAGCCTCATTCATCGTGGCAACATCTTGACGCTGCTCATCGAGATGTTCCAAATGAAGGAGGTGCTCTTCGAGACTAGAAGTCTCTGGAAGGAGCTCAACATCTAACTTAAGAGATGGAATTTCACATTTGATAGGAAAGATAGATTCCATCCCATAAATTAACTGAAAGGTGTAAAACTAGTAGCAGTCTTCACGGAGGTTCGATATGCCCAAAGAGCCGGATACAACATAAGATGCCAATTGGACCGATTTTTGTCGATTGTCCGTTGCAGGATCGTCTTAAGAGTTTTGTTGACTGCCTCGACCTGTCCATTGGCCTGAGGATAATAAGGAGATGAATGTTCTTGCTGGAAACCCAATTTAAGAGCCAATTCAGACATTAGTTGATTTTGGAAATGACTGCCATGGTCAGTGACAATCTCTCTCGGGATACCGAATCTTGAGATAATCTGATTAAAAAGGAACAATGCTGCCATTTCACTATCGTTTTTATAAGTGGGCATGGCCTCGGCCCACTTCGTAAAGTAGTCTACAGCCACGATAATGTACTTGTGATTCGCTGCTGAAGGCGGATTACAAGTTGTAAAATCGATACCCCACTTAGTAAAAGGACCGACAGTGACAACGGGAAAAAGAGGAGTTGGATGTGCGTGCATATCTTGAGTATAGATTTGACAGGGGTGACAGTGTTTGACCGCTTCAACACAGTCTTTGAAGAGCGAAGGCCAAAAATAGCCGGCACGCAAGATACACTGGGCTATAGCAAGCCCTGATAGATGACCACCACAAGCTCCATTGTGGTAGTCATTGAGCACTGACTCTGCTTCCTCTAAGGTTAAACAACGCCGAAGGATTGAATCAACCCCTCGACGATATAATGTATCACCTATAATAACATAGTTCTTGGCTAGGTGACATAGTTTCCGACGTTCATCCTTAGGGAAAATAGAGGGAAACTTCCAAAGTCTGGAGATAGACAATGATATCTCCATACCAAGGGTCAAGTGAAGAGATGAGGAATAAATGTTCGTCGGGAAAACTTTCCTCATAAATAGTGTCCTCTCCACAAGGCAGCTCGAAAATTAGCTTGGCAAAAACCATGGATTTCTTAGACTTGGCAGACAAGAGCTCAAGATCAAATTCTTGTGAAATAACTATCCATCGGTTATATTTTCCCCTAATCACTCGCCTACTGAGGACAAACTGAAATGGATTGACTGCCACTAAGACAAAAGTTTTGCGTAGCAAGATATAATGACAGAGCTGCTGGACAGCATGGAAAGTTGGCAAAGCCAACTTCTCAACTAGAGAATAGCGAAGTTCAGGACCTATTAAGCCTCGGCTCAAATAATAAATCACATGCTCTATGAGAGCATCATCTTCTTGAACGAGAACCATACAATGGTTGACTCTGCTGCAGCGAGATATAAAAGGAAGTCCCTACCATAATCCGGTGGACTCAAAAGCGGTGCAGAGACTAATTTCTTTTTCAAGGCATCGAACAACCGCTGCGCAAAGTCGTCCCACACGAATGGAACTCCTTTGCATAGCAAACGCATAAACCCTTTAGTGATCTCGGCATAATTTGCTATAAGCCGTATTAAGAAATTAGCCTTCCCTTGAAGACTTTGAAGTTTTCAAATTGAGGACGGGGGAGGCAACTGAATTATTGCCTCAACCTTGAAGGGATCAACCCAAATCCCTTCATTTGATACAATGAACCCTAATAACCGACCGGATGTAACCACGAAAACGCACTTGTTGGGATTCAATCAGATTTTATAAAAACGACATCGTTCAAAAACCAATCGAAGATGACTAGGGTGATCAGTTCTCTTTCAAGAACGAGCAGCGAGATTGTCCAAGTATGCTTCGATAATATGTTTAATGTCGTGGAAAGCATATGACATGGCCCGTTGGAAAGTAGCTCCAACATTTTTAAGACCAAAAGGCATCTTTCTGTATGCAAAGGTACCCCAGGGACATATAAAAGTTGTCTTATGTTGATCTTCAGGACGGATAGAGATCTGATTATAACTGGAAAAACCATCCATGAAGGAAAAAATCTCATTACCCGCACACTCGTCAATAATCTGATCAATGAATGGTGTGGGGTAATTATCTTTTGGACAGGCCTTATTTAGGTCTCTAAAGTCGATGCATACTCGGATTGTTCCTTGCTTTTTATCCACAGGGACTGGATTAGAAACCAAATCAGTAAGAGGAATAGGGTATATGAAACCCGCCTTGAGCAGCTTCTCTACTTCAACTTTAATGGCTGCTGCTTTCCTAGGATTAACCGGTCGAAGCCTTTGACAAACCGGCTTGGCATTTTCATACGTCTTGATCTCATGTTGAACTATAGATGGATCAATGCCAGGCATTTCTTCATAAGACCAAGCGAATACATCTCAAAATTCCTTGAAAAGGTCAGTGTAAACTTGAATTTCTTCAGGGGAACATTCGATTCCGATGAAGATATTCTCGATCACGTTAGGGTCCCTAGAGATGTTTATGGATATCGTTTTTGGAATCACCGACATATTACCTTTGGCACGAAAGTGTGCTGGAGCCAAAGGATTTGATATCGTACACACATCACTAGTAAAGAGCTTGGAGAACCTAGATTCTACTTCTTGCAATGGAGGAAGAAAGTATGAACGATGGTGTAAGTCTTCCCAAGGTTGATCTATACCCATCATTGCTTCTTCGGAAGGTAAAACCATATCTAAGTAGTCCAGGGCGGAGGTAGAATCAAGGGTCCAGGCCGGGGCCACATCACCATCTAGCTCCTCTTCAGAAAAAGGAGTAGAGTGGTCGTCTGCAGAGTTAACAATAGATTGATATCTAAGCTCAGCTGCAGACATAGGGAATGCCATTCCATTAACTTTTCCTTCAGCTAATGTGGTCGTAGGTGAAGGTAAGGTCCAAGGGTCTGAAACGTAATGAGTTCGAAAAAACTCTTGTTGAGGAGACTCCTTAGATGATGAAATGACATTGATTCTAGTGATAGGAGAGGGAAAATCAAAGGTACCCATCAATGAGGAATACATCCCAACTCTTATATTCTCAGTAGGCGGATGAGGGTTATCCACTAAAGGAACAGTAGAGTTAGAAGTTGCTTGAGGATCGACTGGACAATAATCCAATTGATCAACCTTAACGATTTTCCCTTCATGAGGAAAACAAATGACATGAAACGGAGTCGAAACAACGACGTCCATTTCCTATACCCAGTTCCTTCCTAAGAGGAGATTGTACTCCAGGTTAGCATCAATGACTTCTACTTCAATATTAACGACCTTCTGCACAACACATATGGGAAAGGCCGGGATAATCCCATGCGGCTTATGAGAATGCCCATCAAATGCAGTCAGGAGGGTAGGTGAAGGAACAACCGAAGGCGATCCAATAGCCTTCCAGCATGACATCAACATGACGCACGTGGAAGCTCCTTCATCAATAACAGTACTAAAAATGTTAATTTTCCGGTATGTAGACTTTATTTGGAAAGCCATATGATGAGGGAGTCACTTTTTGACATTTAACATGTCGAAAGTGAGCACTAAAGAGTTAGTTGGATCAGTTGCCCCAAGCACCGAAAGTAAAGCACTACGTTGAGCTGGACACGACTAGAGAACCTCTAAAACGGACATGGCGCATGGAATCTAAGCCAGATCCTCAACGATGGAGTAATTCCGGGTGGCCCTACCATTAGGATTAATAGTCACGCGTTTAGTGGAACCTTTCGGTATCCACAATATAGTCTCGACAGTGGGTCGCTCAATATGAAGGTTGGTATTTCTGAGAGCAGTTTTGTCCTTGGAAGTTTCGGCTTCACCACAATCACATAACTGAGTGGCCACATGGACATTGGAACCCATCATGAAAACATTTTATGACTTTTCCCCTTCCTGGTTGCCCCCTGCGGAGGTTCCAGGGTTTGAACTCGCGCTAGCAAGAAGTTGTTGCCCTTGGGGAAAAGGGTTGGTTAACGCAGCTTGAGAACTAGAAGTCCCTTGCTACCCTAACAAGTGCTGAGTGTCTTCAATCTTGGGGCAGAGATGAGTTAAATGGTCTCCACCGCATAACTTGCATGGAAACTTGACTTTCTTTTTTGACTCATTTCTACCACCACCAACATTGTTGCTAGGATTATTTGCATCAGTCTTCCCATCTTGACTCTTTTTCTTACCTCGTCCTTTCTTCTTCCCATTGGAATTTTGATTTCCTTTGGGGTTGGTAGATTGGATGGCATTGACTGAAGAGGGTTGGGAAGACGAAGGGTTAGACGATGTGACTTGGTTGTTAGGAGCAGTTTGCAAAGACAACTGCTGTAATTGGCTCAACAAGTTCACCGCATTTGTGTCTACCGATCCAACGATACCATCCGCATGGGGACTTGGCTTCGACTTGGCTATATCAACCTTAGACCCAGGAGCATCTGGCAAGATTTTTTGTAGGATCCCAGACTGAGAGTAAATCAATTCTAATTGCTGGGCCCTAAAAATAGCTTGCTCCTCAGAATAGACTCCGGACATGGAGACATCCTTAGAGATTTCAGGTTGTAAAGATTTCAAAAACCATTCGAGACGGTATTTCAGAGGGATTTCGGCTTTAATGAGCCTCTTTCTTCGTCTCCATTCTTGAATATGGTCAGAAATGTGAGTTGTCGTGTCCTGACAGAAATTGGCCAGAAGTTTCGGCATCATAACGGACGGGCAACTGGAAATGATTTAAGAAAATATTAGCTAAGTCAGCGAAAGATGTAAAGCTGCCCCTTGGCAACTCTATATACCACTTGGCCGCATTACCAATCAAGGTGCATTGAAAAAGTCTCAACCTAATCGAGTCATCAATAAGGGAGTTTGATGAGCACCACAAATGGAATGTGGTTACATGGTCGCCTGGGTCTTCACCGCCCTTCCCTTCGAATTTTGGAATATCTAAAGGGAGTTTGGTCTTGTCTAGGTCGGGTTGTATTTGATTGGATCGTTTGTTAATTTCGTGAGATCTGGCAAGTTCAAAGTTGCCAGAAAAGGAAGCCTAGGAGGACCTTGGGGGTTCCACCCTGACTGGGCGGAGCTCCCAAAGTTCTGAAAAGATTGGCCTAGATTTTGAAAGGCACCAGGCTGCCTAAAGTATCCAGCAGAACCAGCTGAACCAAAAGGAAAGGCTTATGATCCAGCAAAACTCGAAGTTTGACCAACTCCGGCCGCAAAACCTCCATAACTGGTGAAGCTTCCTCCTAAAGGATTATAAGGAGTGGATAACCCTTGATAAGGATTCCAAGTAGTAGCTAAGGGAGGAATACTTCGAAACAAACTAACTGTGGAGTACGACCCATTCCCTTGTTGGCCGAAAAACAGATTCCTAGTTCCCATGCCACTAACCGCAGGGTTAGTCCAACCTTGGAAAGGATTGCTGCTTTTTCCTGTAGAAGAAAAAGGCATAGATCCTACTGTCGGGTTGGAATGTGGTATATGACCACTTCCGAAAGGAAAACCCTAGAATGAAGCTGATCCACCCATCATGGATGTGGAGGCACTAAACGGAACTGATGGAATACCTTGTGAATGGGTGCCAAATGGGAAGAATCCAGTACTAAAATCATTGGCTTGGGAATTTCCACTCGTAGAAGGAATGGAGGTAGACCCAACAAAAGGTGTACTAGCAAAAGACCCAAATAAATATGCAGAGGGGTTGGAAATAGTTCCTCCCCCTTGTACTGATGTTGGAGTCTGCATAGTTGTAGCACTTGTAGTAGAAACCATGCTTCCAGTAGTGGTCATCGATGGTAAGTGCGTAGTGTAACCTGGACTTGACACTCTATGTGTCGGAGTCCCAATGTATCGTAATACTTTTGGATAGCTAGAAGGTAAGGGAGAATTCGGAGCCGCTAACGACTCTTGAAATTCTTCTACTTCTATGTTATCTTCCGTCTGAAAGAGAACTCGAGAAAGAACTGGAGTGTTCCTCTCTTGTTCTGTGGAAGTACCAGGCCTATTCTGAACACTAATGCCCCCGAGAGGAGGATCAATCCCCAATGCGTCAGCTGCCACGGGATGAAACCCACCGGCAGTATTACCTCTGCGCCTTCTAGGAGAAGGCTCTAAACTTGGTGGTGAAAGACCATGAAGTCTTTGAGACCATCTAGGTGATCGGTCAGCCACTTTGAATTTTTTATTAAGATCTAGCTAAAGACTCAAAAAATTGAAAGCTAGGCCAACTAGGAGCATAGAGCACACACTAAAAAGTCCCTAAAAGATATTAGCCAGTTAAACAACTTTCGAGTATTTACGCTCTGGGTGATGAGGACCGGACACCAAAATACCAGAAAGTGAAGTAAGGGGCCTTCTGAAGATAGTCTGGGATAATGACGGCTCAGTCTTATCAGTGAAGGTAACAGAGGAAGTTACGCTGACCTCCTAACAACAGCCTGCGCCGGTGCAAGCCCCCAAGCTTCGCAAGGGTGCCCTCCAATAGTGCCGTTGAGAGTGATATAATGTCGACCTTAGGTGCCACGGGATTCCCCTCCGTAGCCACCTGTGTAGATCCCTAGGAGTAGCAACTAAGGTTACCAACTCGTATCAGAAGCCAAGCGGAACAGTCTTGAGGTTAGATCCAACAAGTAGGAGAGGGGGTATCTCTCTTCCCTATCTTCAAAAACCCTCGTGTTTAACTCCTAGATCCAGAGCTTTCCTGGTCTCCCTAACGCTATTGCATTTTCACTCACTATTCAGATTCATATGTTTGACAGTTTAAATGGCCTTGGAGAGTTATCTCTCCACTCGACTAATCCAAGACCCTAAAATATCCTAAAACTTGTTGGTGTGTCTAACTTGACAATTATAAAAAGTTCTAGTATATTTTAATTAGCGCTTGTTTTTAAATGGGTTGTTCTTTAAGTCAAGGGATAAGCGGAAGTGAAACTAGTGGTGTTTTGACGCAAAAGAAATTAATAAAAACCAAACTACATGCAAATGCACTTGTTTTCATTTTTCGATGAAAGAAATTTCTACTAGGTTCAGAGGAACTTCAAAAAACAAAAAAAAATTCTTTTCTTTTTTTTTACTCACGCTTCCTGCTCACAAAAGTTAACAAAACTATGGATGCCTAAAAAGATGTGCAACTCTATCCTAATGCAATGAGTACATGTTGATGCAAGACTTAAGACTACTCTAAATCAAGAAATGAAAGTTACTTGTTTATCAATTTTTAATTTGCCACTTAAAATGTTTAGATGGAATATGAGTTGCTATCACTCATTTCGTCTAAACACTAAAAAAAAGTTTCAAGACAAACAAAAATGCACTTTCATTCACTAAAAGGAAACTAAATCAAAACAAATTTCAAGAAAGCAAAACCAAGTTTTTCAAAAAGTTTTCTTCAAAGAAAAGGAAAAAACATCTTTTCAAAAGTGCTCTCAACCAGACTGAAACTTTATGATTGAAAAAATCGGCACCAAACACTTTGCAAGCTGACAACACAAAATGGATGAAAACTCAACAACAAAGATGTGTTTCGAGATGCTTTTAACAATCAAAAGCAAAAATGAGAGGCTTGGCAACAAAGACCAAAAGATCAAAAATACAATTTTCAAGAAAGTGTCAATCAACAACTTTCGAAAGCAAGAAAAGTAGATGGTCACAAAAATGTAGTTTTAACAAGCAAACACAAAAGGTCACCAAAACAAGATTTGACACAAAGACTGAGATCAGCCTTTCTGCTCTGACAAAACAGAGCAACCAAGACTCCTAACAAGAAATCTTGTGTGCTTAACAAAAACGATGACGCTTGCAATAAAACCAATAAGACCAACACTTTCCAAAATCAGAGAGAATTTGAAATCAGATACTTGCTGTAAAACTAAAAACTGACACAGAAAAGTAACTGTTCAGGACTGAACCAGACCAGCAGACAGACCTTTAGAAACAAAAAGATTTGAAAAATCTTGAAAATTACAAGATATACGCGACTGTATTGATGTACAGTTGCGTGTATACATGACTGAGCCTAAGGAAACCTGCGTATACGTGGGTTAACTTAAGGAAACATGCATATATACGCTTCTGTAAACAAGAAAAACAACGTATATAAAAGATTTCAAGAAAAAACAAAAAACAGTCTGAAGAAACTGACCAAACTTACAATTCAAGTTCCTATAGGAATAGACTACACAGTAACAGCAAGCAAACAGACAGCTGAGCCCTGATTGGCTTGATTAAACCCAAACTAGGAACAACAATACTGTTGTCCCCAGTGGAGTCGCCAATTCTGTTAAGGGACAAATTCCCCTAGGGTCTTTGGGTTGACACCCTAGCAGATCAAAGGTTGTCTATATAGAGAAACACACATTCCATACAGCCATAATGCTAATATAAGAAAACTATATGATAAGGGGCGTACCTGGGGGTCCTACATTTGAGAAGATCCTTCCAGGGTCCAAACCCTCTTGGAGTTCCTTTTGCTCCTTAATCCTACAAAACAATCAAATCAAGAAAAGTACAACAGTATATGGACTAAACATCATAAAGAAATCATCTTCATAGTATATTGAAAAGTAGTTAGTTATGCAATTAAACAACCTTTCATATATGAATCATAACATGGATATCATAAACATGAAGAAGATTTATATCAAGAACAAAGACAAGTGTTTCTTTTATTATAGACAAATAAAGTACAGAAAGGAATAATTTCACCTGATTCGTCCTTTCACAAGCTCCAAGCGGAACTGTCCTCCGAATTCATCCAGTCTCAAGCCTTTAACAAACTCCTTCCATGACTTACTCCATGATATCACAAGTAGTAGATAGACATCATCACACAAGGAAACAAGGGTTTCCTGTAAATGGGGGAAGTGTAGGAGGCACTAGGATCTTCAGACCTGGTCAGGGAAATCTCAGCATAGTAACCTTTCTCTCTCTTCTCTCCTCTCTTAGGCCTTCCCATTGAAGCCTTTTTATACTTCTCCCAAAGTATTTTTTTAGTTGGGAATTCGTTGGGAACAGTTGGGCCACGGGCACTAACAGGTAATCAGCAGGTAAAACCCGCGATCTCTGCCCGAAATTAAGGAGATTTATTTTTTTAAGTGTTTTAAGACATATATGCGGGTTGGGTATACACAGACCTGCATACACACGCATTTAGCTCAGGGCAATGTCACGTATAGGGAATAAAACACCATTTTTTAAATTTTGGACCAGGTCTGGAAGGAGGGGTTGCCCTGGGCCATGAGTGCAGCATCACAAACCTCAAGAGTGAGATTTGGAGCTATAACAGACATGAACACAAGCAGGTGGTAAGGAGGGAGCTCACACCCGTAGAACCTAATTTCTATATAATTATCATAAAGATACCAGTCCCCCACCCTAGTGTCTTGCTAAGTTGGATAAGCTCTTTTTTCGGGCGGAAAATTCTAGGTGGAGAGACACCATGGATGATCCTATATGAAATGGCCATATAGGTTGATATGAACTGAGAGTAATGACCAACGTTTGGTCTTCTCCTAGCCACAACATCCCAACTAAACACGAAATTCCTTTGTTTGTTGTGACTAATCACGCTTAGACCCAAACAATCGAACTCATTGACGTGGGTGTACACGAACACATATAATAGTAGTGAATAATATCATAAATAAGATGTGGTGAGAAAGTGATGTAGCTGAAAGCATATGGCTATAGATAGGTAGGCCGAGATGTCGAACAAACAATCACGATGCATCATTTTGTGTAGAAATCCTAAGACGACTTTATTGGTCTTATTGGCATCATATTTCCTAATAAATACAAAATTATAGATAGGATGGGTTGAATGGATTCAATGAAGAGGGTGACTGGGAAGCTTTCTAGATGAGGTACAGATTGCATGCCCGAGATTAAGATCCTTTTCAAGAAGGACTGTTGTTCATCGGGCGAAAGGGTAATATAGTGATATACTAGGGTGACATCAGTAAATGACTACAACCCAGAAGAGGTGGGGAAGATTAGGGATTTCTGGATCAATTCAGGGGTTATTTCAAGTATTTTGGTCCTAGAGGCAGAAACGAAGTAGTTTTTCTCATCAATGTATGTTGTAGTAATCCAGGAGACACATTTTGGGAAGTGACGTACATAAGGTGTGACTTGATAGTATAGAAATGAGTCAACTACTCATAATGTGTCTTCCCCCCTGGCATGATTTATGAACAGGTCAAAATGGAGGTCGAAGAGGTGGTAGGCATAGGCCGGGTCGAAAATTTGGGCCTCGGTGTCCATTAGGGGTTCAAGGTCAGAAGAGGACTTGATTTCACGCATTTTCGGGGTTTCAAGTGTTGTCTTATTCATTTTACGAGCAAATACACAAATTACAAGTGGTCGTGGATGGTAGGTTACCTAGTTTCCATAGGTGAAGTTGAAAACGATGTTGGGAGTAGGTATTTAGGTGTTTCGGGTGCTCGAATGGGAGTCCTGTGCAGACGACTGACATGGAGGAGTGTGTCGGGAACTGAAAGTGACTTTAAGGAAAAGGAGGCAGGAACATGTCACTTTATAGTAGGTAGGGAAATGGTAGGATGACGTGATGGTGGCATCAGAATAGGGGACACACGTATCACGGTGAGATTGGTCAGGGGAAGGAGACATGTGGATGGGAGTGGGGCCACTGAATTACCTCTTATCGTAAATACCATGCTTTCTTGACAAAAGGTGCTAGTGGGTTGGCCCGCCTGGCTTGTGGTCCCAATCGTACTTTGGTGGGTCGACCAGCATATGGGTAAGTCCCGCACTCATCCCCTCGTAATGGATTTAAGTTGTCGGATCAAAGATCCGACTTTTCAACTCTGGGGGTTCATGCAGGCTATCTTCCGCACAAGTTCAATCCCCTGATCTAATTCAGGAGCACTGTTGGTTGGAGATGAATGGTGATTAATCCAAAAGCTTCTCGACCTTTAACTGATCCTTATGCCCGTATAAATTTTATTACCTGCCTTCATTGCTGCTCGGTCAAGATCCTAATGGGTACCATGCTACATTTTTTATTCTTACACCTGAGCACTCGACTTCAACATTTATCCCTTAGTCATGCTTTAACCAAATTTTGATTTGTGAGGCCATACTGATAACCCTTTGTTTCCCTTTTGAAAAATTTAGAAGAGTGATAATAGAAAGGATGCCATGTCAACCCCCATTATGCATGAAAAATGAGATATCCATATGATTATGATGTAGAAGATTCTAGATGAGTCTATATTGTAACTTTGATTAAGTGTTGAGGTAGTCAAACGTAACCAATAATAGGCTATTGGGTTGTGTAATAATAAGTCCACTAGGAGGAAAAGGGGTTCTATTCTTTCGAGTGCATTTGTTCCATAGTTGAGAAAAAATAACCAAGATGGATAGGAGGTAGAGCACATAGAGAGGATTTATGCATTGTAGCAGCCCATGGGCCATAGGCCATACTTCTTTGTACTCGCATCCATATTTTCATTCAAATAAAGAGAGTGGAGTGATCTCACCTTCCCACTGCGTTTTTCTCCCAAAAGGGTTTCCCGGAGCATATCTTGTGTCAAATGTGTGTGTGAGATTTTATTTCACCATTCTCTATTTTCTGCATGATTTTTAATTTGCATGCATGCAATATTATAAATAAATATATAGATCTAAATATCTAAGGAAACTGTAATAGTGTAGAATTTCAGATTTTAAATATGATTTTATCAGATCTATTATGACAAGCTGTCCAATGGAATATCCACGACAGTTTACAGATCAAAAGTTGAAGGACATGGGGTGGGATTTGATCAACTTATCTGTAAATATGTTATAAAACCATTTAATATAAAGGGGTGCAACCACATGTTCAACTAGTACCTCAAGGTGCCCCATGGCTTTAATCTAAGCCCTCATAGAAATTGAACCTTAACCAATGAACTCCACCAAATGAGCTATCCCTTGGGGCTTCTAAAATTTATTATATGTTATTAAACATTATTTATTAAATTTAAATTATCTTATATAATTTGAAATTATTAATAATATTGGGTATTATATACTTATAAAATTTTATTGTAATTTTTATAATAGTTATATTTTAATGAGAAATAGTGATTTATAAATAATCTAATAATTTTTTATTTGCATGATAAATTGTTATTGTTATTATTATTATTATATGCAACTTTATTTTTATCATTTCCATGCAATAATTTATTACAAACTCTTAATACTTTTATTTAGGAAAATTGTAAAATTTAGTCATTTCATATAAATATTTTTTTTTTATAAATTCTCAAATTTATTTTAAATTCCAATTTATTTTAATTATAAATCCAAATTTCATTTTCCCTACTAAATAGATTGATTATAGTAATATATAAACAAGGGTGATAGTTGCATAATAGCATAGACCCTACCTCTTTGTGCAAGGTCTGTGTTTTTTCATTATTTGAGAACACTCCATTTTTGTTGTTATTTGAGAATGCTGCATTTCCACAAACCACATATCTGCACTCCATACAATGAAATATAAACCCTGATATATTCACACTTTTCAATCATTATAGCAATTTCTCATAACCACTTAAGTTATAGAGTAATTAGTCATGTCTTATCTAGTGAGAGGCAATATTATACATCAAGCAAATGCATACCCATAAATTTATATTAAGCAACTAGATTAAATGAAGGCAATGCAAACACCCAACAATATTATATATCAACTTCTTCCACACCTTCACACTTGTGCATATCCGCACTCCACACAATGAAAGCTTTATCCACACAATGAAATATTTTTTTCGTGCAATGGAAGCTTCGTCCGCATGATGAAATCTTCCCCCACCCAATGAAAGCTTCCTCAGCATTTATGCATCTCTACACTCCATACAATGAAATATAAACCCTAAGATATGCACACTTTGAAATCATTATAACGATTTCCCCAAACCTATGAAGAAATAGATTAATTGGACATGTCTTATCTAGCGAGGGTAATATTATATATCAAGAAAATGCATACCTGGAAATTCATATTACGTGGCTGGAATAAATGGAGGTGAGGCAATCACTCATCAATATTATATATCAACTTCTTTTGCACCTCCACACTAACACATATCTACACTCTTCATAATGAAATCTTCGTCCACACAATGAATTCTTTCTCCACACAATGAAAGCTTTCTCCACACCTCCACATTTGGCACAATGAAAGCTTCCTCTGCATCTATGCACTCCACACAATGAAAGCTAAACTTTGAGATATGAAGTTGCCCCTAACCAGTAAAGATATAATGAAATTTTCCAAAGCATCTACATATCTAGAAATTCATATTAAGAAACTGGATTAAACAGAGGTGAGGGAAAGACACAACAATATGGAAAACACTCAACAATACTATATATCAATTTATTCTGCACCTCTGCACTGACACATTGTATACTCTGCACTATGAAAGCTTCCTCCACACATCTGCACTCCAAACAATGAAATATTGCTCAACACCTCCACATTTAGCACAATGAAATCTTCCTCCGCACCTCCGTACTTTGCATAATAAAAGCTAAAATATGAGATATGAAGTTCCCCTGAACCGTTGAAGATATAAAGAAATTTTCTAAAGCAAGTGTATACCTGAAAATTCATATTAAGCGTCTAGATTAAATGGAGGTGAGGGAAACACTCAACTATATTATATATTAGCTTCTTCCACGTCTCTTCCCTCGCGCATCTACGCACTCTATGCAATAAAATATTCCCGTGCATCTCGGAAGTCCACACAATGAAAGCTTCCTCTACACATCTGGATTCTGCATAATGAAAGTTTTCTCTGCACCTCTACACTCAACACAATGAAAGATTCATCTGCACCTCCACACTTCGGCATAGTGTGTGAATGTTATCAAGTTTAAAAATAAAACTTAGATTTTTGTGAGCATTGTTTCCTAAAAGTGTATTGTTTTAATAAATTTGATCTATAGAACGTTGATGATCTGTAAACTGTCGTGGATATTCCACTGGACAGTTCGTCACAACAGATCCGATAATAATATATTAAAATTCTGAATTTTCACATTATTATAATTTTATTAAACTTCTAGATTTGTAAATTTAACTGTAGTTAGTACATGCATGCGAATGGAAATTATGCAAAAAAGTAGATAACGACAAAATAAGCTCACACACACACATAATACACAATATATGCTCTAGGAAACCCTTTTAGGAGAAAACCTAGCTGGAAGGTGAGGTTTCTTTGCTCTCTTTCTCTGTCAGGAAAATAAGGATGCAGGTACAAAGAAGTAATGCCTATGGCCCGTGGGCTACTACAGTGCATAAATTCTCTCTATTTTCTCTACCTTATATCTCTCCTAGCTATCTTTTCTCAACTATGGAACAAAATTCTCTTGAAAGAATGGAATGCCTCGTCCTCCTAGTAGCCTAGTTATAACACAACCCGATAGCCTACTAGTGGTTAAGTTTGATTATATCAACTCTTAACTAGAGTTAAAATATAGAATCTTCTAGAGTCCTTTATATCAAAAACATGTGGCTAGCCCCTTTTCCATGAATAATGGGGGCTGATGCGGCATCCTCCATAACTATAGCTGTGAAAATGGGAAGGTCAACTTCTGAGTGGCATAACTTTTGCATACAAACGCCGGTTGACCCACTTCTTGCGTCCTTCGAAATATCTATGTGTGTGGAATAGCATAAAAAGATGCAACACTAAAGTGACAAATGTTACCCCCCAAAAACATTATTCAATGCCTCAAAATTCTCCCAGAAGGTTTTAGACCCCGTTTTGTCAAACTGGGTCTCGCTGGTAAAAACAATCCTGTGAGTTGATTCCTTCACTTTCTCCACTCTGAATGCATTAAGATGGATAAAAAACAATATAATGATCCAATCCTGATCACAACTCCCCTACACATCTTGATTCTGCATAATGAAAGTTTTCTCTGCACCTCTACACTCAACACAATGAAAGCTTCATTTGCACCTCCACACTTCCACACATTGTGTGAATGTTATCAAGATTAACAATAAAACTTAGATTTTTGTGAGAATTGTTTCCTTTAAGTGTATTGTTTTAATAAATTTGATTTATAGAACTTTGATTATCTATAAACTGTCGTGGATATTCCACTAGACAATTCGTCACAACAGATTTGATAATAATATATTAAAATTATGAATTTTTACATTATTATAATTTGATTAAACTTATAGTTCTATAAATTTAACTGTAATTAGTACATGCATGCGAATGGAAATTATGTGGAAAAGTATAAAACAAAAAAATAAGCTCACACACACGCACACAATACAAAATATATGCTCTAGGAAACCCTTTCAGGAGAAAACCTCGCTGGAAGGTGAGGTTTCTTCGCTCTCTTTCTATGTCAGGAAAATAAGGCTGCAAGTACAAATAAGTAATACCTATGGCCCATGGGATACTATAGTGCACAAATCCTCTCTATCTTATCTACCTCATATCTCTCCTAGCTATCTTTTCTCAACTATGGAACAAAATTCTCTCAAAAGAATGGAATACATCTTTCTCCTAGTGGCCTAGTTATAACACAACCTGGTAGCCTACTAGTGGTTAAGTTTGACTACATCAACTCCTAACTAGAGTTACAATATAGAATATTCTAGAGTCTTATACATTAAAAACATGTGGCTAGCCCCTTTTCCATGAATAATGGGGGTTTGTCGCGGCATCCTCAAGAACTATAGGTGTGAAAAATAGGAAGGTCAACTTTTGAGTGGCATAACTTTTGCATACAAATGGTGATTGATGTGCTTCTTGCATCATTTGAAAGATTTGTGTGTGTAGAATTTCATGAAAATGTGCAATGCCAAAGCGACAAAGTTTTACCCCCAGAAAACATTGTTCAATGCCTAAAAACATTCCTAGAAGATTTTAGACCCCATTTTGTCAAACTGGGTCTCGCTGGTAAAAACAATCCTCTGAGTTGATTCCTCCACTTTCTCCACTCTGAGTGCATTAATATGGATAAAAAACAATATATTGATCCAATATTGATCATGCCTCCCCATTTTAGGAGGATTTTTGTCCCCAAAATATTTTACTGATTGAGGTGAGGAAATTTTACCTCCACCTTCTCTTCGATGTACCACTTAGGTTTGCCTAGAAGTTGTCCCTTCAACTCAATCTTCCAAAAGTCATGTTGCCCCTATCTTGTAGTTTTAGATCTCTTATGTAAAATGGTATCTTCTATCAACTCTTCCTGAGCATCTGCTGGCAAATCCTATACAAAAGGTAGGACCTGCTCGTCTTCCTGATCTATCATGGAAGGTTCATAGAGTTTCAAATTATCTACATTCACAACTGAGTAAATGCACATAAACAATGGTAAACTAAGTCGATAGGCATTATCACCAACCTTTTCCAATATCTCAAAGGGACCATACCTCAAAGCCTTGATTTTATTACTAGGCCCCTCAGCCTCTCCTTGTTCAACTATATCCATACTTTGTCTCCCACCTTGAATGATTTCTTTGCTCTGTGTTGATCATACCTGGCCTTATACTTCTCCTAGGACATATGTTGTGTGTCTTGTACCTGTAGATGGATTTTCCTGATCTTCTCTATAATTTTTTTAGCCCTCAAAGCATCTCCTGTAGGATATTCCCTCACTCCTCCTTGTTTTCCATATGCAATATCCAAACGTGAAGGTGGAAAATATATAAAACAAGTCTCAAATGGGGAGTTTGTAGTAGAAGTGTGGATTGCTTTATTGTAAGAATGTTGTATATATACCATATTTTCATCCCAAGTCTTCACATGCTTCTCATTGTATCCCCTTAGAAGCTGCACCAAAGTCCTGTTGATTACTTCTGTCTGCCCATCTATCTGTGGATGGAATGTTGTAGATCTCTTCAGCTTTGTGTCCATTTTCTCCCACAATGTAGTCCAGAATGCACTGGGAAATATTGTATCCCTGTCTAAAATGATGCTCCTTGGTATCCAAAAGTGTACACAAACCTGTCCAAAGAACAAATTTTCTGCTTCTTGTCCACTAATGGTATTTTGACAGGGCACTAGAACACACATCTTGATGAACTTGTAAACTACCATGAATAGGTAGTCATGTCCCTTTCTGGTTTTCGGCGAACCTCCCACAAAGTCCATGGAAATTCTTTCCTACGAGTAATTACAGTTAAGGGATGATATAGTCCCCATTTTCTGTTGCTAGTCTTGCTGGTACAACAAAGCATTCATCTACTTATGAACCTAGCTACCTTCTCTTACATCTTGGGCCAATACACATATCTCTGCAAGTTAGCCACGATCTTCCCTTGATCCAATAGTAAGTACAATATAGATACAACCTAATCCATGCAAAAGGCACTAACGAAGCCTTCCTCCAGATCCATCTAGCTCGAGCCACAAAGAAAACCTCTCTAATAGGTGCAAGAAGATGCTAGATGAGGAGGCTAAGAATCTCTACAAAGGAAACCAAGGTTTTCTACAGACTAGGAGTGTAGGAGGCACGAGAAAAGCAAACTTGATCCGGGGGAAATCAAATATAATGTCGATATCTCTCTTCTCTTATGAATTAGGCTTATCCAAGGGGTGTATATATACCACCTCAAATTGGTTATTTCAGTTAGGCCACAAGCTCCGGTTTTGTATAATTTTCTCATATTTAAAATGTATACATGGGTATAGTGTTATGGGACCTACATATGTACATGTTTTTGTGTGGGAAGAGTCGCATATGGAATTTGAAATATAATTTTTTAGTATAAAGTCAAGTATTCATGGGTAAAGGGACTACCCAGGGCCATAAAAGAGCATCAGGTCTACAGGAGTGTTGAATGATGCTATAACAAGGAGCAACTACTCCCTGATTTAGTAGTTACAACTGAAATGAGCTATAACCCCTGAATTTATTATCTTCTAATGAAAGAAGCTCCAACCCCTAAAAATTTTCCAGCAAATTCTGGAAGGAGCTACAACCCCTGATATGCAAGCTACAACTTGCTTCACCTCAATGATTCATCTTTCATGCAAATTTCATACTCAAATCAAGAAGCCAATTCTCTTTATAGAAATAAATCAATTTGTCCACCTTCACCAACACCTTCAACAATCTTTCATTATCAAACTCACCAACAACATAAATCCATCAACTCGAACACTGCCACACTCACCTCTAAACTTTTTCAATCTATTATGCTTATAAATAAGTTTGCCTGCTAAATTTAGGCTTCTTTACTTTTCAGTTAACTTCAATTCTTCCTTCATGCATAAACTTTATTTTTTTATTTCTTCTACTCTTTTGTATGTCATCGTTAGGTCTTCAAACACTTCTTTGTTGTTTTGATATGAATCTTTGAGTTCAACTATCAATTTTTCGTATTAAATCATTTTATCAGAGTTTTGTTGTAGTTTTAACTGCATTTCTAACTTTGGCGAGTGTCATATTTGGATAAATTTCTAGATATACTGCCAATAATGTTCATGCCACCATATTTCTCCTTAAGCCCCTAGCGCTTACGTATTTTGCCTTTTTCCCATAAGACCAAGGGCTGTGACATGGTTCATAACCTCTGAGGGCTTACCCAACTTGCGCCTTTGGTCACTATGCCTCACAGAACCAAGTATTGGTCCTTAAGGCTTGACCCCGACTCCTTTATCTTGATCTTATTTCATAAACACCTCTAGGGTCTAACTTGTGGGATTACATGTCATGTGGGGCCTCCTTTCTGATTTCTCCCATTGGTCGTCATTGCCCAACTATATTACTGCCATGTCTCGAAGCCTGTCAGCCTGAACGTTCTTCCCTACTCTATCATAGGTTACCTCGGTGGTCTGGGGATCAGAATGAGCTCTCCTAGTTGGTCCGCCCACTGCACCTATGAACCAATAAATGACATGTCAGGCTTAATTGTCACTGACATCTTACACATACGCTCGATGCCTAGTCAGCCTACAGGTCTTCACATGCACACCTTATAATTCCTCCAGGGTCAACCATATGGTATGATGTCATCAACACCACGCGGTGCCATCTGAATTGTGTCACATGTCACTCAGATTTGGCCCACTAGGGTACTTGAAAACATTGAATCTTCCTTCCACGTGTCCCTCTATATGTCATGCTGTTGTCATCACTGATCAACAAGATGCTACCATGTGCCCTATCACCTGTCAGTTATCCATCCGTAGGTTTGTGGTTCCACTTCCATGATCACATGTGGAAATCACATCACGGTCACGGTCAGAATCATACAAAACCATTGGTGGTTTGCACACACCCCCTCAAATTTTTTGTGGTTTAGGGGGGGTGGGGGTAGCACAATTATCCTCCACTATCAATCTTGTGATCAACAGTCTGGGAAAACCACCCACTGCGCCACCCCTCCCAGGAGTTAATGGTTGAGAGCACTGACCCGACACGATTTTTCCAATGTGTTGGTATGGACGCATGGTGCCCAATCCACTAATGTACATGCCTGATGGTTAACTATGGCCATCCACCAATTCTTCCACCTGCAGTTCCGCCAGGTTTGGATGAATGCGAAACTATACCTGCTCTAAAGCACCTCCACCATATTTAGCTCTGCATTTTGACTTTTTGGGGTCCTTGTCTTTGGCTGGCCATATCTTCTAATCCAGGAGGCAATTTTCTAACTTCCACATAACAATGGAAATATATTTTAGAGCTATTTCCATCAAAGTGGGTTCCATTTTCTCTTTAAGTGATTCTCTGCTCTAGAAATGGTTTAGAAGTCTCTACACCTCCTCTATCCATGTTATTCTCATACTGCAATCATCTTGTCATTTTCCATCATCTATTAATACCTTTTCCATCCTTTGCCATCAATGACAACACATTTCTAACAAGAAGTCCCTATGCTTCCCACCCTGGTTATCGGAAATTAATTACTACCTTGAAGAAAGCTTATTTTTGGCCTAGTATGAAGAGGGATGTAGAAAAATACATAACTGCATGCTTAGTGTCAACATGTTAAGGATGAACATCAACATCCAATTTGTTTACTTCACCAACTACCCATTCTTGAGAGGAAATGAGAATTCATTACATTAGATTTTATTACAGATTTACCTAAGTCAAAAAGGAAAATTGATTCTATAATGGTTGGTGTGGACAAACTAAGAAAATCAACACATTTTGCCCTTATACAGTCAACTTACAATATTGTGCAAATCACTAATATATTTATAAGATTTTTTTATTTTTATTTTTATTTTTATTTATTTTTTAACATGGTATACCTAAAGTAGTAATTACTGATAGGGATGTGTAGTTTAACTCTTCTTTTTGGAAGGATCTTTTTACAATATTAGGCACACAAGTACAATTCAATACTACCTACCATCTACATGCGAATGGGAAAATTGAGCGAGTGAACCAAGATTTATAAGATATGCTAAGGATGTATTTTATGCAACAACCAACCAAGTGGGAAGATTAAATTCACTTGGTATAGTTCACATACAATAAAATTATCATGATTCGTTAAAAATGAGCCCATTCGAATTTTGTATGGGTGAAGGTGTAAGACCCCCATTAACTAGAATAGTCCTGAAGAAAAATTAATTTTAGGACCTGATATGTTAAAAGAGATGGAAGACATC
This sequence comes from Pinus tabuliformis, assembly GCA_031772625.1. Lineage (NCBI taxonomy): Eukaryota > Viridiplantae > Streptophyta > Pinopsida > Pinales > Pinaceae > Pinus > Pinus tabuliformis. The sequence continues at coordinate 168,412,140 of CM062817.1, read as the reverse complement.
ATGAGGAAGGTACGAATGAATTTGAAAGCTGCTCAAGATATAAAAAATAAAAATAAATAAAAAAAATAAAAATAAAAATAAAAAAATAAAAATAATATATATATATATATATATATATATATATATATATATATATATATGGAACTACAAGCAATTTCAGATAGGAGATCATGTGTATGTGAGGATCAAAACCTAAGAAAAATAACTTGAGATAGGGAAGTTGTGCAAAATTGGCTCCCTGATTTTGTGGCCCTTTCCAAATTTTAGCCTGAATTATACTTGTAGCCTATCAATTGGCTACGCTGAGTTGCATACATGTACATAACATATTTCATGTCTTTTTACTAAATAAATACATATATGATCCTAGACACATTATTAATTGGTAAGAAATACAGGTAAAACAGTGAAGTTGAAACTATTTTTATATGTTTTTATTAATTAATGATTGATGTAAACTAATGATAGCTCCGATGATGGTGAATGTAGGTCAAATTGGACAAAGAGTTCCTGGTCAAGCCTCTGTGTATTCTTGATCATAGAGAAATCATGCCAGGGAAGTGAGTTATCACCTAGCTTTAAGTGCAATGGAGACACTTTAGCCCAGAAGAGGCCACCTAGGAAGATGAAAATTTTATATGTGAAGTATATCCCAACCCGTCCTAAGGGGGAAATAATAAACACCAAGGACTATGTTCTTATTGATGGGGGGTCGGGGGTGATGTAATACCCCTCAGTAGTTTGTAAACATTTCTAATTTAGTTTTTACTGCAACGACGTCGCATACTATGGGCCATATAGAAGGCATAGTGATAAATCTAAATGTATAAGTTTATTTTAAATCTCATTAATAAATTGGTTGTGGAAAGCCATGTAAATTACGAAGGCAAAATATACTAAATTAGAGTTTCACTTTCGAGACAATTACAAGACAATTATTCCCCTCCCTAGAGATAAATAATCTCAATTAGGAAAAATGGAGCTAAGAGTGTATGAGGAAAAACCCGAGGCAACCAAGAGAGGAGATTGAAAGAGTTAGTGCTTCAGACAAAATGATGTTGAGGGAAGACAGGACGCTCGCAGTAAGGGAATTATTAAGTTGGTTTGCTAATGGAATCTCTAATCATACTTGTGGAGTTTTTGAAACCCTAGACAAGATTTGGTGTGTTTAGAAAATCTCTAGGTGGACCTGGTAAGGTCCTTGTCAAAAAAATGCTATGGAAGTGGAAATTGGGTCATTGGGGGGGGGGGTGGGTTTGGTAGTGGATACATTCTCTTTGGTTGGGAGGAGTGATCTTATTCCTCTATGAATTTCCTGGCAACCTAAACCTAAATAACAAATAAGTGCTATATGAATGTTTGATTTGGTTCTTTTCCAAATGCCTGAAATATTTTATGTGATTAAAATGGTATAGTTTTTTTCTAAAGGAATCTGTCATGAGTTACCATACAAGAACTACTGAGTAAGGAAAAATGGCTCGTTATGTTTGTTGTAACATATTACTTTGGAATAATTAGTAAACTATTTAAATTCTTTGTAAATGGAACTAACAACTTACAACCAACAAACTATGATGATCTATTATACATGATCCTTGGTTAAATAACAACAATTGTTGTTATTTTATGTAAAAAAACTAATAGAAAAATTAGTACTATTTGATATGCCCAAGAACGATGCCCTAATTAGTACTATATGGTGAGTTAGATTAGCATTTGGGCCAATTTGGTTGAGAACCAACAACCCAGAAGCATTTCTGAACTCAAAGAAAAAAAAGGACTGGAGAGGGAAGGAAATCTTGAAGCACAAGCTCACATAGGTTACATGTTAGGTCCCTATAATACTACTGTAGCCCCCTTATTATTATTGTTAGTGTATCCCCCTTATTGCTATTTTTGAACCCATGTAGCCCTAATATTGTTATTGTTATGCCCTATAGAAGCCCACTATCTTTATTGTTGTGCCCTTACATTATTATTGTTATGTAGGCTCTAATTATATTGTGACCCCTTAGACTCCTATATATACAAAGGAGGTATTGTCATTTTTATGATCCAAGAATTGTTCATTTATGTAATGTAAAGGAGGTTTCCCCCTCGGAGAGGATAAATTTTAAGTCATTGATCTATATTTTCTTCAATTTTATGAGTTGGTTGCATAACATTTGGTATTAAAGCTTTGGATTCTAGGGTTTCGTTGTTGCAAATAGGGCATCGTGGCATTTTCACTATAACGTTTTTTTCTACGAAATTTCAGAAGCTAAAATTTTTACCATGAGGCGCCTAAATCCGGATGAACTTTGTATAAAAATTTCATATCTTGGTTCACTATATTTTTAGAGATATGGTCCGACGAAGTTAGGGTTTTTGCATGCTCCATAATTTCATCTCAAATAGGTGACCTTGGGAAAATAATCATATCTTCCTCTACGAGCATTAGATTTGAATTTCATAAAATGTGGCAGAAATTGCACAGATTTTCATATCTTTTGTATTGTTTTCAGGGGTGAAGGTCGAAACAGTGACACGTGGAACTCCGTACAAGCTCGGTCCACTGTACCAGTCCATAATCAAGTCACCGTGGAATATTGGAAATAAATTTATCTTGGAGAATCCAAAATTGGTATGACTTGTGGAATTGGAAATAATCGTCAAAGGAATACCACAGGACCTAATTTCAGATCTTGGAGATCCGAATTTATAGAGATACAACATATTCAATATCAAGCTCCTACAAAGCCAGAAAAAGGTGTGTATTTTTTTTTTTTTTTTTTAATTGGCACAAGTTTTGTTTGAAAAATAAGTTTGAATTGATTCAGGGGGCATATTAAAGCATAAGTATCATTGTTTGATTCCGAAATGACTCGAAGCAAGAAAATGGAAACACCTATTAAGAAACTAGAAATCTCTACTATGATGCATGAAGAAGAGGAAGAAATGCAACATGATATGTCAAAATTATGAAATCAAGTGCAACAAATTTCGCTCTCACAAAGAGTAACCGAAAATGAAATGGAAGCAAAAATAGATGGTTTGAAGAATGGTATGGAAGCTAATATGGACGATATATAAGAAAAAATCGAAGGCAACATGGAATATTTGAAGAATGGTCTAAAATTAGACATGGGAAGTTTGAAGGAAGGTTTGACAAAGTTTCTACAAGAAATGCTTCCTAATGGTGAAATAGTATTAGATGAAACTCATAATGATAACAAAAGGAATGTTAATCATGATTCCATAGACTCTAAATTTGGACTGAAGACCCAACATATTCCAAATATATGTATGAGGAAGTTTGATGACAAGGATCCTGTAACGTGGATACTACAGATGGAGTAATATTTCGATCTCCATAATGTGCAACACACACAAAAGGTACACATTGAAACTTTATATTTAGAACCCAATCAATTTTTATGGTATCAATGGCTTTGTTCTCGTAAAACACTTGTCACTTGGTAAATTTTTATGGAGGAAATGAAAGAAAATTATGAGGATACAAAAAGAAACACCTTCTTTAGCTAATTGATAAATATAAAACAAAAGGGTTCAATGGCAGAACACATTGAGGACTTCCAAAAATTGAATATGATATTCCATAGAAGCATATGATTGATGTCTTCATAGGGAACTTAAAGGATAACATCCAATATGAGGTCTGCCTTTGGGAACCTGATTCATTGGAGAAGGCATTCAGGGTGGAAAGAAAAATTGAAAGAAACATTTTGGCAACAAAGAAGTATACCACTCACAACTATAAAGATAGAAGTGTTGCTTCTCCTAGCCTTCCACAACCTACAAGATTGACACCACAACAATTGGAGGAAAAAAGAGTAAAAGGGATTTGTTATAATTGTGATACCAAATGCACTAAAGGTCATAAGCATGTTGAGAAGAAATTATTTTACATAGATTGTGAAGAGGAGGAAGAAAAGGAAGAAGAAAAGTCAAAAGAAGATGATATACACCAGGAATCAACCCTAGAGAACGAAGAAATGAATCCGACCATACCTTGTAATGCATTGGCAGGAATTAAAACTCCTCAAACTCTCAAGATAGAAGAACATGTCAAGAAGAAAAAAGGTAATAATGTTGATTAATTAAGGTAGTACCGGTAATTTTTTTCATTGTAATATATCCAAAGAATTGAATTTCTTCCTATATCTAGCACCAAAGTGTCAAGTGATGGTTGCACATGGAGGAACTAAAAATTTCTCTAGAAAGTTCCATAATATCAAGCCATCCATGGGGGAATAAGTATTGAATAGTCCAATATTTTCCATTCCAATGGGTGTGGTTGATGTTGTACAACAGGATCCTCCAGGTTCCCGCCACTTAGGCTTTGATATGAAAGCTAAACTGGAATATATCCTGACAAATTGGAACGCTAAAAGACAACATTTGTAGAACATTATCTATCAATAATGAGATGGTTGATATGCCTGACTATATTAAATGGAAAGAAGCCTGATATGCCTGATTGAAACGCCTGGCTGATCCGCACCAAAAAATGAAGAGAAGTCTGATATGCCTGTTTGGAGTGCCTGTCTGACCCGCGTCAAAGAAATAGATGAGGACAAATCCTAATAAGAAGAGAGGCTTGAGGCTCGATACAGGAATGCTGGCTTGGGGACTCTGATCTTTGAGTGATGTAAGTGAAATATGCTTCCCAGAGGGAGGATCCTTGAAGGAGGGGTGTCCAAAAATTCCAGAGGAAGGGGGTTCTGAGACAAAAGACTTAGACAGGTCCACAGGAACCGGGTGTTCAACTGAACAGAAAGGGAAAGAGGTAGGATTAAGGAAGAAAAGGGGCTGAAACGAGGATGCGGGTGAAGGAATGCCTGAAGGGAGTGTTAGCACCTAAATCTGCCTCAGGCTGAGAGAAGGAAAAAATTAGGGTAACCACAAACCACGCTCAGTCTCGTAGCTAGCCCTACGGGAGCAGGAGAGGGCTCTCTCCGAGTCATACTTAGTGAATAGATGAAACGAAAAGGACTGAGATGTCTTTCCAGCGAACAATTTATCTTAGGCTAGTAAGTGAAAATGAACATAAAGAGGGATTTTTATGAATGACTGTGTTTCTGGGATGTTATGGGACCACTGGACCTCAATGAACAGAGAACTTAACATAAAGGCGCAGATTATTTCGTGAGGCAAGGTAGGTGGAAAGTATAGCAATTTTAGTTTTAAGGTATGACAGAATGTGGAGATTGATTAAGAAGGTGAAAAGGGCATGGAAAACATGAATCATTTTCAACAGAAGAATGAACACTAACATGAAATTTTCCCACAGGTAGAGCAATAAAATTGAATTCTACCTAATCTCATTCGAAAAATTTCACCAGAAATGAATATGAAATGAAATATGGAACATAACAAGATACATATGAAACATAAGAGACACACTTGCTACACTCACAACCACAGGAATCTCATGAAACAGAGCCGCTGCCTTTCATTAATTCTTTGTAAAAATATACAATGCAGAAACAAGGTTTCTTTCCCACAATCTCCCAGAAGTTACAAGCCAGCCAACCCTTTGCAAATAACTAGCATGCAATATATAGAATGTGTGAGGAAGAGATAGAACACCCAGGGGTTGGTAAGTTACTCAAATCATTACGAAAAGGAGATGGAGAGCCAACCATCAGCTACAGGTGCAGCGCTCTCAAGCATGACATTTGGCTGTGGTGACCCTTTGCATTCTTTGCCACTTGGATAGATGCCCACCTGGAGAGAAAACTCTTTAAAAGCCGCCTTTGGTGCCAAAAAACCGAAGAGTGGATGACCGGGCCCACTTGGAGAAGTCGCGACCCGAAATTTCACGAAACGGGAGCAAACTGGGCAAAATTTCCTCTGTGCGCCGCGCACTTTTCTTTGTGCATCGCACTACTTTGGGGCCTATTTTGGGGCACTTTCAGGTGTCCAAAATGTGCCCAAGTGGGCTTGTTGGAAATCTTGGCCTGTCTAATTTCTAACCCCACTAGAATTTCTCAATTTGGTGCTCATTTTCCCTTTCAAATCTTCATTCTCCCAAGATCGCTTTTTGTGTGTCCAAAAAGTGGCAGACAGGCCATTTTTGGGTGTTTTTTGACCTTTAGGAGACCCAAAACTTATCAAAATTTCTTGCCCAGACACTAGTAGATGTATTTTTCGATTCGGAATCCAAATATGCAAACCATTCCTCATTTGGAGCTCTATAATTTTAGCGCCGTGCACACAGGGAGAAAAACCCTGTTTTTTGCACAAAAATTTGTCAAATGACCAAAAATGCCCCAAAAATGCTCCAAATTTTTTTTCCAAGCACCAGTAGGCATGATTTTTCATGCTGAATCCAAAAATGTAGACATTTCTTCATTTGGAACTCCCAATTTTTAGCGCCGCGCAGGCGCACTGGGCTGAGGCGCGGCGCATATAGCCTGTGCATAGCAGTTTTTTCAGGAGATGTTTGGAGGCCTTCCTGGTGTCAAAATTGGGCATCAGATAGCTCGTTGGAAAGGTATTTGAGTATACTTTCCAAATAAAAGTGGAATTGTTCAATTTTTAGTTCATTTTCTCTTTCAAAAATCAAATCTTCCAAGACTGGTCAAAATGTGCCAAATGAGGCTGCCTAAAGGCAGAGTGCTGTTACAGTCAACTTTTGAATGCCTTCCTCAACTCCAAATTGAGCTCATGATAGCTCATTGGAAATATATTTGTGTCTAGTTATTATTTTACTCATCAAGAAATTTATTTGGCCAACTGAGCTAGGATAAAATTTGATTTTCCCAAGGTCACTTCATACGCGCATCAATTCTCCCGAGGCAACTATATTTTTGGGATTTCTCCAAAACCATGACACCTGTATAAAAAGTGAAGGAGGTTTTTTTTCCTTCACATTTTTTGGAATAAAACCTCTCTCAGTTTTCCCAAATTCATCTTTTAGTTCTCATTAACATCATTTGAGTAAAACCTGCCCTGTTGTGTGGAACAAGGGATTTGTCGAAATGAAGCGAAATGAAGGGGATAGTGAGCTTCTAAATTCTTGAGGAAATTTGGGGAAGTAGGGAGGGATGTTAGGAAGTAGGGGAAAGTGGAATCTCTGAAATTGAGTGAGGGGAAGGGGTACAAAAAGGTAAAACACAGGCCCAACCTAGAAAACTGCCAAGTTGTAGCAAGAAACTAGGGTTTGTGCGAAAATGAGGAATTTGGGTAGTCTCAGTGATGGGAAGTGTTTTATAAGGTATTTTAAGGATAGGGGAAGGTGTATGAACATCAGGATACAAGTTTTGCCGATGATTTGACCGTCCAAGATAATTTGCCTTCAAAACCCTAGGAGAGGGAAATGACCTCACCTAGGCGCAACTGAAGCATGAACAAGGTGTAAAATGACCCAGTGGGACTTGACATGATAATGAAAACTCTCTGAATGATGGTATACTCAGCTGAACTGCGACATGGATCGACATTTGGACAAATTTAACAAGGGTAAAATAAACCCCTAGACCCAATGCCTAGTGACCAAATTTTGCTTGAAGACTCACTAAAATGACAAAATTTGACCTTGACACCTAAAAATCACTTTGTAAGAGCATGTTTGATCACTGGAGGAAGGCTGCAAAGACTGACACTAACATTGGCTCCAATAGGGATGGCAACTCCTTGGAGGTGCCAAGAACTGCATATCTTTGGGTGAGCAGACAGTGTCTTCGTCCATTGGGCTATGGAGTCCATTATTCTGACAAACCAACATGACTCAATTTATTGATTGAAACTTGACTCAAATTGACTCAATGCAAACTAAAATGACTGAAAAACTTGACTCTATGCAAAAGGAAATGACTCATGACTGACTTAACTAAAACAAGTATTTACAAAGCTTGTTCAATGGCAGCAGTCCATCAAGATTCACGGGTTTCAAATCAAGATGATAGCCACCTGCGTATTAATGTAATATGTACAATCATGTGTAATGTGTCTTCCAATGTAACCAATCAAGTAGATGCCTCGTTGATTGATTCTCCTGATCAGATCTTCTAGTCAACAATATATACTTGTAACTGGGCATCCAAAAATCTAATTGACCCTGATCTCCTTCATCACCGAATACTGCAATAATCACCTTCACGGCTGACTGCAACAGATGTGCCAGAGGATCTTGAAAAACATGAAGTCTGTCCTCCTGCTGCAAGAACAAGGTGTCTTTCTCCTTTGCTTCTGATTTTCCTTCATAATGTACTTCAGTATGAGTATGTTCTTGATCCTCAGAAAATTCTGAACAGGTAGATGAGTGAATCTCTTCTTGAAAACACATTTCAAAACATAAAACATATGAAGAAGAATTTGAAATGGAATCCTGAATGGTCTGATCTTCGGTAATCTGAATATATTGTAAGTCATCTTCATATGATATGACAACCAAATTCTCATTACATTCATCACATTCGTTAATCATGAGAAAAGCAACTTTAGATGATTCTTGAAACCCAACACTAACATTCATACCATCTACCAATGATTCATCCGAGGAAACTTTTTCACTTACTTGAACCAAATTCGCATCTTGCTGTTCATGAACTGAGTGAGCTACCTCCTCATGAAGATCTAGTTCTGGTGAGATAAGGTCAGTTAGGTTTGTACCTCTATTTTCTCCATTTGAGGCAGACTCAACCATGCAACTCTCTTTTTCCTCCTCACCATATGTCTCTTGATCTGATTTATCATCCCCATTATCTGAGATTGGAACATAATTTTCTTGCATATCATCTTTTATTTCCACCAGATCTGAAACAAAACTTCTTCTTTCATCATTTCCAGCCATATGGAAATCTTCAACCTACTGATCTATAAAGTTGTTCACCGGACTATCATCCCTTTCTTTAGAGATATTACGAAGAATCTGCCTTATAAACTGAAATGCTTCATAACACAAGGGTACAGAATCCTCTTGCATAATTAAATCATGTATTTCGGCTGCCTTACCTTCATCTGTAATCTGACCTTGAATTGTGTTTGTTGGTTGCAAATCTGGTTCTATATCCAAAATGATTTCATCAATCATTTCAAGGGAAGATTTCTTATTAATGACCTGCTCAAAAATTTCTCCATTTGTCTCATCTTCAACATTAATATTGAGAGATTGTTGATTTCCTACAAGATTTTCATTTGAAGATTTACTATGCAATTTACCCCACAAAAACTGAAATGATTCAAAATAGAGAGGTAAGGAATCTTCTTGTATCGTTTGATCATATAAGCCAGCTTCTATGTCTTCATGTGCAACCTGACTATTAATGGCATTTGGGGGTTGGAACTCTGAATATAAGAAGTCTGGAACAAAGTTTTCATCTCCCTCAAGAGGATCCAAATCAAGATTTGTCAATAGATGATGTCTGATTACATGGAAATTATCTCTGATGAACTGACATGAATCAAAGCACAAAGGCAAAGATCCTTCACTTACCTCAAAATCTGTTGCACTTTCCTCATCATTTCCATAGCTGATATGCCTCGGTTGATCACTGTACTCGAGCTGCTGTAAGCGAACTTCCTCATCCCATAAACTGGCTGTTGATTTGTCTGCAAGATTAGCTTCTATTTGGAGAGCATAATCATCATCATCATCACACTGATCAAACTGAGGCAAATTGTCAGTATAAAAAACGTCATCAAGCATACATGTCATGTCAACAGGTCTTTCTTCTCCAATATGATCTACAAAACAATCCTTATGACTACTGAGATAAGAAACAAAATGTTTTGGATCAGCCACTTGTTCATGAACACCATTTTCATCTTTTGTAGTCATTTTTCTCACCATCTCTTCTACTGCACTCACCAAAATGTCAAGCTTTTCCTCTGAAGGTGTAGTTTTCTCTAGATCCACGTTTTTCATCTCTTCTTCTTTCAACCTTGCCCTTCTGATCAACAAATGAGCCTCTATATTTACTGCATTGTTCTGCATCTCTTCAAGTGTTGCGACATCCTTCTCTCTCAGTTGAAACTCCATTTCCGGATCAAAGGCACCCAAGTAGTGCAAGAGAGAAGATCCAGGAGGGGGTCTTATATCAACTGGCATTGAATAATAAACTTGATTAAATCTGGCTGAAAACTGTTGTATTGTCTCCCCTGGCAGTCTTTTCAGTTGATTATACTCTTCTACGATAAGGAAAATGTTCTGTCCGATCCTCCATCTATCAAGAAAAACTTTGATGAACTGCTGTAAATCTGTGAAGCTCGCATCCGGCAGGGCTTTGAACCAACTCTTGACTTTGCCTTGCAAAGAAAGAGCGAAAAGCCTTATACTGACATCTTCTTCATCAATTTCAAAAAGGTCTAGAAAGGTCTCAATATTCTGCACATGTTGCTCAACATTGACATTCTTACATTCACCGTCGAATCTTGGCAAGTATAGATCATAATTTTTGGGGAAAGCATGAAGAACAGAAGGTAAAACAAGAGGTTTATACCTATCTGGGATTATAACAGCTGTAGGGATATGTACAAGAGCTATGGGATCAATTTTGTTTTCTTTGGGCTCATCACTTTGCAGAGAATCATCATAAGATGTAGGAAAAGTAAGGAGGCCAAGATCCAAGGGAAACTCACTATTTACAATTTTTGAATAGATCGAGTGAAGATTTTGATCACCTTTATCATACAACAAGTTCTGAAAAACTTTTAGGGCAGCTTCAAGAACAACGAAGAAGTAATTTACAAGAAATAAGAGTAGAACTTGAATACCATTCCACTTTGGATACCCGAATTTTGTGTAAGATCCTTCCATTTTCATAGAGAAAGAGTTAGTCCTCCAGTGGAGTCACCATGAAGCACCGATTGCTGGGTTCTTCAGTGAATGGAGTCGCCAGGTGAATGATTTCAGCCTTATTATGTTTGATCGCTGTTCACCGTCAACAACCAGCTCTGAACTTGAGATATGTACTGGGGCAAAACAATCTTCAAGCAAACCAATTTCTCCCCAGTATGGTCGCCACTATGTTAGCACCTAAATCTGCCTCAGGCTGAGAGAAGGCAAAAATTAGGGTAACCACAAACCATACTCAGTCTCGTAGCTAGCCCTACGGGAGAAGGAGAGGGCTCTCTCCAAGTCACACTCAGTGAATAGATGAAACGAAAAGGACTGAGATGACTTTCCAGCGAACAACTTATCTTAGGCTAGTAAGTGAAAATGAACATAAAGAGGGATTTTTATGAATGACTGTGTTTCTGGGATGTTATGGTACCACTGGACCTCAATGAACAGAGAACTTAACATAAAGGCGCAGATTATTTCGTGAGGCAAGGTAGGCAGAAAGTATAGCAATTTTAGTTTTAAGGTATGGTGGAATGTGGAGATTGATTAAGAAGGTGAAAAGGGCATGGACAACATGAATCCTTTTCAACAGAAGAATGAACACTAACATTAAATTTTCCCACAGGTAGAGCAATAAAATTGAATTCTACCTAATCTCATTCAAAAGATTTCACCAGAAATGAATATGAAATGAAATATGGAACATAACAAGATACATATGAAACATAAGAGACACACTTGCTACACTCACAACCACAGGAATCTCATGAAACAGAGCCGCTGCCTTTCATTAATTCTCTATAAAAATATACAATGCAGAAACAAAGTTTCTTTCCCACAGTCTCCCAGAAGTTACAAGCCAGCCAACCCTTTGCAAATAACTTGCATGCAATATATAGAATGTGTGAGGAAGAGATAGAACGCCCAGGGGTTGGTAAGTTACTCAAATCATTACGAAAAGGAGATGGAGAGCCAACCATCAGCTACATGTGTAGCGCTCTCAAGCATGACATTTGGCTGTGGTGACCCTTTGCATTCTTTTCCACTTGGATAGATGCCCACCTGGAGAGAAAACTCTTTAAAAGCCACCTTTGGTGCCAAAAAACCGAAGAGTGGATGACCGGGCCCACTTGGAGAAGTCGCGACCCGAAATTTCGCGAAACGGGAGCAAACTGGGCAAAATTTCCTCTGTGCGCTGCGCACTTTTCTCTGTGCGTCGCGCTACTTTGGGGCCTATTTTGGGGCACTTTCAGGTGTCCAAAATGTGCCCAAGTGGGCTTGTTGGAAATATTGGCCTGTCTACTTTCTAACCCCACTAGAATTTCTCAATTTGGTGCTCATTTTCCCCTTCAAATCTTCATTCTCCCAAGACTGCTTTCTGTGTGTCCAAAAAGTGGCAGAGAGGCCATTTTTGGGTGTTTTTTGACCTTTAGGAGACCCAAAACTTATCAAAATTTCTTTCCCGGACACCAGTAGACATATTTTTCGATGCTGAATCCAAATATGCAAACCATTCCTCATTTGGAGCTCTAGAATTTTAGCGCAGCGCAAGGTGCGCGATGCACAGGGAGAAAAACCTTGTTTTTTGCACAAAAAATTGTCAAATGCCCCAAAAATGCTCCAAATTTTTTGTCCAAGCACTAGTAGGCATGCTTTTTCATGCTGAATCCAAAAATGTAGACCTTTCTTCACTTGGAGCTCCCAATTTTTAGCGCCACGCACAGGGAAGTGGCGCGGCGCACTGGGTTGAGGCACGACGCATATAGCTTGTGCATAATGGTTTTTTCAAGAGATGTTTGGAGGCCTTCCCGATGTCCAAATTGGGAAAATAATAGCACGTTGGAAAGGTATTTGAGTATAATTTCCAACCCAAGTGGAATTTTTCAATTTGGAGTTCATTTTCCCTATCAAAAATCAAATCTCCCAAGACTGGTCAAAATGTGCCAAATGAGGCTGCCTAAAGGCAGAGTGCTGTTACAGTCAACTTTTGGATGCCGTTATCAACTCCAAATTGATCTCGTGATAGCTAATTGGAAATATATTTGTGTCTAGTTATCATTTGACTCATCAAGCAAGTCATTTGGCCAACTGAGCTAGGAGAAAATTTGATTTTCCCAAGGTCACTTCATAGGCGCATCAATTCTCCCGAGGCAACTATATTTTTGGGATTTCTCCAAAACCATGACACCTGTGTAAAAAGTGAAGGAGGTTTTTCTTCCTTCGCATTTTTTGGACAAAATTGTCTCTCATTTTTCCCAAATTCATCTTTTATTTCTCAGAAACATCATTTGAGTAAAACCTGCCCCATTGTGTGGAACAAGGGATTTGTCGAAATGAAGGGGATAGTGAGCTTCTAAATTCTTGAGGAAATTTGGGGAAGTAGGGAGGGATGTTAGGAAGTAGGGGAAAGTGGAATCTCTGAAATTGAGTGAGGGGAAGGGGTCCAAAAAGACAAAACACAAGCCCAACCTAGAAAACTGCCAGGTTGTAGCAAGAAACTTGTGTGAAAATGAGGAATTTGGGTAATCTCAGTGATGGGAAGTGTTTGATAAGGTATTTTAAGGATAGGGGAAGGTGTATGAACATCAGGATACAACTTTTGCCGATGATTTGACCGTCCAAGAGAAATTGCCTTCAAAACCCTAGGAGAGGGAAATGACCTCACCTAGGCGCAACTGAAGCATGAACAAGGTGTAAAATGACCCAGTGGGACTTGACATGATAATGACAACTCTCTGAATGATGGTATACTCAGCTGAACTGTGACATGGACCGACATTTGGACAACTTTAACAAGGGTAAAATCAACCCCTAGACCCAATGCCTAGTGACCAAATTTTGCTTGAAGACTCACTGAAATGACAAAATTTGACCTTGACACCTGAAAATCACTTTGTAAGAGCATGTTTGATCACTGGAGGAAGGCTGCAAAGAATGACACTAACAGGGAGAAAAAGAGCGATCGCCTGAATGATGTCTCATGCAAATGGAAATTTTCCATTCCTGTTATTGATGAATTGGTGGATGAATTACATGGAGAAATTTACTTCACCAAGCTAGATTTTCGTTCAAGATATCATCAAATTAGAATGAAGACTGAAGACATTCTGAAAACAACATTCACAAATCATGAGGGTCATTATGAATTTTTGGTCATGCCTTTTGGCCCTACTAATGCACCTTCCACATTTCAAGGTTTGATGAATTCCATTTTCAAACCCTTCCTTAGAAAATTTGTGTTAGTATTTTTTTATGATATACTAACCTACAACAAATATTGGAAGGATCAAATTCAACATGTTGATGGGGTTCTCAAACTATTGGAGGAGAAAAAATTATATGCAAAAACCTCCAAATTTTTCTTTGGAGTACAGGAAGTGGAATATTTGGGTCATATTGTATCTCATGAGGGTGTTAAGGTAGACCCTAACAAAATTAATCCAATAAGGAATGGAAAATCCCTGCAACCATAAAAAATCTTCGAGGATTTATTGGGTTGATAAGGTATTATCGCAAGTTTGTTATAAATTATGGGAGAATAACGACACCTCTAACATCATTACTAAAGAAAGATGCATTTTATTGGACTCTAGAAGCAACTAGAGCCTTTGAACATCTTAAAGAGGCAATGTGACGGGCACTAGTCTAACCTATGCTAGACTTCACAAAAACCTTTATTTTGGAATGTGATGCCTCAAGAAATAGAATTGGTGTTGTTTTAATGCAAGAAGGAAGGCCCATTGCTTTTGAAAGTCATCCAATCCAAGGAAAGTATTTGAAAAACTATTTATGAGAAGGAAATGTTGAAAATGCTACATGCACTAAAGCAATGGCAACCTTAACTAATGGGAAGACACTTCAAGGTAAAAACCGATCATGATAGTCATAAATACTTTTTGGAATAAAGATTATCTTAAGAAGAGAACAAAAAATGGGTCATAAAGATGTTGGGTTATGAATTTGAAATCATCTACAAAAAAGGGAAGCAAAATGTTGTTGCAGATGCACTCTCAAGAAAGGAGGGGATGTGGAAGCATTTATTTGTGCTATTTCTATTATCCAACCTGAGTGGATAAAAGAAGCAAGGGATGAATGGAAGAATGATGAAGAGGTGTAGACACTCATTCAAAAGTTGTAGCAAGATCTTGGTACATATGATACATTTAACTAGAAAAATGATTCATTATGGTACAAAGATATGATTCCCAAATCAAACAAAAGATTCTTTTGGAATTGCACACCTCCCCCTTAGGAGGGAACTCAAGATTTTTAAAAACTTACCACAAGGTCAAGAAGGAATTTTTGTGGGATGGCCTTAAATCCAATATTCAGAAGTTTGTAGCAAAATGTTTGGTTTTCCAACAAAATAAAGTTGAGACAATTAAGACCTCGAGTCTATTACAACCTTTAGCCATTCCAAGTCAACGTTGGGAGGAGGTATCAGTCGATTTTATCACAGGTTTACCCAAGTCTGAAGGAAAGAGTGTCATCATGGTGGTAGTTGATAGACTTATGAAGTATGCACACTTTTGTGCACTATCTCATCCTTTTAAAGCCAATATAGTTTATACTGCATTTATGGAAACCCAAAAATTATTGTAAGTGACATAGATCCTATTTTCATTGGAAACTTTTAGGCAAAACTTTTTTCTTTTCTTGGTAATCAATTAGCTCATAGTTCATCTTATCATACTCAATATGATGGGAAAACTAATATGGTGAACAAATGTTTGGAATAATATCTTCGTTGCTTTGTATATGATAAGCAAACACAATGGGTCAATGGTTACCTCTAGTTGAATGGTGGTATAACATTTCCTTCCATATTACAACAAAAATGACCCCATTTATGGCACTTTATGGATACCATCCAACATCCATCACATCATATTTAAGATAAATTTCTAAGATTCAATCTAGAAGATCAAATCGAGCATCAACAACAAGTTCTCCAACTCTTAAAGGATAACCTCACTCTAGTGTATAATTGAATGAAACAAAAGGCATATCAACATCGCAGTGAAAGAAGTTTTGAGGTAGACGACTGAATATTTTTACGGACACAACCATACAAAAAAATGCCCCTCAAGCAATTAAAGAATGATACTAAATTATCACCCAAGTACTATGAACCTTACAAGGTGTTGCAAAGTATTGGTACTATGGCATATGAATTGGAGCTTCCTACATCTTCCCGAGTACACCCAATTTTCCATGTTTCATGCTTAAAGAAGGTTATTAGTGACAAGCTTCCCATTAAAACAATGTTGCTAGAACTTGATGAAGAAAAAATCATATTTGAGCTTGAAGTAGTCATGGAAACAAAAACCCGACAACTACAAAATCGATCAATTTCAGAGTATCCCATTAAGTGGAAGAACTTACCCGCTGAAGATTCCACATGGGAGGATGAGAATTTTGTACAGAAGTATCCAAAACTAGTCAAGCATTGAGGACAACACTTTTTTTAGAAGGAGAGGGTCATGTTAGGTCCTTATAATACTAGTGTAGCTCCTTTATTGCTATTGTTAGTGTATCCCCCTTATTTTTATTATTGTGCCCATGTAGCCCCCATATTGTTATTGTTGTGCCCCATAGAAGCCCACTATTGTTATTATTGTCCCATTACATTATTATTGTTATGTAGGTTCTGATTATATTGTGACACATTAGACTCCTATATATACAAATGAGGTATTGTCATTTGTATCATCTAAGAATTGTTCATTTATGTAATGTGAAGGAGGTTTCCCCCTCGAAGAGCATAATTTTTAAGTCGTTGATCTATCTTTTCTTATATTTTATGAGCTAGTTTCATAACATTACCCTAGACCAAGTGACATTATAAACCAAGAATAAATTGTCCTAAGACTGTGACTATTCCTAAAAAGGATAAAAATTTTAAGTAATTATAGCATAAAAGAAATGATAATATGGGTCTACAGGAATAAATAACAGAAACCACTCGCCATATAAAAAAGGAAAAATACAACTAATAATAAAATATCTCTGTAATATACCAAAGTACGTAACAAAAATATAACTAAAAAGTAAAATTCAATTCATTACCAAAATCTAACATAGATTTGTAATAGAACCATTAAACCATAATTAAAGGAAACGCTGAAAATAAAACCCTAGCAAGAAGGCTTGTTTAAATAAACTTGTACATGAGAAACATAAGCTTTTCTAAGAGCACATTAAATCTTATAAATTCCCCAAATGATTATTTCATGTTGAATAGAACTACACAGTACCCATTAAATCCGAAGACTGAAAGTAAAGAAAACTAGGGTCCATACCAATACATAAATATAAATATGTTAAGCACAATTGTAAAATTTTATATAGAAGTTGTACATTGTATCTTGTGGTAACACAGAGTCTCACTTGGGAGATTCATAGATAATAAGATACCAAAAAACTATACCCTAAAGGTTTTCACTACAAAAAAATATTCTAATTCCACTAAGTGGCAAATAATGAAGCCCTTTTTTTTTCCAAGTCAAAATTTTAAATGAATACCCTAAGGGTTTGAAATCCGTAACTCCCTTGACGGGCAGAAGTGAGAAGGCGACTAGGATTCGACTATAAGTGGTAAGCCCTTAAAACTTCCTTAAAACTTGTAAGTGGATGAAAGTTTGGTAAGAACTTGGTTAAAAAGGCAAAAAGTAAAACCCGTAAGTCAGAGCACACTGTTAGTCAAATATCTCATGCATAGGTAGAAACCCTACTTTCCAAGGGTCTGAAACCAAAGTAAATAACGTTATAAGCCATGTTAGTAAGAAATGAGAGATTGTAGGACTAAAAAGGAAAAAAATTTAAAATTATTGCTTACCTGTAACTTTGCAAAACCTCAATGATTCTGGCACCATGCTGAGGGAAAAATAATCAAACATTAATATGCAAAGAAAGAATTATGACTAAACTAGTAACCAATAATATTGGATGAAACCGAATCATGAGAGGGATTCTCTTAACACCTTCGTAGAGTAGGAGACTACACAAACTCCTCAGCTCCAATAAAACAATCTAGCTCATAAGATTCAAAGCCCGAGAGAAAAATTTATCCATTAAAAATATAACCCAAGATTCATACAAATATTAATTACAAGAACCAATACAAAAGCAGAAGAAATTACCTATGCTGTTGTTGTGGGAACATGACCACGAACAATTTGAGCTAGGGTTTGAATGCCTGTTGCAGAGCTCAATCGACAACATGAAAAGTTGTAAATGAAAATTGTGAATGTGATGAAGCAAGGAAGTAGTTACCCAAAACTAACGTCAATCAATCCTGGCTGTTGGATCATAACCCTAATGAATTAGGGATGGGACAGTCCAAAAACTTACATCTAGGATATCTAGAAGGTTTGTAAGAGTAGTCTAAAATCTGATGAATGCACTAGCCACAGTAACCAGGGTAAAATTATAAAGGTCGAGACCCTTAGGATGTGTAGAATTATACAAAAAAAACACATAACGAGCCATGTGAATTTAAACAAACCTAACATGAATCATATCGAGTTGTGACCATCAAGATAAACCAAAGTATTCGGTGGAAATAACCTAAGTTTTACCACTCTTCAATATGTATAATGTGTGCTATAGTTGTTCCAACTATGACTAATTTTTATGCATAATAACAAGACAAAACACACATTAACATTTGTAATCATATATATATATATAGATAGATATAGATATATATATATATATATATATATATATATATATATATATATATATATATATATATATATATACTCATTAAATTTACCTCAAACCCATTATGTGCTAGAAATAACTGTTGTTCCAAGGTTTAGTTAAAAGATAATTTTTTTTTGGTGATGTTACACGTGGTATCAGAGCCATGGTTACCAGACTGTGGCCTATTTAGGGAAAACTGAGAGACTAACAAAGTTTATTATTTGTTCCACAAAGAAATCATGATGAGGAGAAGAAGTGGTGCAATGACTACACCACCAATGAGACCACCTACAAGGTTTGGTTCAATACCATTCCCAAGACCCATTCCTAAAATGTGCGTTCAGTTGGGAGAGGAGCCCCGAACCCCAATTTCTATGCTACTGGAAACAATATAGTAGTTGAGGACATATATGGTCAATATAAGAGTAAAAAATGAGCGATTGATGCAAGAGAAAGAATGGATAATGAAAAGTCTCATTGACAAACATAATCACAAGAATTTTGTACCAACTACTGATACTGGGAACATAGTAGAGTCATATAAATGAAGGGAAGACAATATGCTAGAGAAAATTCATACCAAGAATCAGAAAGGGATAAGGATGAGAATAAGGAAGAGTCTAGAAAGAATTTTGGCAAAAAGGAGAAAAAAGACAAAAGATAGAATTACAAAGAGAATTTCGAAAAATTAAGCCTCTAAAATTCGATAGCGAGTCAGAAGAGACAGATGAAGCTTGATTAATAAACATGAAAAACTATTTTCAAATTTATGAATAGGAAATTTACCAGCTTTAGGGAAAATCCACCCTATGGTGGGAGGAGGTCAAGGTTGTGCGTGGAAGCGATGAACAATAAGTGACATGGGAGAATTTCCAGAAATATTTCAAGGATAAATACATGACTGAAAGATTTTATGATGACAAAGTGAAAGAATTTGATGACCTCAGATGGGGGAAAATTTCTATAGATGAATTCATGACGAAATTTACATCCTTATTAAGGTACATTCCCTATGTATGTGAGGAGAAGGCTAAAGTACAATGTTTCGTGAGTAGTTTGCTTGTTTTTATGAAGGAACAGTTGGAGTTTGACAATCCTAATACCGTGGATGAAGATATTCATAAGGCACGAACATGCTGCTACCAATAAACGAAACAAAAGGGTGAAGGTGATAAGAGTTGGTTAAACAATAATGGGTAGAAATTGTTTTAGAATAATAAAAATGAAAAAGCTGCCAATACCAAGAATTCACACAAAAATCAACAAAATAAATTTTCTAGGAAAAATCAACAAAATCCCCAATTGCAAAATAAATATATTGTTGGGCTTCAAAATAGTCCCTATTTTCACTCCATTATTCACCAATATCTTCACATTTTACCTTCATGTCACCTCCATTCCACCTCCACATCATTACATTTACCTCATTATTGGGTCATAACTATGCTTTTCCAAAGTTTATTAATTCTTAACATTTTTAAGTGGATTTATGGCTAAACTTTAGAAAATAATATGCTTATACTTATACCTAACAATTAGAATGAGTTTGTTGACATGTGTAGGTAAAAAGGAAGCTTCTAGGGTATCTTTATGTGGCCTTGAATGATCAAATTCGAATTTGAGAAGATAAGCCTCATGGAAAAGATCATGATATCATGGAGAAGATCATGGACCTCATGGAGGAGATCATGGAAGATAGGGTTATGTGTCTAGATGGTTGAGAAATGTATGGAGCTAAAGAGAGATTAGTAGATCATCATTATGAGTTTGTTATCTCATCCCATTGTATAAATAGGAGTACCTCCTCCATTCCAAAGGGAGGACTCTTGGAGCATGTATCCAACTTATGATGGAATAGAATAAAGCTTCATTTTACATATATTTCCATTATGTAGTTTTAGATATAAGTTGCCTTAATGTAGTATATGGAATAGCTTGTCACTTTGTTCTTAGGAGAATTGAGCTCACTCTAGAAGGATCAAAGGAACATGTTATTTCATATTAGATCTTATTTCATTTAATTGCTTAGATTTTTGAGGATTTGTTTGTGATTGATGAATGAGTTTTAAATTAGAATCTTATCAGCATATGAGAGGACAACCAAGGGTCTAAGTTAGGCTCTCTCTCCATTTGATTTGTATGATAATTGAAATTCATTCTTTTGCTTTTATGTTTCAAGTTATTTCATTTCTTATGCTTATGAATGAATCTTAGTTTAGTTTGGATTAGTACATGAGAGGACAATCAAGAGACTAAGTTAGTCTTTCTCTCTTTGAATCTGAACAACAATTAAAGTTCATTCTCTTGTCTTTATTTCAAGATTTTGGTTTTATGTAATTAATGATTTCTCTATGATACTGTAGGGAAGGACAACCAGGACCTCCTTAGTTAGGAGCCTCTTCCCTTGCATATTATATTGAATCGTAAATAATTTAGCTAGACATAGAGTTAGTTGCCTACTCCTGCATATATATTGCTGGCATCATCACAAGCTTACGAGTTTCCCTGGCAACGACGCCAAAATGTTGGGCAATTTATTTGCTTAAATTGCTTCATTAAATTATCAACCAGGGAATAAAGCATGACCATATCCATATTCACTTTTCACAGAAAGAGTTCTTATTCATACACCATGCATTTCCTTACGTCCATCCATTTTCCTTGTCATTACCAATCCCCTTCATTTCCGCCAATAAAACCCTGCTTGAGTCAAAGACCTAGAGTCTAAGTATCATTGAACAAACACCTAGAGGCTTGCATGCCTTAATGGAAAATACTCTTGCCAATGAACAATGGGAGTACATTAATATCCCTTGTTCGTTGGATCTTGTAGGTGACTCGACCACGACAAATTTATTCGTACCTACAAAGATGTGTTAGGCATCCTGACTCCCATTGGAATCAATGGTGGGAGATCTTGTGTTGGCTAGGGGCATTCATTAATGGCCACTAAGTCAACAACTTCTTGCTATGTTCGACATCGACACATTTAATCACATAGTAAGATTTGTGCCATCGAGCGTTGAAGACTTGAAGACACATATTTTGTAGCAGATGAAGCCAATTTCTTTTCATTGTTTTTCAGTTTGTCATCACTTGAGGACAAGTCAATAAATAAGGCTGGGGGGAAATGTAACTTCTATATTTTGTATACCTTCCAAGCCTTATACATTTTAACATTTTCAGCCGCATTTAGCAGCAGATTCTGAACATTCAGCAGAAGATCCAACAATAGATTCAACAGCAGATGTAGCAGCAATAAAAGATTCACTTTTTCGATTTCATCCACCATTTTCCCAACCAAGTAAAGAAGACCATGAACAACAGTTTTTGCAGCCACACGTGCACAACTCTCATCCATTTTTGGAAGGGTAAGTTAAGGTATGATATTTTCTAACTTTTAACCATTAAATTCCTTGAAAAGTTAGAATAATAATTTTTGGAAAAACTTCACTTTCTTTCCTCATTTCACATAACTGCCCAAACCATCCGTTTAAGGGGAAGGATACATTTGCATACATACTTTGTCATATATCATATAACATCCACATTCATATATCACAACCCCACTTAACCCCACTTACCTTCAAAATATATTCACTATTACATGAGCATACAAATGGCTTTGTCAAAAGTATTTAAAAGTTAATTGGATGCCAAAACAATCATGGTTGTTACACAAGAACCAACCATGATGCATTCCAACAAAAATACTCTGCCACTATTACATGAGCATACAAATGGCTTTGTCAAAAGTATTTAAAAGTTAATTGGATGCCAACACAATCATGGTTGTTACACAAGAACCAACCATGATGCATTCCAACAAAAATACTCTGCAATAAAAATCACATTATCAATATGCAAAGATCATACATTGAATGCAACAAACAAAATATGGTTGAAACACAAGAACCAACCAAGTTGTAGTTCATCAAAATAACGCTTTGCAAAAGTTATGTAAATGATATCATGCAGAGTTTAAGCCAAAGCTCAAGTACCAAAGAGTAATGTAATAGATTGCATGAGGACATGCAATACCTTCAGTTTGGGGGTATGTTGGGCTTCAAAATAGTCCCTATTTTCACTCCATTATTCACCAATATCTTCACATTTTACCTTCATGTCACCTCCATTCCACCTCCACATCATTACATTTACCTCATTATTGGGTCATAACTATGCTTTTCCAAAGTTTATTAATTCTTAACATTTTTAAGTGGATTTATGGCTAAACTTTAGAAAATAATATGCTTATACTTATACCTAACAATTAGAATGAGTTTGTTGACATGTGTAGGTACAAAGGAAGCTTCCAGGGCATCTTTATGTGGCCTTGAATGATCAAATTCGAATTTGAGAAGATAAGCCTCATGGAAAAGATCATGATCTCATGGAGAAGATCATGGACCTCATTGAGGAGATCATGGAGGATAGGGTTATGTGTCTAGATGGTTGAGAAATGTATGGAACTAAAGAGAGATTAGTGGATCATCATTATGAGTTTGTTATATCATCCCATTGTATAAATAGGAGTACCTCCTCCATTCCAAAGGGAGGACTCTTAGAGCATGTATCCAACTTATGATGGAATAGAATAAAGCTTCATTTTACATATATTTCCATTATGTAGTTTTAGATATAAGTTGCCTTAATGTAGTATATGGAATAGCTTGTCACTTTGTTCTTAGGAGAATTGAGCTCACTCTAGAAGGATCAAAGGAACATGTTATCTCATATTAGATCTTATTTCATTTAATTGCTTAGATGTTTGAGGATTTGTTTGTGATTGATGAATGAGTTTTAAATTAGAATCTTATCAGCATATGAGAGGACAACCAAGGGTCTAAGTTAGGCTCTCTCTCCATTTGATTTGTATGATAATTGAAATTAATTCTTTTGCTTTTATGTTTCAAGTTATTTCATTTCTTATGCTTATGAATGAATCTTAGTTTAGTTTGGATTAGTACATGAGAGGACAATCAAGAGACTAAGTTAGTCTTTCTCTCTCTTTGAATCTGAACAACAATTAAAGTTCATTCTCTTGTATTTATTTCAAGTTTTTGGTTTTATGTAATTAATGATTTCTCTATGTTACTGTAGGGAAGGACAACGAGGACCTCCTTAGTTAGAAGCCTCTTCCCTAGCATATTATATTGAATCGTAAATAATTTAGCTAGACATAGAGTTAGTTGCCTACTTCTGCATATATGTTGTTGGCATCATCACAAGCTTACGAGTTTCCCTGGTCGATAATTTAATGAAGCAATTTAAGCAAATAAATTGCCCAACATATATGTTAAGTCCTTATAATGCTAGTGTAAATAATTTCCTTTGGTTGGATGACTTTCAAAAGCAATGGGTCTTCCTTATTGGATTAAAACAACACTAATTCCATTTCTTGAGGCATCACATTCCACAATAAAGGTTTTTGTGAAGTATGGCATAACTAAGACCAGTGCTTGGCATCTTTCCTCTTTAAGATGTTCAAAGGCCTTAGTTGGTTCCACAGTCCAAGAAAATGCATCTTTCTTCAGTAATGTCATTAGAGGTGCTTCTATTCTCCCATAATTCTTAACAAACTTGCGATAATACCCTATCAACTCAAGAAATCCTCGCAAATGCTTTATGTTTGTGGGGATTTTCCATTCCTTAATGGCTTTAATTTTGTTAGGGTCTACCTTAACACCCTCATGAGATAAAATATGACCCAAATATTCCACTTCATGTACTCCAAAGAAACATTTGGAGGTTTTTGCATATAATTGTTTCTCCTCCAATAGTTTGAGCACCCTGTCAACATGTTGAATGTGATCCTTCCAAGATTTTTTGTAGGTTAGTATATCATCAAAAAATACTAATACAAATTTTCTAAGGAAGGGTTTGAAAATGGAATTCATCAAACCTTGAAATGCAAAAGGTGAATTGGTAAGGAGAAAATGCATGACCAAAAATTCATAATGACCTTCATGATTTCTAAATGCTATTTTCGGAATGTGTTTAGTCTTCATTCTAATTTGATGATATCCTAAATAAAGATACAACTTGGTGAATTAAATTGCTCCATGTAATTCATCCAATAATTCATCAATGGCAGGAATGGAAAATTAGCTTTAATAGTGATCTTGTTGAGCTCCCTATAATCTGGACACATGCACTATGATCCATCCTTTTTGTAAACCAATACTACTCGAGTAGAGAAATAACTTTGACTAGGTTGAATTATATCGACCTCTAGCATTTCTGCAACCATATGTTCAATTTCATTCTTTTGGGAATGGCGATATCTGTAAGGCCCGATGTTTAGAGGAACACTTCTTGGAATCACATTAATAGCATGATCATGTTCACGAATAGGTGGGCAGCCTTTGGGAGTCTCAAATACCTTGGAATGTTTGTCCAAGAATTTTTAGAGATTTGGAGAAATATATGATTTTGATATTTGAACCTCTAGTGAGCATAATTGTGAAATTACGCCCCATTTTTAGTTATTTAGAATTTTTTTCATGCCCTTAGAGTTGATTATATTTCTTGGTTTCCCTTCGATACCCCTTATTTCAACTTCCTTTCCTTCCCAAGAAAAATTCGAGAAAAAGTTATTGAAAATTAATAGCTATCGTAACCAAAGATTGTAACCATTGGACTCCTAGTACAACATCAACACCAACCATTGGAATGGAAAGCATTGGAATATTCAATACATATTCCCCCATGGTTAGCTTGATATTATGCCACTTTCCAGAGCAATTTATAGTTCCTCCATTTTCAACCATCACTTAACGCTTTGGTGCTAGATATAGAAAGCAATTCAGTTCCTTGGTTATCCTACAATGAATAAAATTATGGGTACTACCTGAATCAATCAACACTATTACCTTTTTCTTCTTGATATGTCCTTCTATCTTGAGAGTTCGATTGGTAAATCCTGCCAATGCATTACAAGATATGGTCAGATTCATTTCTTCTTTCTCTAGGGTTGGTTCCCAATTTATATCCTCTTCTTTTGAAGTTTCTTGTTACTTTTATTCCTCCTCTTCACAATATATGTAAAATAATATATTTTCAACACACTTATGACCATTAACGTATTTTCTATCACAACTATAACAAAACCATTTTTCTCTTTTTTCTTCCAATTGTTGTGGTGTCAACCTTGTAGGTTGTGGAAGGCTAGGAGCAACAACAATTCCATCTTTATAGTTGTGAGTGGTAGGCTTCCTTGTTGCCAAAATTTTGCTTTCAATTTTTCTTGCCAACCTGAATGCCTTCTCCAATGAATCAAGTTCCCAAAGGCGAATCTCATGTTGGATGTTATCCTTTAAAGTCCCTATGAAAATTCAATCCTATGCTCCTCTGGAATATCATTTACCTTTATATTCAATTTTTGGAAGTCCTCAATGTGCTCCGCCAGTGAACCCTTTTGCTTGAGATTTATCGATTGGCTAAAGAAGGTGTTGATCTTTGTATCCTCATAATGTGCTATCATTTGCTCCGTAAAAATTGACCAAGTGACAAGTGGTTTACGAGAACAAAGCCATCAATACCATACAAACTGGTTGGGTTCTAAATATAAATTGGCAATGCGCACCTTTTGCGTGTGTTTCACATTATGGAGATCAAAATATTGCTCCATCTATAGTTTCCATGTTACTGGATCCTTTCCATCAAACTTCTTCATATCGATCTTTGGAATATGGTGGGTCTTCAATCCAATGTTAGAGTCTATAAAATAATGACTAACATTTATTTTGTTCTCATCATGAGTTCCATGTAAGACATTTTCGCCATTAGGAAGCATTTCTTGTAGCAACTTTGTCAAATATTTCTTCAAACCTTCCATGTCTGCTTTTAAACCATTCTTCAAATCTTCCATGTTGCCTTTCATTTTTTCTTCTATACCATCCATCTTAGCTTCCATGTGATCCTTAAAAACTTCCATGTCTTATTTTAAACCATTCTTAAAACCATCCATCTTAGCTTCCATTTCTTGTAGCAACTTTGTCAAACCTTTCTTCAAACCTTCCTTCAAACCTTCCATGTATGCTTTTAAACCATTATTCAATTCTTCCATGTTGCCTTTCACTTTTTCTTCTATACCATCCATCTTAGCTTCCATTCCATCCTTCAAACCTTCCATGCCTTATTTTAAACCATTCTTCAAACCATCCATCTTAGCTTCCATTTCATTTTCTATCACTCTTTGCGAGAGCGAAATTTGTTGCACTTGGTTTCGTAATTTTGATATATAATGTTGCATTTCTTCCTCTTCTTCATGTGTCATAGTAGAGTTTTCTGGTTGCTTAATAGGTGTTTCCATTTTCTTGCTTTGAGACATTTTGGAATCAAACAATGATATTTACGCTTCACTATGCCCCTTGAATCACTTCAAACTGATTTTTCAAACAAAACTTCTGAAAATTAAAAAAAAATACACACCTTTTTCTTGTTTTGTAGGAGCTCGATATTGAATTTGCTATATCTATGTAATTTTCGATCTCTGAGGTATGAAATTTTGTCCTATGGTATCCCTATGAGTCTTCTTTCTAACCCCACAGGTTAGACTGAGATTGGATTCTTCAAGAAAGATTTATGCTCAATCTCCCACGATGACCTGATTATAGATTGGTTCAATAGAGTGATCTTGTACGGAGTGTCATGTGTCACTGTTATGACTTTCAACCCTTAAATTGCTAAATGAACAACTACAATCCCTGTAATTTCAGCCACATTTTATATAGTTCAAATATGATTCCCGAAATGAAAGTTATGATGATTTTCCCTAGGTCGCTTGTTTGAGACTAAGTTTTGGAGCCTGCAAAAACCCTAACTTCCCCAGATCATATCTCCAAAAATATAGTGAACCAAGATCTGAAATTGTTACATGAAGTTCACCATGATTTCAAATCCATGTGGTAAAAATTTCAATTCTGAAGCCTCGTACAAAAAAAATTATAGAGAAAATTCCAAGATGACTTGTTTGAAGAAGCGAAACCCTAGAATCTAAAGCTTTGATACCAAATGTTATGCAACCAACTCACAAAAAAGAAGAAAATATAGATCAACGATTTGAAAAATAACCTCTTTGTGGGGACAACACCATTTACATCACATAAATGAACAATTCTTGGATGATTCAAATGACAAAACCTCCTTTCTATATATAGGAGTCTAAGGGGTCACAATATAATCATAGCCTACATAACAATAATAATGTAAGGGCACAACTATACCAATATTGAGATTCTACAGGGTACAATAATAACAATATAAGGACTACATGGGAACAACAATAAAAATAAGGGACTACACTAGTATTATAGGGACTTAACAATCTAAACCAATAAGAATATCAAGCAACCCTAAACTTAGTCAACCATAGAGGTCGTTGTTATAGTGCCAGGGTTATGGAGAACATCACTACTACAAAAATTGTCCCCATCATGCAAGAACATAATAGGCTACAAACATTCACTAAGCATCTATGATAGGAGAAGTGGCGAGAAGTCTACTGAAAATTAATGTTGCTTTGGAGGATCATCAATTGAGTACCAACCTACAATGATTGAATTTGAAGGTAAGATTTTTAGTCACACAGTATCTATTTTAATAAATCCTGGAGCAAGTTTGAGCTATATTAGTCCTAAAATTGTGGATTTGTGTCATTTACAATCCAACAAGTTTAAAAACTCATGCCTCGTACAACTGGCCACTAGGGATAAAAGAAGAGTGTTAGAAAAGGTAGAGATTTGTCCAGTTGAATTAATTGGTTAGCCAATAAAAGTAAATCTGCAGGGTTTAAGTTTTTGTGATTAAGGTTGTTTGTTGATCCACGAAGATTCACAACTATATGTTTTATTGTCAATGTTTCAGAGCCAATATCTAGATCCATTGTCAAGACATGAAAAAAGTTATGAAGAGCGGAGGAGAATAATAATAGGTAGGCATGCTTAAGGAAATTATTTTAGCCGATTAAGGTAAATGTAGATAAATAATATATATGAATAAATATATTCATGTCAATAATTATATATAAATATACATCGAATATATAAATCAATATAGATGGAGAATAAGTATTAATAAACCATAGAGGGGTGTATATTAACAATTTAAATATTAGATAGATTAATTGAATTAAAGAGAAATATAATGAAATGTGAAAAAGTATATTAAGTAGTAATTAATTAATAATATACCTAGAGGAGTATAAATTGAATGGAAGAAATAATGAAATGTGAACCCTGAGGATGAATTATATATATATATAATATTTTTAGGATAATCAAACATATGATTATTTTATTTATAAGGAAATATGAAGGATTAAAAATTATGAAAAAGTAGTGAAGGGTGTGGAGGTATGGGAGAGTAAAAACTATGAAAAATAGTAAAGGTTGGGAAGAGATGAGAGAGGGATAGAAATAAGGGAAAGAGGAGAAAAATAAATTGTTGAAAATAGCAACAAGAAATGATAAAAATAGAATCCAGAAATTCCAATTTTAATTTGTCCTTGAATTAAAATTGTGAATTAAAATCGAATTTAGTCTCACCAGCTGCTTGGAAATAATTAATTAATTCATTACGGATTAATTAGTTGGAGAAATTCAAGTTAGAAGCCTTTCTGCAGTCATGCAACAGTTATCCCTTAAATTAAGGAGATTATGCCTTAATTAAGGAGATAAGATTGAGTTATATTTGACTTGTAATTAGTTAGCTCAGTTTACTGACTTAAAGTCCAATTAAATTAGTTCCAAACTAATTGTCAGTTATCAATCAGTTGATGCATGCATGCACTCAACCAGTGTACTCCAGATAACTAAAGATTCCCTCATCAGAAACTCATGCATGTCTATTATGAGAAAGACCCAGTTGAGCTAAATGTCAAGGACAGTGTACTATCAGTTGCATGTGTTTTTCTATAAAGGAAACTAATGCATGCAGTCAAGGAAAGGTTCCTTGAGGATTGCATAGTTTTACAGGGTGTGAGATCAGTGTTACACTTGGTAACAGGAGGATCACCCAAGAGAAACTGCACAATGAAATAGGAGGCTTGGAGGGCAGAGGAGAAGGTTTGTGAGAAGACTTGTTTTCCTGTGAGCATCCATGAGGATTGTACTTAGAGCTGGCTAGCTATGAGAGCTAAGGATTTGTATAATTTTGATTTATTTCCACCTTGTATGATAATACAGATGGTGGTGTTTTTAGCTGAGGCTTTCCCCTGAGTATTTTCTATGTTTCATGTGCATTGATTCTTCTTCTTTTGGTTATATGTGCTCAGCTCGATCTTGGTCAATCTTTAGGCTTCCGCAAATTGATAATAGAAATAGATTATAGTATTTTGCTTTGGTATATTGCATTATCGAGTTAATATACAGTCAAATTTTCTACATGGTCTTAGAGTTAAATTTATAGAGAATTTGCAGAATTTTTACATGGTATCAAAGCTAGCTGATCTATAGAGAAATTTATACATGGTATTAGAGCCAAGTTTATCGGAGCTTTTAACAATGTTCTGAGAAGAGAATTCGAAGTTTGAAGTTCGAGGTTGTAGGTGCAAATCGAATTCATACTATACTTTAAAAAAAAAAAAAAACGAGATGGGACATTATGCGACTAATTTCCCATCAAAGAAGTCCAAGAAGGGATCCTCAGAAGGATCAGAAGGTGAGGCATTAGCCTCTTAGTTCGAAATGGAATTTACTCTCATCACATGCATGGTGTCATCGATTATGGGTTGTGTTTGGTATCTTGACATTGGAGCCTCATTCCACATGACCAGCGATAAAAGTTTATTCAGTACCTTGGAGGAGAAAAACCTCAAGATGCGCATAGAGATGGGTGACGACGAAAGGTTTAGTGTTTCAGGAGTGGGCACGATTGCTTTTCAGAGGGAGGATGGACCTCTTATCACCTTGAAAGATGTGAAGTATGTGCCTGGACTAAAGAAGAACTTGGTATCGGTTGCGATGTTGGAGGATAAAGGCTAGGATGTTGTCTTTAGTAAGGGAAAGGTTTTCCTTAAACACATCAACACGAGACAGGTGAAACATATCGGTTCACGAGTTAAGAACCTATATGCTCTTGATGTTCAAGATGCATGCAAAGCCTTGAGGAGCAAGGCAAATGTTAGAGACTTGGTGGTTGACAAGGAAAGTAAATTACCTCTCAACACGCAGTCCCAAAAGAAGTCTCAGAGAATTGTGGAGGAGCCACAATTAGAGTCACCAGAGGGATCACATGCAGCCATACCTCCAAGTGTGAGGTGAGGCGATGTGAAGTGAGAGTCCCATAAAGGCTGAAATTAGGCAGGGTCCATTGAGAGGTTTTATCTCATGGATCGTACCTTGCTATCAGAGCCCAAAGTACATAGTAGCGGGAGGAATCAGTGGGATTGATGCATTCAGAGATCAAAGTGACAAAGGCTAGAGCAGTCAGATACTGAAGAGCGCATTGAAGGATTGACAACAGTGTAGAAAGGCAGAGTCAGCCGAAGCGCAAAGTTTTTAGTTGACAAAGGCAATAACAGTCAGAGACTTTGATGACAGATGCATCATACTGATTCAGGTTGGATGTTTTTTTGTTTCTGAAGTTACTGGAGCAACAACACTAGAGAGAAGTGTTGCATGCCTAACATTCCAAAGTTTCACGATCAGGATTGAGTTGAGTTCCTTTCTTGTTGAGAGGGAGTGTTGAAAATAACAACAAGAAATGATAAAAATAGAATCCAAAAATTCCAATTTTAATTTGTCCTTGAATTAAAATTGTGAATTAAAATCGAATTTAGTCTCACCAGCTGCTTGGAAATAATTAATTAATTCATTATGGATTAATTAGTTGGAGAAATTCAAGTTAGAAGCCTTTCTGTAGTCATGCAATAGTTATCCCTTAAATTAAGGAGATTATGCCTTAATTAAGGAGATAAGATTGAGTTATATTTGAGTTGTAATTAGTTAGCTCAGTTTACTGACTTAAGTCCAATTAAATTAGTTCCAAAATATTTGAGGAACTAATTGTCAGTTATCAGTCAGTTGATGCATGCATGCACTCAACCAGTGTACTCCAGATAACTGAAGATTCCCTCATCAGAAACTCATGCATGTCTATTATGAGAAAGACCCAGTTGAGCTAAATGTCAAGGATAGTGTACTATCAGTTGCATGTGTTTTCCTATAAAGGAAACTAATACATGCAGTCAAGGAAAGGTTCCTTGAGGATTGGGTAGTTTTACAGGGTGTGAGATCCGTGTGAAAGATCAGTGTTACACTTGGCAACAGGAGGATCACCCAGGAGAAATTGTGCAAGGAAATAGGAGGCTTGGAGGGCAAAGGAGAAGGTTTGTGAGAAGCCTTGTTTGCCTGTGAGCTTCTAGGAGGATTGTACTTAGAGCTGGATATCTGTGAGAGCTAAGGCTTTTTATAATTATGATGTATCCACCTTGTATGATAATACAGATAGTGGGGTTTTTAGCCGAGGCTTTCCCCTAAGTATTTTCTGTGTTTCATGTGCATTGATTCTTCTTCTTCTGGTTATATGTGTTCAACTCGATCTTGCTCAGTATTTAAGCTTCCGCAATTTGATAATAGAAGTATATTATAGTATTTTGATTTGGTATATTGCATTATCGAGTTAATCTACAGTCAGATTTTCTACATGGTCTTAGAGGTAGATTTGTAGAGAATTTGCAGAATTTCTACATGGTATCAGAGCTAGCTAATCTACAGAGAAATTTCTACATAAATAAGAGAGACACATAAGGGAAACATAGAGGATTGAAGGGAAACATATATGGTAATAAGAAGTAAAATCAGTAAATAAGGGAACAAGAGATGAGAGAGGAGAACAAAAATGGGTCATAACTTATGGTTCATATTGATCAAGGGAAACCAACTTTTACTAATATCAAGACCATTAACCCTATTAATGCTATTAAGTTGTTTTTTAATTTCAAGAGCTCTAATTCTATGTTTATAATAATGCTTTTCTTTGGCAATTATCTTAGTATCCTCCAAACATATATGATGTTTAGTGGTTTTAGCATGCTCTGCTAAAGGAATAAAAGATTTTGCTTTAGCAGAGCATGCTAAAACCACTAAGCATCATATATGTTTGGAGGATACTAAGATAATTGCCAAAAAAATCATTATTATAAACATAGAATTAGAGAAGCCCTTGAAATTAAGAAACACCCTAATAACATTAATACATAAATGAATATTAACATTTTATATATTTCAGTTTACATTGTATTATAAAATATTTACCTCATATAACAATGGTTAAATTTCAATATCCAAACTTATTATTTGCATCTTTAGCATGCAAAATATATAAATGTATATAACGCTTTTTACATAAACAATCATTAATCTGGTGAATGTATTATATTAATATTGAATTGTACTTATTTACTTAATATTATTCATTTAAATAATATTAAAAAATTTTAATTGAAAATAGTAAAATATTATTATAATAGTAAGACATTTTTTTTTTATATCTAGCTGAATCAGCAATGGCGGTGGTATCGTACTCCCGTTACACGGGGTCGAATCCCACCGACTGCCACTATAACAACTAGGAAACAACTAGGAGGAACCGCCCAGCTTGAAAGGAATGACCCCTCAGGGTAAGACGAGACTTGAACCCGTGACCTGCACAATGGCACGAACGACTTAGCAGACCATTCGCTAACCACGACACCAAACCCCTGCGGGCCTAATAGTAAGACAATCTTAAATTAATACTATTGATTAATATAATAATGTTAAATTTTCCCAAATAGCTCCCACGCTTAGGTTAGTTGATGGAGTCTATGTCATTAAAGCATTTTGGCTATTGAAAACTTGCATGTTCAATTCTCTTGACACTCTTGGGGTCAAAATACAAGCCAAGAGGAACTTATCCTTTTGGGTATTTGGGTAAATCTACATGGTACAAATATTCCAGGAACTGTGACCACATTTATGTTAAATAAGTAATAATTGATGATAAAATATAATTGTTCCTAAATAATATTTAAATGCATTTCAACTTTAATATTTATAGTAATCCTCTTTTGTCTATTATATCTTATCTTAAGTGAGATTTTACATGTAGTATGTTGTTAATGATGACAATGACTATCACATCTTAAGAAGGTAAAATATTACTTAAAATTATTTAAGAATTTATTTCTATGCTAGAAAAGCACTAAGAAAATTGTTCTAAATTCATCATAATTTTATTGATTTAAATAGTTAAGAAGGTTAATAGTGGAATAATATTTTGAAATTTAAATTTATATGATTTAATATGTGATGATGTTGTTTTTTTATTTTCAATATAGACATATTTTAAATGAATTTCATAAATGTAATATATTAGTATGTGGCAATATGGCTTTTAATTTTCAGTATAATTCTTTTTATATATATTTTTAAATTTATTTTAACTAAATATATTATTTATTTTTTGGATGATTAATGGAATTGATAATTGGGGTGGTCTTGTACTCACTTAACAACATAGGGTTAATTCCATATCCTATATTGCCCCTAATATGAACATGGTTAAAGCAAATAGATTTAACCAATGACCTCATAATATTTTATATAATGCTTTACATAACATGTTTTTCCAAATAAACTAAACCCCCAAGGGCTAAAAATTGAAGGACAAGGGGGTGAGATTTGATCCATTTACGTGTAAATGGGTCACCAAACAATTTAATATAATCTCCTTGGGTGCAACCATATGTTTAGACCACTACTCATGGTATCCCAAGGCTTTAGGCTAGGCCCTCATAGAAATTGAACTTTAACCAATAACCAAAACCTCCTTATTTTCCACAATTAGATCCAATAACTTTAAATAATTAAATATAGGTTAAATATAGTATGTTAATTCATAAAGTAGCAATTATTATTAAAATAGAACTTCGATTGATTTTCTAAATTTTGATATATATATATATATATATATATATATATATATATATATATGACAACTAAATTTTGTATTAATAAAGGCTGGATTTTGGGTCAGAACCCTTACATAAGCTGACCACATTTTGTTTATTGGTATTTTCTGATGATAATTCTTCCAAAAAAACATTAAAATTGCCATCATTCTCACATATTATATAGTCATTACAATTATACATTCTATAAAATGTTGAGAATCACGATTGTCGTTAGACCAAAACCCACAAGTGTTAGTCAACGATCACATTGCCAAAGATAAGGATCCATGAGAGGCAGTTAGTCCATGTCACGAAACACAAGAGGAGAGTTGGTTTATCTAATGTCCAACAATCTCCCTCCCAACGTGGATTAGGTGTGTATCGAACTCATGGCCTATGCTCTGATACCACTTGTTATTCAACGATCACATCACCAAAGATAAGGATCCATGAGAGGTAGTTAGTCCATGTCACAAAACACGCGGGGAGCATTGGTTTATCTAATGTCCAACATAAAAGGTCCCCAAGATCAAGCAAAACTTGCATGGTCACATTAAAACAAAGTGATGAACAAAAAATGACCTCAAAATTAACCATCAACAACTGCATCCATTTCGAGGGTAATCTTCCCCATGTAGTTGTCAAGTCTTCTTCACTAAAGTAGAGCCAAAGGTAGCAATATTCGAGTTGAATTGAGAATTTCCAACAATGATATTTTCCAATGTAGCCACTTAGGCAATGAGAGCCACAATCTCGTCCCTCAAGACATTTATGGAGTTTTCGAAATAACTGAGGTGACATAGAAGTTTCACCTCCATTAACAGCTGGAGCGATTGTTGCTGTCTATCAACGATGTCATCATGCCTCTAAGGAGGGATTTTTTGGTATCCAAAACATGATCTAGGGTGTTTCTCTCTAAGATAAGGTCACTGAAATTTTGGTGCTCTACCATAATCAAGGACATCCACAAATAACCTAAAACAATCTCACCACCCTTACAATGCTCTTCGGGCATGAACTTGACTCCTTATCTACCAACTTGGTCCCAACAAACCATTAAATGACACTCACCATTGAGCCACAACCTTGTTGATATAAAAAATCCATCACAGAGCCAAAATCCTCCGAAGTGTGGGAATCTAGAGTTGTCATTAACTTCAATTCAATGCTTAGGGAATGTTCCAGTGTATTCAAATAAAGACCCACCCACTCCAACCAAAGGCTAGACGAATGAAATTTCCATATCGAGCTATTATAATTTATGATCAGCTGCCACTTGTGGCAAGGGATGTGCCATTGAGAGAGAAGTTTAAAATTTTGCGGTTGCGGTCGAGGGTACACTGATAACCAGGCCATCGATCCCATAAATTTATGAATTCAAGCTAGGATGAGACTGTAGTGCTTGGTGTAGGAACTCGACCCTAGGAACCATAAATTATTTTGGTGTGATATTGCCTTGTCGATGATTGTGTACCTTTGAGGTCTGTCCATATTTAAGGGATATGGTGTTAGTTTAAAATTTTCAAATTTGTAATGATTTTCCCTTGGCCTAAGGAAGAGCCCATTTTTTCCACCGTGTCCTCCATCTCATTAAGATGCCTATACCCATCTATAAACTCTAGTTGCTCAAACTAAGAATATCATTGATTTTTTCCCTGATACTTAGCGAATAACAATCAATGAATCGCCACAAACAATGAATTTTAAAATATTCTTGGTAAACAAAAATTCGAACCTTTTACATAATGCTAAAAACTCAGCTTGATTGTTGGTCACAATTCCAAGACCCTAGACAAATTGAAACATTATTTCTTCCCCAGGATGATTAAAGCTCCTCCTACTCATGCCTCCACCATTTGTTATATATTATTAAAACTTATTTAATTTTTTTTTGTTATTTTAAATTATTTTTATATAGTTTGAAATGGATTATAATTTTGGATATTATATGCTTATAATTTGAAATGGTTAATAGTTGTGAAATAAAGATTTACAAACAATCTAAAATCTTTTATAATAAAATTAAAATAGTATTTCTTTAATTTTTTTACATATATTTAATTGTATTTAAATCAAAAAAATTATAATTAAAAAAAAAAAAAACATCTTATAACCTTTAAAAAATATAATAGTATTTATATCCAAAATTACTTATCAAATAAAATATGAAATGGTAAAAAAGTTGTATTTTACCCTTTTGCATCTGGATAAATAAATTTAAAATTATAGGAAATTTTCAAATCATTAAAAATATTGGAAAATATATTCTCACTTAAAATATTAAAAGGTGTTATAATTGCTTAATATAGAAGACACTTTTTTATTTAAATTTTCACTTAGTCAATTTTAAATATAATATTGTGGGTTAATGGCTTGGGGATAATTGAGAAATAAATTATCTAAATTTGAGTGAGTTACGAGGTATGGTTTAGAAGTCAATGTTTTCCAATGTGTGTGAGTTGTAGCTGATTCAGAGCCCCTATCATCTAGGTTGGCATGTCTATCAAGATCAATGTTGGCATGTCTATCAAGTCTATTGATCACATTGTTATATAATGGTACACATTGTCATTTATTTGGCATGAGCAGGGGTGAGCCTGATTTAGTAAAAGGGTTTATACTATTGTTTTTATTTATCTAAGTTGGTATTAGAGGATACATTGGAGGTTTGGTGAGAGGCATATATTCTTGTTGTATTAAGAGTTGTGTTGTGCCACCAATGGGAGCGCGCAGCAGAAGAACCAAAAGCAATTGTGTTGTGTGCGGATCTAGACCTGAGATGATTTTATACTCTTTGCTCAGTGCATATGAGTTTCAAAGGGTCACCGTCTTTGGGGATTGGGGGTGGAACCTCGTCGGATCAGTGTGATATTAATGGATGAGAAAATGTAAAAATCTGTGTGATTGTCGCAGGGATCTGCGTGCGAACGAATGGATCTTGCATGTGGCTAAGATCATCCAAATCCACGAGAGAATTTTGTGTATGACTGAGAACGTGTAATTATTTTTCAACACAAGAACCAGAGGCTGTTGGAATTCTACCATGCATGGAGTCATTATTGCACTAGTAGAGTGTCATGTTGAATAAATGTGAAGGAATTGGATATAACAGTAAAAAAAAGAACAAAATCAATGGAAATGTAGATTTGTGTGTCTGTTTGTGGTTCGCAGAGCCCACTTTCCATTTAGCTCTACGAATCTGCAGGTGGGAGCTACCAACACTAAATTTTGCGAGGGGGACAGTTTATTAACACCACTATAAGCATGTTGATCATTTTATGGGGTTAAAAGAAGACCAAGCTCTGCACGGGGGACAGTTTATTAACACCACTATAAGCATGTTGATCATTTTATGGGTTAAAAGAAGACCAAGCTCTGCACGGGGGACAGTTTATTAACACCACTATAAGCATGTTGATCATTTTATGGGGTTAAAAGAAGACCAAGCTCTGCACGAGGTTCGATGTTGGGATATGCACCTGCATTTGGGGGTTAGGAGTTCCACTGTCAGATCAATGAATTTGTAGAGATTTCAGAGATTTGGATTGGTGTAGCATTACTGGCAGACAATGAAAAGAAAAAGGCCATGAGTCGAATTAGACCAATGTGTGTTGATGTCAGTTTTATTTTTTTTTAAGAAATGTTACTTGGAAATAACGCTTACATTAGTATATAGGTAGATTTGAATTGTTGGTTGGTTTCAAGTTATTGAGATATTTTCTCAACAAGCAATCTCCTTGTTTGGAATCTATTGGATCTCATAAGTACTATATGTTGGCAGTCCATAATTCCTCCAGGCTGAGGAGAGGAACCAAGAGGTAACCACAAACCACTTGTAGGCAAGAATCTAGCCCTTCTGGTCTTAAAGAGGGCTCTCTCACTAAAATTCACAAAGATTTGATGTTAGGCTAGTTATTAAGAGCAATAGGAAAATGAATTGGTTTGAAGGTTGAAGGGGAATAGAAGGGAAAAATCCATTGGGCAATGGATTCAATATATCTCTCATGAAGGATTTTTTAAATGAGTCCTAAAGTTACGTATATAGAGGCAAGATATCAAACCTTTGACTAGGATATCAATTTTAAAGAGGGTGAAAGTAGAACTGAGAATTTGTCTAAACAGAGCATACAAAGATGAATTCTATCTAGAAAAAGAGGAACCACACTAGTTGCTTGAATATTATGAAATAGAGCTTAAACATAAGAATTCTAGATCTTTACTCTTATTCAAGAAAATAAGAAATTAACAGGATGAAAAACTAATAGAAACACTAACCATCAGGAAGCCTACACATGAATCTCTGAAACTGAAAACTTTAGATTTTAGTATATTCCTTCAGAAAGTCTTTACAAGGTCCAAGCCCAAAACTCTGCTACCATCAACCCATTTTTACTTCCGGACTTTGGCATTAAATAGCCATACAATATTTCAAACATTATGTCAAAATGAAATGCATATTTGATCCATGAGGTGGATCGAATTGATCACAAAAGCAGTAATATTTACATAGAGACAATCTTTTTCTCTTAACGAAAAAAATAATTTCATTAAACCTTATCACACTATCCTATCTCAAACAATATCCAAATCCATAAGATTATCCTGATCATCATACCATGTCTTTTTTTTGACAAAAACAAAAAACAATAAAAGTACTGGTTGACGAGGTTTTGATTCAGGTCGAACCTTCCTTTCCATTCTTTCCAAAAATTGCATAATTCTGTCAGAAGAAACTGGAAATTGGGTCACCAATTAATGTGTGTAAGTCCTAAAATATAGAACCCGTATAAAATATTAGATAGGGTTTTGTAGATGAGCTTGTTTTGAAGAAAAACCTCTCTCAGTTTCTTCATATTCTTCCTCAACGCTTCAGAAACTTCTCTGCAAAACCATGGCTAAAACAGGGGAATACACAGTCCGAAAAATAGGACTTAAATATGCATTCGCAACTCATGATATATGATATATGTGCATAAAATGGAAGAGTTTATTATTCTTTGACATGTTCTTGAGAAATTCTCTTTTAGTTTTTCTAAATTCGGCTCCATTTGGTCATAAACCTAATTTCAAAACGGTGGCCAAAACAATCAATTTAAGAGGAAATTGCATAGCAAAGTGTAGAAGACCTCCATGCTTGACACAGTTGTTGATGGTTTTGAACAAAAATGAGAAGATGTATGTGCTTGATATGATGGTTTGTTGGTCTATAATCCTTTAAATACTCCTTTCCCATCTTGCAGACTTCCAAACAATGCTCAGTTGAACTCATGACAATAAATTTTATGAGTTTGACTTATTTTATGACAACACAATTTACACATTTAGAGACATTTGATGACTGAAAAATTACTTGACTCTAACATTGGCTCCATTAGGGATGGAAGCCTCCCTGTGAGGTGCCAAAGTGCAGACTATTATCCTATCTATTGGGTAACGGAGTCAATATAGAAAACTGAAAATTCTGACAGATAATTTACTAACTGAAATGACCTTTGACTGAAACTACCCTATTTGATCAAATAACTTATTTATGGTAGCAAAATGCTGGGATGCTACGACCTTCACCTCGGGCTTTAAATCCAAACCCCTATTACCCACACTTGTAGTATTCTAAAGTAAAGAGGTATATACAATGAAATGATACTTGAGCTCTGAAATAAGGTGAAATCACTTTTCCAATGCAACCACGCAAACTTCGTGTTGACTGTTCGAATTTCTTGCATTCTTTTACTCGAGAACAAAATGAAAAATTTGTTTAAAGGAAACCCATGTACAAATTGGAAAACAAGCTTATTATTGGCAAAGTCTAAAAAATGAGGAATGTTCTTTGGTTCCATTCAAACTGCAAAAGGATCCTCAAATTCATGGAAAATACAACCATCTTGTAGTAACTTTGGAGTTGCACTCATATTCTCTTGCACCTGAAACTGAAAACTATTACAAGTAGGCTGCTAAATGTTTTGATGATAATTTTGTAATTAAAACTTTGTAGGTCACTGTAATGACGCCAGAATTGCAAGAGAATCTTCAAGAGCATTAAAATTCATTCCTTGTTGACAGATAATTTATGCTCATTATCTTGAGCGAGTTCTATTAGTTCTTCAATATTCTCTTCAGGAAATGACTCAGGAAAATATTGAGATATTTTTTTTTATTGACTTTCCTCACACTCACAATCACAAGAAAAATGATTAACTTGTTGCATGTCTTTATCAACCTCTATTTGATCAACTTCATCTTCAACTGCAAAAATTGTTGCCAATTGGGAAATTTCGTGAATATATGGTCAACAAACCTCTTATGTTTTATGTTCTTGACATTGGGATGAAAATTCAAAAAGAGCTTCTTTAATATATTCATCCATACATTCTTCATCACCATAAATATTTACCAAATATTGGAAGAAATCTTTGGAACATGCACAAAATTTTTCAGCTGGAGGCAAGGGAAGAAAAAAATACTTAAAATTATCATAAAAGACTACGTGGAAACCTATAAGAGAACACAAACTGGTGGATGGAAAACCTTCATACCAGGATCTAGCTTTGTCTTCTAAGGTTGCCATGAAGATTTTCATTAAATAGTCCTTAGGAAACTTAACATCAAGCTTGCATATATGCAAATGAAACTTGAACAAATATACAACAACATCATCTCCTTTCTGATCTATGAATTTTGGAAAATAAGTTTTCCAATCTACATAAGATAGGCGGTTCAGAAATCCTGGAATGTGATCTCGATTCATAGGCGCATACCTTGCAACTGAATTCATCTTTAGCCAATAGAATTGCCAGTAAAATTTTTATTTCTGAATCCTGCTGCTATAAAGTTTTTGTATTAGGTTTAAAATTGATAGGAGTCACCAGGTGAATGGTTCAACCTTCATATGTCTGATTGTTGCCCACCATCAACATCCAAATATGAAACTTTGAAGATATTTCCCAGAGAATATGGAAACTTTCGTTCCTTAATAATGACATCACTATGCTAGCACTCCATAATTCTTCCAGGGTGAGGAGGGGAACCCAGAGGTAACCACAAACCACTTTTAGGCTAGAATCTAGCCCTTCTGGTCTTAGAGAGGGCTCTCTCACTAAAAGACGCAAAGATTTGATATTAGGCTAGTTATTAAGAGCAATAGGAAAATGAATTGGTTTGAAGGTTGAAGGGGAATAGAAGGGGAAAATCCATTGGGAAATGGAGTCAATATATCTCTCATGAAGGATTTTAAATGAGTCCTGAAGTTACGTATAGAGAGGTAAGATATCAAGCCTTTCACTAGGATATCAATTTTAAGGAGGGTGAAAGCAGAACTGAGAATTTGTCTAAACAGAGCATACAAAGATGAATTATGTTTAGAAAAAGAGGAACCACACTAGTTGCTTAAATATTATGAAATAGAGCTTAAACATAAGAATTTTAAATCATTTACTCTTATTCACGCAAAGAAGAAATTAACAAGATGGAAAACTGATAGAAACATTTAATACAAGAAACAATGACCATCAAGAAGCATACACACGAATCTCTAAAACTGAAAACTTCAAATTTTAGTATATTCCTTCAGTAAGTCTTTACAAGGTCCAAACCCAAAACTCCGTTACCATCCAACCAAACTTACTTTTGGACTTTGGCATTAAATATCCATACCATATTTCAAACATTATGTCTAGATGCAATGCATCTTTTATCCATGAGGTGGATCAAATTGATCACAAAAGCAGTAATATTTACATAGGGACAATATTTTTCTCTTAATGAAAAAGTAATCATTAAACCTTATCACACGATCCTATATTATCCAAATCCATAAGATTACCCTGATCATCGAACCATGTTTTTTTGACAAAAAACAAAAAACAAGAAAAGTACTGGTTGAGGAGGTTTTGATTCGGGTTGAACCTTCCTTTCCATTCCTTCCCAAAATTGCATAATTCTATCAGAAGAAACTACGAAAATGGGCCACCAATTGATGTGTGTAAGTCCCAAAATATAGAACCTGTGTAAAATATGAGATCTGTTTTTGTAGATGAGCTTGTTTTGAAGAAAAACCTCTCTCAGTGTCTTCAAAATACTTCCTCTGCACTTTAGAAAATTCTATGCAAAACCATGGCTAAAAAAAAGGAATACACAGTCTGAAAAATAGGCCTTAAATATGCATTCACAACTCGTGATATATGATATATGTGCAGAAAATGGAAGAGGTTATTTTTCTTTGACATGTGTTTGAGAAAAATGTCTTTCAGGTTTTCTAAATTCAGCTCCATTTGGTCATAAACCTATTTTGAAAACAATGGATAACACAATCAATTTCAGAGGAAATTGCATAGTAGAGTGTAGAAGACCTCCATGCTTGACATGGTTGCAGTTGGTTTTGAACAAAAATGAGAAGATGGATGTGCTTGATATGATGGTGCATTGGTGTATAATCCTTTAAATTCTCCTTTCCTCGCTTGTAGACTTCCCAGACCGTGCTCAGTTGAACTCATGACAGTAAAGTTTATGAGTTTGACTTATTTTATGACAACAAAATTTACAGATTCAAAGACATTCGACGACTGAAAAACTACCCGACTCTAAAATTGGCTCCATTGGGGATGGAAGCCTCCTTGTGAGGTGCCAAGAACAAAATTGTAGAGTAGTACCCTATCCATTGGGTAACAGAGTCAATATAGAAAACTGAAAATTCTAACAGATAATTTACTCACTGAAATGACCTTTGACTGACACTACCCTATTTTATCATCTGACTTATTTATGGCAGCAAAACACTGAGACGTTACAACTTTCCCCTCGGGCTTTAAATCCCAACCCCTACTACAGGTGAAATCAGGTGAAATCATTTTTCCAATGTAACCACAAAAACTTCTTGTCAACTGTTTGAATTTATTTCATGCTTTTACTCGGGAACAAAGTGAAAAATTTGTTTAAAGGAAACCCATGTACAAACTAGAAAACATGCTTATTATTGGCAAAGTCTAAAAAATGAGTTCCAGGGAAACTACAAAAGGATCCTCGAAGTCATGGAAAAGGCTACCATCTTGTAGTAACTTCCCAGTTGCACTCATATTCTTATGCACCCCAAACTGAAAACTGTTACAAACATGTTGTTGGATGTTTTGATGAGAATGTTGTAATGAAAACTTTGTTGGTGATTGTAACAGCACCAAAATTGCAAGAGAATCTTCAAGAGCATGAAAATTCATTCCTTGTTGACATATAAAAGGGAAAATGATCTTTATGCGCATTATCTTGATCGGGTTCTATTAGTTCTTCAATATTCTCTTCAAGAAATGACTCAAGAAAACACTGAGCTAAATTTGTTTTGATTGATTGTCCTCACACTCAAAATCACAAGAAAACTAATTAACTTGTTGCACATCTTTATGGACCTTTATTTGATCAAATTCTTCTTCAGCTGCAAAAATTGTTGCCAGCTGGGAAATTTCGTGAATATCTGGACAACAAATATCTTCTGTTTTCCAGTTCTTGACATTGGGATGAAAATTCACAAAGAGCTTCTTTAATCTCATCATCTATACATTCTTCATCACCATAAATATTTACTGGATATTGGAAGAAACCTTCGAAACATGCACAACATTTTTCAGCCAGAGGAAAATCTATAAGAGAACACAAACTGGAGGATGGAAAACCTTCATATCAAGATCTAGCCTTGTCTTTTAAGGTTGCCATGAACATTTTCATTAAACAGTGCTCAATAAACTTAACATCAAGCTTACGTACATATGCAAATGAAACTTGAACAAATGTGCAACAAAATCATCTCCTATCTGTTCTCTAAATTTTGGCAGATAAGTTTTCCAATCTATACAAGGCATGCAGTTCAAAAATCCTAGAATGTGATCTTGAGGCGCATACATCGCAGCTGAATTCATTTTTATCCAATAGAATTGCCAATAAATTTTGATTTCTGAATCCTGCTGCTCGTGAAGTTTTTGGACCAGGTTTAAAACTGATTGGAGTCGCCATGTGAATGGTTCAACGTTCGTATGTCTGATTGTTGTCCACCATCAACATTCAAATCTGAAACTTTGAAGATATTTCTCGGAGAAGATGGAAATTTTCGTTCCTCGACAATGACGTCACTATGTTAGCACTCCATAATTCCTCCAGGCTAAATAGAGGAACCCAGAGGTAACCACAAACCACTTTTAGGCTGGAATCTAGCCCTTCTAGTCTTAGAGAGGGCTCTCTCACTAAAAGACACAAAGAGTTGATATTAGGCTAGTTATTAAGAGCAATAGGAAAATGAATTGGTTTGAAGGTTGAAGGGGAATAGAAGGGAAAAATCCATTGGGCAATGGAGTCAATATATCTTTCATGAAGGATTTTTCAAATGAGTCCTGAAGTTACATATACAGAGGCAAGATATCAACCCTTTGACTGGGATATCAATTTTAAGGAGGGT
This sequence comes from Pinus tabuliformis, assembly GCA_031772625.1. Taxonomy (NCBI): domain Eukaryota; kingdom Viridiplantae; phylum Streptophyta; class Pinopsida; order Pinales; family Pinaceae; genus Pinus; species Pinus tabuliformis. The sequence goes on along the minus strand of CM062817.1, from coordinate 168,367,266 downwards.
GAAAGCAGAACTGAGAATTTGTCTAAAAAAAGCATACAAAGATGAATTATGTCTAAAAAAAGAGGAACCACACTAGTTGCTCAAATATTATGAAATAGATCTTAAACATAAGAATTCTAAATCATTTACTCTTATTCAAGAAAAGAAGAAATTAATAGGATGGAAAACTCATAGAAACACTAAAAACTTCAGATTTTAGTATATTCCTTCATAAAGTCTTTACAAGGTCCAAGCCCAAAACTCTATTACCATCCAACCATTTTTACTTTTGGACTTTGGCATTAAATAGCCATACAATATTTCAAACATTATGTCCAGATGCAATGCAACTTTGATTCATGAGGTGGACCAAATTGATCACAAAAGCAGTGATATTTACATAGGGACAATCTTAATATTTTTCTCTTAATGAAAAAAAACTCATTAAATCTTATCACACTATCCTATCTCAAACAATACCCAAATCCATAAGATTATCCTGATCATTGAACCATGTTTTTTTTGAGAAAAAACAAGAAAATATTAATTTTCCAAATTTGTGTGCAGCAATTAGGTAATATGCCCTGGTGGCATGAACTTCCACACAAAGGAAGAGATATGGCTAATGAATGGTTGTCTAACCTAGATACCAACTTAGTGAAACCTCATTCCACTCAGTCTCTAATAGCTGGCATCTTCCTAACACTTGTAAAAACCTATAGGTAGGGGTTGCACAACGGTTGCATAATAATCTTTCAACATTGCCTCCTCCTTTTCCTCTTGTTGAATGCTTTGATGGTGGAAGCTTGAACCTTAGAAGCTTTAGGTGTAGGGTATTTGTGTTCAGTGGGCACCGGTTGAGGAGGTTTTTGATTCAGGTCAAACCTTCCTTGCCATTCTTTCCAAAAATTGCATAATTTTGTCAAAAGAAACTATGAAAATGGGCCTCCAAGTGATGTGTGTAAGTCCCAAAATATAATCCTGTGTAAAATCGGAGATAGGTGTTTGTAGAAGATATTTTTGTGAAGACAAACCTATCTCAATTTCTTCAAATTCCTCCCCAATGCTTCCGAATATGATCTGAAAAACCATGACTAAAACAGAGGAATACACAGTCTGAAAAATAGGCCTTAAATATGCATTCACAACTCCTGATTTATGGCCACTATGTAGAAAATGGAAGAGGTTATACTTTTTTGACCTATTATTTAGAAAAAACTCTTTTAATGTTTCTGAATTCAACTCCATTTGGTCATAAACCTATTTTGAAAATGATGGCCAAAACAGTGAATTTTAGAGGAAATTGCATAGCAGAGTGTAGAATGCCTCCATGCTTGACATGGTTGTTGATGGTTTTGAACAAAAATAAGAATATGGATGTGATTGATATGATGGTGTGTTGGTGTATAATCCTTTAAATGTTCCTTTCCCCGCTTGAAAACTTCCCAGATAGTGCTCAGTTGAACTCGTGATAGTAAAGTTTATGAGTTTGACTTATTTTATGACAACAAAATTTACAGTTTTAGAGACATTCGACGACTGAAAAACTACTTGAATCTAACACCATATATGTGGGATATAATTTGGTTTTAAATGATAATACACAATTATTTTTTGTGTGATCTGTATACCATGGTTGTTTTTCCAATTTCTTTGTTGGTATCAAAACCTGTTTTAGCCCAATTCCCTTATTTGAAGGCTAAGAAAAAGAGAGAGACTTGAGGGTTATTATACTTTGTACATAGGTTTGTGGTAGATGGTTTTTAGTCTGATTTTTGTTGTTGTTGTTATTGTGTATTTTGAACTGTGAGGAGAAACCATTACTTAAAGGAGAAGCACACTAGTGAATATATAAGGAGTCTGTGTCAAATTGAACTTTCTGGCGTAGTGGAAAGAAAGGGGAAAAGGTATAAACAAAGACCAAGGCATAATATGCACATGCATTATTCATTGGATCACCCACCTGTCGCTTATGTTCATGCCTCTCTGTTCATTTTGACTACAATTCCGAGCATACAAAGACACTTTATAATTGGCCAACCAAAGAGATCAACACTGTGGCCCTATGCTAGATAGAGATTCATACCCTTTACCATTTTCGAGTGTTTATTCAAATTTGAAATTGGTAAGGATTTATTTATTCAACAAAAATTGCTAAGGTTATAAATGGAATTCAAATCCCTTTACTTGATGCAATCCAATCATAAATCCACAATTTATTTTCCAATCATATAATGGTCCTAAGCAAAAATGTAGGGAGGGAGATGTTCATTTTCGTCATTGGAGATTGTCTTGTGTATGTGCGTAGCCTTGTACAAACCGCCCAGAGAGTTTAAAGTAAGGAGTAGTCAGCTTGAAAGTGCAGTGAAGTGTGTAGCATGTTGGACGTAAGAAATTAGTCAAAAGGAGTCAGCGTGCATCCACGCGTGGTTAACCTGTGAGGAACTGCAATATCATCATTCCATTGTTCTTGAAGTTGCTTATATGAGCTTGCATCTTACCACTAAGTGGAGTGGCCAACAGTGTGGATCCGCGACGCAATTCGAATTGGTCTGACCTTCCATATTACTTTGAATATGAAATTTCCATTGGATCCTTCTATGTTGTCCAACGTGATGCCACTTTCCCTCTGAAATATTATTGTTGCTTGCTCTTATACTTATTATACATGGTGCCACTATTGTAACCATGGCTGGTGTTAGACCAAAATTTTTAGTGGAACATACCACAACCATACAACATAGAGGTTATACTATTGCAATTTGATGTGTCGATCCCAGGTACATAGTCACATAATTTGATTGGAGTGTTTTTGGTTGTTGTTAGTCTCTTATACCAATAGGGTCTCATTTTTCATGATTGACAGTGGAAGTGCCAAAAATGTTCATCTTTGGTGATACAAAGGTTCCATCTTTTGTGAAAGAAGCAGAAAGTTAAAAAATGTAAAGAGGGTATGCCTTAAAAGAATAATCAAAAGGCCAGAAAATGAATTGGTCAGAAAAAATAATTGAAATGAACCCCAAAGAAAGACCAGGAAAGCGGCCAGCCAAGAGGCCACTGCTATCTTGATGGATGACCCAACAGTTCAAGCTGGGCCATACCATGTTTTAAATTGCCTATTTTAGACTAGAGAATGAATACCTGTTCAAACAGCTCAAGCTTGACAGATGATTAGTTGGATAGAGAAAGGGAGGAGCCCAATTGCTTAATCTGGGCCCTTGGAAGACATAAGGGCAAACTTAGATAGGAGGGCAACAAAAAGAAAAGAGGATTATCAGGGTTTGCAAGGCTAAGTGCACCCTTCAAAAAGAAGAAAAGATGTTAGGCCTATTAGGTAGGGTAGGTAGTTGGAGGTTGCAGAAATAGGGTTTGGCCACATGAAATATGGAAAATTATATCTGATCTCTCCAATAAGAGAAAGGCTAGAACAATGGTCTATTTGGCAAAACTATCAAAGCATGTCTAACTTCCCTCATTTCCCTTTAAAGGATTTCTTACTAACATTCCCTTGAGGACTTTAGGATCTGCCTAAATAGTCCTCCCTGCACTTCTCCTTTGTGAAAGCCATTGCAAGTTGTCACCTTCCTTTTCAAAAGGAAGCCACATTTCTTGTGTAAAGTCATCACTTCACACTCCATCCATCTCTAGTTTCCCACTGCACCACCCATACCCATATTAACTTCTAACCCTATTATATAGCCCCCTAAGTCCATCCCCACCCCTATTTCTTACAAAAAACTATAGAAAATTCCCAATAAATATATATTAAATATCCCCCCCTTTAGCATTATAGCTAAATAGCATGTCATGGGAGAAATTAGTCCATCTGGGACTATATTCAACCCTTCCGAGTCCTTACCCCAGAATTAATCTGACCCCTGGTTAAATTAATAACCTATTCCTAAACCAAAGTTCATCCAAAAACCCTTGCAAAGTATTTACCCCCTCAAAGTTAAAACCCAATGTTTTGACAAAAATGGTTAAAAACCTTTATTATGTGTTATGGCGCCATCGCATGCATTAATTCAAAACTAAAAAACCCACCCGACCAAGGTTTTGGGCCCGCACCATTAAAATATTAATTTAATTTTGGGCGGGTCCCGTTTCCAAACTTGCACGCCACACTGCCGCGCCCCGCCAACCGTTGATCTCCCGCCAGGCTTGATCCAACGGTGGGCGGGCGATATGGGCACCGGATGTGCCGACCTTTAACGTCCGGGGGATGGGCGGTATTGCCGCCGTACCCCCGCCACGTGTCGGCAGCCCGGGGTGTTCGGAGCCCTCCCCCCGAAACCACCTTCCCCCAAAGGCGGTGCGGGGAAACCAGAAACCGCCTCCCGCAAACTGCCGCGCCCGTTACGTCAGCACCTCGTCAGCACGACGTCATGCCCGGGCCCCCGCCACTTTCCCACGTCATCTGCCACTTTGTCCTGCCGCTCCCGCATTCCGCCACCGTGTCCCGCCAAGCTGTCATCCCAGTCAGCGTCCACGTCACCATCCGTACCCGGGGCCCGCTGATGATGTCATGCTGACGTCATCGCGGAAAAGTGCCAAAAGCGCATATGCGGCAAATTTGTTATTAAAAAGGCCAAAAGTGACCGTTTTGTGTCATTTTCACGATACAAGGCAGCTGCGCCGTTTTCGCTGGTCACCTCCAACTACCTCCAGAGCTCAAATTCATTGCTGCGGACGCTGCCACTCGCTAATTCAACGACATTCTCCGTCTTCTCATCAATTCGACGACCCTCGGCATTGGCTAAACCAGGTATTTGCCAAAACCAACCCGTTTGCCCGTGTTCTTCCCATTCTCTGCAAATTTTCCACTGAATTGCCTAAGAACTCCTAAATTAATGGTGTTGGCCTGTTAATGATTAGCCTAAAAAGATCTAAAGCACCCTCTGTTCAAAATTTCACCGTTGCACAGTCATTCTCGGGCTTAAATTTGACTTACTCTCCCAACTGCCCGGCATTGTTCCCTTTTGCCGAGTGTTTAATTTAAAGACCTCATTACACCAGGTTGTAATCCTGCTTTCCTCTGCAAATTGCCCTCACTGTCTATAAATCCTGAGAATTCACAGAAGAGACCAAAGTTCAGTCAAATTTTTCAAGTTACTCCTTTCAAAAGGCAAATTTGGCCCCAGCTGCACTCATTCTGCCACCTCACTTCTAAGCCTCATAAGCTATCAGATTCAGATTGTTATAATAAGAAACTGCATCCTATAGTCAACTCCTGAAAATTCTACAAATGGCTACATCATCAGCTCTCAGTGTCACTCCCATAAATCCACCTAACAAAGAGCTTGAAGCCATGCCTCTTGCTGACAGAGATTACCTTATCCAAGATCTTGTGGGTGACAGGAACCATTTACAGACCTTCTGCCAATTGAGAGACAACTTTTTGAACAACAATGACACATATGGGATATGGGAGTCCAATCTGCCTTACTACTTCCTGCCATCTGTTAATATTTTTCCAGAAATCATCTGCCTATGTGCTGAGAATTATGATCCTACTCAGAGAACTGTCAAGTCTCCATCTGGGAGCATACTTTTCCACATCAATCCTGAGTCCATCAACCAAATGCTCAATTTCAAGCAGACTCAGCTGCTGTTTCCCTTCTCCATGAACTATTTGGTAGATGCAGGCGCCAAACTTTCCACTGCTGACATTGAAAAGATCACCAAAACATTCATGAGGGCAGACCGCCAGCCTACAGGGCCACCTCCTTTCTTATATGTCCATTTCACTGATGTAGGCAGGCTCCTAGTTGATATGATCTCTTATGTGCTTGGCTTCAAAACCAGTGAGCACATTGATGAGACGGTGCTGGTATTATTAGCTGCATATAGCCCAGGCCAGCCTCCTGCTTACAAATATAACTTTGCCAAGTTTATAGCCAATAAAATACATGACCAGCTCTTGAAAGTGGATAGGGAGGGTGTGTTCAAATATTCATCATATATCTACCACTTGTTCATGTATTATCAATTTGAAGTCTTTCAATGCCCCATCAAGAAACTGGATTCTAGGGGAGAGAAGAGGTCTGTTATCTTCTGGTCATCAGTTTTCCACCAAGTTCAAGATTCACCATATTCTTACTGTGAGTTTGTTGACCAATTTGTTTACCTAGTCTCTTGCCTCTTGATGAGATCCCCTCCTCCCAGACTATCATTTGAGATCCAGAAAACTCTGCAACTGTCCAAGAATTATAAAATAGGTGATTGGTACCTATATCAAAACCATACAGTCATCAGAATTTATGGCTGTGAGCTCTGTCCATATATGCTCCCAAGATATGTACCCATGAGATTGTTCGCCTTGGAATACTATAGGCAACTCATCAGCTCTGACCTCACCCACTTTCATAGTGCCAAGAAGAAAGCCCACCTCAAATTCAAAGACCATATGGGCCCCTTTATCATGAATAAGAAAGAGGGTTGGCAAGAGGCTGATCAAGTTCTTAGAGATAAATATAAACTAAAGAGAAGCTTCTGGTGGGTCCCTTATGACCCCGAAGGCTTCATCAGTGCTAGAAGAGTCAAATACAGGCTGCTAGGATACGATCACTGTAAATATCCACAAATTGAGCAGTATGCCAACCAAGATGAATGGTTGCAAGGCTCATTAGTTGAGGAACTAACTCAAGAAGAAATAATGGAAAAAAATGTCAAGGATTTAGGAAAAACTCTTGACCGCACCAACCACTGCTGCAACCGCACCAACCACCCAAGGGCCATCTACATCAGCAACAGCCACAGAGAAGGGCAAGGGGATAATGGGTGCAGAAAAAGAAATAGTCACAGAAAAGCCTGCCTCCTCAATTGGGCAGCAACAAGAACAGACTCCTCCACAACAAACAGAGGCACCAACAGTGCCTGCCTTACAGACCCCTGCACATGAGGAGAGAGGCAAGAAACGAGACCGAGAGGAATCTACACCGACTAGTGGGTCCACTCAGGAACCCGAAGCAAAAAGGCAAAGGGTTGATTCTCCAATCATAGAAGAAGTCAGTGAAGAGATCCTTGAGAGCCCAAGGAAAGAAAAAGAAGATAGCCAGCAGACAGCCACAAGCTCTTTTCAACAAGAGCAAGAAAGACAACATGGCATGGAGGTGTCCTCCTCCACACAGCAAAGCAAGAAGCCATCCAGTACCAAGGCCACTTTCAAAGAAATCAAGGCACAAAATGAGCTGCTAAGAGTGCATCTGTACGACCAATTTCTCAAGGCAACGCCGGCTAAGCAAGAAAGGCTAATGGCAGCATATGATATCAAAGAGGAAAAGATAGTCCTCAGCGATTTCAAACCCAAAATACCGTAGCCTCACTCAACTGCAGATTTTTTTAGAAAAAAACTGGAGGTCATGGCAAAAGACATTCATCCCATGGATCAGATAGAGCTACATAAGCAAACGGGGGAAATGGTCTATGCCACACTGGTAGACAGGGCCACAATGGCCCATGAATTAAAAGAATCTCTGAAGAACACCAATACTCAGCTAGACTTAGAGAGAATGTCCTCCACGGCCAAAGATAACAGAATCAAGACACTGGAGGACATTATTGTGGACTTAGGACATGATCCTAAGGATCCTAAGGGTGTGAGGGCCCTTATGAAGAAGAAAGATGATGACATTTCTACATTAAAGAAGAGACTAAAATTGCTTCCTACTGAGCACCCTCAAACAGCAGAATCGCAGAAAGAAAAGGAAGCTGAGGATCAATTGGATCTAATGATGCAACTGAACCAAAGAGTGATTGATCTGGAAGGGGAGCTAGAAAAAGCACTCCAAGAAAAATAGGGAGAATCAACCTCCCAACCTCCTCAAACTGCCCCAACTACTGCAGCAACTACAGAGGCAACAGCGACCCCTGCAATGGCTACAACAACAACAGATGCGGCAGCAGCAACAACAACAGCTCCTGAGGCTAATATAAGCCTAGATGATTTGACCAAAGCTGTCAAAGAACTGGAACTGCAGGCTACAGAGATCAAACAAGCCAAAGAGAAATTGGCAGAGCTAGAAACTAAGTATGATAGATCCAAAATGACAGTAGCAGAGCAAACCAGAGAGATTAAGGCCCTAAAGGACAAAATAAAGGCCTTAGAGAAGGAGCTTAAATTAGAAAATACTCTGGCAGAAATAAAAAAGATTTTGTGGGCCCGGATTGACCACTCCATTACCAAATAGTGGAAGTCAATCAAAACAGTGCATGAACAGATGGAATTAATAGGCCAAGCACAATTTGAAAGCCAGAAGGCCAGAATAACTCTAGGGAACAAACCTGAGCAAGCCAACAGGATGATACATTTCCTCAATAATCACACCAAAGAGGAGTTGGTAGCCCTGAATATCAGCAACAGAACAGATGTTGTTCTAACAGTTAAAAAAGTGCTGACCCTGAGAAATTTTGTGCAGACTGTGGAAAGGAAATGTCAGGAAATGCATGCTGAGGTAGATGACTACAAACTTAGAATGGGAGCATTGCAAAATAAAGGATTGCCCAGCCAATTGACTGGCACAGGAAGGCTACTCACCCGTGAGCAATATGCCACTAGGATGACAAATTTTATTGAAAATCAAATTACAGCATCCACCAGTACTTCTGAGGAAACAGGACCTCCATCAGGGTAGAGCCTATATGAAAAGCTTGAAAATTTATTCTACATTGAGCATGAGATTAATCACTTGTTTGAGGTCCCACCAAATTTTTACAGATATACAGAGGCAGATGAAACTTTGATAAAAATACGAAGACACCAACTGCCCAAGGAAGATTGGTGGCAGGCAATGCTCCAGATTTTGCCTCAATAATCTCAGTTTGGTCTATCCTAGTCAGCTTCCGGTCAACAAAAGTCAAAAAGCAAAATCAGGACAGCAAGCAAAGCTACTAAAAGAAGTGACTCGGCATGACATTGCGACAGCAAGCCAAGGCAAAGGAAACGTGCAAATGTGGGTAACACGGCTCCAGCCGACTCAATGGGTCACAAAGTCAAAACTTTCTGACAATTTTGGACAGCTAATGCACTGAGCAGTTATTTCAGCATTTACTCTCTCAGCTGTAATTCTTCAGGAGTTGGCACAGTATTTATGAGCCATTAATTCATCAGCTAGATATTTTTGTATCTAAATTTTGTATATATACCTCCCCTTACAGCGTATTTGGGGTTGGTGATTTTCTCTCTGAGACACTATATTGTATATTTTCAGATGATCTAATGCAAAGGCTGGAGAAGTTCATTATCTCTTGACTGTTTGATGTCTCAATGATGCTCTGCGTGCTGTTACAGAATTCCTGTGGTGTCTAATGGAACAATAAGTTGTCCTAAACTATGTTTTGTCTTTCCATGTTTATTTAACTCATATATGTGTTTCACTAGCTTAGCAATAGAGAAAAAGAATAGTACAGGAATTGTTCATCTACACCCTATGCTCAGTCTCTGTTGTTAAATATGTTTTCTTCAGAATTAATCATAAACATGAATTCTTAATTGCTCATGTTTGTATTTGTTCTATCAATATAAATTTTATTCAAGAATTCTTAAATGCTCCTAATTAATTTTCCCACTATTCCCTATATCAGCTTACTGAAAGATCCTTGGTTGCCTTTCACTCCCTGATTTCATCACCTCAAATCACAGATTCGAAAATTTGTTCCACAGACACTTGTCTGGCTCTGTAGCACCACTGTTTCTTCAAAGCAGAGATTTTAAGCAATTAAACATCAAGGACTCCATGCCCAATGGCCTAGATCACCTTGCAAAAACATTCCTGTTCTGACTGAAATCACCATCTAGCTAATTCAAAACAAAACCTTGTGTATCATAACTAGCCTAAAAACTCATCAAAAACAAAGTTAAATCAGAAAGAGAGAGCCCTCTCTGGTTACAAGTAGGCTAGGACCTGTGGCCAAAAGATTGGTCAGTGGTTACCTCGGTCGTATTCCCTTAGGAGTCAAAGGGAACAACCTGAGTGTTAACATAATTGGCGACTCCACTGGGGAAAGAATGAATTTTTCGACTGTTGTCTGCTTAAGATAGCTGTTCCAAAATTTGAGCAGTTCCTTGATAATTCTGAAAATATTCTCGAAAATACCAAAAACAAATTCGGAAGCTGGCTCCTAAAAAGAGAACTAGGCATACCAGGTCAGATCCTGACCCAAATCCTCCAGCAGTTTTCGATAATCCTAATTTGATCCCTAGGATTCTTAGGAAGCAAAAGGAACAAGAACAATTTGCTGACTCTAGCCCTGAGGCAGTTCAGCAAACTTATATCCCAACCCCTGTTAAACCATCAGTTCACCCCTACATAACTCCGTCTTCCCCCTCTTCCTCATCCACTTCTCAAAACATACTATTCACTCCTCTATCCAATACACAAGCTGCTATTGCTGTCCCTGTTCTCCCAGTTGTCCCCCTTCTACCTGTTGTCCCATTGATTCTTGTAAATATGGCAAATCGTTATGCCCCCTTACAGTTACCTGGCAATCCTGGGGCTATGCCTCAGGACTACCAAAGTAAAATCACTTATTTTGATGGAACCAGCACATACACTCCCTTGCAGCATACCAAGAAAATGCAAGATTACTTTGAAAACTATGAAATAGACGATGATGATGTGGGAATGAAAATTTTTGTTCAAAGTTTAACAGGTGAAGTAAGAACTTGGTTCAGAGAACTTGTTGCAAATTCCATAGCCAATTCGGGTGCTCTTCATCAATCCTTCCTGAACAGATGGGAAAAGGAAAAAGATCCTCTACATATTCTATTAGAGTAAGACACCATCAGGAGAGGCCCACAAGGAACTGTTCTAGATTATTGTACCAGATTCAACAATGTTTATGATGCCATTCCTCAAAATCTTAGGCCTCCACCTATTTAGCCTTAATCAAATTCCCGGATGGGTTTGATGCTGATATGGCATATCAACTAAGGGAAAGAGCTCCTGCAACCCTGGCAAACATGCAAAACATAACTGTAAGTGTAGAGGCAAATCTGATTGCCAAAAGAAATCGGGCAAGAACTGAAAGAAGAACCACATTTAAGGAAGAACCCTTAGCATTTGAACAAAAGCTAGATGCAATCATCAAAGGCATGGACAGACTCGGGGACAGGGTAGAAACAATAGAAAGAAAATCATCATGGGAAGGTCAGCCAAGTACTGCTAGAAACCCTAATTTTAGAAAGAACCAAAATCCAAATGTTGGAAGGGCTGATCCTGACCAACATATTAGACCTCCGTTTCAAGAAAATTATGCTGAGGCTTCAACATATAGCGAACCAACCGAGGATCCTCACATCAACCTAATGGGTCTAGACAGTGAACATCAGGTCTTTTTAACGCAAGAAGATCAAGAGGTTTATAATCATAATCAATTTCAAACTAAAACAGGAGAATCATTTGATTTTAGAGAAGGCTATGATGCAGTAGTATATGAGGTACATAAACAGTATAAACTAAGGAGTAGAACTATAGATGTACCTGAAACTCTTAAACCAAAGGACAGTAAGCAGCCAAAAGGGACCAAGGACAAGACTGTTGTCCCAGAATCCGCTGATAACACAAACCCACATACCACAGAAGTCACTGTGGAGGATATCTCAGAACAACAGCCCTCTGAAAACCAGCCAGCCCCACCCTATCCTTAAAACGTAGGTTCAAACACCATCCCTGAAAATAAATATGGTACCAATTTCACTCAAAATCATACCAATCATGAAGAAAGGATTACTGAAAACCCAGCTGAAAAGGAAAAACCTGCTATACTTATTGCTAAGACTCAAATGGAGAAGCCCTTTAATTTGGAAACAGAAATAAGTAAGCTAAAGATATTTGTCCCTCTCTCTGAATTGGCTAAACACGAAGTGTATAGACAGCAGATCAACCGGTCACTCCAAATATCGGACAATAAGGATGCTGTGAATGTTCTAGATGATCAACCTGAGTTACTGTTTGGTCCTGAGGTCAATGGAAAAACAGCGAATGGAGGGGTTCCACCCTTCTATGTAAGTCTAAACATCCATGACAAGGTTTTACATAATGCAATGTTTGATTCCGGGGCCTCACACAACTTAATGCCCAAATCTGTAATGGAAAAACTAGACTTAGATATCACAAGACCTTACAAAGATCTATTCTCATTTGATTCAAGCCAAGTCAGGTGCCTGGGCTTGATTAAGGATTTGTGTGTCTCCCTGGTCCAATACCCAACCAAAACAATTTTGATGGATGTGGTGGTAGCTGACATACCTCCCAAGTATGGTATGCTCTTGTCCAGATCCTGGGGGGCTAAGCTCCAAGGATCTTTGCAGTTAGACATGTCCTACGCTACCATTGCAGTCTTTGGGCAGCCAAAGAGGTTATACCGCGAAACCTTAATGAAATATGTGGTGAGCAGTCAAGAGAAGCCCCAAAACTTTCCAATTTATTCAATACACTCTGACATGGATTCATTTATTCTCTATAATGCTGACATGTGCAGCAGGGCTTATCCTGAACTATTAATGGTAGCACAGGCAGAGGAATTGAATGAACAATTTGCCTCCCAAGACCAAAAGACTTTTGGTATAACTGATATTACAAAGCAGCATGATGTATCAAGTAACTTGCAAGAAACCAATCTACCCATGACCCAACTCTCTAAGAGTCTCAATACAAATCTTGACCATGAAACTCTATGGTATCTAGAATTTGATGGTTCTGTAAACAAATTAGGAGCTGGAGCAGGAGTCTGGATTCACAATATGCAGAATGACCGAGCTGAAGGTCATGCATATAGGCTAAATTTTCAATGCACAAATAATATGGCTGAGTATGAAGCCCTTCTGTTAGGTCTCAAACTCATAAAAAACTTAGGTGCAACCAAAATTTCAGTCTTAGGAGATTCAGATTTGATCATACAACAGATGAAAGGAAACTTTATCACAAATGATCTAAGGTTAAGAGCTTATAAAGGAGCAGCTATCCAAGTACTTGATACCTTCTCAGAATCTCAGTTAACTAAAATTTCTAGAGAGCTCAATTTACATGCTCATAGCTTGGCAACTTTTGCCAGCACTTGCAAGCTACCTTTCAAACCCAATCACACTTTCACTGCTGAAATCAAACATAGACCTGCAGTCCCGGACAACATCAAGAATTGGCAAGTCTTTGAGAGTGACACACAAATAAACAACTTCCTCACTCTAAAAGAAGAATTTTCCAGCATCAACATTGATACTAGCACTATGAATGATCAACCGCAGGCTCACACAGCCAAGCAAAATATATCAGCTGAAACAACAAATTTGGTTTTGAACCCTACCACCTTTAACAACGAAAATATACAAGAATTGAGGCAAATAGATGTAGATGAAATAGCTGAAACAGAAGCCGAGGTAATTGAGTTAAAGGATAATTTTTTGCCCACAGGTTTAACCCCTTTGGAGGATCTGTTTGATTCAAATGATATCTCAAGAAAACCAAAAATGCAACCACTGAATGCTGAAATTGAAGATTGTAACATTGGAACCACAGAAAATCCCAAAATGATAAAATTATCTAAAGCATTACCAGCTGATCAGAAATTGAAATACATTGAGTTATTTAAAGAGTTCCAAGATGTCTTTGCCTGGAGTTATGAGGACCTTAAGTCCTATGATACCTCAGTCATCCAGCACACCATACCTTTAAAAGAAAACCAAAAACCTTTTAAACAAAAGCTTAGAAGAGTGAACCCTGTACTCCTTCCCCTCATTGAAAAAGAGGTAAAATGTATGTATGAAGCAGGGATCATTGCTCCAATCAGGTTCTCAGAATGGATTTCAAACCTAGTACCTACTAGGAAAAAGACGGGAGAGATCAGGCTGTGTGTTGACCTAAGGAATTTAAACAAAGTCTCTCAAAGACTATTACCTCTTACCAAAAATGGATCATATCTTACAAAGGGTAGTGGGAGCCTCTAAGATCTCACTATTAGATGGATTCTCTGGATTCAATCAAATTTTAGTTCACCCTGATGATCAGGACAAAACTGCATTTACAACACCTTGGGGGACCTTCAAGTATGTCAAAATGCCTTTTGGGCTTAAAAATGCAGCGGCCACATTCCAAAGAGCAATGGATATAGCCTTTGCCAAAGAAATCCATGATTTTCTGGTGGTCTACTTGGATGATCTTACTGCCTTTTCAAAATCAGACCAAGAACACTTAGAGCATCTGAGGCAGGTTTTCTTAATTTGTAGAAAATATGGTATATCTTTGAATCCAAAGAAATCATTGTTCGGCCTGGAGGAAGGTAAAATCTTAGGGCATATCATTTCAAAAGATGGTATTAGGATTGATCCGGACAGAATTCAAGCTATCCTTCAGGTTCCCCATCCAAGAAATATCAAAGAACTACAAGGTTTTTTAGGAAAGATTAATTTCTTGAGAAGATTCATTCCTAATCTGGCCGAGTTAATAAGATTGTTGAATAATATGTTGAAGAAGGATTCCAAGGTCAAATGGACCATGGAAGCCAAGCAAGCCTTTGAGGACATCAAAAGAGCGTTGACAAACACACCAGTTCTAACAAGTCCTAGGTTTGATAGAGACTTCATCATTTTTTCCTTTTCATCTGAGCATACAATTGCTGCAGTCCTATTACAAAAAGATGACCAGGGGTGTGAAAAACCCATTGCATTCTTTAGCAGAGCCCTTAGAGATGCTCCCTTGAAATATCAGATTATGGAAAAGCAAGCCTATGCACTGGTAAAAGCCATCAAAGACTTTAGAATCTATATTCTGTACTCTCATATAATTGCCTATGTCCCTAATGCAGTGGTTAAGGACATCTTGACCCAAGAAGGAATTGAAGGCAAAAGGGGCAAATGGATTGCCAACATCTTAGAATATGACATTGAAATCAAGCCTACCAAACTTATAAAAGGACAAGGTCTAGCCAAGCTGATGACTGAAACTAATTTCCAAGCCCTTGACATTAATGAACTGGACAACGAACAGGAGATGGCGACTCCACAGATCAACCAAGCCTTTTTGCAATCTCCCTGGTATGCTGATATATGTTTTGTATTATTAAACCTGCAAGCTCCTCCAGGGTTGTCCCGTACTAAGAAAAGGTTCTTGAAAATGAAAGCATCAAAGTTTTGTATCATAGACAATGTTTTGTTTTGGAGAAATCATGAAGGAATCTTACTTAAATGCCTAACTTTGGATGAAACTAACAATGTCCTCAAGGAATTTCATGCAGGTGACTGTGGAGGACATCTATACTGGAAATCCACAGCTGATAAAATCCTAAGGGCTGGTTTTTATTGGCCCTCCTTGTTTACTGATGTAAGAAAATTTGTAATGTCCTGTCACAAATGCCAAATCTTTGAAGGCAAAAGAAAGCTGTTGCCTTTACCACTCAAACCTATTTCAACTGAGAGACCATTCCAGCAATGGGGTTTAGACTTCATTGGTGAAATCCACCCTTCATCCTCTGGCCAGCACAGGTGGATTCTGACTGCTACAGACTATTTTACCAAATGGATAGAAGCCATCCCTTGCAGGCAAGCCAATGACTCCATTATTATACAATTTCTAGAAACCAACATCTTGTCCAGGTTTGGCTGTCCTGATAAAATTATTACAGACAATGCTGCTGCTTTCAAGTCCAAAAAAATGATCAACTTTTGCCATAAATATCATATCACCCTGGGACATTCCACAGCTTACTACCCACAGGGTAATGGCCTAGCTGAGTCCTCCAATAAAAGCCTCATCAACATCATCAAGAAAGTTTTGGAGGAAAACAAAAAGAATTGGCATAAAAAGCTGGTAAATGCACTATGGGCAGACAGGCTGACCACCAAGAGATCCATCGGCACAAGCCCATACGAACTAGTTTATGGGATGGAAGCAAGATTTCCTTCATCCTTGGGGGTCCCTGTAATGAAGTTACTGCAGGAGACACAAGCTAAACCAAATCACATTCAAAGAAGGATCAACCAGACAATTCACCTACAACAAACAAGAGAGGAAGTCTATTAGAGAACCCAAGTGCTGCAGGACAAACTCAAGAAAATATTTGACAAAAGAACCAAAGCTGAAGACTTCTTCATAGGAAGTAAAGTGTTGAGATGGGATTTTAGAAGAGAGGATAAAGGAAAACATGGCAAGTTTGATTTCTTATGGAAAGGACCCTATGTCATTTATGCTGTACAAGGTAATAACACTTATTTTCTAAAGAGTATGGATGGCTCGAACACTGAGGAAGGCCCTGTCAATGGGAGGATGCTCAAGCATTATTTTGACTCCCTTTGATGAAACGCTGCACAGTCATATATTGTACATAAATATTTATATTTTCAGTATTTCCATTTGCAGCGGATAAATAAGGAACCAAGTGGATCTGATTTTGAGAAAGATCAGGGTACTACACCATTTTTGATACATATTTTGATCCCATCACTGAAAAACAAGAGAAAGTTCTTAGGAACTACCAAGGTGATGAAGAACACTCAGAGAAACAAGCAAAAACAGGGCTGTAATTTCACAGCAAATCAGCTGCCAGGATATCTTATACAAGTTTCTAAAGAGTCAGATGGGTGATCTTTAAACAAAAGAAGAGAAGAATTCAGGCTGCAGCAAGATTAAAAAATAAGGCAGTCTGACCTGCTGTTCTTGACTTTTCATCTGGAAAAGTCATCCCCAAGTGGAGCCACTGTTAGTCTCCTATACCAATAGGGTCTCATTTTTCATGATTGACAGTGGAAGTGCCAAAAATGTTCATCTTTGGTGATACAAAGGTTCCATCTTTTGTGAAAGAAGCAGAAAGTTAAAAAATGTAAAGAGGGTATGCCTTAAAAGAATAATCAAAAGGCCAGAAAATGAATTGGTCAGAAAAAATAATTGAAATGAACCCCAAAGAAAGACCAGGAAAGTGGCCAGCCAAGAGGCCACTGCTATCTTGATGGATGACCCAACAGTTCAAGCTGGGCCATACCATGTTTTAAATTGCCTGTTTTAGACTAGAGAATGAATACCTGTTCAAACAGCTCAAGCTTGACAGATGATTAGTTGGATAGAGAAAGGGAGGAGCCCAATTGCTTAATCTGGGCCCTTGGAAGACATAAGGGTAGACTTAGATAGGAGGGCAGCAAAAAGAAAAGAGGATTATCAGGGTTTGCAAGGCTAAGTGCACCCATCAAAAAGAAGAAAAGATGTTAGGCCTATTAGGCAGGGTAGGTAGTTGGAGGTTGCAGAAACAAGGTCTGGCCACATGGCATATGGAAAATTATATCTGATCTCTCCAATAAGAGAAAGGCTAGAACAATGGTCTATTTGGCAAAACTATCAAAGCATGTCTAACTTCCCTCATTTCCCTTTAAAGGATTTCTTACTAACATTCCCTTGAGGACTTTAGGATCTGCCTAAATAGTCCTCCCTGCACTTCTCCTTTGTGAAAGCCATTGCAAGTTGTCACCTTCCTTTTCAAAAGGAAGCCACATTTCTTGTGTAAAGTCATCACTTCACACTCCATCCATCTCTAGTTTCCCACTGCACCACCCATACCCATATTAACTTCTAACCCTATTATATAGCCCCCTAAGTCCATCCCCACCCCTATTTCTTACAAAAAACTATAGAAAATTCCCAATAAATATATATTAAATATCCCCCCCTTTAGCATTATAGCTAAATAGCATGTCATGGGAGACATTAGTCCATCTGGGACTATAGTCAACCCTTCCGAGTCCTTACCCCGGAATTAATCTGACCCCTGGTTAAATTAATAGCCTATTCCTAAACCAAAGTTCATCCAAAAACCCTTGCAAAGTATTTACCCCCTCAAAGTTAAAACCCAATGTTTTGACAAAAATGGTTAAAAACCTTTATTATGTGTTATGGCGCCATCGCATGCATTAATTCAAAACTAAAAAACCCACCTGACCAAGGTTCGGAGCCCTCCCCCCCGAAACCACCTTCCCCCAAAGGCAGTGCGGGGAAACCGGAAACCGCCTCCCGCAAACCGCCGCGCCTGTTATGTCAGCACCTCGTCAGCACGACGTCATGCCTGGGCCCCCGCCACTTTCCCACGTCATCTGCCACTTTGTCCTGCCGCTCCCGCATTCTGCCACCGTGTCCCGCCAAGCTGTCATCCCAGTCAGCGTCCACGTCACCATCCGTACCCGGGGCCCGCTGATGACGTCATGCTGATGTCATCGCGAAAAAGCGCCAAAAGCGCATATGCGGCAAATTTGTTATTAAAAAGGCCAAAAGTGACCGTTTTGTGTCATTTTCACGATACAAGGCAGCTGCGCCATTTTCGCTGGTCACCTCCAACTACCTCCAGAGCTCAAATTCATTGCTGCGGACGCTGCCACTCGCTAATTCAATGACATTCTCCGTCTTCTCATCATTTCGACGACCCTCGGCATTGGCTAAACCAGGTATTTGCCAAAACCAACCCGTTTGCCCGTGTTCTTCCCATTCTCTGCAAATTTTCCACTGAATTGCCTAAGAACTCCTAAATTAATGGTGTTGGCTAGTTAATGATTAGCCTAAAAAGATCTAAAGCACCCTCTGTTCAAAATTTCACCGTTGCACAATCATTCTCGGGCTTAAATTTGACTTACTCTCCCAACTGCCCGGCATTGTTCCCTTTTGCCGAGTGTTTAATTTAAAGACCTCATTACACCAGGTTGTAATCCTACTTTCCTCTGCAAATTGCCCTCACTGTCTATAAATCCTGAGAATTCACAGAAGAGACCAAAGTTCAGTCAAATTTTTCAAGTTACTCCTTTCAAAAGGAAAATTTGGCCCCAGCTGCACTCATTCTGCCACCTCACTTCTAAGCCTCATAAGCTGCCAGATTCAGATTGTTATAATAAGAAACTGCATCCTATAGTCAACTCCTGAAAATTCTACAAATGCCTACATCATCAGCTCTCAGTGTCACTCCCATAAATCCACCTAACAAAGAGCTTGAAGCCATGCCTCTTGCTGACAGAGATTACCTTATCCAAGATCTTGTGGGTGACAGGAACCATTTACAGACCTTCTGCCAATTGAGAGACAACTTTTTGAACAACAATGACACATATGGGATATGGGAGTCCAATCTGCCTTACTACTTCCTGCCATCTATTAATATTTTTCCAGAAATCATCCGCCTATGTGCTGAGAATTATGATCCTACTTAGAGAACCGTCAAGTCTCCATCTGGGAGCATACTTTTCCACATCAATCCTGAGTCCATCAACCAAATGCTCAATTTCAAGTAGACTCAGCTGTTGTTTCCCTTCTCCATGAACTATTTGGTAGATGCAAGCGCCAAACTTTCCACTGCTGACATTGAAAAGATCACCAAAACATTCATGAGGGCAGACCGCCAGCCTACAGGGCCACCTCCTTTCTTATATGTCCATTTCACTGATGTAGGCAGGCTCCTAGTTGATATGATCTCTTATGTTCTTGGCTTCAAAACCAGTGAGCACATTGATGAGACGGTGCTGGTATTATTAGTTGCATATAGACCAGGCCAGCCTCCTGCTTACAAATATAACTTTGCCAAGTTTATAGCCAATAAAATACATGACCAGCTCTTGAAAGTGGATAGGGAGGGTGTTTTCAAATATTCATCATATATCTACCACTTGTTCATGTATGATCAATCTGAAGTCTTTCAATGCCCCATCAAGAAACAGGATTCTAGGGGAGAGAAGAGGTCTATTATCTTCTGGTCATCAGTTTTCCACCAAGTTCAAAATTCACCATATTCTTACTGTGAGTTTGTTGACCAATTTGTTTACCCAGTCTCTTGCCTCTTGATGAGATCCCCTCCTCCCAGACTATCATTTGAGATCCAGAAAACTCTGCAGCTGTCCAAGAATTATAAAATAGGTGATTGGTACCTATATCAAAACCATACAGTCATCAGAATTTATGGCTGTGAGCTCTGTCCATATAGGCTCCCAAGATATGTACCCATGAGATTGTTCGCCTTGGAATACTATAGGCAACTCATCAGCTCTGACCTCACCCACTTTCATAGTGCCAAGAAGAAAGCCCACCTCAAATTCAAAGACCATATGGGCCCCTTTATCATGAATAAGAAAGAGGGTTGGCAAGAGGTTGATCAAATTCTCAGAGATAAATATAAACTAAAGAGAAGCTTCTGGTGGGTCCCTTATGACCCCGAAGGCTTCATCAGTGCTAGAAGAGTCAAATACAGGCTGCTAGGATATGATCACTGTAAATATCCACAAATTGAGCAGTATGCCAACCAAGATGAATGGTTGCAAGGCACATTAGTTGAGGAACTAACTCAAGAAGAAATAATGGAAAAAAATGTCAAGGATTTAGAAAAAACTCTTGACTTAGATTCTGTGCAGCAGGTAACTTTCAAACAGCCACACAAAATTGGGGAAGGCACATCCACTGCTGCAACCGCACCAGCCACCCAAGGGCCATCTACATCAGCAACAGCCACAGAGAAGGGCAAGGGGATAATGGGTGCAGAAAAAGAAATAGTCACAGAAAAGCCTGCCTCCTCAATTGGGCAGCAGCAAGAACAGACTCCTCCACCACAAACAGAGGCACCAACAGTGCCTGCCTTACAGACCCCTGCACATGAGGAGAGAGGCAAGAAACGAGACCGAGAGGAGTCTACACCGGCTAGTGGGTCCACTCAGGAACCCGAAGCCAAAAGGCAAAGGGTTGATTCTCCAATCATAGAAGAAGTCAGTGAAGAGATCCTTGAGAGCCCAAGGAAAGAAAAAGAAGATAGCCAGCAGACAGCCACAAGCTCTTTTCAACAAGAGCAGGAAAGACAACATGGCATGGAGGTGTCCTCCTCCACACAGCAAAGCAAGAAGCCATCCAGTACCAAGGCCACTTTCAAAGAAATCAAGGCACAAAATGAGCTGCTAAGAGTGCAGCTATACGACCAATTTCTCAAGGCAACGCCGGCTAAGCAAGAAAGGCTAATGGCAGCATATGATATCAAAGAGGAAAAGATAGTCCTCAGCCATTTCAAACCCAAAATACCGCAGCCTCACTCAGCTGCAGATTTTGTTAGAACAAAACTGGAGGTCATGGCAAAAGACATTCACCCCATGGATCAGATAGAGCTACATAAGCAAACGGGGGAAATGGTCTATGCCACACTGGTAGACAGGGCCACAATGGCCCATGAATTAAAAGAATCTCTGAAGAACACCAATACTCAGCTAGACTTAGAGAGAATGTCCTCCACGGCCAAAGATAACAGAATCAAGACACTGGAGGACATTATTGTGGACTTAGGACATGATCCTAAGGATCCTAAGGGTGTGAGGGCCCTTATGAAGAAGAAAGATGATGACATTGCTGCATTAAAGAAGAGACTAAAATTGCTTCCTACTGAGCACCCTCAAACAGGAGAATTGCAGAAAGAAAAGGAAGCTGAGGATCAATTGGATCTAATGATGCAGCTGAACCAAAGAGTGATTGATCTGGAAGGGGAGCTAGAAAAAGAACTCCAAGAAAAACAAGGAGAATCAACCTCCCAACCTCCTCAAACTGCCCCAACTACTGCAACAACTACAGAGGCAGCAGCGACCCCTGCAACGGCTACAACAACAACAGATGCGGCAGCAACAACAACAACAACTCCTGAGGCTAATATAAGCCTAGATGATTTGACCAAAGCTGTCAAAGAACTGGAACTGCAGGCTACAGAGATCAAACAAGCCAAAGAGAAATTGGCAGAGCTAGAAACTAAGTATGATAGATCCAAAATGACAGTAGCAGAGCAGACCAGAGAGATTAAGGCCCTAAAGGACAAAATAAAAGCCTTAGAGAAGGAGCTAAAATTAGAAAATACTCTGGCAGAAATAAAAAAGATTTTGTGGGCCCGCATTGACCACTCCATTACCAAACAGTGGAAGTCAATCAAAACAGTGCATGAACAGATGGAATTAATAGGCCAAGCACAATTTGAAAGCCAGAAGGCCAGAACAGCACTAGGGAACAAGCCTGAGCAAGCCAACAGGATGATACATTTCCTCAATAATCACACCAAAGAGGAGTTGGCAGCCCTGAATATCAGCAACAGAACAGATGTTGTTCTAACAGTTAAAAAAGTGCTGACCCTCAGAAATTTTGTGCAGACTGTGGAAAGGAAATGTCAGGAAATGCAGGCTGAGGTAGATGACTACAAACTTAGAATGGGAGCATTGCAAAATAAAGGATTGCCCAGCCTATTGACCGGCACAGGAAGGCTGCTCACCCGTGAGCAATATGCCACTAGGATGACAAATTTTATTGAAAATCAAATTACAGCATCCACCAGTACTTCTGAGGAAACAGGACCTCCATCAGGGCAGAGCCTATATGACAAGCTTGAAAATTTATTCTACATTGAGCATGAGATTAATCACTTGTTTGAGGTCCCACCAAATTTTTACAGATATACAGAGGCAGATGAAACTTTGATAAAAATACGAAGACACCAACTGCCCAAGGAAGATTGGTGGCAGGCAATGCTCCAGATTTTGCCTCAATAATCTCAGTTTGGTCTATCCTAGTCAGCTTCCGGTCAACCAAAGTCAAAAAGCAAAATCAGGACAGCAGGCAAAGCGGCTAAAAGAAGTGACTCAGCATGACATTGCGACAGCAAGCCAAGGCAAAGGAAATGCGCAAATGTGGGTAACACGGCTCCAGCCGACTCAATGGGTCACAAAGTCAAAACTTTCTGACAATTTTGGACAGCTAATGCACTGAGCAGTTATTTCAGCATTTACTCTCTCAGCTGTAATTCTTCAGGAGTTGGCACAGTATTTATGAGCCATTAATTCATCAACTAGATATTTTTGTATCTAAATTTTGTATATATACCTCCCCTTACAGCGTATTTGGGGTTGGTGATTTTCTCTCTGAGACACTATATTGTATATTTTCAGATGATATAATGCAAAGGCTGGAGAAGTTCATTATCTCTTGACTGTTTGATGTCTCAATGATGCTCTGCTTGCTGTTACAGAATTCCTGTGGTGTCTAATGGAACAATAAGTTGTCCTAAACTATGTTTTGTCTTTCCATGTTTATTTAACTCCTATATGTGTTTCACTAGCTTAGCAATAGAGAAAAAGAATAGTATGGGAACTGTTCATCTACACCCTATGCTCAATCTCTGTTGTTAAATATGTTTTCTTCAGAATTAATCATAAACGTGAATTCTTAATTGCTCATGTTTGTATTTGTTCTATCAATATAAATGTTATTCAGGAATTCTTAAATTCTCCTAAGTAATTTTCCCACTATTCCCTATATCAGCTTACTGAAAGATCCTTGGTTTCCTTTCACTCCCTGATTTCATCACCTCAAATCACAGATTCGAAAATTTGTTCCACAGACACTTGTCTGGCTCTGTAGCACCACTGTTTCTTCAAAGCAGAGATTTTAAGCAATTAAACATCAAGGACTCCATGCCCAATGGCCTAGATCACCCTGCAAAAACATTCATGTTCTGACTGAAATCACCATCCAACAAATTCAAAACAAAACCTTGTGCATCATAACTAGCCTAAAAACTCATCAAAAACAAAGTTAAATCAGAAAGAGAGAGCCCTCTCTGGTTACAGGTAGGCTAGGACCTGTGGCCAAAAGATTGGTCAGTGGTTACCTCGGCCGTATTCCCTTAGGAGTCAAAGGGAACAACCTGAGTGTTAACAGTTGTCATAAGTGTAGTTGGATTGTTTCCTAAGTTGATTTTTTATATTTAATGTATAAAATTTGGAAGTGAAAAACCAATTAGTGGTTCTTAGCACTTGGAAACCCTTGAACACATCACTAATTTGGTTGTGTTTACATACTATTACAGTTTGTTGTTCCTGATGCTTGGGAACCCTCGAACAATGGATAGAGGTTATAGTATGAGATCCTTGTGTGATAGGCCAGTAATTGTATGAACAATTTTTTACACATTCAATATCCAAAGTGCCTTCCTAGCAACTAATAGATAGACGAAAGTGAAATATATGATAGATGGTGGTAGATACATATAGTGGTTCATTACTTTACAACTTTTATCGTGGAATCGCCAATGAGCTGAATCTGTCAATATTATTGATCTTACAAGTTCGTCAACGATGGTCAAAGACAATTATACCTTACAAGAGTGAAGTGGGAAGCTCAAAGATTGTGGTGGAGAAAGAGCATGGTCCATGAGATTTCAGAGTAGTTAGAAGTGCCAATGAAAACCATATTAGACATATGTGACTTATATGAGAAATTTAATTTCTAATTCATGTAATGCTAATTTTGTAATATAAGCGTTAAGGGAGGAACTTGGAAATAACACTTACAATAATATATAGGTAGATTTGGTTTGTTCATTGGTTGAATTATTGAGATATTTTCTCTACAAGAAATCCCCTTTTTTGGAATCTGTTGGATCTCATAAGCACTATATATGTGGTATGCAATTTTGTTTTGAAAATAATATATGGATTATTTTGTGTGTGATTTGTATACCATGGCCAGTCTTCCAATTTCTTTGTATATTATTATATTTTCATATTTATTATGTGGGCATGAGCATGCTGTGTGGGAAAATCATGGTCTAGTGGGTTTAGTTGGTTTTATTTGATGTTGGAAGGGGGTGAAAAGGAGTAAGGAAAGATTATGTTTATTTTGCTCGGTTGATTAAAACCACATCTATTGGAAGTATACTCCTTTTCTTATAGAATTGAACTTTCTCATTTGGAATTTGTAAATAATAATAATAAGAAAGAAAAAAAGGATAATCAAAGTGAGGGAAGCGTGGTGAGATCAATATATTGGTTTTGGTTAAGAAATTGGTGAGATTAATAGCTAGTCATGGTCAAAGAAATTTTAGAAGACAAAAGGAGCATGCATAACAACGATGGATTGTTAAAGGATACTCAAACAATTCCAAAGAGAACTCAAATAGATTAGGAGAAAGAATTAAAGGCAAGAGGCAACATATTTTGCAGAAAAATATGGAGTGTTTCCAGTTGTAGGCAAGGAACCTGTACCTGATGAAGAAAAGATTTGGAATGCATATCTAGAATAGATAAATGACGATGAAGAGAAAATCAAGCTTGATAAAGGAGAAGAGATAGAAGAGGTAGATGAAGAATTGAACAAATTAATTCTGATTTTTCCATATTTCACAGGTATGAATTATGAACTTTCGGAAAATAAAATGAAAGAGTTACTTTGTTTAGCTTATTCATAGCATTTTGTTTAAGAATGTTTTGTAGATATCCATGATAATAGAAGAGATGCATTAGCATTATTTCTTTTTATCTCAACAATGGATGAAAACATTCTTTCTAGTATTTTATATGAATTTAATCAAGTAAACAGTGCAAAAGTGTTTTGCCATACTCTGGACAAGAAGTACAGTTAGAAGCAAAGAAACACTGTGCAATATATTAATACATTAGAAGGAGCTTTTGTGTTTAAATCAAAGCTACAAAAGAAATTATAGAGAAGGTTGCAGAGGAAAAGAATGAAAGGACAAAGCTAGCAAGGAAAATTACTGAAGATAAATATAAAGAATCGAAAGCAACAAATGAAGTTAAATATGAAGATGAACACCTTCCAAATGAAATTTTGTTTCAAATGTTGCAGCCGAAGTAACCATAGATGAATAAGATGAAACTAGCTACAAATATTGTGATGCAAAAACAAATGATGATTTATTCATAAAGCATACTGATATAGCAAAGGAAGATAGAGATGAATGAAGGGGAAAACTCTGAGTGTAAAGGGAAACGAAAAGAACCCAAATAATGATGATTTTGTGAATCTCACGAATGTTTACGAGTGTGCATGTTTTGGTAGTAGCCACGAAGAAGAAACAAAATAAGAAAAAGGGAGGAACTCACTTGCAATGTCTATCTACAATCAGGCTTTTGACTCTGTTGAAAACAACATGGATGAGGTAGAAAGTGATAAAATCAATAGATTTTTTATGTGCTAGAACCCTAGAGAAATTAAACATAATTATGGTTGATTTGGCAACAGTCCATTAAACAAGATTTCAAAACTTTAAATGATGAAAATGAACTTGTTGAAAAAGGAGAAGAAATGAATTGTCACCATTCAAATCCCCATGGGTCAAGCCAATAAAAAAAAAGTATTAATATTTTTTCAATCCCCTTCTGACACTCCTTTGAACGAAACAACCTCTTGTTTTTATTGTATATCCTTATTTATTCTCCCTATTTGAGACTATACACTTTACTCCTATACTTATATCTTGATTTTATTTTTCACATTTTTATTTTAATGAATACAATACTATATTGATTTTCAAATTGTAAATTCTTTTTATTTCACATAAACAATTTTTTTTTATATAAATTCTCAAATATTTTTAGAACTCCTATCTCTCTTGATTTTATATTCTCTACCTAATAAAATGATTATAATATTATGTGAATAACTTTTAAAATATATATATAATAATACATAATAATTCTTTTTAAATAAAATTATAAGTAGTAAATGTCTATATTCATATTAATATGCTTTTTTACACAAAATTATAATAATATATAAATAACTCTTTTATAAAATATTTTAACTCTGTTTTCATTCGACAAAGAATATTTTTTTTTTAAATTATAAATTTTTAAAAGCAATAAATTACTTTTAAATATAACATATTTTTATGATTTTTTATTTTAATTTTTTTTTACTAAATCAAATTATAATTTAAAAACAAATATTATATATATATTATTTGATATATATATATATATATATATATATATATATATATATATATATATATATATATATATATATATATACATTTATAAATCTATAACCACCCCCATCATCTTTAAATATATTCACAATCTAATATAGAACTAAATAGTAACAAGTGCTGCATGCAGCCGGTAGTCCCTGCCGGGGTCTGCCACAACAAGCCAGGGTCTACTACAACAACAATACAAACGCTTTCTGCAACATGCGAATTCAATGTGTAATTTGTTAAAAAATTCAGAAGTCTGCCACAACAACAATACAAACGCTCTCCATCTATTTAAGTCAGCTCAACACGTTGTGAAAACAGTCAACATGTCAGTAGACTATTTAAAGACTTCTCGTTTCGTTCCACGGAAGGTGGCCAACTTTTAACATGAAAATTAGTTGTATAATACCGTTGGGATGCAGAAATATGTTGCTTCCTGTATTTGTATTTAGTACACACATATTGCAACCTCTTGTTGTAGGAATCGCAGGCCACGGGGATTAAGAGTGTGCCAAGAAAGGCTAAGTGTGGGTATGCAATACATTTTAGAGTGAGAAATTAACGAGAAATACGTTTTTTTTGTAACATAATATTTCCTTTGAGGTATATCTTGGGAATGTTAATGTCAATACTAGAACTGTTCTAATCATAAAAGTGAAAAGTAATCCAAAAAGGTTAAAAAAGGTTAAAAGAAAAAAATAGTTAATAGCAGCGCAATCTCCAGTGCAAAACCTGCCGTTAAATATTCATAAATGTTATCAATATTTTTGTTATATGGAAAAGAAGAGAGAATGTAGATGTTGATGTCCCTACATAGGCTTCTTTTGGTGATGCACGTATACAAAATGAGATCAATGTCTAATAATCTCAATCAAAGATATTAACATATATTCCTGTGCAATTATCGTTGGGAATTAATATATTCCTGTGCAATTATCGTTGGGAATTTGGGAATTAACTTTTCAGAATATTAAATGAACGCATATATAGATATAATTTATGTTTCTCACGTTGCCTGGATTTTGGATTTTGTTATTTAAAAGTTGGATCCAAAAAGGTTAAAAAAGGTTAAAAGAAAAAAATAGTTAATAGCAGCACAATCTCCAGTGCAAAACCTGCGGTTAAATATTCATAAATGTTATCAATATTTTTGTTATATGGAAAAGAAGAGAGAATGTAGATGTTGATGTCCCTACATAGGCTTCTTTTGGTGATGCACGTATACAAAATGAGATCAATGTCTAATAATCTCAATCAAAGATATTAACATATATTCCTGTGCAATTATCGTTGGGAATTTGGGAATTAATATATTCCTGTGCAATTATCGTTGGGAATTTGGGAATTAACTTTTCAGAATATTAAATGAACGCATATATAGATATAATTTATGTTTCTCACGTTGCCTGGATTTTGGATTTTGTTATTTAAAAGTTGGATTTTGGATTTTGTTATTTAAAAGTTAGGAATGTCAAAAGAATTTGTTATTTTAAGGTTAGGAATGTGAAATGAATTATATGTTTTATTTTAAGTTATTATAAGTAAATTTAGATATGAAGATGGAATTAAAAATAAAATAAAAAATTATTTCTTATAATGAATAAAACATATCACTTAAAATAGTCTCAAATAAAGCCCAAATGTAATTCATAACTCATAACGACTAAAATTTAAATTAATTATTATAAATCCTAATACCAATTTCAAATTGATTGGGTTTTTTTCTATTTTAAATATAGATAGAGAAAATGCCTTCACCATTTTTAAAGATTTTAAAATTGAAGAAGCATATTAACATATGATAAATTCAATTATTTGCGTGCATATATTAAGAAAACAGATAAGATTTATCAATTATTTGCGTGCATATATTAAGCAAAGAGATAAGATAAAGAATATTGTGGAATACCAATTTTATATATATATTTAGTATATTCTCGACGATGGAAAAAAATATTTAAGAGAAATACTTGAAAGCTAAGTAATGTTCGAGGCAGCCTCATGTTTGACGCGCCATGCTTTCCACGTTCAAAAATAACCATGCGAGGCAGCCTCATGTTTGAGGTGCCATGCTCTTCATACCAACTACCACGTCTAGCTAAAAATAAAATTCACCGAACAAATTGCAGATAAGATAAGATACTTTTATAAGTTAACAAATTGACAAATTGCAGATAAGATACTTTTATAAATTGTATTCCACAAAAGACTAAGGCTGCGCCATGAGACTCTTTGGACGGCACATGATTATACATCAGAGCGTATTAAGACCCTGCGCGGCTTTGCCAGAGCTTTGAAGAAAAAAAAACCTAACAATAAGACTTGTTACAGAAACCAACAATGCGGTAAATGCCTCCAACAACCACAGATAAAATAAATAAACACATACGAAAATCAATCTGGTAAAACTGGTTAAAAATCACACATTAACAGCATACCACAATAAACTGGTTAAAACTGGTTTTATTTTCATTTTCACAGGAGTCCTCAATACACAATAAAAACCCGACACTCATAAGTGAATCTTACTGAGCAGAAGAATTGGAACATACAAATATTTTATAAAAAGGGTTTTCTCAGCTACCTTTTCAACTACTCCGTGCATTGGGAATCAACCATGAAAATCTCTTAATATTACTCAGGGAAATCTCAATAATAATTTGGAGCATGAACGAGCGCCACCGCCAAATATTTAAAGGGGGTTTACTCCTCTCTGCAATGCGAGTCAACAACAAAAACCCTGTCAATATAAACCTGACAAATTCTAATTGCATGTTAAAATTTTTAACAGACTTATGATTTGAAAAGAATCAAACGAAAATAAAACAATACCTGGCCAGAAAGGTAATGCACTCCATTGTTGCTTATGTAGGACATCTCACTGAATAACATCACCTGGGATTATAACCTGCATGCTTATAGCTGAAGATGGGAAGCGCAAATGAAAGGAGTCTCCATTTCTGCCACTCCTCCATTGCTGCATCAAACTATTTTACAACAAACTGTAACAAACTATTAGAATATTTTTTGGCAACCGCCATGGAGGAGGCTGAACTAAAAACAGATAATGAAACCTTTGACATTCCAACTCTAGCAATTGCGAGAAAACTCTGGCAACCGCCATGGAGGAGGCTGAACTAAAAACAGATAATGAAACCTTTGACATTCCAACTCTAGCAATTGCAAGAAAACTCAGAACAAAGTCTTGGCCTCATGGTCGAAACCCTGGTCCAGAACCTAGAGATTATATGTCATATTATCGAAGTACCTCGCTTATAAAAGAAACCAGTTCCAAAAAAAGGGGGCGGCCTACCTGAGAACAATGACTCATAATGAGAAATCAACTTGCTCGCCTACAGATAGCACCAGAGCTGCCGCATGCAGAAAGCCCACTAGAGCTTCCGCATGCAGATAGCCATGTGGCAAAGTTCGTGTCAGTGAATTATATGTAGTTTGGATATAAAAATCTTCAGTGAATTATATTTAGTTTGGATATAAAAATCTTTTGCACCAGAATATTTAGTTTGGATATAAAAATCTTTTGCACGAGAAAACCTTGGATAGCAGAAAAGTTGAATATCTTTTGCACTTGAAAACTTTGGATATCAGAAAAGTTTGCCGCAAGGACACGCAGAAGAGCTACCAAAAACTTAGGATATCTTACTTTTACCCGTCTTGAAACCTGCAAAGCCCGCAATAAGACCCTCAATTTTGTTGGCCAATTAACAATTACATAATAAATTTTATATTATTTTTTAACATGAAAACTTTGGTTAAAATTGTGATGCACATCAATATTTTTGGTCAAACAGAAGATTAATACGCCGTCAACGCTATTAGTCCCAAGCAAGGACTAATAATATCTGATCATTGATGGAGTATCAGAAAACAAATTACACTTCGAACATACAAATAAACGAATGAAGGCTGCTATATGGATTAATTAAAAGATAACAACACGTAATCGTGCGAATGACTTGGGTTTTGAACAGCAGTGTATAGAAGAGTTAGAGAGAATCCGACTCATGTTTTTTACCAAAAGAGGTACATATAAAAAAGTTACCCCGTGGAGTCGAGTTCATCAAAACAATTCAACTAAAATTGTAAATCGTAATGACCTTACATAATAACAAACCTCTAGCATCAGTTGAAAGTCTGCCTGTACCCTAAACTGTTTGGAGATGTTAAGCTGATATTCTTCCATAATTCTTTTGTGTTTTAATGCCTGTAAAATTAAAGCGTAGATGAATATAACCAGATGCGTTTGTATGTGTCTTACTGTAAAATTCATTTTCTAACTTCATCCCATTAATTTCCAAAAAAGAAAGTGATGGGAATAACATTTTATAAGATATAGTGAAATTAAAAATAAATTTCTTAGTCCACTCTGAGTTATTAAACGTTTTAAATTTTATAAAAATTGGTTGAATTAGACACTAAATATACACCAAATACGAAATATATGCTAAATACAATTTAAATTTAAAAAGTACAAAACCAAAAAAAACACGACAAGCTAGAAAAACGAAAAGACAGGATGCTCAAGTTCGGAAAAGATATAATAAAGCAACTTATTACAGACATTTTGGCCGGAAGGTACGTAATACTTTTAACATCAATAGCTCTTTTGAGAGAGCATTATATGGTTCAAAATCTTCCGAATCTGGTTTGACTTTAATTTGAAAACCTATAGACTAACACAATGCTGTGCAAAATAACAAAATATGATTGTGAAATTTACTCGGTATTACAGCTTGCTGACATAACCTGAGCCATAAATTAGTAAATTTATTTGCACATCCATTCATTAACTTATATGGTAAAGCTATATTATTCTAGTTTGCTCATATTCCGCCAATGCGTACAGGCACTAAACGAAGGGAAAGTACAAATCAAAACTAAAAAGTTAAAATAAGAAGCAAGCTTAAATGTATGGATGGCACCGCCACAAATTTTCACCCAAAACTATTGGACCTT
Source organism: Pinus tabuliformis (assembly GCA_031772625.1). Lineage (NCBI taxonomy): Eukaryota > Viridiplantae > Streptophyta > Pinopsida > Pinales > Pinaceae > Pinus > Pinus tabuliformis. The sequence goes on along the minus strand of CM062817.1, from coordinate 168,335,571 downwards.
AAAAAGAGTATCTCAGGTGTCCGTGTAGTCTTCAGGTACGAACACTGAGCACACTAATTCCGGAATTGATTGCCCCGGCAAAATTATTACCAAATTCCGATGTTTAACGGCTTAAATGTCCATTCAGACTCCTAAATTTCTCAAATAATGATGTTTCGGTAAGAATTAAAAGAAATCAGTTAAATAAGAATAAAAAGATTCAATAAGCGTACTGCTCTAAGCAAACTCGGGATAACAGCCATCCGAAACTGCATCCTGCCTATAAAGGAGAGCTGGAATGGCAAATTTAGCCGCTGAATGCCCTGCAATCACGGAAAATTAAGCATAATTTAGCATAACTTCACCCAGAGATTGAAAATTTTAAAGATTCACAGAAAATACCAAGGCATTGCGAAGAATTTAGCGCCAGTCCAAACGAATTGTTTGATGAATTAAAGATTTACAGCATACGGCCAAAATATGACGCGGTACCTGCTCTGGAGCATTCATGGAACGTTTCATACGTTGCTGAATATCTTTGAGCAAACAAGTCTGCCATTCATGCAGTTTGAAAGCTCTAGCTTCATGAGATTTGTCCTCAGAACACAGAACAGGAAATGAAGAAACACAGAAGGAAATGAAGAATCTCAAGGGGTTTTTCCATCAAATTTGAGATAGACAGAGCCAACCACGGTCTTCACGGTCTGATCCACTGTATCGACGCCAGGCTTCACAGGTCCTGGTCCTGTGTTCTCCTTGGCATAATCTCCTAAATTAGAAAGGAAAACGGTTGCCCTCAACACGGTATTACAAGATGGTATTACAAGCACCAGCAGCTGCCACCTGCTAGAAGTCTCCTGACACCAACAGTTGGCTGTTGTGCACGACCAAAAGCTGCCACCTGCTCTAAGTCTCCAACATATACTAAAAAAACTTTGCCCCAAACTTAAAATCAGTTGTCATAACATGTAAATTGGACTTTGGATAAAATTAATTGTCACAACATTCTGCAAACTCGACTTTGGGTAAGATGAATTGTCACAACGTTCAATCGATTTCCCCGGCAATAAGACCTCCGAAAACTTTGGGTAAAACAAAAAAGTCACGAAATTTGGATTTGGAAATTCAGCAACCCGGCAATAAGACCTCCAATATAAAACTTTGGATAAAAAGCAAAAAACATCAAAGCTTTAAAATAAAACTTTGGGTAAAAGCGAAAAACATCAACTAAATGCTCCGGTCAACTCAAATTAATAGGAGGTCAACGCCTGATCGAACGCTATTAGTCCCAGGCAGGGACTAATAATACAGTTTACACCAAACAGTGAACCATTATAAAAAATAAAAATCATATATGATATTTTTTAAATAGGATAAGAAATATAAATCATATATTAAAATTTTTAAATATAATTATTTTCAATTTACAATGTTACTTCAAAATTTATAATATTATTATTTTAAAAATAATTTTTTATATTATTTTAAAATTTATGAATTTATTATTTTAAAAATTTATTTTAAAAACTTAAATTAAAGTGAAAGTTTATTAATAAACCAAAATAAAATTGAGTGTAATCATATTTTATAAAGTGAGGGAGATTTATAGTTTATATATACCATTTTATGTATTACAAATATGTTAGTTATTACTGCACTCATTTCTAGCTGTGAACAAGTAGATATTCTTACATTTTTATTTTTTTTATTTCTCGCTGTGAACAAGTAAATATTCCTACATTTTTATTTTTTTTATTTTTTTTAATTTGGGGTGAACAAATGGATATTTCTATATATATATATATATATATATATAATTTTCTTTTATTAGATATGATAATGATATAGAGAATCGTGACTCATCTTTTCTGAGCTATTCACAAAATTTATATATTTGGAGTAGAGTGAGGTTCACACTTTTGAATTACACTTGTGATATAAAAATTTATTATTTTGCATGATTATTTTTAATTATGTTTAATTAATTATTTATTTAAATTACATTTATAATAAATTTATTTTTTAAATTATAATTTTAGAAATTTATATTTTATTAAAAAATAATTTTTAAGCTAAAAAAAATAATAAATTAACCGATTTATAATTACAAGAATATTGCAATTTCAATTAGAAGTCGGTCATTTCTCAACTTATACACCATAATACTAGAAAGACGAAACTTAATAGGAAATTAATTCACACCATTGTTTATTATCAAACATAATCACTGGTTAAATTTTAACAGATATTTACCCCTTTTTCTTTTATTTAACCATCAAATGCTTGCAATTTAAAATCTTCTTATCATTATCAATATCAGCATAAATTTTAAAATTATCAAAATCATGAGAAAAATAAAAATTTACTTGTATTCATATATTTTACACATAATACAAATTTGTAATTCCTATATGAATGACAATGCACAATTCCAAATTAGTGTAAGCAATTCCAATAAAATAAACTAATAAAAGAGATTACAATCCCAAATATTATTCTCATAGACAGAGATTATGAAACAAGTAACAATACACAATTGCACATTAGACTCATCTAAAGATAATAAAAAGCAATTCAATCATGAATCTTTATTCCCTCATGTTAAGGCTTTGATAGTGGATTATTCTTAGTCTTGGAATTAGAATATTGGTTTGCAGTGACTATGGTTATTGTCAAATGGTTATAATATCTATCACACAAGTTATATCACAAATTCAAGTGGATTTGTGGGTGTGTAAGAAAAATCTTATGTCCATCCATTTCCATCTCATGAATTTATGTGGTTACTTGTTGTTGTATGAGTCTAAAAAACTCATTATCCCATGAATTCATATGGCTACTCGTTGTTGTATGAGTAGGAAAAGCTCGTTATCCCATGAATTCATTGATAAAAATGGCAATGTTTGTATTAATGAAAATAAAACCCACTGGTCAGCTCTACGAAACAGAGTCTGAACCAGGAGAGTCTGGCTCTGCAGAACGCTCTACATTGTTCATCACCATTACACATTAAATAGAATACATGGTTTTAGGGAAGTTAGAACAACATCCTAAAAAATAGAAACTAATTCCTATCTTGAGGCTACATGAACCAAATCTACCTATTCTAGGATATTCTCCATTATCTTCAACACTCCCCCTTAATGGAGAATGGGTTCACATATATGCCTAACATCTCCCTAAACATTTGAAACTTAACCTTTCCAAGGGGCTTAGTGAAAATGTCTGCAACATTATCACATGTATTACAATATTCCAGATGAATTTCTTTAGATTGCACTTTCTCCCTTACAAAATGGAATTGAGTATCAATATGTTTCATGTTTTTGTGCAACACCGGATTGTTGGCTAGCTTGATTGAACTTTGATTGTCGCATCTGATTTTTGTTGTGACTATTTGTTCTTCTCCAACATCCTAGAGAAGTCTCCGCAACCAAACCGCCTTGCACGTTGCTGCACACATGGCTTGATACTCTACTTCTACTGAGGATAAGGAGATTGTGTTCTGCTTCTTGCTTCTCCAAGTGATCACCCCGGATCCAAAACTGAATGCATAACCTGTTATAGATCTGCGATCATCTACATTTCCTGCCCAATCTGAATCTCCAAATCCTGCCAGTCTAACATCAGAAAAGTCAGTGTAAATAATTCCATAATCTAAAGTACCTTGTAGATACCTCAAGACATTCTTCGTTGCATTCCAATGGCTTTCGAGTGGCTTAGACATAAATTGGCTTAACACGCTAACTGCGTAAGCCAAATCAGGTCTAGTGGTGGTTAGGTAGATCAGACTCCCAACCAGTGATCTATAAAGTGTTGCATTCTCCGCTTTTGAGCCATCTTCACATTGAAATTTGATATTCTGTTGTAATGGTACCGGTGTAGACTTACACTGATCCATTCTAAACTTCTCTAATAAGCCTTTGACATACTTTGCTTGAGATAGAAATGTTTGACCTGAATTTCTCCAAATATCGAGACCTAAACAGTATCTGAGTTCACCGAGATGCTTCATCTCAAACATCTATGACATTTGCTACTTGATTTCATCAATTAGATATATAGCATCACCTGTAATTATCAAATCATCTACATATAATGAAATCATCACTACACACCCTTGTTCATCTTTTATGGTGTAAAGATTAGGGTCATTATTGCTTCTATTATAGCCAACTTGTAGAAAAATGAATCAATTTTCTCATACCATGACCTGGGAGCTTGTTTTAGTCCATAAAGTGTTTTCTTCAACCTACAGACTAAATGTTCTTTTCCCTTCTGGACAAACCCTTCCGATTTCTCTAAATAAACCTCTTCTTTCAATTCTCCATTCAAAAATGCAGACTTTACATCTAGTTGGTGCATCATCCAATGTTTCTTAGTAGCTAGAGCAATTAACATTATGATGGTATTCAATTTAGCTACATGGGCGAAGGTTTCTTCATAATCTATCCCTTCTTTTGGTGTATACCCCTTTGCAACCAACCTAGCTTTTAGTTTTTCTATAGTTCCATCTGCGTTAATTTTCAGTTTATATAACCATTTGCAACCTATGCCGTGTTTTCCTCTAGGGAGTTCTACCAATTCCCAAGTGTCATTTCTGATTATTGAATCATATTCCTATTCCATGGCTATTTTCCATTCATTACTTTCATTTGCTTCTTTATAACTAGATGGTTCAACAACATTCATCATACTAGTTATAAATGCATTTTCCCTATAACTTGCAGGCATTTGAGCTTTCCTACCTGATCTCCTGAGTGGTGGGGTGGTGGTTTCAAACCTTATTTCTTCCTGCTGTTGATGTTGTTGTTGTCGCTGATGTTGTTGATGTTGTTGCCGCTGTTGTTGCTGTAGTTGCTGTTGTTGTTCATCCTCTGCCTTTGTTTGCTGCTCATCCTGATTGTTCTCTGCATTCTCTTCTTCAAAGTACGGAATGTCCCATCCATCATAGTGCTCATCAGTTTCTTCACCATCCTGCTCATGGAATTTAACATCTCTACTAACAAAGATCTTGTGAGTAGAGGGATTAAATAATCTGTATGCTTTATATGACGAACAATACCCTATAAAAGTACATATGATGGCTTTTGAATCTAATTTTCTTCTATCTTCCTCTGGTATGTGGGCAAATGCTTTACATCCAAATATTCTTAAGTGTTTCACTGCAGGCTTATATCCATATAAAGCTTCAAAAGGAGTTTCAAACTCAAGACTTCTTGTAGGAATCCTATTTTTTTAATAAACCACAGTATTCATTACTTCAACCCAAAAACCATTTGAAAGATTCTTACCTTTCAGCATACTTCTCGCGCATTCCACCAAAGTTCTGTTCTTCTTTTCTGTTACTCCATTCTACTGTGGAGTATGGGGTACTGTGCACTGCTACAAAATTCCATGATCTTTACAATATCTTATAAGCTCTTCTTTCCTGTATTCTCCCCCTTGATCAGAACGAAGAATTTTTATCTATTTCCCTGTTTGTCTTTCAATCATATTTTTAAATTGCTTAAAGTATTTGAATGTATGACTCTTCTTACTTAAGAAATACACCCAAGAAAACTTCATACAATCATCAATAAACAATAGGAAATACACTGCACAGCCTAAAGATTTTATCTGCATGGGACCACAAAGGTCTGTGTGCACTAACTCCAGTATATCCCTCTTGCTTTTCTACTCTAACAGGGAATTCGTCTCTATGCATTTTTCCTAAAGTACTAGCATCGCAATCATTAGGTACTTGCTTTAGCATAGGAAGATCTCTTACCATTTCTTTCCTCTATAGTAACAACAAATCATTGTAATTGATGTGGCCGAATCTCTGGTGCCAAAGCTCTTCTGTAGTCAGGCTCGCTGCTGTTAATGCTCAAACCAGTGTAAGTCTCACATCCAACTTGTACAGTCCTCCTGTCTGGATTCCTGTAGCAATAGTCTTCATACCATCTAGCAAATCCTTAATGTAACAGTTGGATTTAAAGAATTCCACTTTCAAATCTTGACCTGTAATCATTGATATAGAAATCAAGTTCTTTGTTATGCCAAGCACAAACATTACATTATAAATTTGTTTGATATTACCATTAGGTAGAATAACATAAACTTTCCCACATCCTTTAATTTGATGGCTTTTGTCATCTCCTAGGTAAATCTGTGCGCCTTCATTGATCTCTTTAAAATCCTCCAGTGAGTGCTTGTTCTCTATCGTGTGTTGACGCCCCTAAATCTACATACCAAATTTCTGCATCAACATTTTCATCACAATCTGCCATGAACAACCTCAAATTCTGCACCTGATCACTGTTCACGAGATGACTTGCATGTTTCTTTGACTTTTGTTGTTCTTCATGACACTTCTTTTTCCTACATTCCCTAGCAATATGACCCAATTTTCCGCAATAGAAACATTTTGTTTCAGAGTAGTTTTTATTTCGCTGCATACCTTGAGTCAGATTTGGCCCTTTATGTGAACTTGCTCCATTTTGCTCTTGTGGACCTCCTTTCCCTTTGTAGAAGTTTTTCCTCGCCACCAATGCAAGATCGGCACTCTGGGGCTTTAGAGTCGATCTCCTCTCTTCTTCCTGCATCAGTGTACCTGTCAACTCTTCAAAATGCGGGATCTTCTCTCTGGCATTGATCCCAGTGATGAACATCTGATAATCATCAGTGACACCATTCATTGTAATGGTCACAAAATCTGTATCATCCATTGTATGACCAATATCTGATAATTTGGTTTTCAGATCCTTGATCCTTGCAACGAATGAAACGATCGTTTCATTCTCCTCCATCTTCATGGACAAAATATTACTCTTGAGAAACAAAAGACAATTTGAATTTCTAATCTCGTACAATTCCTTCAAAATTCCCCAAAGCTTGTTCGCTGACTTACCTTCTCTGATGTGCGGTATAATACAGTCTTTCACTGACATCTTTAACATTGTCCTTGCTCTGCTTTCTCGTTTCTCCCAATCTGGGACTGTTGCAGATCCAGTCGCGGGCTTCGACTCATCTCCATTCACAATCTGCCAAGCACTCTGCGCTTCTAGCAGAGTCTACATCTTAGACTTTGAATTTGCATAATTGGAACCATCGAGCTTGTTATGCTCGTTCATGCATGCTTCAAATATGTTGTTATTCATCTTGGCAATTTAGAAAAAAAAATTGACAAGTAAACGATGTTAAATTTACCCCAGATCTGTGACAAAGAAAAATCACTGTTGTTTGATCTCGCAACGCGCACAGATCTTCGTGGCTTCCTTCTCAGCCTCCAGACAACCTCCTGTTGTTAGCTACAACCTTGTTCTTGTCTTCCCCACTCAACTTCTCTGGCAGCTATAGCCTTGTTCTTGGCTCCCTTTGCAATTTCTTTGATTTACACGATCGTCGCTAATATTTGCCAAATATCCAAGACCGTCGCTGAAGTACACCAATTTTCCAAGACTAATAGCTGAAATAAGCCCAATTTCAGAGACTATAGCAGTTTTTCAGCGATTTTCAGAGATCGTCGCTACTGTACACTTGAAAAGTGCGACGATTTCGGTTCAAAGAACCACCACCAACCAGCGTACAGGTTCCTCAGCCCAGACACTCTGATACCATGATAAAAATGGCAATGTTTGTATTAATGAAAATAAACCCACTGGTCAGCTCTATGAAAGAGAGTCTGAACCAGGAGAGTCTGGCGCTGCAGAACGCTCTACATTGTTCATCACCATTACACATTAAATAGAATACATGGTTTTAGGGAAGTTAGAACAACATCCTAAGAAATAGAAACTACTTCCTATCCTGAGGCTACGTGAACCAAATCTACCTATCTCTAGGATATTCTTCATTATTTTCAACATTCATGTGGCTACTCGTTGTTGTATGAGTAGAAAAAACTCGTTATCTCATGAATTAATGTGGCTACTCGTTGTTGTATGAGTAGAAAAAACTCGTTAAGGAAGAGTAAATAATATGAGAATAAAAAGTATATAGAGTTAGAAACATTATAGATAGAAGAAAGAAAGTCGCAAAACGCTCAAGCGTTAAAGGCCTCTAAAAATAAGACAAAATACAAAAAAGGTATGAGCAACAAATACAATTCATCATTACCCGGATGCGGGTGTTACTGGTGCACATTAATGAGGATTTATTCCTCGCAAGCAGCGGTCCCTGCACCTGGCTCGCGGACGAGGATCGCACATTTTAATGGCATGCGATATCAATTGGACAAAGGATGGAATTATGGTCGCACAGTTCGTCTTCAGTGCGCGCTTGGTTAGAGGGACTATGTTCGAGGTTTTATTCATGGCCTGGTGTCTGGTTTACGCCATTGCCCTCGGCTCTTTCCACCTCCACCTGATTTTCTTCCCGCACCCCTGTTTCGTTCAGGTGGTTTGGATGCTCGCTTGGGTTCTAAGTCTTGTCTGGTTCGTCTGCGCTCAGTCCTTCCCCCTTCGGCTCTGCCATTTTCCCTTACCTGGTTGCTCTGATAATTCGAAGATGCCTCGTCGTCGTGGAGTCTCTCGCCGTGGAGGAAATACTGGTAATCGAGGCAGGGCCTCTCAGTCTGCTCCTCAGAACATTGTTCCTATTGCTTCTACCTCCCTGTCCTCTCCGCCCTCTGGCCATGCTAGACCTCTCCCGCACAACTCTTTTCAAACAACCCGCTTCACCTTCCATAGCAGGCTCAATAGGCCAGTGTTGTCAGCCAACATCACTGTAATTCTTGCTGAGGAGGAGGATAAGCCCAGTAGCTCGGCCCACACCACCACCTCTCAGTCTCAGGATGACAGTGTCCTTCAGGGGGAGATGGCTGGGGTCGTGTTCAATGAAGACAACATGCAGGAAGACGGCATTGTTCCTGAGGCTCCTCAGCCTCCAGCAAAATCCAGTCAGCGCGAGGTGCTTGCTTGCGAGCCGATTCATCATCCAGGTAGCATCTTGAATCTGGTAATTCCTCCAGATGGCGGTATCGAGGGGAATGCAGAAAATGAATTCGTCACTTGGATTGCCTCTTCCAGCCAGGTGGACAAGGATGCGCCCGACTCTCCGCAACATGTCTAAAGATTCTGGTTCAATGCCTACGGGTGGCACTCTTGCCTCTGCTCTGTTTTATTTTATGCTATGTATCTATGTTTTGGGTCTCTGGTTACTGTTCTTGTCTCAGTTCTTGTTTTGTATCGGTATGAGCCAATATAATCCAATGAGCAGCAACAAATCATGGCTCGACAAGCCTTGTTTTTGCTTTAATTTTGTTCATGGCGGGTATGACAGAATGATTATCAGCAAAGCCATAGTAGCTGATAGTAATGCTGTGCTAGACTCAGAACTGGATTATTTTCTTGTATGTCACGGTCTTACAAATCATGTTTCGAAGTCTCTAAATCCTGAAAGGGCGGATAGAAGGATCTGTATGTCTCAGAATTTCTGGTTGAGGGCTGGCTTCTGCCCCCTCTGAGGTCTCGACCTCCATGTACATATTTTTTCTCTTTTTAATAGAATTAGTCTTTACGCCAAAAAAAAAAAAATACAATTCATCATTAAATTAAAATGTCCTAATAATTTTAAAAGAGAACATGAACTCAATCTATCCCTACATCTTTTAAGAAGAGTAAAAAAGCATAAGTGTTTTTTTTTATAAAATAAGTTTCAAAAGATATATATATATATAAAATAAGTTTTGAAATATATTATTTTATTTATCTTTTTAATAGCTTTATATTCTATATATATGATATAAGATGCATTATATGTTTTATATAATTTTTTGTAACCTAGTGATGTTATTTTAAATGTATTTAAATTAATTTTATATTTATAACTAGTCTAGATCTTGAGTTCGTGAGTTCGGAAATAGATCTTGAGTTTGTGATGTCGGAAATTGCTTGATAGTAATATTTTCAGTTGTCCACATTTCAAGTATCCATAGTAAAGACAAATTAATATATTTCAAAACTTATGAAATAAAATAATATATTTCAAAACTTATTTTATAATTTTTTTTAATGGATCTATATTTTTTTACTCCTTTCAAAACATGTATGGATAGATTTAGTTCATCTTCTCTTTTAAAACTATTAAGACATTTTAATCTAATGATGAACTAGTATTTGTTGATCATGTCTTTTTTATATTGTGGCCCTTTATCTATATAGTTTCAAACTTTATATACTTTTTATTCTCATATTATTAATTTTCCCCTAACAAACTCAATGCATCTTAAGTGTATCTATAATGCAGAGAAGAACAAATATCTTTTCAATTTAAAAAGGTTTACACCTCAAAATATTTAATCCTCTACCCTTGATAAATCCAAATTTAAAATGAATCTAAAATGATTTCGATATTAATTATAACTAAATTGAAATTCTAAAAACTCCATGATAAAATAAACACACTTTACAATAAAAAAAATATTATTTCACAAATAAATTTATCATTTCATAAACATCGATATAACTATTAATAATTACAAAAATAATAAACCTAAAATATTTAAATTTATATTTTAAAAACTTTCTAGAAACAAAAATCCAAACTCTGATAATTTTTCTACAACATAGTGTAATGGTTACTTGCTAATTAATTTCATATAGATAATAATAACCAAAAATACTATATCTTATTAACCATACTATAAAATTAATAATTTTCATAAATAAATGTTAAACTCTATTTTTCTAACATCTATCCACAATAACCTTTTAAGAAATTTATCAATGTTTTAAATCCTGAATCTTTGTGTAAATTTAAACATACCATCATTGGAAAAAAATATCAAATAAAAAGGAAATTCATAAATTTACGAGTAAACAACTCCAGAGCACCAAGAACTTTATAACCTATTTAAAATCAGAGGTGTGATAGATTAATTAAAGAAATTCCCTGGCTTTTATTCTGCTCTTTATTCCACTGTATAGAAGACTTATTGCAGAGTCTGCAGGGATTCGCCTTGTTCTGTAGCTCCTATACACCTTTTGCGATTTAATAGCAGCAGCTTTTCGCTTTGTTCTGTAGAGCCTCCTATACTCTTTCTGCACACGATAACTACATCAACTGCCTCCTTTTGCACCTCGCTCTCTGTGTTGTTAATGTGAAAGCCTTTGAACAGTCACAGGATGTCCTTTGACAAAAATATCACCAATTACTTTCTTCAGTACTGTTACTTTGTTTCAAACACACTATCTCTTACTAAAACACGTCCTAGTTGTTTTATGGAAAGATGCAAATTTTCATTTATGGATGGCTTGAGGAATATAACATATTGAATTCAGGTTTCTGTGATCCATAATAGTTGTAAGAAAAACTTCGGATATCTTTTCTCACGTAATTTACGCCAAAATTCTTCTTACAAATATAACATAAATAAGTATGAACAAAATATGACCAATTAATTGGTTACTATTACATTAAACACATTCAAAAATGCATTTTGAACCAAACTTATTACCTTTTTATGATCAATATGCTAAAAAATAGTGCATTAAGTGCCTTATGCCACATCCATTTTCAAACGATCCTGAGTTTTTTCTCCCGTGTGCTCTACACGCCAAGAATCTGTCTGTCATCAACGTTATAATTAATTTGAATTCAATACAATGTGCTGTTTCTTCGGGGCCAAAATGTTCCAACTCCCCCATGACTACAACGTTTGTTTGTTTGTTTTTTTGATTAAATGGAAATTACTTGAGGTGATGCTGTTTTTCAACTTCATCACAACTCTGTTACTCCTGGACCAAATCCTGCTCTACCAAATTTCTCTATTAGAAAAAAGAAAATTTATTAGAATTTAAAGCTGCAATATATAATATTCGGGAAAAATCAAGAGTTAAAAATATTATAGGAAAAATCATAAATTGTGAAAATCTAAAATCCAAAAACTAATAATGTGTACATTACATTACAATATATTTATATCTAAAACTAGAAAATAAGGACGGTAGATAATTAGAACTTTACTATAACCTTTAGCAGCTTATAGTTAGACAGAAAGTGAGTAGAACAATCTCAATAAATAATTAGCTTGCCCATGGGCTATAAATGCACAGGGGCTATATATGTCATGGTTAAATAACTGGTCAAACAAAATCCAACAATAAACTTATATAACCTCATTTATCACCCATTAGCAAGCTGATTATTTTTAGCCCAGGAACAACTAATCAGTAGTTGCATCATTGGGAACTGCCGTTGGATTGACTACAGCCTTATGAGATGTGAGTGAATGGGTGGGTGGACACTTAGATCATTCATAAATTTTTTTTTGGTGGAAATAGATTTAGTATCATCAAAAATAAAATAGATTCAGCCTTATAAAAAATCTCTCCACATCCAAAATCATGAAATTTCATAACTTTAGGTTAGATTTCCCAAAATTTGATTTTAACAAAAATCATGCCAAAATTTCCACAGCCCCGTAATTTTTTTATTTTTATTTTTAAATAAGATATCACATCAAATTTAAACCTTTAAACGCAATGCTAATGCCATCTTAACTATCTGTGATAAAAGGAATTTGATTTATATGGGAAATTTTAAATCTAAGATATGATGTATGTGATTTGTTGGAGAGTGGCTGTGCGGTTGGAGATCATTAGCTCAAATATCTAGTATGAGTGACATAGTCCTATAGATGCTATTTTGCAAAATTTTCAACTATAAAAAACAAGGTTTTTCCTTGAAAATTAAACGATCTGTTCCGGGGAAATCGTTTGAAACTGTATGACTGCAAGGAACCATTAAGATGATGAAATAGAGATGTTACATTACTAAAATAGAGACGTTATACGCGGAGCACCACATTTCATAATTATTGACACATATAACTTGAGGATCCAACACAACGGAGTTGAGCAAAAGAGAAACAATGACAATGCGTTGCGGAAGGCGGATTACCTATTCTATTCTGCTTTCATTGCAAACATTCAACTCTCATTATTCTGCACGCGAAGCTGCCTTCAGAAAATGGAGGTGTCCGATGAAGTCATTTATGTACACCTCCTGCGATGGAATACCGCCCTCACCTCGGCTGCTGAGAATTTGATTGTTGAACACATTTCCCATTTCACGGGCCTTCCTCCTTACTTCTCTGCCTCCATCTTCCACCATTAACGCCCGCACAGTTTTGCAGATCTCGTCGCGGTCCAGCGACCCATCGCTCCGTTTTCTAACTTCTAACCCGATTTCCAACTCCCGAACAACCAATCGGGAATTAAGGCACTGATCCAAGTGCCCAGGCAGTGTAACGAGAGGAACCCCGGAGCTGATGGCCTCCAACAATGAACCCCATCCACAGTGACTCAAAAACCCTCCCGTCGAAGCATGCGACAAAATCTGCCTCTGGGGAACCCAATCCCCCACCACAAGCCCCCTTTTTCCTATACGCTGTTGGAACCCTTGAGGAAGCCAAACCCCAAGTTGGTTTTCGTCAGGGCAACGCAGTGCCCATAGAAATGGCTGCCCGCTCCCCTCCAAACCCAGAGCCACTTCGTGGGTCTGCTCTTCGCTCATAAAAACTTGGCTGCCAAACGATACATAAACGACCGAAGCTACCGCCTGAGCTTCTAGCCATTTAATGCAACCCCATTCTTCCTCAGAATTTACGGCTGAGCTAAGATCGGCAAGTAGTGGGCCGACGGGGAATACCGGTTTGCCCGTCACACTCTGCAAATACTGTATGAATTTCCCCTCAATTTCATTGCACGTTCTGATGGCAATGGCGCGGCAGCCGTCAAAACATCTGAGCGCGCGCTCGTGATAACTGATATCGTTTGGCAGGTGGACTCGGTAGAGGCCCAGCACGCTGTGCGCCTCGTGGAGTTCCCATGATACGGCATTCGATGGATAACCCGGCGGGGGTTTCGTGAGGGCCTCGGCCGAGATTTTTCCCCCGTTGCATCGCCAAGATGGAGACAGGCCATAGCCAGTGAAAGCCGCGCCAAAAGTGGCAAAGAAAATGGTGGGTATCCCCATCTTGTCGGCAGCCCGGGGAACCCACCATTGCGCGAAGTCGAAGAGGATGCAGTCCGGACAATTCTGGCGGATAAGTTGTTCGAGGGGCTCTTCCAGTCCGTCCAGGGCTTTGTCGAAGAGAGGCGCTAAATGGATTGGCAGATCTTTGGTGCTCTCTATCCCTGCGGGCAGGCCTTCCACTGGCGGTAACCGTAATTCCAGCGGGTGGACATTGTGATGACGGGCGAAGAAGGATTTGAGGTTGGCAATGTTGAGAGGAGTGGAGACGAAGGAGACGTTAATGGCGAGCTGTGCGAGTGTGGCTGAAAGTTGTACGAACGGCGAGATATGGCCGTGAGCAAGCCATGGAAACATCATTACATGAAGCTGCCGGCCACTGCCATCGCCATTGTTGTTAGCAGAAGAACACGATGAGGTTGAGACTTCCATCTATGAGAAAGACAGACTTAGAATTGCAGCAGACCAGTAGTTGGGCAAAGGCATAAAAACACAACTCTTTATTATGTCCACAGAATACGTCCACCTTTATTATTATTGTTAAACTTTATTATTATTGTTAAGTGTGAAGCCAATTTTATGGAGTATTCTAGATCTTTCTTGATTAGATTTTTCTAGATCTCTAGGATTCTAGATCCTCCTACGCTGCCACTGGTTTCTAAATCATTCTATTTGTGTGTCTCTGTGAATTATTCCTTGCTATTGTCGTCTAAGTCTCTGAGTATAAATCCACTGTCAGTTATGTATACTTTGATTTAACTACTGGTATCAGAGCTAGAGTCTAATATCCACTATGCAACCCACTTAATGCCATCGCGTTACTTTGGCAATGTTCATTAAAATATTGGTTGTTACCCCTCGAGCTGTGAGTTATGTATACTCTGATCTAACAACTCGTATCAGAGCTAGGGTCGAATATCCACTATGCAACCCGCTTAGTGCCATCGCCTTACTTTGGCAATGTTCGTTAAAACATTGGTTGTTACCCTGGAGCTAACAACTCGTATCAGAGCTAGGGTCGAATATCCACTATGCAACCGGCTTAGTGCCATCGCCTTACTTTGGCAATGTTCGTTAAAACATTGGTTGTTACCCTGGAGCTGTTGAAGGAACGTTAGAACTAAAAGATAGTTGCTACAAGAAAAACAAGGTCGTGGATCTATGGTGAAAAGTATTCCTGGAGTTTGAAACGTGGAGATCCGTGGAGATTGGAGTTGAAATGTGGTGTTCATAAGTTTTTTTTTTACATTAAATTTGCCCCTATACCTCAAATTTTTTCTCAAACCAGCATATGTATGTGTGAAATGTAAAAAGGTTAAAACATTATATATGTTTTTTATATTTATTATGAAACATATATAATTATATGTTGGAATTTTGAAAAGTATATTTTAAAAGAAGCAAGAATTTTGAAAAAGGTATTTTAAAAAGATAAAGAGTAATAATTAAAGTTTTATTTTTAAGTGGAGTTTTTTTTGTGTTTTGGGGCATGAATTTGCTGAAAATGGAGACAACAGTTACACATATGGAGAAGTTGAGCGGGGCTAATTTTTCCCTATGGAAATCACAGATGGAGGATATATTGATTTTAAAAGATCAGTGTTTGCTGATTGAGGGCACAACAAAGAAACCTTCATCGATGACAAATGAAGAGTGGAATAAGCTAGATAGAAAGGTGATTGCAACAATCCGTCAATATTTAGCGAAGAATGTTTATTTCAATGTGTCTGGAGAAAAGACGGCAGAAAGATTATGGAAAAAGCTCCATGATCTATTTGAGAAGAACACGACATCAAACAAAGTGTTCTTGATGAAAATGAAGGAGGGTGCTTTAGTTGCTGAACAATTGAATGCATTTAATATTATTACTAATCAGCGTGCCTCTGTTAAAATTATTTTAGATGATGAAATTAGAGCTATTTTGCTTATGTGTTCTATGCCAGACATCTGGGAAAATTTAATTGTAGCTATGAGCATTTCAACAACTACAGGGACCCTGAAGTTTGATGATGTTAGTAGCAGTTTAATGAATGAGGAACTGCGACGCAAGTCAATTGCAGAAAACTAGGGAGGAGAGGATCTAGCTCTAGCTGATAGTGGTAGGAGAATGTATTGAGGCCGGCAAGGGCAATCAAAATCAAGAGGCAAATCAAAATCAAGGAGAGGCAGAATCATCTACTTTCATTGTGGCAAACTCGGGCACATGAAGAAAGAATGTCGATTCTGGAAGAAATGACAAAAGGATTAGAGACTGTCCAGTACAAATCACAAGTCATCCAGCACAAATGAAGGTGAGACTACTGCTGTAACCACAGATGGTGATGTGTTGTTTACTGTTTCAGTAGAGGATGCATGTGTATATACATCTAGCAGTGGCTTTGATTGGACCCTTGACTCTGGGGCACCTCACCATGTAACCCCATGCAAAGATAGTTTTGTTTCATATAATCTTGGTGATTATGGTAGAGTGCATTTGGGGAATAATCATTTTTGCAGTATTGTTGGAATGGGAGATGTCTAGATCGAGATGAAAGATGGACAAGATATATTGTTGAAACAGGTCAGGCATATAACAAAAATGCGCATGAATTTAATATCTATAGGAAAATTGGATGATGAAGGCTATTCAACAAGCTTTGGAAAAGGGGGCTGGAAAATTAGCAAAGGTGCATTGGTCGTGGCTAAAGGACCCAAGATAGGAACATTATACACATTGAAGACAGTAGTAGGAAAATCAGATTTGGCTACTGTAACAAAAGAAGGAAATTCATCAGATCTGTGGCATAAGCGTTTGGGTCACATGAGTGAGAAGGGCTTAAAAATCCTTGTTGGTAAAAATTTATTGCCAGGTTTGAAATCCTACAATCTTGATCTTTGTGAGCATTGTGTATATGGTAGACAAAGAAGGGTTTCATTCCTTAGAGGTGGCCATGACAAAAAGAAAAATGTGTTAAAATTGGTACACTCAAATGTGTTCGGGCCTATTAACATCAAATCATTAGGAGGAGCATCATATTTTGTAACATTTATAGATGATGCATCCAGGAAGGTTTGGGCATATCCTATGAAAAATAAAAGTGAAGTGTTTGGAATATTTCAAAAATTCCATGTTGCTGTTGAAAGAGAGACTAACAAATTGCTGAAGTGTTTAAGAACAGATAATGGTGGAGAATATTGCTCAAATGCATTTAAGAAATATTGTAATAGGTTTGGCATAAAGCATGAGAACACTGTGCCTAGTACTCCTCAACAGAATGGTGTCGCAGAAAGGATGAATCGCACCATTATGGAAAAGGTGCGAAGTATGTTGTCCAATTCTGGTTTGGAGAAGAATTTTTGGGCTGAAGCAGTCAGGACCGCTTGCTACCTCATAAATAGATCTCCAACTACAACCTTGGATGGTAGTATCCCTGAAGAAGTTTGGACTGGTAAGAATTTGAATTATTCTCACTGGAAAATATTTGGATGTGAAGTATTCGTACACATTCCCAAAGAAAATAGAACTAAGCTAGATGATAAATCTATGAAATGCATATTTTTGGAATATGCGGATGAAGATCTTGGTTATCGTCTATGGGATCTAGTCAAACATAAAATTATTAGAAGCAGGGATGTTATATTTAATGAGTCAGAAATGTTCAAGAGGACTGTAGGTGAGTTGGAAGTCAAGAAGGTTATTGACAGGGTTGAAGAGCAGCAGGAAAACATACCACCAATACAAGAAAATGAACAGCAAATTCAGGAGCATGAAGAACAACAAGTGGAAAATAATGAACAACAAGAAGAAGGAATCTTGCAGGAACCTTTATAGGAGAGTCAACCTGATAATGCACCACCATAGTTGGTTTGCAGATCTTCTAGGCCTCATAAGCCTTCACAAAGGTATCCTCCTTCAAACTATATTTTGTTGACCGATGAAGGTGAACCTAATTGTTTTCAAAAAGCTTGTAAAGTCGAGCACAATAAAGAATGGAAGAAAGCAATGGAAGAAGAAATAAACTCTTTGCAGGAAAATAAAACTTGGGAGTTGGTAAACCTCCCAAAAACTAGAAAGGCTCTACAAAACAAATGGGTTTACAGGATTAAGCATGAAGGTAATGAAAAGAATGAGAGGTATAAAGCAAGGCTGGTGGTGAAATGTTTTGCCCAAAAAGAAGGTATTGACTTCACTGAAATTTTTTCACCTGTTGTTAAAATGTCATCTATTAGAGTCATTCTTGGTCTAGTTGCTGCTTTAGACCTAGAATGTGAACAGTGAGATGTAAAAACTACTTTCCTTCATGGTGAATTGGAGAAAGAAATTTATATGGAGCAGCCAGAAGGCTTCATAGAAAAAGGCAAAGAAGGCCTTGTTTGTAGGTTGAAGAAGAGTCTCTATGGGTTGAAACAGGCACCTCGAGAATGGTACAAGAAATTTGATTCATTCATGTTGGAACATGGTTTTCGGAGGCTGGACGCTGACCATTGTGTCTATATCAAGAGGTATGATCAAGGAAAGTATATCATATTATTGTTATATGTGGATGACATGTTGATTGTTGGGCATGATAAGAATAAGATCAATAGGTTGAAGAAAGATTTGGGTAGCAAATTTGCAATGAAGAATTTGGGACCAACACAACAGATATTGGGCATGCGAATTATGCGTGACAGGGAAAACAAAAGGTTGTGGTTGTCAAAAGAAAAATATATCAAGAAGGTGTTTGACAGGTTTAATATGAAGAATGCAAAGCCAGTTGGTACACCACTTGCAGCCCACTTCAAGTTGAGTACTAAATTATGTCTTAGTGATGACAAGGAGAAAAAAGAGATGAGCAGAATTCCTTATGCTTTAGCAGTTGGCAGCTTAATGTACGCCATGGTATGCACACGACCAGACATTCCATATTCAGTGGAAGTAGTGAGCAGGTTCCTTACCAATCTAGGCAAACAACATTGGCAAGTAGTAAAATGGATTTTAAGGTATCTCAAGGGTACTATTCATTATTGTTTATGTTTTGGTCATGATAAGACTATGCTTGAAGGATTTACAGATGCAGATATGGCTGGAGATATGGATACCAGAAAGTCCATTACAAGTTATTTGTATACATTTGCAGGTGCAACAATATCTTGGGTGTCAATGCTACAAAGAATAGTAGCCCTCTCTACAACAGAAGCAGAGTACATAGCTGCAACAAAAGCTTGTAAAGAGATGTTGTGGATGCAACGATTCCCAGGAGAGATAGGAATAAAACAAGACAAGTATGTGTTATATTGTGATAGCCAAAGTGCCATTCACTTAGCGAAAAACCTAGCATTTCATTCAAAAACCAAACATATTGACTTAAGGTACCATTAGATTCGGCATGTGTTGGAGGAAGAACAGTGATCCTTGGAAAAGATCCATACAGATAGGAACCCTGCTGATATGCTCACTAAGATTCTACCATGAAATAAACATGAGTTATGTAGAGGCATGGTAGGACTCGGTGTGACTTGATGACTCTTATTTGGCTTCAAGTGGGAGAATGTTAAGTGTGAAGCCAAATTCACCCAATGTTCTAGATCCTTCTATATTAGATTTTTTTAGATCTCCAGGATTCTAGATTCTCCTACACCGCCAGTGGTTTCTAGATCATTCCAGATCTCCATCTGAATCACACATAATATTCTAGATCCTTCTTCTGCCTCTATAAATTCTATTCCGGTATTTCTGATTGAATAATCTTCTTGTTTCTCCATTTGTGTGTCTCTGTGAATTATTCTTTACTATTACCATCAAAGTCTTTGAGTATAAATCCGCTGTATGTATACTCTAATCTAACAATTATGCCGTCATAGTACATCAACCTTGGCTTGTTTTTACTAGCAATTTTATTTTTTCTACTTTTCTTTTATTTATGAAGTTAATTTTAATTCAAATTTTCTTCGTAGGTTGTTGAGATTTGATAGATATCAGATGGGGTGTTTTTAATAGCAATTTTATTTTTTCTACTTTTCTTTTATTTATGAAGTTAATTTTAATTGTAATTTTCTTCGTATGTTGTTGAGATTTGATAGATACCAGATGGGGTGTGTAAACGACAAACCCTAAATGATTATTGTTTTTCATTTCGCTAGTTCGACGGGAA
Source organism: Pinus tabuliformis (assembly GCA_031772625.1). Classification (NCBI taxonomy): domain Eukaryota; kingdom Viridiplantae; phylum Streptophyta; class Pinopsida; order Pinales; family Pinaceae; genus Pinus; species Pinus tabuliformis. The sequence continues at coordinate 168,315,520 of CM062817.1, read as the reverse complement.
TACGCTGATATTCAGGGGACAAGATGGTTCGATAGGTTTTTTTTTTTTTCTTAATTACACGAATGAATAACAAGAAATATATACATAATCTGTGGATACACATTCAACATGTTTTAACTAGATGCCTTGTGGGGTTCGACATTTTAAATGAATACCATAAATAATATGCATAGGGAATTAAACGAATTGCTTAAAAATAAAGAAGTTTAGTTTAGATCTATTTTAAACAGGCGAATCTTTAACATGTAATTTTTTATTACATTAAAATGAATAAATATGATTTGATCATGGTTAATGATATTTAATAGGATTTTACTAAAGTTTACCATGTTTCATTATAGTAGAAGATTATTTCGTTGAACTTTGTAAATTGCATGATATATTAAGAATATTTTTCCATACCATTGTCATTTTACTAAAGTTTACCATGTTTCATTATAGTAGAAGATTATTTGGTTGAACTTTTTAAATTACATTTTTCTATACCATTGTCCTTTTCTTTTTAATAAGTAAAAAATTATTTAATCTAATTTTCAATTATATGTAAATGAGTAATAGCATTTTAACAAACATGTGAAGGACTCCTGGGTACAATATGAAACACGACAGCAGGCGTTTTCAAGGCACCAATAGTATTTAACAAAGATTTAAAGGGGGTGATGGGTCGACAACTATGGTTTTAAGAAGAGTAGGTGGTGCATTCAAGGCACGGGATGGGTTGATCCAAAAAAGGCCCACTGTGACACGGATCCGGAAGTCACCGCCGAATGAAATAAAGGCATAAATGACAGGGTCGTTGCCGAAAGTAGCTATAGTAGTAAATCAAGAAGAGGGAGAGTTTAAAAATAAGTGTGGGCAGACTCAGAAATGGCTCTTTGTGACCCGCTTCCAAGGTCAACGCCAAAGGCACTAAAGGAAGAAATGACAAGAGTTAGCTAAGAAGCACAGGAGACCATACTGTGAACTAGATACAACCTGAAGCCGAAGTAATTACAGGGAGGGGCGCATAGATATTGCATTAATGTTTCATCTGTTTTTTGATCTTGCGATGTGCTTTCCTTTATGAGGCAATTACTCTTTTTGTGATGTTTTTGGGACACAAAGCCTTCCCTAGCCGAGACAACAAGCTGATCTAACAACTGAGACTCGGTTGAGGGATATTTTGTGCTGTATCAAGATTGATAACACACCCCCTATTCTTATAGATAGGGGGTAGAAACACTGAATAAAGGTTCTGAAATCTGCAAAGAAAGGCTGATATTTTTGTGAGACTGTATCACTTAGTTACATAGATCTTGCAGAATATCACAGGAGTAGTGGTGATTACCCCTTTGAAGTATTACAATGTGTTATTTCTTGTTTTCATCGATTTTGTCTATTTTCTTCTCTGAATTCATGTAACAATAAATGCTATTATATTTCATACTTGCCTACAGATTCACATTGAGATGTTAGTGCACATGCCTATTTGATGGGTTGAAATTATATCTTTAAACTACACTACATGAATCACATCATCTAGTTTCTTTTTAGTCCATTATATCTACCTGTAACTCAGATAATTGTAGCAAATCTCATGGTTTTAGGCTCTATGTTTTTAATATAGAATTCTTGGTGCTTTGAGCTCTACATTTTGAGTTATCCCTTCTCTTTGTCTTCTCTCATTTATTCCATAAAGCTGATTAAACTATAAGCCTTTGAAGTGATCAACCTCCACTATTTTCTGTTATATTTCTGGGAACTATGTATGTGTAGAAATACTGAAATACATGACCTGTATCTTTGGATGAAAGAACCAACTCATGCCTCTTATATATGTGTATAGAACATGGGTGATGTCTCCTCCTGCTTGAGAATCATTTGAGACACACCAATTTAGATGTACCCAAGCACTGGTCTTGTAAGCAATCCAAGATTGTCTCTGGTAGCGACAACACACCGCATTGAAAGTTGTAAAAACAACACAAAAAGGGAAGTGAAGGTTGGACAATTACTGAGACTAAAAGATAAATGGCTATTGTTGATGCTTGATATACCAACACTTTGTTACCGAGGTGCAGACAACATGTTGTGACAAGGCTACAAGATGGCCATAAATTCAACTTGATTATATTGATGGCATGATCTACCTAATAGCTAAGAATGGCATGATCTTGAGGATGTTTTGTACTAATTTCAATGCAAAAAATGTAGAAACAGGGGGCGGGGAAGGGGGGAGGATGTTTCTGTTAGCATAGTTGTAACTTGTAACATAACCTTTCGTGACCTTGGAGAAACATAGGTTGTTGCAAGGTTAGGTACCGCACCTATGAAATTACACCCCCACCCCACGAGATACCTTGCAAGATAAGAGAATACTCTTTTAGCTTCTCTAGTAACATGGAAACATGTTTTAGTGCATCTCATCTTATGTCCATAAATTTTCTGGTTTTTCACCATATATTGTACTGCTTGCTTGTTCCTTAGTTTAACTGTAGTTCTCGCCAACAGGATCAACTTGAAGATTGGTTGTAATTCAAACACAATGGTTTGATTTTGGGCTTTTTGAGATGTCTTGAAAGTGACCTTGGAAGTAGTGTCTCTCTAGAAGGGTGAGGGATCCATATGCCTCGATGAGTCATAGTGAGAAGGCATGCCTGAAGCTCAACTAAGGGCCAACAAGATTAACAAATTTTCATTGAACCCCCAAGTAGGTGTATAATGTGGTAACCTCAATCTCTTCCCCCAAAAATTGAAAGTGGAATTCAGAAAGGGCCCACTACAATGCATGGAAGTTCATTACTTACATTTTATCAAGGTTAAAATATATTAATTGAAGATCCTGAAACCATGAAAGGACATATAGTTGTCTCTACAAACCATTAGGAGAAAAGTCCATGAGGATCACATGATCAATAAATAGAAGGATATATATCAACACGTGGTAAAGAAGGCAACCATCCCTCCCTAGATTTGCCCTACAAGAAATGAACCAAGCTTACCAATATACATCCCAAACAATGAGATAACAATTTGTTTGCAGATTGGAATTGAAGTAGTATGCCAGTGGACCTTACATGTCAAATGAATTAAATAATTAGTTGATGAATGGAGTCCAAATTATAAGGAAAGAACTGTATCCTAGCATAGTAACATAGCAAGCATAATAAAACCAATACGCGTATGAGCATGAGAGCCTAGAGGGAAAAACCATAGTCCTCGATATAAAAGTAAATGTGTATGTAACTTACATCAATAACCAACAATACAGGATGACAAGGAGCCAAAAAAAAATAAAAAATTACAAAATTACAAAATAGACCTTGGATGGCACTAAAGGAAATTGCAAGGCATTCCCATGATAGTCATGACTAAGTTTACTGGGATAAAGTAGACAATAAAATGGCTATGTTGAATATTACAAGGAAAGGAGATTATCTTAAAAAATCTACAATAAATGACTAATGTGTATAAAAGAGAAAGGTTTTGTAGTGCCACCTAGTACGAAGATGCACTAGCTACACTTTCTCATGAAAGACAAAAATTATGAATGGTTCTTGAAAATATTATTATGCCTAAAAAATTAGCACAACTGAAAACTGATGTCTTTGTGGTCTAAATTTATAACAGGTTCAAGTGGTGGTGTCCTTACCGATTGACATAGCCATTGGTTAAGTGGAGTTTACAATGGTGAGTGTGAAAATATGTGACTATGATCCGGATTTAAACAGGAACGCAACAAATTACACAGATAACCATATACACAAATATGTAGCGGAAATAATACTTCATTTCATTAATGGAAAATACTGAAATATGCTTACAACCAGAAATGGAAATACACCAGCTAGGGCGATGGTAGCTTATCTCTGAGAAGAGATGTGGTGGCTACATGCCTCTAAACTGTGTTACAATGAGGCTCGAAGGCCTATTTATTGTTGAGAAACAATGGAAAACCCTTAACATTCCAAAACCTAACCCTAGGAGATGAAACGCCAAACTGTGGGCCTCGTTTGGGTAAATTGGTACATCAACTTCCCGGGGTCGTAACTTTGGCATACGATCTTCGTTTGACGCGTACAATAGCTCGTTAGAAAGATCTATCCGAGCACTACCACTTTGGGAAGGGCAACATCGGTCCATGGACCCATGTTGCCCCCAGATTTCCCAAAAACGTCGTTTAGGGCCTCAAAACGGCTCCAGAAATTCAGGACCCGAAAAACTGCTAAAAATAGTAAGTTGTGCTACAATTAAGGAAACTGAAAATGCTGAGAGAAACAATGGTGGGGGTACAGGTGGACTTGCCAGGTGGCCACCAATATCCACCTGGATCATACTAGCTTTCATAAAGTGCAGGTTAACAATCCGTGTGAAGTTGTGTTGTATGTTGATGACCCTTACTAAATATATAAGTGATGACTGATATATATATATATATATATATATATATATATATATATATATATATATATATATATATATATATATATATATATATATATATATAATTGATGAAAACTAATTACCATAACGATTGTGGATGTAGGTCCAACCTCTGCGCATTATTGATCAAAATAAATTATTCTACAGAAGAAAAGTTATAACCTAGGTTAAACGCAATAGAAGCACTTCAGCCAAGAAAGGGCTACCTCGGAATATGATGAATCTATGTGTGAGGCATATTCAATTTTTTTTGAAGAGAAGAGAAAACATCAACGATGATGTTTCACTCAAGGGGGGGAAGATGTAACACCCCCTGGTAAAAGTTGTAAATATTTTGTTTTACCACAAAGGATTTGGTAAAATTGTGGGCTATGTGAAAGGTTAGACATGGATGTTGTTTTATTCTTTTTATAAATAATATTAACTATGGTCAGTCAAAAAACTATGGGAAAGAGTGCTAAATGAGAGTTTCAGTTACCATACATTTAAAATACAGTTCTTCCTCTCCCTACAGATAAATAATCTCAGTGGGGACAAGGAAGCCAAGAGGGTGATAGGGAAGAAAACCTGAGGCAACCTTGGAGACTTGGTACCTAGTGGGAGGAGGTCCAAGAGGGGATTTGAAGTTGTAGAACTTGAAACATGATGTTGTTGAAGGTTGGTAGGATGCTGCCAGTTAGGCATCTGTGAGATGGTGGGTAGCCAGTGGGATCCCTAAGACAGATTGGTGATTCTAAGTTCTTGGGTTCGATTGGAAAAGTCTTGATGCCCTAAACAAATCTAAATAAGTCTCTATCAAATAAATATTCTAGGAGAAACTGAGTTGGTGGTGTCGACATAATACTCATCAGTTGGGTGGAGCACTCTTGTCCCTAGTTTTTTGATGTTGAATCATATTGTTTGGATGAGATAAGTATGTAACGAGTGTTTTTCATGAATTTATTTTGTCTCATGCATGTAAATATTTATTATGGAAAATATGGGTGATATGAGTAAATATGATTGATTATACTTTATTGGAGAAGTAGGTTAATTCATTATCCTAGAACAATCCTCACTTTTGAACTGAAAAAGGACTAGAAAAACTAGGCAAGTCCCGAGGAACAAGCCCCACTTGAATAAATTTGAGACCTATTAAAAATGCATGTAACAACACTATAATAATAATAATATTACTAGAATATAACCATACAGGTCCTTGTAAGAAGTAATGATAAAAAAAGGGATTGTTCTGGTGTAACCCATGGCTGTAAATAGTTACAGAAAACCATATCTACGATTAAGGGAGCAGTGTCTCGATGACACCAAATATCATTAAGACATTAAAGAGGTAGTGCTTATGTCTTTTAAAAAAATGCAATATTATATGTATATAGTTGTCTAAGTGAAAATGTTGTCTGTTATGCTATGAAGTATATGTAAGGAAAGTTAAAAGATTGAGTTAGAGTTAACCTGCATGTTAAAAGTAACTAGAAAGGTAGGGTGGATGTAACATAAGTGGTTATTGTATAAAACAAAAATTAAAAAAAATTAGGACGAAGAGTTATTTAAATCAAGGGTAACTATTGGAGTGAGTAAAGTATCTAGGTCGTATAGGCATGGAAATATAAATTCTTGTTTTTAATGCCCAGATTATCGATTAAAGAAAATGATTATAGAGGTTAAATACGAGGTGGGGTTAGCTCTGGCTAACAGATTAAACCTTGTCAACTATAGCAATCCTGACCACATGCATGAGCTGAAATAGATGCAAATAACTAACATCCTGTAGACCGAAGAAGATTAAGTCAGCCTCATATGAGATTATGGCCACAAATCCAAATGAAAATGGTATCGATGTAATACAAAAATCTTGGGGAGATTTTTTTTTTTTGAATATAATACTATATATTGATGAATTTAGCAAAAGGATGACCCAATAGAATAAGTCCACTACTACACCAAGGGCACTTTTGAGACGTTTTTTTAAGACAAAAGAAATATTTTGTCTTAAGAAATCATTTTTTTTATTTTAGCTATTTTACATTAAAAATTAATATCAATTGATTTGTCTTAAATATAAACTTTAAGACAAAAATAGGTTGAGACAAAAATATTTTAAGACAACTTTATATTTAAGACAAAAATAGTTTAAGACAAAAATATTTTAAGACAAAAGTAGTTTGAGACAAAAATATTCTAAGACAAAACTTTATATTTAAGACAAAAATAATTTAAGACGAAAACATTTTGAGACAAAACTTTATATTTAAGACAAAAGTAGTTTGAGACAAAAATTTAAAGACAAAACTTTATATTTAGGACAAAAATAGTTTAAGACAAAATTATTTTAAGACAAAAACAATTTAAGACAAAACTTTATATTTAAGACAAAAGCATTTTGAGACAAAAATATTTTAAGACAAAACTTTATATTTAATACAATGATCGCTTTAGATCAAACCTATGTTTAATATGATATTTCACTTCGAATGAAAATGGGAAGCAGAGCGCTTAGGGTTTGACGTTTCTCTGCAACTGGTAGACCTTCACAGACTGCGTCGTTCTGCCATTAACCTTCAGCCATAAGGCAACTATAGCACAATAAGGAACAACTATCGCGCAATGGAACCCCCTCAGGGGGAGGAAATGATGCCTCCCCCCGTTGATACGGAAAATGGCTTGTGACAGACTGAAAATGTCAAGATGGACTATCCAGAAGATACAACAACAGAGAATGAAAATACACCAATGAATAACAACACAAATGAAGAACCACGAGTGACGTCAAACACCTGCAAGCCGGTAGCAGTTGACAGACCCAAAATCGAGCTCCCAAGTCAGCGCATCAACACTCAGGTCTAGTTTATGAGGGATCATGCTTTGATAGGAAAGTTCATAGGCCTTTGGCCAACAAAGAAAGCTTTGCACGGCTGGATCGCAGCCGAATGGAAGCCAAAAGGGCACATAACACTGCAGTTAGGGCCTAAGGGCTTCTTTACTACCATTTTCAATTGTCTAGAGGACTGAAACAAGGTATTGGATGGAGGACCATATTTCTTCAATGCAGCAGGGCTATACCTAAGAGGATGGATCGAGCACTTTAACCCAGACAAAGAAGATCTAAGCTGGGCCCCGATGTGGTTGCGCCTTTATTCTCTTCCTCTGGAGTATTGGGATGAAGAATCTTTGCGAGACATTGGGAAAGGTTTAAGCGAATTCATCAAAGTGGCAGAGGAGACAAAGTTTTAGTGATACACCTCCTATGCGCGGATCTGTGTATACATGCACCTCAGCAAAGCTCTCCCGGACATGGTAAGCCTCTACCATGATGATTATGAATGGTTACAAACAATAGATTACGAGCATGTACCATTCCGCTGTCGAAAATGCCACACCCTGGGCCATTTATTCCGAGACTATCCCTCCAATATGAAATCCATGACCACCCCTTCAATGGACAAATCCGACTCGGATGGGTTCAAAAAAGTTCCCAATCGCAAAAAGACCCATAAAAAGCCCTCTACCTCAGTCAAAAAACCTGTCACCAACACCTCCTTGCCTTCAATAAGCAACAACTTTGAAATCCTGCTCCAGCCGGAGGTTCATATTTTAGATAATAAAAAACAACCTGAAGCCATTCCTAAGACTTCCGCCCATTCTGCTCCATCAAGCTCAAAGAAAGCCCTCACTTCTAAGCAACCCATGGACACCAAAATGCCCTCTCCCAGTAACATGCAGAAAAGGACTGCTCAAGGTATGGAGGTAGATAGCACTCAGATGCAACTCACGATTGTAGATGATACAGAGGCAGAGCAGGAAACAGTACAACACATGGAAGAGGGACCAGAGAGGTTCAACATCGTAGATCTAGATATACTGGGACTTGAACAGGCTTGTAAGAAAAAGGAATATGACAAAATTCCTGAGTGATAGCTAGAGAACTTAGAAGTAATTCTCTCAAGAGCACAAAAGCAAAGATCATTAGGTGTCCAAACTAGTAGTCAGTGTGATGGAAGAAATATCTTCAAATACAACAAGAAACAAGGACAGAAAACCGATCTTCAGAGAACCATCCACATAGGGGAGATGCTGGTGGAATCTGGAAAATACTCCAAGCTCACCAAATACTATAATCCCCTTCCCAATCATGAATCATGAAGCTCATCTCATGGAACATCAGAGGGCTCAACACCCTGGGGAAGGGACGATTAATAAAGATCATGCTACAACAGGAAAAGCCTCAAATTCTCTTCATGCAGGAGACCAAGTGTAATTCCACAACGTTGGATCAGATCCTTGCCAAAGCGTGGCCAGGAAGAAAAGAAGTGGCGGTGGAAGCCACGGGAGCCTTAGGAGGGATAGCCATCGTTTGGGATGATAGAGCTATAACACTTACCAACATACATGCCAGTAAGCACTTTATTCAGGCCAAGTTTCATTTAACAGGGACAAATGTTCATGGACACTTAACTAATGTCTACTTCCCCCAGGAGGCAACAAACAAAGTAGACACGATGAACACCCTAACTCAGATCAACTAAGAAAGATCCCACCCACTTTGGATCACAGGAGGGGACTTCAACATGATTACAAGATTGGAGGAAAAAAGAGGAGGACGGATCAAGTTGGACTGTGAAAGCATGCACTTCAAAAACTACATTCATAACAATAGGCTTATAGATATGGAATTCAACAATAGTGTTTATACTTGGAACAACAAGCGTGCAGATGCCCACCAAATTGCATCTCGGTTAGATGGATTCTTGATCTCTGATAACGCAATACATCTTGGCACGGATCTCTTGGCCTCTACATTGCCACTCTCTGGCTCGGACCATTAGCCTATTAGGCTTCACTGGCAAAGATCGGGAGACAATGTTTGCAGGCTCTTTCGCTTTGAAGCCTTATGGCTGAATCACCCCGATTTTCATAACCTGATCACAGAGACATGGAGAAATTTCACACCACCAGAAGGCGCAAAAATGCAAAAGCTCCAACAAAAGCTAAAACATATCAAGAAAAAAATAAAACAGTGGAATCGCTTTACCTTCGGCAATATTTTTTAGGCACAAAACACTCTTGAACAAGAAATGCAAAAATTACAGCAGAGAATCATAGCTGAAGGCAGATCCGAAACCATAGCAAAACAGGAACGTCAACTACAAACGCAGATCTCAGAAAGAGCAAGACAGGCAGAGATTCTTTGGAGACAAAAATCAAGGATCTGATGGCTTAAAGAGGGCGAACGCAATACAAATTTCTTCCACCATACCACTATCCAATGGAGAATGCATAACAACATTACTCTCCTCCAAAATCGACAAGGGGAACATCTAGAGAAGCATGAAGATATAGAACAGGAACTCCTCACCCACTTTCGGAGGGTGCATCAGGAAACGGAGACTGATCGGCTGCCAGCTATAGAGAAGATCATCAAGATTATTCCTAAGATCGTAACTGAGGAACACAATCAAATACTCCTCAGGCCTATTTCTTTACAGGAAGTGGAGACAGCTATGCGACAGCTCAAAGTTGGGAAAGCACCCAGACCAGACGGCTTCACTTCGGACTTCTTTCACAACTTCTGGGATCTAATCAAGGAGGAAGTCTAGCAAGTAGTCGAGGAGTCCAGAGTTAACAGATGGATGCTTCCATCCTTGAATGCCACCTTCATCGCCCTCATCCCTAAGGAGGAGAACAACCAGACTCCGGACAAATTCCGACCTATTGCACTATGCAATGTATTGTATAAAATTGTCTCCAAAGTGATTGCCACACGCCTCAAGCCCCTGCTTCCTCTTCTTATATCACCGGAGCAATCAGGTTACATGGAAGGAAGGCAGATCACCGATGGCATAATTCTCACTCATGAAATCATTCACTCCCTAAAGCAAACCAAAAAGGTAGGTATGCTCCTAAAAATCGGCCTCTCAAAAGATTTCGATACTTTAAGCTGGAAATATATTAAAAAATACTGCTAGCCTTTGGCTTTACCCCCCCGGGTAAGATGGATTATGAGTGTCATCACTTCTACCTTTTTCTCAATTCTTGTCAATGGGACCCCCTCCACCCCCTTGCACCCATCTAGAGGTATCCGACAAGGGGACCCTCTCTCACCCTTTCTATTTGTTATTATGGCGGAAGGTCTTGGACGTTACATCAAAGATGCCCTTCAAAACCGACAATTACATGGCCTTTCTTTCCAGAATACCCTTGCTTTCACCCACCAGCAATTTGTGGATGACAATATGTTATTTGGTCATCCTTCAGTCCAGGAAACCCATAAGCTGAAATCAATTTTATCTGACTTTTCGAATGTCTCTGGCGCCTGCATTAACAAATCAAAATCTCAAGTCTTCTTCTTTCACACACCTCCCATCACTCAAGCCTCCATAGCCAGAATTCTGGGCTTCTCAATTGCATCTCTGCCCTCCAAATACCTGGGAGCTCCAATGACAGCCTCTGCCTTAAAGCACTCATCCTGGAAAATTCTCCTAGAAAATTTGGAAGCCCGTATCTCCTCATGGACCTTCAGAGCTCTCAATATGAAAGTCACCTAGTTATAATCAAGGCAGTGCTACAATCTATGCCGCTCTACCTCTTCACGGTCCTGGTAGCACCCAAATGGGTTCTTAAAGCAATAAAAAATTTTCAATGGGATTTTTTATGGGGGAATACGAAACAAAAAAGAAAATGGGCTCTGGTAAAGTGGGAAACAGTTTGTCACCCAAAATCCTCTGGAGGCACTAGATTACGGGATCCTCAGCATAGCAACGAGGTCATGGGAGCACGCATCTGGTGGAGATGGCTCTCGAACCCATATACTCCTTGGGAAATCCTCTGGACAACTAAGTATGCTCATAATAAACCAGTGGATGATTTAATTCGGCTCAAAGAAGTTGGCACAGGCTCTCTAATTTGGAATGCTGCCAAACAACATAAATATCTAATCCAACAACACAGTTTTTGGGAAATCAGGAATGGAGATAATGTGAGGTTTTGGGAGGACTCCTGGCAGCAAAGACCAAAATTGAAGGACCTACTCATGCCCCACCAGCTTCAGGATTGGGTAGAGCAACCAACAATCAATGTAAATCAACTTTAGGAGGAAGTTCACAACCAAGGTTATAGGTAATGGTTATGCTCGAACCTCATTCTTGGGCAAGCCACGCAATCCATCAAAGATAGCCTGGATACAGAACTCTCAAACAGGAAAATTCGCCAATCAGATAAGAAAGACATCATCAGATGGGGTTATGAAACGAGAGGTACCTTCACTTCCCGGGAAGCATATCATATAATACTAAGGGACCATACTGTCAAGGATAGCCTCTGGCACAAAGTTTGGGAACCACCAATTTGGCCAAAAATCTCCACCTTTCTCTGGTTGTTGTGCCAAAATAGAATCCTTACTTGGGATAATCTAACGAAACAGATTTTTCACGGACCTTCCATTTGCCAAAATTGTAAACAGGCAGAAGAAACTAAGGAACATCTCCTAAACTCATGTCTGTTAGCAACCCAACTTTGGGAGAAGGTTAGCTTCAGATGTCAAAGAGATGGACGAAATAAGGAGAATTTAACCAGCACTATTCGTTCTTGGGCACCTCACCCTTATAAAAGAAAAATCTTAAATGCCTTATGGAAGCTAATACCAGGTTTCCTCATGTGGACAATCTGGAAAGAGAGAAATAGCCGCATCTTCAAAGACCATTCCTCTCCCATAGAAGTTCTATGGATCAATATATGTCAAAACATACGAGAAACCTTGATGCTCCAAACGTGGCTTGATGATGATTTCCCATCCACACCACAGGAACAAAATATATGGCTAAACTGGAACCTTCAGTGGAACCATGAGCAGGTACACCTAAGGAAAATCCCTCCCTCTGGAGATACACCTGGCAAATGGATTCCACCCCCACCACACATGGTACTGCTCAACTTTGATGGAGCGTCGAAGGGAAATCTAGGTAAAGCAGGATTTGGGGGAATATTTAGAAATTGCAAGGGCGGTGTTCTCCAAACATTCATTGGGTCAATAGGTTGGGATACAAACAACTTAGCTGAATTAGAAGGAATTTGGCAAGGACTTCTCCTGGCTCAGAACAATAGATTCTTCCCACTCATAATTGAAGGGGACTCTCAGATCTTAATTAACATGATCAACCAGATCTTACAGGGAACTCCAGCACATAAAGTGGGTAGCAGTTGGAGATTGGCGGAAAGGCTGGAACAGATTGAACAGTGGCTACTCATTCATAGAGTAGTTACCATCAGGTACACTCGTCGGAATGGTAACAAAGTAGCAGACCTCCTAGCAAACATTGGCGTTGAAAGTGGTAAGACTCTTCATGTAGGAGCTCTTAGCACTATAGCCAATACTCATCAATTGCAGGATTTCAATGATCTAGTGCAAAAGGAAAGGGAAAATGCAGAGGAAACGCACCTGGATGCGGGTGTCAACAACGACATTTAAATGACAAGACGGATCGCCGACAAGTTGGGAAGCCATCTGGCTAAGTGCTTCGTCCTGAGAGCTCATCGTAGATGGATTAAAAACACCTTGCAGGTGACATTTATTGACTCCAAAAGCTGTGACGAGCTCACCTCCTTCAACACCATGGCCCCTGTAAACCATTTTGTTACTCCTCCCCTTCTCCATGGCATTTGTCCTCCGCAAGCGGCTGAACCGTGTTTCAGAACAGCTACAGGAAGTCGCTGCCTAATTATCCCTTGTCAGGATTTTGGTAATGGTTTTCATTTTTCGCATTCCCGTCATTGTCTTCTTGATTGTGGTTCGCCCACCCCTGCTCCCGCTCATTGTCGCCTTCATTCCAATTCTTTCACTGTCAATTCAGGCATGGCTCGCCTTAGGCGTCGCATGCGCAGTAGGCGTGGAGGTTCTCGTGGAGGTTTTAACTACTCGTGAGCTTCTACCAGTTCCATCTCTGACTCCCCAGACTCAACTACTGAATTGCCCAACTTGCTCATTAACCCCACTCATAGCTACCCGAATACCAGAAGTGGGAGAGGTTGGAGGGACAATGTTGTCCACACCGTGGATCTCCCACTCCCTCCTCTTTCTGGCCCTCACATCACACAATTTCATTTCTGCAGTTCACTAAACAGGCCTACAATCACTGCTACCATCACAATTTCTTTCAAGGAATTGTTTGCGATGCAAGCTACTTTGTCCAGTCGTGGGAACAAGCAGAATAGGGAAGAGATAGGTAGTCATGGGATCAGCAACAAGCAGCAAGGTTAAAGCAGTAAGGCTCTGCATGACAAAGATAAAGCCGGGGATGCTAGTAAGCAACAGATGGATGTTGAAGGCACTGTAGATGCTCCAACTGTTCAAGGTCGCGACGCGTCTGAAGAGGATGACGATTGGTATTAGTTTGCCTGCGGGATTGAGGAAGAGCCAGATCCAGAGGAACCACTAGCCTAATATGTGGCCTCATGCAAAGGTCTTCGACTCCCAGGTGGATTCGTCTCACTTTTTGTGGTTTTTGGTCTCTCACAAAGGTTTCCAACTTCCAAGCGGATATGTTTCTATGATTTGTGGTTTTGTGGTCTGGATGTGTTCTCTCTTCACGCCAAGTATCTTGAATTCTCTAGTTGACTCTCTACCAGGTGGAAATGGCATACTGTTACTTGGTTATGTCCCTGTCTTTTTGGTTCAGGATTGCATTCCTCTTTGTTCATTTTGGAAAACCAAGGTCTACTTTGAAATAGTTATTCTGGTTCAATGGTTGGTTTCCCCCATAACAAGGGCAGTCTTCAAAGCTTCTTGGATTGGTTTCCGCTCTGTTGGGGCAGTCCAATACCAACAGTTTCATTTTGTGATGATGACTGATGCTTAACATCTCTGAGATCATATTTCTCTGTAACTATTTTGGTATTGTATTAATAGATCAATACTACTTAGAAAAAAAACCTATGTTTAATACAATTAACAATTAAGACACAAACATACCAATTTAAGATGATATTATCTAATTACAACTGAAAAATTGACTGTGACAGTGCACCCTAATTCGGCCAGCTTGTAGACAACTATTGTCTTGTGCCTATATCGAGGTTGTTATTTTACTTACCATTCACGTTATCTTATATAAAGACAACGATTTGTTGGGCTCTTTGTTTTGTGGGGGTAGTCGACTAAGAAGAACGCGACAAGTTTTACTAACAAGATTTCTCGGACATCAATTCCTCTTCTGTCCCTTTCATATATGCTGATACGATTAGAGACAACTTGTCTATTGTTGCATTCGGCACTACTACACAGAGGGGGACTTTAAGACAATTTTTTAAGAGAAAAGAAATATTTTGTCTTCAAAATTTCAATATGAGGCGACAATAAAAAAAGGTAAAGGTAAAGGATTAGGGTTTGTCTACTGGCATTCACTAAGTGGTTTGTTTACCATGGTTGTGAAGTGATATTCAACAAAGGAAAACATTCCTGAGACACATAGCCACGGGGCAGGTGAAGCAGATTCGGGTTCGTGTGAAGAACCTATATAAGTTAGATGTGGAAGAATGTGCTACATTAAGCACTAAGGCGGAGAAAGTGAAGGTCGCGATGTCGATGAACTTTGGCACAAAATACTTGGTCATTTGTATCATGGTACCTCGAATATTATAGAACAAATAACCACTCGCCTCTCTAAAGGAGCACTTAAGCAATAGGATATATGCAAAGGATGTACATTACAAAAGTACATAAAATCCACATTCCATGATCAGGACAACAAAGCACATGCAGTCCTAGAAAGGATCCACTATGATGTTTATGGACCTTTCTGACAGCCTACACTATCAGACACAAATATTTTGTCACTTTTATTGATGACTTCTCATGGAAGTGTTGGATCTTCTTCACGTGGAATAAAGATGAGACATTCTCTGAGTTCGTAGAATTCAAGACACTAGTTGAAAACGAAGCTAGCAAGAAGGTGAAGGCTCTGTTGTAGAGGCTGCAACACCCTCCAAAATTTTGGCCTACTCTTAAATTTCATAGCCTACTATGGATATTGTGATCAATCATTCCTTAGTCACTTATTGGTAAGTTGATGATCTCAAGCTCCCCTTTTTGATCTTAAGAGTTGTTTATGCTTTTATCTTTACATAGAATGGGGGCAATCGCTTGTCATGCAAAGGGAGGTTTGTTTTGCTTCAAGGGGAAATATTTATGAGAATGAGACATGTTTAACACTCATTTCACACACTCTTACACAATTGTCTCCTTTATCCTCCCAAAGTCTAAAATCGAAGCCGCACTTGCCGTAAGCTGCCACAAAGGTTGTTGCATTAAGTGAAGTATGTGTTATATGTTCCAGATGGTCTATGTTGTATCGATAAGTTTTCAAGTGTGTGATCGTAGTGAAGTTTTTATCACTATTCACATAAGTTCCACTGATCCCACACTTAGCTAAATTTTGGAGTTTCCTTAGCAACCTAGCCTCATCCAAATTTCCTGAACTACACACTTCACATATGTAACCCTCAAGCTTTTCTGTTGCTTGTTCGAACCGTGCAATGCACAGAAATCCCAACCTCCCTTTCCATTCAAAAATGCGCAGTGGTTTCCTCCAGTGTCCTTCCCTCAACCGGAACCCACTGTCTCCAAAAACTGTGCACTTTTTTCCCTTGACTACCCAGTCTGCCTTGCATCCTGAAATTGCATAGATGTGTCCTCCCATGGCCTCATCCCAAGTAGTGCCTTACATCCTAAAACTATGTAAATGTGTCCTTCCAAGGCCTCATCCCGCAACAGTCACTACCCGTTGAAACTACACAATTATGTCTCTCAAGGGCCACGAAGAAAGATGACATGATAGATGACTCTCAAGGAGCTGAGGAGAAAAATAAGCAAACCAAGAAATCCAAGGTATGATAGAATAGAATCCATCTGATGCATAACCCTTTGGAGGCTAGGTATGGAAAACAAAGCACGTCTTTTGAAATACACCTCTTAATGTAGCTTAAAAGTTTGCTTATCATTGTCGTATCATTCCGTCTTCAATGACATTCATGGTTGCAAGAACTGAAAGTCATTCCATGTGTTTGATATATGTGCCTTTCTCCCTTTCACTTGTTTATTACATAGCTTAGAAGATGAAGAGTATTACCACTTGTTTATTTAAGCTACTGAGGTTGTGACCAACATGATCTTATGACTAACCAGGCACGATGCAAGGCATCCTAAGTGGGATGAAATATGTTTGATGATATGTATGTAGTCAGTACACTCCTCTGCATTACTCCTTTGCATTAATCCTTGCTTTGTATCTTGCATGTACCCTCACCGCTTGTCAGATTTGGCTACCTGCTGCCAATAGTCTCTTAGCTCTTTCCTGACAAAGCAAATGAAGGAATTTCCTTCAACCTGATTTCTTCAAGGCTCTTCATAGAAATTATAGAGCTAAGAGAAGGAGATGTGGAATCTCACTATCAAACTCTTGAAAATACTTTGCATGTTCGAATATATCCAAACAATTAAGCTACCACTCAACAACATTGTCAATCTTGGAAGACTCAAGAAAGATCACATCTCTAGATATTATAAACTTCTTATTCACTTCATCATAGAGATGGTATGCTTTGGAGGTATGAGTACCCAAAGAAGATACATTTGTGATTCCTTGCACTGATGTTTTTTATCTGTTCCTTAGGTATGAAGGCATAATATGAGGAACCAAAAACCCTGAGATGCCTCACCGAAGGAATGTGGCCATAACACATTTCATAGGGAGTCTTATTTCTAATAACAAGAGTTGGACACCTATTATTTCTATGCACAACACATAGAACCACATCAGCCCAAAACCTTATGAACTTAACATGTGAACTATGCCAAGTTCATAGTGAAAGTAATACATTCCAATGAACTATGTGTTGAAAAATGCAGCAAGAAATTCTCAATTTGATTTTTCCTTGATTAAATTGAAAAAATTCAAATTTCCACATCAACAGACAACTTGGATGATGTTAACTTGTGTGACATGGCTTGTGTCACCTAGTTTACTCAATAAATTCGAGTTGGAGGAGTCAGAGTTCAGTTCTGCATATGCGATTGCTAACTTGTGGCAATAAAGGTCAATTATCTTAGGTTGTTGTCAGTTAAACTAGTTCTAACTTTTGGAGGAACTAGTGGAAGGTCATTTAAGCAGTGGGACTTCAATCGAACTCGGTGATCATCTAGTTAATTGATCAATCAACCCAAAATAGTTGGGGCATGAAGAGAAGTCAAGTCCCCTAAAATTGGTGGAGATTCGAAGGTAGTTTTAATTTCTTGTAGATTACACAGTTGCAAGAACTTGCTATAACCATAGTGGAGGAGGTAGATTGATTAGGAGCTTCTTGTGAAATTAGAGAGCAAATGATTGTTGGTAGCATTAATAGCCTACCAGCAATTTGTTTTGCACCACACTTCAATGTTTTGGGCATGGTTTTTGAGGGTGGATATTTTTTTTTTATGCTTTTTGGTCATGCACGTCCTCACTAAGTATCTTGGGAGGTCTGTAATAGTTCCTTGCATGCACATCCTCACTAAATATCTTTTGGGATGTCTGTACTAGGTCCTTGTAAATTTTTGTTTGCCAAGGCTTAACTACTTATGATCTTAGGTGCTCACAACAATTCGACAGTTTATGGCACTTTCCAAATCACCATTCCTGAAAGGATCCAACAAAACGACTTCAGAGGAAGATGAGAAGGGAAAACTCTTATTAGAACAAGCCTAGAACTAGTGGAATTGGTTGGTTCCAATGGTTTTAGAGTTGTACTAGTCTAGTTTGGTGGTTTAGATTGGATAAGGTCGGTCTTGTATTGAACTGAACTTAAAACACCAAATTCACTAGTTCTCTAATAAACTGACCAATTCTGAAGAAGGTAGTGCAACATAGCTAATGACCACCAAATAATATTTTTTTAATAAAAAATACTAAAAAGGAAAAAAAAAATTATTAACGCGAGAGCCCTACAAAACCTAACCCTAGTAATTAATGGTAATATTTAATTTTTAAAGTTAAAGTAAAAGTTGACATTCTCATTATCTTTCCTTTTTGAAAAGGAAAGATAAGGATAATGTCAGCTTTTACTTAAATTTTTAATATTAACATTAATTGTTTCGAGTTGGTTCAGAGTGGTTCCAACTTCAATTTTGAGAAAGTCAAATTTTAGATCCCATTCAAAACTTAGTGGTTATTGTTTGAACCACTTCTTTATAATGAGTCCTAGACTTTGACTTCCAATTTTTCAGGTGCAGTTATTGCATAATCATATTCCTCATGATAATTTGCAGCAGAAGTTGATCTTTAATCCATTGCAAGCACTTGACCTAGCATAGGGAACCATCAACTACCCCTCCCAAGTTTCACCTCAACATTGAAATTTTATTTTTCAGTAGACATTCATTTTATCCATTAGATCATTTCTTCCACTGTGATAGTCCAACAACACCCCTGCCAGCATATGCTTGACAATCCATCTCATCTTTACTGCTACCTTATAAACACTCTTAAATCTTGTGTCTCCAATATAAAAGAGGAAGAACCAGAAAGGGCCTTCTTGGCCCTCTTCACAACCCATAATATGTTTAGCTTGTCTCTTGTGCTTACACTCTAGTCTTCTCGCAGCTTCAGAATGGTGAATCTTAAACACAGTCTCATGATGTCCATTCAAGGAAGCATAATTCACCCTTTGTTTGAATCAAATTACCCCCCTAGCATTCCCTTTACCTTTAAATGCAGGCATATATTTTCCTTGTGGATGACTGTTAAGCTTCCCATCTCTATTTTGCCTCCCTCTCCTACCCTCATGAACCTGATAAGCTGAATTTAACCAATCTCAATGTATTTAAGATAAACAATCCATCCAACTGGGTAGATTGAGTTGAGACCCTTTTAGAAACTAAATCCATCCCTCCACAATGATATATCCCTCCCCAACAACATCATCATGCTCTGTTCGAGATCTATCATTCCCATGATCACTATAAATTTCCAAGTCCCTCACTTACATATTTGGTAACATCATCATTCAGATCACTTATACTTTGTTGTGTTGTTTCTTGTGTTATGATTTCCTTTAATGGAAATATCTCCCTAGTAGGCACAAGTAACTAAATTAAAGTTCTTATTGAACTCTTGCGTTAACATACTTAATTTTCATTTTGACCTATTCGGTTTCAAATTCTTGTGTGGTTGGTTTACTGGTTGACTACTAGCATTCACCAAGTGGTTATTGATGATCATAGTTAGTCTAGAGTGAACGTTGGACTTTGCCTTGAAAACCAAGCCCCAAGAATAAGCACTTACCATGGAACATTTCAGAGCCCATACTAGTGGAAGGCCAATTGTGTAGTGGGACTTTAGTCAAACTCAGTGTTCATCCAGTTAATTGATCAATCAGCCCAAAATATCTAGTGCATGGAGAATTCGAGTTACCCAAATATGGTGGAGATTCCAAGGCAATGTAACATCAATTGTAGACTAGCCTTGAGTGTACAGGTGTTAGATACTTTCCCCCTTTTCTTGCTTATTCATTCATTGCCAAACACTATACCACTAGTTCTAAGAATCTTGTGGATACTATCACCAAAATAAATGTATATTTTATTTTATACGAGACAAGAATTGTATATTTACCAATGGGACACTCCAAAAATATTTTGATGCGCCTTTGTGACCTTTATGACTTTATGACCTTAATTCCCATTCCATGTTCATCCATGTGGACACACTTTATGATGTTCTACGACAACCTAATATCCTTGTCAACTTCCTCTCATCTTCCTTGTCATGTTTTCAGGACTTGTGTATCCAACAAGAAATTTGGGAGATGAATGCCATCATGGTAGAAAATCAAGGGGGTTTCAAGTCATTTATTTAGGGTTCCCACTAGCATAGTCCCACCATATGATCCACCCAATCCCTAAATTGGGGTCTACTGCTATTTCAATTAATTATTAGATGATCATGGTGGGCCATAATTCCAAGTTAAATATTATGACTCTTCATATGATATTATTGGAGATACTTGAGGAGACATCTTTTTGGCTAAAGGGTTAAGGGAGGATTTTGACTTCAATATCGACCCATCAACCATATCCTCAACATTTGTCCCATCAACCATATCCTCAACATATCTAACCAACAATCAAGAAGACAACTTAGGTGAAGCATGGGAATCCTCTCTCGCCCACGTTGTTCAGCATATATATCAATCTATGAATGCCTCTAAACTCCACCAACTGTGCATCAATAAAATTTTGGGTTTCCCCACTGTCTTCCAAGATGGATACATGTTGTCCCTGCATTGAGCCTTTGATTGCAGAGTGGCTAATAATCATAGTTTATCGTGGATGATTGTGTTTGTACGTAACATCCATGGTCCAATTCATTTGTTTGGTGCCCAATGTTGGTGAATCATTGTATTGCATCATGGTAGCATATATTGCCTTTTTTAAAGAAAAAATATATTGAAAATAAATTAAGTTATGTATCATGCAAATGTTCAATATTATTGTGTTGTGAGAGCTCTGCATATTATATGTATCATATATCTATAATCACTTATTTCAAGCCTACTTTAAGAAATAAAGGAAGAGGTGCAAGCCCTTGCCATAAGGACTCCCACCAACTCCTCTTCTCGTAGAAATTTTTCAATCGTTAGCCCATAAATCAAACACATGCCCTTGTTTCTCTAGTTTGGAAACCCTTGGATGTTTTTGACAATGAACTCCTCCCAACCACTACTTTAACCATCTATTGAATGCCTTTGATTGGTATGTGTAAATTATTTTGATTGATTCCTGGAGAGGTGTGAAATCTAATTTTGCATGACATGATACAAACACCAAATTTAACCCGTGGTAGCCAAAATTTTAGCCTTACAACTCTCTCATCCAATATTAGATACTTCACTAATTATTCAATGGGTAATCTACTTAAAAATATATTAAATATTAGAAGCATTCATATTAATATAAAAAATAAGAATAGTATTTAATATTAAGTTATAATGCAGGTAACTGCCAAGTTGACATATTCTCTGCCTTGGAAAGTGAATAGTCAGCTTGACTTAATGTCCGATGTTAGTTTTAAAACAATTAAGATAAAATTGTTTAAGAGAACTCACATAGATCTATAAGTGCTAAGATGATAATATGACCCCATTCCTCCCTTGATAGATCAAAGGTTAGTATATTTGTCCCAATATAATAAATGTGTTTCTCTTTTATATTATTAAATTAGGTTGCTTCAATAATCATGTCCTTATTGTTAAGGGGAGATTGTCTTAAAGTAAGTGTTGTCATAAGTAGTGTGATAGAAGTAACAATGGGAAACTATATCTATATATATTTTTTATACATGTGAAAAAGTAATCCCTAATTTACTTATGTCCATGGTAGTGAAAATCTATTTTTTATAGTGGTAGCTCAATTATTTGTCATGTCAGTATGAGTAGTGGTACCTTGTGGTCATTGTATTATGTTTAGTAGATATAGTAATAAATGGTGTAATTTAAAATTTTTAATTTAGACTACATTTACATCACAATGTGATACTCTATAATTGTACCAAAACTTAGCAGTGAAGACATGACAAGTAACTAGATGTATTCAACAAAATTTTAATGCTTATCATTGTGTCTTTGAATAATATTTATAGTGCTATCTAAATTGGGTAGTATTGACTTACTTTTATGATTCACATAGATATCATCATAACTCGTTGGTTTTGATACTTGATTATTTGAAAATAAATGCTAGTTAAATTAGGTAGTATTGACTTAGTTTTCCAATGCTAGTTAAATTATTAACTCGGTTAATGCTATCTTAGAGAACATGTGTACACAGCCAAATTGTAGGATTTCAGTGGCTCGTAGCGATGGATAAAGTTGTTTGAGTGAAAATGGAAGTTGAAGCACAACATGAGAACTCTGTTGCTCTGTGCGAGACCTTATGCCTTGAACCATCTCTCGGCGCATGGCTTTGAATGCGGAATATCTCTCTGCATTTGATTTATGGCTACAACCCATGTCTCTGCACATGGCATTCCCTATATCCAGCTACCCTACGCGTGTATTTTGTTTTTCAGGTAAGATGTCTTCATGATTCATAACATCATTTTGGTCTTAGTCTACCATTAATGTTTCCTGTCTAGACGAGTGGATCTAAGTTTTTATCCTTATAGCTGCGCATGGCCATATTTAGTCTGGTGTATGGCCTTTCCCTTTTTGTTTTTCCTGGCGCGTGGCATGATTCTAAATTGGTTAGATCTTTTCTGGTGCCTTGCATACTAGTTATGGCGTGACAATTACAGGAACATAGAGGGTTTCAAGGAACAGAGAGGGTTTCTGCAAGGAACAGAGGAACGAAAAAGATAGAGGGTTTCAAGGAACAGAGAGGGTTTCTCCAAGGAATAGAGGAACGAAAAAGATAGAGGGTTTCAAGGAACAGAGAGGGTTTCTGCAAGGAACAGAGGAACGAAAAAAATTGAGAAATGTTTGCAGATTCACGAAGATGGTGACAGTGCCACACCAATGTCACTTTGTTTCTGTTGTGCTAAGAGATGGCTAGAGAATTTCCTTGATTTGTTCCAGAGGGATTCTCCAGACGGCACGAGAAATTGGGCTTTTGGAAGGAATTGATGGAACAGAATCCAGCGGTGGGCCTAGCGGAACTACTCCATTCCCTGCCTGATTCCTGCCACGACTTTCCATTATGAATCGACTGGAAAATGGTGCTGCATCTTCATCAACCAAACCTTCCTCCACACTGCAATGAACCAACACCTTTGCTTATACAACCAAACCTTCCTCCTCATCATCAACCAAACCTTCCTCCTCGTCATCAACCAAACCTTCCTCCTCGTTTGCCTCATTGCAATGGAGGGTTTGTCGAGAAAATGGAGAGACAAACGCCAATGTTTGAGAGCCACGAGACTAGGGTTTCTGTGATGGGCATTAAGGGCATGAGGCCCAATGGCAGTAAAGTACATACTCATTTATTCGTGGGTAGCGGGAGATAGATATTAAGACCCTCATTATTATGAAAAGTGGGAGACATGGGCGGGAAATAACAAGAAACAGTGGGCTAGGCCATCTTAAAATGGAAACAAGACATCTGAAACCACCGAAACTTTTTTGGTGTAGAGGCCGACAATCTTTTTGGCACTAAATTGTTTTAGTTTTTATATGTTGGGGCTTTCACTGTTATTTTACAAAGGAACTCGAAGCTGAGCTAGAAGTTTCAAGGAAGATAGCAAAGGGTTTATTTTCCATAGGTATTTTCCTTTCAATTTGATGTATTTCCCTTGCAAAGATGTTGGCATTGGTATTATTTTCCTTGCGTAGCTGTATTCATTGGTATAGCTGTAGGAATTGGGATTATTTTCATGCTATAGATGTAGGCATTGGGATTATTTTCAGGGTATATTTGGGTTTGTGAGTATAATTTAACGTGTTTTCCAACTAGGGAAAGTACTTTTGAATTATACTAGTGCATGAACATGGAACCCCAACATAATTTGAATTAATTGGTCTCTAGCAGATTCTATATATTGCATTCATGTCCATCAATAACATATTATTAGATTTTATTATAAATTTGAATTGTCTCTCTCGTTCCTTAGTTAATTTCTTAGTGGTTTTATTCTCTCTTGTTTCTTGTTATGCAAGTAACAATCTATTATTTTTTCACACTTATATCTTTCTATTATAGTTTTATCTTGGCTAAGAAACTCATCTTGGTACCATTTCCTAAAGTCTTGCATTATTGTGATTTGAATCTATTCTCCTTCAAGGAAGTTTTGTTCAAGAATGCTTATTTTTGTTTTCTTATGTAATTCACTCTTGGAACCATTTCCAAGAAGCTCATATGAATTGACTATCCCAACCTTAGACGAATCAAATAATGATTTGTTACTAGATGTATCTATCCTTTTAGCATGGTGTATTTTTATGGAGGTGATTTTCCTCATTTTATTTGTAGATAATATGTGTTTTTTAACCTCTCAACGAATCTTTATCTTTGAAATTAATCATTGGTATCATTAGGTCTTCGTAGCAATTGCTTCTGAATTTCAGATAGATTTTCTAGCAACAATGCATTCAATTCTAACGGTCTTTCTCTCTCTTGGATTATCCTTCCATTATCTATCACGTAGATTTAGAGTATTTCTTTTAGGATCCTCACTATTTCTGCAAGATTTAGGAGTGTTTCTACTTTAGGATCCTCACCATTTTTGCAAGATTTAGGGGTTTTTCTACATTCATCCTCTCTTGATATTCCTCACATTTGACATGGTTGGTTTCTTCAAGAGGACATCATACCATATTGGGTTTTTCTTGTGATGTCGGTTCCACCTTTTTCACTCAATTATGTTTTCTTTTTAGTGTTGTAATGCAAAAATTTCAATAATTAGTTGTAAATTAGCATCACAATTTAAATTAATAATGGAGTATAACCTTTTATATGCAATTGTGTCTTATAACATGATAGTGTTGCACCCTAACCCAACATACAACAGTGTAACAATCCTAGTTCCTTTGGGTGTGTTTTGAGAAATGAGGTCATCCTTTTATGAAAATGCACTCCCCATTGGCTCATTGCTATATAATTCAACTTCTGTGCAATAAATGGCCACATTGTGTCACTTGATATCTACCATTCTAGGAGATGCACTGGGATGATCTTTTGCTTGGATATGCGATCATGTGTTTGGCACTAGACTCTAATTCTTTAGCATGAAATAGGTCCATATCACACACAACTTGCTTTTACCAGCAAGATAAAATCACATATAATAAGGAAATTTTCTTTATCAACAATATAGGGAATGGTCCTTGTAAGTCCAATTGCAAATTTTGTAATCTATTGCTCAAAGTTAGTATTCCGTCTACAAGTTTGGTTCTTCTTGAATCCCCTTTACTAGGAACATTCATATCATCCAAAATAGTATAACCCTCAGCTACTTCTCTAGATTGTACAGGATTTTATGTGAGGAGAATACTTTCAGAATGATCTATCACAACCAAAACCGTAGCATCCTTCTCCATGACACACATGGTCTCCAAGTGGGACATGCAGTGACAAATATTCAGTCTTTGATGTCACATCAATTTCTATAAGCTCAATATTTTTCACTAGGGTATCATATTCTGGTCCCTCGGCATGTTCAAGCCTCTTCAATGGATTATCCAAGGAAAGTTGTTGATTGCACACATCCTTGTCATCTAGGAGAGATTCATTCATACTTAAACAAGGGGATATATTGTAACTTTTTCTAAGTTCCCGAACTTTTGGATGGAATACTGTAGTCCAGGCCAAATCAGGTGCTTAAACAAGGAGATATATTATATCCCTCCGTAACCTCAAGGATCCTCAATGGAGTATCAAATTGGGAAGGTTCCTGCTTTCTCACCACAATCTATATATTTTCTCCAACTTTGAAATTTTGGGTCTCTCCAGCTTCCTGGCCATTGCTTCCCTCAATTTTGGTAGGGTCAATGAATAACTCATGTTTTTCGTTGTTGTCCATATCAAACAATTTTTCTCTAATTGGACTTGCATCAGTTATGCCATCAACAATAAAAATGCTTTCCTGGCATGCTCCATATTCAACTTCATTCTTTTCCACAGCTATATTATATCCCTCTGTAACCTCAGGGGTCTTCAAAAGATTATCCAATTGGTAAAGTTCCTACTTGCATGCAGCTTCTGTAACAATCTCTGAGATATTTTCTGTAAGAGAATTAGCTATACCTTAACAAAATAATGCATCATTACTCTCCATAATCTTGGGCATATCTAATGGATCATGAATGTCTGATCCAAACAAAGAATTCAAGCAAGGAGATGCACTTGATATCACTTGAGTCACTTGATATCTACCATTCTAGGAGATGCACTAGGATGATCTTTTGCTTGGATATGTGATCATGTGTTTGGCACTAGACTCTAATTCATTAGCATGAAATAGGTTCTAGAGGGGTGTTATGGAAATATGATTGATTCTCCTCTGAACATCTCAAATCTCCACAAATCTACGCATAGGTATAATACTAAGCCATGATATTTGTAGCTTGGATCTTTGAGAAGTATGAGGCATGAAATTGGCATTATTTGGTTTAATCCCACACCAACATTTACTTATGAATTGATGAAACTAGAGCTCATGGGCATTCACTGCATTGTCATTCATTTGAATTCACTTATTCCATGTGTGGTTAACTATATTGGAGGGTTAAACATAATTCAGGGTTTTTATACCCTCTCTGCCACCAGTACTCTACATTATTTTATGTCTTTTCATTTTCCAAACATATTTCAGGGTTCTTTATTGCATATTGGTGCTCTTCTAAGGCAGCACACCATATCGCTTAATCTACCATAATAATTCTTTGGACTCCAATTAGTAGTTTCCGTGCATGCTTAATATGCTTCATATGCATTTTTTTTCAAATGTTGATTTCACAGTTTAATATAAACTAGTGATAATTTATTTAAATATTTTATATACAAAATGATGCTTGTTTGTTAGGAACACTGTTTATTTTTTGAGCACCATATATGGAACCTCATTGGTTTCAATCCATAATTGCAGAGAGTCAACCAACCAGACTTTCATTTAATTTTCTAAAATCTCTCACTTTAATCCAACTTCTGAATGTTGTTATATAAATGATCGAACAAACACTAATTGTGGCAGCAAACTATCTTGAGGCATTATCTAGGCATCAAATCATCCCCGAGACATTATCTGAGGCATTAGCCTATCTCTAAGGCATTATCTATAGCAGCACATTAAATATGAGGCTTCACTGTGGCAGCAATATGTCTATGAAGCAATTCTGAGATAGAAAGATACCTTTGAGGCACTCTTGATGACAACTGATCATCCTTGAGGTATCAATTGTGGCAGGGAACCATCTATAAGGGATTGTTTGTGGCAACGAATCACCCCTAAGGTTTTTATGTGGCAGCAAATCATCTTAAGGTATGGTCTGGGGTTTTGAGGCAAGCAAGGTCTAGTTTGGAGTTGATTGTGGCTGCAATGAGATAGTGAAGTAATGTTTATAGGTAGCAAGGAGATATTCTACAGATATTACTTTGCATTATGCGACAACAATTTAAGACAATGCATTACCCTTTGTAATATAATCCAGAGAACTCCTCAATGAAATTACTATTACATGCATAGAAGTTTAAACCAACATATTTTAGAATAATTTTATGGTTTTACACGTTGTCATATATTTCAACATTTATTTATGTAATGATCCTAACTAGTGTCCACAAACTTTTCTTCGCAGATTTCTATTACATTATTCTATACAAAATGGCAGACCAGGTATTTATGTTGCTTTTTGTATTTGTATTATTTATGTTGTTGATTTAGTTAGAGGTTGGATTTGTTTTTAGAAATAACTTTAAAATGATACTTCAAAAGTTTGTTTGTGACTAGTTAAATTCTTGTTGGAACACTCTGATAAGCTTGCCTCAAAGTGTTGGACAGATCTTCAATGCTCGCTCAACACATATTTGGTGTTACCAATTCTATTTTCTTATCAGTTTTTTGATCAAGGTTTTCTTATTTTTATGTTATTATGTGTTTTTTTAAGAATGTACCCATGGGTGTTACCGATGCTACTATGGGGGATTCAATGATATTCACTACTTTTATGGAAATGTTAACAAATGCACGAGGGCAAGACGCTGCTATGATGATGCATGAGGTAAGCTTGAATATTGTCTTTTATATGTTCAATTATCTTATATTCCTTATTATATTATGCTAATTTATGTTTGTGGAATGCAGGCAATCGCTAAAGTCATTCCAACCCCTATAAAACCTTATAAAACATGTAAGGTAATGATAGTGGTAAAACTTGATCAATATTTTTGTGCATTTAGTTAACTTATTTCACTATATATATTTATTAATATTTGTGTTTTTACTAAGCGTGCATTTTGTTGGCATGCAAGATTCATTTATGCCCCTCAATACAACCAATGTTGGCATGCAGGGATCATTAATGCCCCCATATACATCTAATGTTATGCAAGATGTAAGATTCAACCATTTATTTATGTGAGTTTGATTATGTTATTTGTTGAGAAATCTAGGGCATATATTTAATAACATTTTTGCACAACGACTCCATGATTTATGAGGTGTTACGAAGAGCTACATCATGCCTTCAAATGGATCACCCCATCCGTTTTTTTCTTCTTGTACATACAATACTATTTTAACAAGTAACCCAAGCAATATATTATTCCAAAACATGATGTTGAGTTACTTTTTTAGGGTTTTTATGTAATCAAGAGGCCTTTTTAGGGTTTCTTAAATTCAAACCTTAGATCATACTCTTTTCCCTTTATGTCATTCTAGAGTTTATCCCATGCCCTAGAAATCAAATCATAGGGAACAAATACCTTAAGATTAAGGTTTCTAAATACTGGGGTATTTCTTAAAATATAAACCCATAAATTCAACCCTACTACATCTTCTACATCTTATGATGGACCCTTTAAAAGAAAATTATTATACATACCTCATGGACACCTATTTGTACTGATTAGTATTTTGGTTGCCATGATTATTTGCAACTTTACTATACATTTTATTGATCATTTGCCACCTTCATGACCTTCTTTTAATGAGTCTTCCGAGATATTGTCATTCTATAATGGGACTTTCTTCTTCATGTGTTCATGAAACCCATGCCTTGGTCATAACAAAAATAATCTTCTTTTTCCTTTTTTTACATAAATTACATAGAATTGTGATTAGATATATCATTATGAAGACCGAACCTAGTTACATATTTCAACATTATTCATCTGTTATTCCATCTTATTATTTATATTTGTGCCTTGCAGGATGTTTCTAGGGTGACTCCAACAAGTATACAATCTGTTGGTATAGAGGGTCATGTTATGCAATATACACCTAGACTAGAACTGCATAACATGCCCTTTACACAATCTCTTGGTATAGAGGGTCATGTTATGCCATCTACACCTAGACCAGAACCCCATAACATGCCCTCTACATCAAATGTGGGTCTAGTCAACATTCTCCCATGAGGACCAGAACAAGTTTCATTGAGAAGTCTTATAGACTCACAAACAAGAATGTTAAGGCTCCTACCAAATATTCCTGCAAATGTTCAAATCAAACAAGAAATAATTGAACAAATTCAGTTATGGGAAATGTCATTGTTAGAGAGTGTACTTCAGGAGATGGCTTCAACACTCCCTCATTGCCACTATGACATGATGTACTTTCTATCCCATTAACTATTTTGGTCATCTTTTTTTTCACATGCTTTGTAATACTAAGTACTTTTCCTGTCTATCAGCGGAAATCATGAAGTTCGATGCGTGCAAAGGAGTATGCTTCTGGATACCCTTGCAAAAGAGTTGGCTCCAGGAATGATCAGATTCAATGTTAAAGTTGTTTCCATTCAAAAGTCTAGATTTTCTTCTTTAACTATAGTAAAACTGGGATATGGAATGCTTATCAAAGCTAAGGTAGCATCTTAAATCCAAACTTCTAACTCCCATTTGAAGTAGTAAAACTTGGGTGTAATTCTGACAAATTACCTGGCAATTACGCTACAATAAGCCTTCTGAAGCTGAAGCAGAATAAATACATATGCTTGGAATGTAACAATGTAACAGAGTATTGAGCCCCTCTAGAGACATCCTTCTATAGATTTTGATTCTCAAATGATATTTGAGGCATCCTTGTTCTCCTATGTTTTTTACCTGTTTTCTATGGAATGGGGATGAGAACAGGAATGCCACAAATATCATTTGATGCATCTCTAGTTTTGTGGGAACGACTCATTGGATGTCGCTGGGACATCCCCTACATGAAGGGACCATTCTTAGGATATTCCCAGCAAGAAAGGCACTAGTCTGCCATTCCTGAAATTTGGTTCTAT
Organism: Pinus tabuliformis; assembly: GCA_031772625.1. Taxonomy (NCBI): domain Eukaryota; kingdom Viridiplantae; phylum Streptophyta; class Pinopsida; order Pinales; family Pinaceae; genus Pinus; species Pinus tabuliformis. The sequence goes on along the minus strand of CM062817.1, from coordinate 168,285,148 downwards.
GTTGGAGCCATTGGTGAAATTCATTTGCTTGCCAATTCTTGCTGGAAGATAGAGTCATTAACCTTTCCCATTACAATGTCAACCTGCAAAGACAATTAAAGCATTGGATAAAGATGCACCCTTCATACTACAACAAAACTTTCATAGGTTGTTTGAGACAAATAAAATGCAAGCTGAGTTGAGTTCACTATTATATATCCATAAATAGAATTTCCTCTTCAACTGTACATTGTATATATTATAACCACTGACATAATGATGGCATGATCTAGTGAGAAGCCTTCATTAACTGAATTACATTATGTTATATGGAATTGTCTTGATTTACTATCGAGTACTCACATGTCTGTTTAAGGTTAAAAAATTAGTAAACTGCATTCAAATGCATGCTAGTCACATTATTTTCTGCTGGACAATTATATTGCAGATAAGTAGGCATTGTGCTGCTGGACAATTGTTCAACTTATGAATAGTTACAGGTAACCAAAAAATTTGGTTTCTCTGGTAGAGAACTATTTAGCAGAAAATGAAAATAGATTGCTAGTCTTTGCTTTCAGCTAGGACTAACATCCTTTGAGTTTTCTTCGATCTTCAAGACAAATTATTTCCACTGTTAAAACTTAAATAGATATAAGGTAGAGGGTAGGCCAAGACTACTTTATGTAACCCAAAGTATAATCGTGAACAACTATAGCTTGTATTGAAACACTTGCATATAGGCAATGAAGCACATAAAGTTCCATCGTAAGTTGCATATGTACATAATCAAAATGTTTGCTATTAAATAATTTAAGAATCAATACACATTTTAGCCTAGGAGACCATGACCATATACAACGATGAGAATAGAAAAATTGTTTCCCAACTTAGTATTCAACCTCAGTTTGATTTTCTTGTTTATAATCCAGGAAACCATGGTAAGAAGGCCTGTAGATCTGGAGGAGGAGCTCAGAATGATGGCTCAAGAAGTCCATGGTTATGTGGAAGCTGTTTTGAATAGTCTTGCTGCAAATGTTCCCAAAGTAAGACATCCATGTCGATGAGCACACAATACAACCATACAGAATCTCAGTGTTTATTCAGTCCATGATACTTGAATTGATGATTTGATGATTGGCAGGCTGTGGTGCTTTTTCAAGTTGAGAAAGCCAAGGATGAAATAATGACCCAACTTTATAGCTCAGTCAGGTAAGGTTTAATGACAAAATGTGGTTAAGGTACGTCAATAATTAGTTTGATTATTTTCCCATTTCTGTATTTTTCCAGATTGATTTTGTTTTTCAATTGAAATCAGGTCTCTTGGGACTTTACAAAAATAGTGTTTTTTGTCATCCTCTGCAAGTGTCGTAGAAACTTGTTGATTGGAGCACTATACATTTGAGCTTTTGGGGTGCCTTTTCAACTTTTTGTTTAAAAAGGTCCTACATGGATTTAAACTTGGATCGATCCCAAGAGAAATTTTGACTTATCAATTCTATTTTCCTGTGTTGATATTTATGTAGTGTGGGCTTAGTAGCAACACCTATTAACCTCAATATCAATGACAATGGAGCAACTATGAGCCCTTTTTTGGTTCCTTTTTATCAGCACTCTGTTTTACTCGTTTATGTCTCTTTATTTTGAATTTTAATTTAATTTAATTTAATTTTGAATTTATAGACAGACTGTGTTATTGGTTGTTTTGATCAATACTGGTTTGATTTTCCTGCTTTTGTTGGCATTTTCCTCGTTGAATTGGTGAGGGTTCTGTATTTTTCCACTTATATTTATTTGAATTTGAATTTAGTTTAATTTTGAATTTATAGACAGACTCTATTATTGGTTGTTTTGATCAATACTGGTTTGCTTTTCCTGTTTCTGTTGGCATTTTCCTGATTGAATTGGCGAGGGTTCCATGTTTTTCCACTTCTATTTATTTGTTTCCTTCTTATTTACTGATTGGGATTTTGTTTGTTGCAGTATTCATGGGCAATGTGAAGTTATCATGTTTGATGTTACTGCACGATTGACTTACAAGAATGTCCCAAAGTGGCACAGAGATCTTTGCAGGTATCTCTTTTGTAGAGGGGTTGGATCTCTAGGTAGAAATGAAGGTTCCTTAATTGTGTGGTGGCACAACTGCCTAAACCGATTAGCTAAATATCTTTGTGAATTTCAAGGTGTGTGAGAACATTCCTATTGTTCTTTGTGGAAACAAGGTTGATGTGAAGAATAGGCAAGTGAAAAGTTACTTTTCATAGAAAAAAGAATCTTTAGTACTATGAGATATCTACAAAAAGTAACTATAACTTTGAGAAGCCATTCCTGTACTTGGCACGGAAGCTCTCAGGGTGAGCCTTTAATCTAGTTTCTGATGCTTCCTAATATGAATGTTATATTAAAAAATTTGCATTGATTCTATAATGGGTTATTTTTATAGGGATCCAAACCTCCATTTTGTGGAGTCACCTGCTCTTGCTCCTCTTGAGGTATAGATAGACCTTGCAACCCAGTAGCAGTAAGTAGAATGCTATTTTCTTATTACTTTTTGTTAACTTTTATTGAAATAATTTGTTCCATTTCTAAAAGATTGAAACTTTGGCTTACAATATTTTATGTTGTCAGGTACGAGGCAGAACTTGTAGCAGCTGTGGCCCAACCCCTTCCAGATGACAATGATGATGCTTTTGAATAGCTTTGTTAAGATGCTTTTGCATATTTAGGGATTGGCGGATTCAATTAGTTTTGTATCATTGTAGTTTGCGCTTGAGTTCCGACATTTAATTATGATTGGTATTTGGGGCTTAGAATAGCATTATCGCATCTCTCTATATGTGATTTGGGTACTGTGCAGATGTTTTCATCGGTGGAGTTGGCTAAGCTATCTTAGTTCAACTCCATTACAGAGCTATTTTTATATGCTAAGACATTTTTTTCCGTTATATACTCTTGCACATTTTGCACAAGAACTTTTTGTACTCTTCAAATATTTCAAGAATGCTCAAGTGCCTTTCGTTGTGTACTGTTGGGGGAAATGCTAGTTGTGATGATTGTTTCTTGTAATATATTATGGCTTGTTAAAACTTTCTCTGAAAATTCTAGCTATGTCTGAGGATTTATTTTAATTCTAAAATTGGTTTACATAGTTGATAACTGTGGCTATCAAGCCTGCCTGGGTATTCTTGTGGGTATGTTGTCTGTCAAACACATAAAGGTATCGTCATTTCATTAATTGGGCTCTCGATTGATTTCTGCATAAAGATTCGTATTGTTTAAATCTAAAGTCGTTTCCATTCAACAGTCTACAGATTCTTCTTTAACTATAGTAAAACTCGGAGATGGAACGCTTATCAAAGCTAAGGTAGCATCTTAAATCCAAACTTCTAACTCCCATTTGAAGTAGATATTAAAGCTTTATAAGATGGCATGCTGTTGAAAAGTTGACAGTAATTAAATATGCTAGCTGGACATTGCATTTATATATGGGTGGCCATGTTAAGCTCACGTGGTCTTGGAGGAAAGCATTTTCTGCTCTTTATTAATGCTGGCATGATTTAGATTTTATAGGAGTGTTCCGACATCAATTGATAGTCCTCACTTTTATATATTTATCACTTATATTCATGCCAATGCTAGGTAACTTTGGCTTTGAAGGAAATAGTTCTATGTTGTTTTATTGCTTAAGCATCACATTTTATCTGCTGTTGGTTTGACATGTTTAATGCTCGAGCAATATTTTCTAAAGTGTTGCTTGTCTTCATGTCCGTTGGAAGAAAACCACGTCAGGCATGGAATGCTGCATTGTGATGTTGGTAATTACTGGTGTGGAAATGTGAATGCTGGACTGAGCACTCCACACACACAGCTTGTTATTATTTAATTGGAAGAGTAAACCTACAGATTTACAGGGGTGCCAGGTTTTGTTGGAACACAAAGTAAAACTTGGGCATAAATTTAGTAATGAATTGAATCCCCTCTTGCTAAACAAAGGTAATATTAATAACCCATATGCGCTCGTTTCTGTCAGACAGGAATTTCTGTGGTGGTTTCTACGTGTACTATTTGTGAACTTTGAATGTGAAACTACTTTGAAAGAACATTCAAAATGATTTTATTTATTTTTTTTAAATAATTTTTATATTGTCTCTAGAGAGACAATAGTTTGAATTATGGACATATAGTCTCTATAGAGACAATATGTTTTTAATCTCAGCTATTGTCTCTAAAAAGACAAAAATGTAATTGTCTCTAAAGAGACACAAATGAAGTTGTCTCTAGAGAGACAAATCAAATTGTCTCTTAATAGACAATAATTCTTGTCTTTATAGAGACAATAATAATATGTGTTCTATATTGTCTTTATAAAGACAAACTTTTGAGACATTATATTTTGAGACACCCGGTTAGAGACAATATTTAAGACAATACACAAGTTTCTTTTTGTCTTAAGTTAAGACAATTGATTCAAATATTGTCTTAAAACCCCCCTACATGTAGTAGTGGTCCGACACGGATAACATTACCAAACAAACCAATCTTTTCCTTAGAAAATTTATTCGCTGAACCGTAATGGGTTGAGACAAGTCATTATTTCTGTAGAAATATTATCAGGCAAAGAAACAATATTTAAGACAATACACAAGTTTCTTTTTGTCTTAAGTTAAGACAATTGACTCAAATATTGTCTTAAAACCCCCCTACATGTAGTAGTCGTCCCACAAGGATAACATTACCAAACAAACCAATCTTTTCCTTGGAAAATTTATCGGCTGAACCATAATGGGTTGAGACAAGTCATTATTTCTGTAGAAATATTATCAGGCAAAGAAACAGTAACAAGATAACCTTCATGGAAAAGAACATCATCATCAAAAGCGAATAGTTCCATTGGGTAGCAAGGTATACAAATTTCTTTTATAAACACGATATCGCACATTTCTATAAATAACTTGGAAGTGGATGGGGAAACTTATAAATACAGAAGTTATCCATAACCAAACAAATTTAATACTACTCCTCTCGTAATAAGGAAGCATCTCAGTCCATTAGACTCTAGACTTACAACCAAATGGTGACCCTTACGAAAAGTGAAAGGGCCATTTAGGTACAATTCTTAAAATCTAAACCCTAACCTAGAGAGGTTCCGAGGGACTAAAACTGATTGATCCCTAGTACACTATGTCACAAGGACATGCCCTGACCATTTTGCAATGGAGGACCTGAGAATAGACCGACTAAACCTTAGAGAAGACTAAAATAAGTACATGTTACGAAAGACGGAATTATAACAAGCATTCACATTTTAACTGTAGGATGGTAATAAGCGAACCATTCCGAGGAGACTCATGGTCGGATACCGCTTAGACAACTCACTAAGTGAAGCACCTTTAACCTAGATCTTGTTACGCACCGAAAGAATTGTAGCAAGATCCAGTTGCAACTTGGTTACAAAATAAACACGGATGTACAAGAGAATAAATAACGTAGAAACACACAAAAAAAATTAACTAAACCCTAGCTGCAACGATGCATAAAAAAAGACACAGAAATTCATTGTATACTTAACAATGATAACTGGTATGAAATTCAACTTTGGTCGCCGAGGAATGAAGACGAAACCCACCAGATGCAGAGCCTTCTTTGGAGACGACTGGTGAGCTAATGATTGGGAACCAACGACATACTGGGTAGTTCATTACCCTAACTCCTGCCTCATGAATCCGATTCGTCAGATCCTTCCCAGATAATCAACCGTGGAGGGTTTTCCAAGTAGTTGTCTTTCCCACCAACACGTACCCACCATGTGATGCAGGCAACATAGAAAGTATTCCATGCTACATGGTGAATTTATTAATTCTAGCTGTGCTGTGTGTGCTACATGCACCAGAGGTAACTAGGTAAACCTTGACATCGCACCCTTGGAAAAATTAGTTAATGAAGGTATGACTGACAACATACAAAATGGGTATTCAAGTTGTATACACAAGATTTTGCACGTTGGTTGCATGAACTTAACATATTAACATACATATTTGGAATACCTACCGAGTACACATCAAGTAGCAAGGGAAAAACAATTTGCGTTATTACTTTTCTATTTTATTTGCATATAAAGAACTTGCTTAAAGTTATGTGCTATGTCAATAATTTATTTTTGTTTTCGTGGAAGTCGGTGTAGGTCACAATCACAAATAAATCTCTCAATGGAGAAGTAATCAAGGATGAACAATATGAAACTGAGTACAAATATTGTGATGCAAAAATCGATGATGATTTGCTCATAAATCATATTTATATAGTAAAGGAAGATAGAGATAGAGAAGGGGAAACTCCCAGTATAAAGGAAAATGAAAAGAACTCAAATAATGATGATTTTGTAAATCTCATGAATGTTTATTAGTGTGCACATTTTTGTAATAGCCAAGAAGAACTAACAAAAGAAGAAGAAGGGGAAACTCAATTGCAATGTCTGTCTACAATCAAGATTTTGAATCTGTTGAAGACAACATGGATGAGGTAGAAAGTGATAAAATCAATAGAATTTTTATGTTCTAGAGACTTGAAAAAATTAAACATTATTATGGATTGATGTGGCAACCACTAAACAAGATTTCAAAACTTTAAATAATGGAAATGAACTTGTTGAAAAAAGAGAAAAAATGAATTGACACCATTCAAATCCCCATGGGTCAAGCCAAAAATGAAAATGAAAAAATACTAATACTTTTTCAATTTATTTATTTATTTTTAGTCCCCTTCCCATACTTCTTTGAATTAAACTTCCTCTTCTTTTTATTATATATCTTTATTTATACTCTTATTTGATACTATACACTTTACTCTCATACTTATTATATATTAACTTTATTTGTCACATTTTTATTTTAATGAACACAATAATATATAGATTAAAAATAAATTGCAAAATTTATTTATTTCTCATAAATATCCTTTTATAAATTCTCAAATTTATTTGAAATTCCTATTTCCCTTTCTCTATTTCTCAAATTTATTTGAACTCCTATTTCCCTTTCTCCACTATATTTTGCGAATAAGTTTTCAATTATATATATATATATATATATATAGATATAATTTTTTATTTTTTTTTATTATATAATTATAAGTATTAAATGATTATAGTTATAAGTTTTCAATTATATATATATATATATATATATATATAATTTTTTTTATATATATATAATTATAAGTATTTAATGATTATAGTTAGATATTAATGTATTTTTTACACAAAATTATAATAATATATAAATAGCTTTTTTTTTTTACTTAGATTTTGCATTTAAATACAACATACTTTTATAGTTAATAATTTTGTAAATTTTTTATCTGAAAAATTTTCACTCAAATTATAATTGAAAAAGTAATATTTCCCACCCACGTTTATAAGTCTCTCACCATCCGTGTCATTTTTAAATATATTCACAAACTGGCATAAAACTAGACACTAATAATAAAGTCGACGACACACCCATCACCCATTATAAAAAATAAAAAACATATATGATGTTTTTTAAATGGGATAAGTATAAATCATATATTATAATTATAATTTTTAAATATTATTAGTTTAAATTTATGCTCAAATAATATTTCAAAATTTATAATATATTATTTTAAAAATAATATTTATACACATTCAAATTTAGATTATTCAAATAATATTTTAAAATTTATTATTTTAAAAACTATCTTGCACACCTAAATCAGATTTAAATTACTTAAATAATATATTTTTTTTCTCAATAAGACTAATTCTATTATGGATACAAAAAGTTACAGCGAGGCAGTGGCCTTGAGAGTTCAGCCTGACGATGGCATTTTACAAAAACACATAAGGTCAGACACATTACAGTTTTCCATAGTGACCAGACCAGTACATTTTGACAGACAGCACCCTGAGACTTACAGAAACATGGACAGACCCTGCCCAGAGACAGACAGAAACAACTAATATATGTAGAAACGACACATTAACTTGCAAGAACCGGAGCCAAAACATAGCAACAAAACCAGAATAAGCTAGGCTAGTCATCATCTATGGTATAGGGCTCCTCAACAACTAGACACCCGTACCGAAGAAGGTCCTCCAAGTCCGAATGAGGAGCAACCGAGCCGGTGGGATCGCCACGCACGGACACACCTGGGCCAGCGGGGTTTGCCAAAATTGGCGACGAAGCATCCTCCGAGACTGAGCGCAGGCGCTCCTCCGGGTTTGCAATTCTCTGCTCCACAGGTTCAACAGCTTGGGCCGCTCCCAAATTGTTGTTGTCTTCAAGCTTTTCAATAGAGACAGAAATAATAAAAATGGCGTTGTCGAACGAGCAAGGGAAGCGATACCGCGCTGTCTGGTGAGCGGCAAGCTCACTTACCACCTCTCCTGATCTACCGCGACCCCTTCCTCTGCCACTCCTCGTTGACGGAGGACTTCGCCGTTCAGGTTCCAGAGTGTCGGAGGAGCGCTGCGAGACAGCTCGACCACCAGAGCCCCCCCTTCTGCTCAGTAGCCTGACTCTTTCGCGCCGCATGTTGGCTTGCTGTGCGCTGGGTAATTGCAGAACCTCCCAATAACCATACAATCTCTGCACACTAACAGTGCTGTGAACCCCTGCAACGGGATGCAGAGAAATGCCCAGAACTGCAGGTGAAACCTCGACGGCGGAATGCATTGGAGCTGGAATGCGATGAGCGTTTAAGGAGCAGCAAGACGTGGCGATAATGACGGCAGATGAACACCATAATGGCCACATTAATGTGGTTATGGAGGCCCGTTCCCCTTCCCAAGTGAACTTACTCGTCGCGTATGCGAGCTGACAGATGCTCACATGAAACGCCGCCCGAATGTCCTTCGAACATTTAATCACCCGCATCCGAGGTACTCAAATAATATTTTAAAATTTTAAAATTTATTATTTAAAAAAACCATCTGGCACACCTAATTCAGAGTCGAAGTTTATCTAAAGATATAAAAAAATTAAGTGCAATCACATTTTGTGGAGTGAAAAAGATTTATAACTACACATACCATTTCATCCCTTAAAACTATGTTAGTTATTACTACATTCATTTCTTGTCATGAATAAACAGATATTCCTGCATTTTGTTTAGATATGCATCCTTTAAGAGCTCTTCATTGAATGTATACATTTAGAGTGACTCATCTTTTATGAGCTCTTCACTGAATTTATACATTTAGAGGAGACATCTAGAGTAAGGTCAGATTCACATTTTTGAATTATACATGAAATAAAAAATTATAATTTTGGATAATTTTTTATTTGTAATTAATTATTTATTTAAAGTTTATTTATGATAAATTTATTATTTAAATTATAATTTCATAATTTTTAAATTACTAAATTATAATTATGAGAATATTACAATTTTAGTTAGAAGTGGATCATTTCTAAAACCTATACACAAATAGGAAATTTAATAAGAAATTAATTCACACTATTGTTTATTATTAAACATAATTAATGGTTAAAATTTAGCAAAATCTACATATCATTATCAATATCTACATAAATGTTAAAATTGTGAAAATGATGGGAAAATTAAAAATTTACTTGTATTCATATATTTCACATAAAAATTTGTAATTCCTTCATATATTTCACATACAAATTTGCAATTCCGGTATGAATGACAAGGCATAATTCCAAATTGGTGTAAGCAGTCATAATGAAAAAACTAATAAAAATAATTTCAATTTTGAATATAATTCTCATAGAGAAATATTATGGGATAAGTAACAATACACAATTCCACATTAGACTGCAATTCAATCATGAATCTCTATTCCATCATGTTAAGGCTCTAACAATGGATTATTCTTATATTATTCTTATTCTTGGAATTAGAATATCTATATTCCATCATGTTAAGGCTTTGACATTGGATTATTCTTATTCTTGGAATTAGAATATCTATATTCCATCACGTTAAGGCTCTGACATTAGATTATTCTTATTCTTGGAATTAGAATACTGGTTTGCAGCGGCTAGTGTAAAGTGTTTGGTTATTGGCACATGGTTATAATCCATCACACAAGCTATATCACATGTTCAAGTGGATCTTTGGGTGCGCTAGAAAAATCCTATTTCCATCCCATAAATTCATCTTGCTACTAGTTGTTATATGAGTAGAATAAATTGCTAAAGAAGAAGTAATAGCATGAGAATAAAAAGTATATAGAGTTGGAAACTTTATAAATAGAAGAAAAAAAGTCACAAAGTGGTTAAGTGTTGAAGGCCTCTAAGAATAAGACAACACAAAAATGCCATGAGCAACAAATACTAGTTCATCATTAGATTAAATGTCCTAATAGTTTTAAAAGGGAACATTAACTAAATCTATCCATACATATTTTAAAACGAGTAGAAAAGCATAGATACATAAAAAAGAAAAATTAAAATAAGTTTCAAAATATATTATTTTATTTATCTTTTTAATAGATTTGTATTCTATATGATATAGAATATATTATATGTTTTATATACATTTTTGTAATCTAGTGATGTTATTTTAAATGTATTCATGTCATATATTATTCATGTCATATATTATAACCTAGCCTAATAACCTCACATGAAAATGTATGGAGTTAGAATTTTTTTACACAATTTACCCACAGGTAACTATCCAAATTACTAATACAGATTCCTCATTAACCATTAGATAAAATCTTCATCATTACATAGAGTAACTTTGAGTAGAGGACTAGTAAGTTTCATAACCATTAACAACCCTTATTGTTGTATATTAACATAAATTGTATGGTGTAACCTTGCATCTATTTCATGATTCCCTTAACCAGATTAATTAATCACATACTTGACATTATGAACATCACATCAGGGAAGGAATCAACATCATAAAACTGACACAAAAATCAATCATAACATGGAACACTGATATATCCTGGAAACATTGTAGGGTGAAAACCAACAAACATTTAATTTTAATATTAAACGCTCGTGGGGGTGTTTAGCCCTCACTCAATGGCTTATAAGGGAGTTCATCCCTTAACCATTGTCATAAAATATTGCAAAGAAATATCATTAAAATACAACATAACTAGCTAAATATTATTACAATCATCATGAAACCATTTACCCCCAAATCACCATTGATGGAATGATTGTTCCATCAGTGGACCATCCTGCAGCCATCCTGTAGCTCATACTCATCTTCATGGACCACTAGTTCTTTATCTGCCATAATGTTAAACACAATCTGTCTTTTGCACAAATCACCATCCTTTCTGATCATTGTTGTCGTCAACAAGATTTGGTAACATAATTAGATAAAGCATTAATCAATCAATAATCAATCTTTAAAAACGCTCTTATAACATCTATTCATGTGCATACATGAGATGTAAATATAATATCATAACATGTTTCTTCTAACAACATTGTGCATGTATAAGTGAATAATTATCAAGCATGTCAAAATAATTAGCACATTACTATGATAATTCTTGCACCAAATCATGTTCATTTCCAAAGGAAGCCACTATTACCATCCATTTTATTTAAAGGATACTAGCAACTTATCTTTGTTTTCCGTGCATGTAATTAGATAAAAACTTATTCAAAAAACTTAGCCCTCAACTTCTTCTTTGTGCATATAACTATGTTTCCAATACAATAGATATTATTATTACCATTATGCATGCAAATGCATGTCCCCTTCTAAGGGAAAGCTAACATAATAAATATTATTATCATGCATGCAAATACAAGTCCCTTTTCCAAAATCATATATCAAAAGATAGAACTATTTACAAAGTCTATTGTACACGCAAAAACATGCTTTGTTCTAAAAGAAAACTAGGGTGTTAGTCATTATTTCTTGCATGCGGATATATGTATTTTTCCAAAAGAAAGCTAATATGTAATACATGCTCTTTTGCAAAAGAATCTTTTTCAAGAGAAAATTAATACAACATATTTCCCTTTCAAGATATGAAATGTATTTATGTCTTTTACATGCAAGGTTCACATGCAAGAATTATTTCAAAAGAATAGCAAAACAAATAATACATATTTCTTTCCAATTAAAATCAACTTAATAGTATTTTTTTTTATGCAATATAGCATGGTTGTTTTATCTTTTATGTGCATTTTTTTTTAAGAAAACAATAACTTATCTAATGCAAACAAGAATACTTTGAATCTCTTTTCCAATGAAATTAACAGAGATATTTATTTCTATATGTATATGATTCATAGGCAAGTTTCTAAGAAAATAATCTTGGTTCTTAACATTTAATGCACAAGAATTCATATGTTTTTCTTTCCAAAGGATTAACACAACTAGTTTATCTTTTACCATGCAACGTTTCTAAAATAACATGGGTAATATTTTATGCAAATGATAATTATGTGCATTTTATTATTATTGAAGATTAGTATAATCAATTTTACTTTTACCATGCTTGTATGCAAGAATATCCCTAACTTTAACACAATTAAAACATGCAAACACATATTGTTCTTTTCCAAAAATAATCATAATAGTTATATTTTGTCCACACAAATAATTTATTTCTTTTCAAAAAAATAAAAAATATATTAGTTAACTTTTCAAGCTTGCACACAAATGTTTCTTTTCCAAGAAACCAAATACATGTCTCTTTTCAAAGAACTCCAACACAATAGTGGTATTTTTTGCACAAAAATGACATATTCCTTTTAAAGAAAAATATAACCTCCTCCTTCTTCTTCTTCTTTCTTTCTTTTTTTTTTTTTTTTTTTTTTTGGCAGAAATGCAATAGCTATTGTTTGAATATGTGTTCTTTTCAACCAAAATAGTTATTTCTATGTGCCACGGGGGCTTCACTCAATGAATTTCCGACATAGCACGTGCTTTCATGGCATACTAAACAATACCCTTAATTTGACTACATATTGGAAGATACCTTTAAAATTTACATTATTTAACCCCTACCAATACAAACGCAATACACCTTCCCAATTTAAAAAACCCCTACTTTCACTAGATATTGTAGGTATCCATTTTTTATTCCCCTTTATATTTTTCATTAACTTTCAACTCCATTTTTTATACCTGCCAATACAAAAACCCTTTACCCCCTATTATATGCTCAATATATTATGTTGTTTTTTACTCAATATATATCCCCCAATATGAATGCACGTGGTATGGTATTGCTCCCCCAGTGAAGCCCCTGTGCTATGTGCAAAATAAATATATATTCATTTCAAGTACTAGCACATAAACACCTATCTTTTCCAAGAAATCTTTCAAGAATTCTATCCAAAAAATAACACACGTGATTCAAAGAGAATAATAAGATTATTTATATCTCATACACACCAGATTCACATGTATTTTTTTTTATAAGAAAAATGAGAGCGTTACTTAGCTTTTATGTGTCAAATGACCCTTTTGTTTTCCCTCCCTCTTTAATCCTTCTCGTTCGCAACTCTGTTCTTCCCCTTATTCACACCATAGATGTTCCCGATTTATGAAAATAAATAATTTCGCATTATTATGAGCATTAAGTGCTTAGCAAGTTATGAAAGAGGTTTGCATTCCGAATCCAAGAAGGTAGGTAAAAGTGGTCAACGCCATGACATATCACTACCCATAAAATTGGTCTTCTATTTGATCATCAAACAACTGATAGATAATCTTTGCGCCGAGGTTTGAATCCTTCACTCCACCATGAAACACAAGTAGGAGTAGGTGTATGCATGTTGAATGCATTTCTCCAATTTTAAAAAACGATTAACCACCTAATCCCTTTAGGTCTCTCTCTTCAAATCTCCCCTCAAATTAACTAAACAAGGAAACATCATAATCCATATGAAACAGTTGTGTCTTGTAACAAATAGTTCACCTTTTCCACTGAACGAACCATTTCTTTTTTACTTTTTTCCTTTTTCATGGATTTTTAATATGAATAAAGAATGAAAGAAAGGTTACCCAAAAGTTTGATTATCTTACAATTGATTCTTGATACAAGAAAGATTACCATGTTCTTTGCCAAGAATTCATAACTGCTTTTTGATTCTAACCACAACCTAACAATGGAATAACGAGACGTCCACAGGTGAAAACAATAATATTTTTATTTATATACATGGTAAATTCTACTATAAGGTTTTAGGGATATTACATACTCCCCCCCTAAAGAGATATAGCAATCTAACAATCCAAAAGGGAATCCTTCTCTTTCAACATAAAGCACTTTCATTTCCAAGGAATACCATTAAAGGAAACAATATTTTTTTTTATCAATATTCATAAGTGTTTATAGCTAAAAAATTATGTAAGTTCTACTTCCATCATTTTTCCATTACTCAAATTCATAGAAGCAAAATAAAATCTCTATACCAACGTACCATTATATACCAATTAATCTTGGAAGTCATGGTCACTTTTACGCAAGCGCTTCAATGGTTTAAGCACCCTATAATATATGATCAATATATCCAACATAATCACATTAGTCACAACATTTTCAATTAAATGAAATACTTATAACTATCACTCATTTATACGATGTCAAGTGATATTTTATCCACAGTACTTCCACAAGTACTCAGAGAGCACCAACCCTCTAATCATCAAAATGATAAATCACTGCACCACATGCACATTGTCTTAGTTCTTGCTAAAGGCATCCACACAGTACTTCTAAAAGTACTCAGGGAGCACCTAGCTCTCTAATCATCAAAATGATCAATAAATGCACCAAGTGCATACTGTCCTAGCCCCTACTAGAACATTCAAAATATTATTATTACAATAAAAGAACTTACACTTCGTGTAATTCCTTTTTGAGCATTAAGCTCCTTTCCTATCAAGATGTACATATAACATTTACACAATTATATAAATAATTTCATTTATAGCATAACACATAATTGATTAGTTAATTTTTCCTATTATGAGAACTACAATGACAAAAGAATGCTCCTCCCAACCAATGGGAACTAGTTTCCAGAACCAGATCGAGCCATATTGACACATGTAAAATAACATCTAACCATAGAGTCATCACACAAAATCAATAAAACTAAACTTAAGATTACACCAAGCAGATGCACACAAGAACTAAGAAAATGATTAATTAATAAAAAATAATAATTACAGGAAAATTCATGGCCCAATGATTGGCCTTCCATTCCTCACACTCTCACACACACTTCTACATCTTACATGCCTCATAGGCCCACCTCAATTCACACAAATGGATTAGAACCCAAGGTAGGTTCTAAATCCCTCAACAAACTCTCAAAATATATCTCATAATCCATAAAATCTCTCATCTAATACCTTATCCCTAGATAAGAGATACCTAATCCATAATCCTCTCAAACCTTCCACAATACTCTCGAATCTTCTCCTATTTACAAGAATTATCATTTTCTCCTAAAACTATAGAAAAATACATTAATTAATTAAATCATATCTTTGATAACTAACTCCTCTAGTAGCATACAATCATTCAAATTGTCCACTGACTCTTCCTCATCTTCTTCAATTTGCTTATTAGTGTCCATATCCATACATTCATCATCCTCACGTTGTTCTAGCCTCTTTTCAATTTACACAATAGTCTTCAATGATTGTTCTTCAGAATCATTTATAGTTCCATTTGTGGGAATTGAATCCATGTTCACATCATCATCGTCGTCACCCAACAATGTTCCTTGCTCTAGTTCACAAATGTATATATTTGTCTGGAGTTTCTTCGCTTCTAAGACTTTCAATTTGTGCTTCAGTTCTTTTTCCATTAACTGTTTAATTGGCCATTTAACTGTTCACTTTATTACCCATCCGTGTCTCTGTCTTTGTAACATCTCTAGCAACATGTCAAGTCGTACACTTAATTCAAAAATCTCTTTCTTGTCATCACCAATGCCAACTGTGATGGCATTATCATGGCCTTTCTCTGGAATATGTATCTTCATTTTCTTCTCCTTTTGTGAACTTCACCTTGTTCACTATAACTTGCAATTGAATCACTTTACAATGTTATCTCCTCTGAACTTGGTCAATCGTTCCTTTCACTTGAACTTTACTCTTGAGCACTTCTTGCTCATTTTTGCTACAAACAACAATTGCAATAACTCTTCAAATTGTCCTTACAACACTATGATTAGACTTTGAGTGTCAGGGTCCACCGATCATGCACCCATTACAATCAATGACACTTTTGACTTGACTCTACATTTCCTTTTGACTCCAGACTTTTAATTTGACGTCAACTTTTAATGGACCTTAGATGTCGGGTACGACCAAAAATGCACCCTTTTTATTACAATACATAAATAACTTTAACTTGACTTCCACTTGGACTTTTAATATTTAACTTTCTATATATTCAATGCTCCTTTATGACTATAAAAGACATTTTAATTTTCACTTTCATGTTTCCATATAAACCTCAACTCCATTCCCTAAACTTTGTACTAGAAAACCATATTTCATGATATCACTCATTTTCACACTTCTAAGAGTTCTCATATAAATATTCTCTCTCATAACGTTCAACTCTTTAAAATATCTCATGTAAATATTCCCCTTAAGTATTTCTCGTAATTCGTTGCATTAAAATAATGTGAAGTAACAAAAAGGAAACATATAAATCATAATTCACAAGGTCTTCACATTTTAGTATATTTCTACACAAACAAACTTTACGGAAACTCCTATAACATATTACTTCATTAGCATATGATCTCTTTGTAGCATTCCATTTAAATCTGTGATCACTTTCACTTAACACAAATAAATACAAACTCTTCCCTTTTACCAAAAACGCCTAATATTGAAAAGTGAAATATCCTTTCTGTTGTGATGTTCCACGTAGTTTCTTTCACGATGTTGCAGCGACTTTTCTCCCACATAGAAAATCTTTGATTTCCTCATGGCAATTCATTCCTAGTGTTAACAAGTCGAATAAATCCCTTCTTTCATGGCAGAAACAAACTCCTCCCCCTCGTACTCCTTCAAAGAGCATGTGTCATAACCGAGAGTTCTAAGAATGAGATGTGCCCTTTGTTAGATATTCTACAATTTTAACAATGATTCTGCATGCGGAATAAACTCAAAGAATCATTAAACCTTATTGCCCAGGGATACGGGTTACCTCCAGCCATTGGTGATGTATTGATGCAGGCCACAGTCCACAAGCTTCTCCTTCAGCACTCCAGCTTCTGTCCAAGCAAAAGAACACAAAATTTTGAAGGCACTTCCGAGCTCTGCTATCTCAGCTAGATGGTGTAGAACTGAAGGGGGTTGGGATATGAGCTTGGGGACCAAACAGATGAACATATAGCTAAGCTTCCATCAAGCTTCTAAATGCTATGTGTTAGAAAAACCACAAATCAAGGTAGAGATGAGATCAAAGTAATGGACCACTTTAGTAGCTCCCAATTATAAATTTAGTAATTGCAGTTGATTTTCTTAACTTAAGGAAACTACTGCAGTTGGTTTCCATAAGTTAAGAAAAGCTGCAAATCCATAAATCAAGGTAGCTTTTGTGTAAAATTAATGGAGCTTAACATTCTCCCACTTGGTCCATACTTCCAAACTTAATGTCTCAACTTAAAAACCATTGATAATCTGTATTATGTAATAGATACATGAATCATGGCGATAAGTCCTCTAATGACGAGTATTACCTTCCATGTATTACTATGCATTTATTCTTATTATAATTTATGTGGCAACAATTTCTTAATGAATAAACCTTATGTTTATTCTTGGTCCTTCTTAAATGAATTTTCTCAAATCAACTTAAGGTGCACATAAATATGAGAAAAAACATCACAATAATTAAGAATTTCATTAACATAACATTGTCCATACAATGAGAAACTACATAATGGAACCAAGTCCCATATTCAATACACGATCCTTGAATTTAAACGGTGGCATGCCCTTAGTCAAAGGATCAACGATCATTAACTCAGTGCTGACGTGCTCAATGACCACTTTCTTTTCTTTAACACGTTCCCTTATAGCTAAATACTTAATGTCGATGTGTTTATTTCGACTCCCACTTTTATTGTTTTTAGCCATAAAAATAGCAGCTGAATTATCACAATATATTCTCAATGGCTTAGATATAGAATCCATAATTCTAAGCCCAGAAATGAAATTCCTAAGCCATACACCATGTAAAGTAGCCTCAAAACAGGAGACGAACTCGGCTTCCATAGTGGAAGTGGCAATCAATGTCTGCTTGGCACTCCTCCATGATACAGCTCCACCGGCCATCATAAAAATGTATCCTGATGTTGATTTGCGTGAATCAACACATCCAGCAAAGTCAGAATCTGAGTAGCCAATTACTTCCAAGCTGTCCGTCCGTCTATACATAAGCATGTAGTCTTTGGTTCCTTGAAGGTACCTCATTACTTTCTTTGTAACTCTCCAGTGGTCTAAACCTGGATCACTCTGATATCGTCCCAACATTCCCACAACAAATGCAATGTCAGGTCTTGTGCAGACTTGAGCATACATTAGGCTTCCGACAACAGAAGCATATGGAATGTTCTTCATTTGTTCCCTTTCAAAGTCGTTCTTCGGGCATTGGTTCAAATTGAACCTATCACCCTTCACAATGGGAGCTACACTTGGTGAACAATCCTTCATCCGAAATCTCTCTAAAATTTTATTAATATAGGTTTCCTGTGACAGACCCAAGATGCCTCGAAATCTGTCTCTATGGATCTTAATGCCAATGACATAAGATGCCTCACCCATATCCTTCATATCAAAACTTTTAGAGAGGAATTGTTTCACTTCATGTAGCAAACCCTTATCATTGGTTGCTAGCAAAATGTCATCCACATATAAAACAAGAAAACAAATTTTACTCCCACTAACTTTCAGGTATATACATTGATCCATAATGTTTTCTACAAAACCAAAAGAAGAAATTACATTATGGAATTTCAAATACCATTGGCGGGATGCTTGTTTTAAACCATATAATGACTTCTTGAGCTTGCAAACCAATTTCTCACTATCACTAGAGAGGAATCCTTTAGGTTGTTTCATATAAACCTCCTCCTCTAGATCTCCATTAAGGAAAGCCGTTTTCACATCCATTTGATGCAACTCCAAGTCAAAATGGGCTACTAATGCCATAATAACGCGCAAGGAATCTTTCTTAGATACAGGAGAAAAAGTCTCCGTGTAGTCGATTCCTTCTTTCTGAGTGAATCCCTTAGCAACAAGTCTTGCCTTGTATCTCTCAATGTTGCCCAATGAGTCTTTCTTTGTCTTAAAGACCCATTTACATCCAATGGCTTTTGCACCATTAGGCAACTCAACAAGATCCCAGACTTCGTTACTCTTCATGGAATTAATCTCTTCCTTCATGGCATTGTACCATAGTTCTGATTCTTTGCAACTCATGGCTTCTGAAAATGACTTAGGATCATTTTCGGCTCCAATATTATAGTCAGATTCTTGTAGATACACAACATAATCATTAGGAATTGCTGATCTCTTAGGTCTAGTAGATCTTTTTAATGTTGTACCATCATCTTCCTGAGAAGTATGTGGTTCAACTTGTTGTTCAAAAGTTCCTTGCAATTCTTGAACTCCTTGATCTACTGGAATATCGTCAGCAGCGTGTGGAACTTCAACAATTGGTTGTTCGACACCAGTTTGTACTTGAGGGGTGCCCTGAACAACAACCAATCTATCACTTGAAGTGGAAGGTTGAGATTCTGAATGATCCTTCTCAGAAACTATGTTTCTGGTTTGATCGCTCCCACTGATCAAGTCATTTTCAAGAAACTTTGCATTTCTTGATTCCACAATCCTAGTGTTGTGAGATGGACAATAAAATCTGTAACCTTTAGACCTTTCAGCATATCCAATGAAATACCCACTAATGGTCCTTGGGTCCAGCTTCTTCTCTTGTGGATTATAAATTCTTACTTCAGACGGGCATCCCCAAACGCGCATATGTCGCAAACTTGGTTTCCAACCTTTCCATAATTCAAATGGCGTTTTAGGAACCGCCTTGGTTGGAACTCGGTTTAATATATACACTGCCGTCTTAAGTGCTTCAGTCCACAAAGATTTAGGAAGATTGGAGCTGCTAAGCATACTCCGCACCATGTCCAACAATGTTCGATTTCTTCTTTCTGCTACACCATTCTGGTCGGGTGAACCAGGCATGGTGTATTGGGCAACAATCCCATGTTCTTGAAGAAACTTAGCAAATGGCCCAAGTGCTTGTCCATCTTCTGTGTATCTACCATAATATTCTCCACCTCTATCTGATCTCACGATCTTAATTTGCTTGCCGCATTGTTTCTCTACTTCAGCCTTAAAGATCTTAAAGGCATCTAATGCTTCGCTCTTATTATGAAGCATGTAGAGATACATATATCGTGAGTAGTCATCTATAAAGGAGATGAAGTATCTCTGACCATGTGAGTCCATGTCTGGACTACATATATCAGTATGTATGATTTCTAATATGTCTGAACTCCTATTGGCACCTTTCTTTGACTTGTTGGTCTGCTTTCCCTTTATGCAGTCCACACAAGTCTCAAAATCAGTAAAATCTAGAGTATCAAGTATTCCTTCATTTACCAATCTTTTAATTCTATCTATGGAGATATGACCTAGTCTCCGGTGCCATAATGTAGAGGAATCTTCATTGATAACACATCTTTTAGTGCCAGTGTGAACATGCATTGAATCATAAGTGACATTGTTTTGTAAATTAATGCAGTAAAGACCATTAGAAAAAATACCATTCCCAACATAATCAGATTTATAGAATAGACTGAAAGATTTTTCTGAAAAGTTTAAGGAATATCCAAAAGGTACAAGCCTTGAAACTGAAATCAAGTTTCTAGAAAAACTTGGAACATAAAAGGTCTTTTCTAACTCCAAAACAAAACCACTACTTAAAGTCAAATAACATGTTCCTATAGCTTCCACATGCGAGCCCATCTTGTTTCCTGATAAGATGCTTTGCTCACTTCCCACTGGCTTCCTTAGGTTTTGCAAACTTTGTAAGGAATTCGTAATGTGAATTGTTGATCCAGAATCAATCCACCATGTGTTGATATTAACGTTAACCATATTAGATTCATAACAAACAAATGAGATTGTTTCCTTAAGTTCGGGAATGTCACAACGAATTTCAGAGAAATTTCCAGGTCGTACTGCTGCATCAAAATAAAGAATCACATGCTTATGTTAAAAATTGAGGCTTAATAAACTTTCATGTTTTACCAATGTAAACCATGCTTAAAAAAAAAAATTGAATCAACTGACATAAAAATTGCCTGTGGGCTAAATTTTTAATTCAAACAGATTCAATAAACTTTATGAACTTTTATGTTTTACCAATGTAAAACATGATAAAAAGAATTGAATCAAATGACATGAAAATTGCCTGTGGGCTAAATTTTCAATTCAAACAGATTCAATAAATTTTATGAACTTTTATGTTTTACCAATGTAAAACATGATAAAAAGAATTGAATCAAATGATATGAAAATTGCCTGTGGGCTAAATTTTCAATTCAAACAGATTCAATAAAACTTTATGATAAAACTTATTAATTCATAACTCCTGTGGGTAGGTTATGAAATTTTATCCTAATTAATCACATAAATATAATAAAAATTTCTGTGGGATAAAATTTATTATATTCAGTGTAATTAATTACAATTTAATGTCTAAATAATCTTTATGTGATCTTGCCAATCAATATATAATTTTATTTAATTAAAGATGCTGTGGCTACTCTCTAATTAATTAAAATTACATGGATCACTAGACATTAATTTTGTTGCATAAACAAAACTTAACCAGAGAAAAAAATAATGTTTACTAAAAGGAGTAAGTCAAAATGACATTTAATAAACTCCATATAACTGTAATATTTTTCCGCTTTAACATTTAATGCTCTCAGTCTCTGGATTAGTAAAACATCAAAGTTTTAAATTGAAATCCACTGAATTGAGATACTTCCAATATCTACGATGCAAAAAATGTAAATTTTACATTAAATATGTAATAAAAATTATAAAATTTATTTTGCATTGTTGATTTTATATAGTTATCCAAATTAACTATATAAATAAAAAATATATATAACCATATTATATGGTTTGTTACCTCCAACGTTAAAAGGGTAATACCATGTGTTATAAAACAAAATCCATGGCATGGTATATATTTTTGATTATGCTACACAAAAATTCCCAAGGAAGCATTCTGAATTATATATCATAAAATACATGAAGAATATATGATCATTATATATAATAACGGTTTTCATGTATTTAATGATCATAAATACATGGTACATAATATATAATAACGATTTTACATGTATTTTATGATCATTATATATATAATATATAAAAAAAAAATGATCATTAAAATCATAAAATAAAAATTTAATGACAACTCCAAAAATATCATAAAGGGAAAGCTCGGGGATCAAACATAATTGTCAGCTTATTAAGTACTCAATTGTCTTTAAGTGCCCCTTACCAACCAACAGAAGAAACACCATATCTAAGAGCCAAAGAAATGAAAAAATCTTGCGAAAATTTGAATAAGTCGTATTTTGAGCAGAAGCTCGACTCATGTTACTGTAAGAAATACAGTTATCCATTTGCAAAACATATTACCAGAAATACAACGAAAAATTAAGCTACAGATCGCACTCAAAACTCTAATAAGCATTTATTAGTATGGATGCTTTCGCAGAGAGACATTTTGTTATTGATTTTCTGGTTTATCAGTGCGTTAATTGTTTTGTCTCCGAAAAGTTTCGGCTTAACTCTGCCCTCATGCTCAGGGCAACATGAAAAGTAGCAGCGACCTCAGAATTCAAGACCGCCGCACATAAACTTTCAGGAAATCCAAAAAAAAATTCTAAGAAAATAAGCAAAAAAAACCGCCATGCTTCACGAGCGACGTTTCAAAACTCTTAGAATACATGGCAAAGGTAATATTTATCAAAAGAAACTACAAACACGATTTGCATGCGGACCCAGAAAACCAAAGTTGACAAATGCCCTCCACAATTCGAACGCGGATTCATATCAAGAAACCTCGGAAAAATCAGAACTAATTTCTAATGCTATTCGAATTGCACACCAAGGCAGAGGCAAAAATAGGCTCCGATACCAACTGTTAGATATTCTACAATTTTAACAATGATTCTGCATGCGGAATAAAATCAAAGAATCATTAAACCTTATTGCCCAGGGATACGGGTTACCTCCAGCGATTGGTGATGTATTGATGCAGGCCACAGTCCACAAGCTTCTCCTTCAGCACTCCAGCTTCTGTCCAAGCAAAAGAACACAAAATTCTGAAGGCACTTCCGAGCTCTGCTATCTCAGCTAGATGGTGTAGAACTGAAGGGGGTTGAGATATGAGCTTGGGGACCAAACAGATGAACATATAGCTAAGCTTCCATCAAGCTTCTAAATGCTATGTGTTAGAAAAACTACAAATCAAGGTAGAGATGAGATCAAAGTAATGGACCACTTTAGTAGCTCCCAATTATAAATTTAGTAATTGCAGTTGATTTTCTTAACTTAAGGAAACTACTGCAGTTGGTTTCCATAAGTTAAGAAAAGCTGCAACTCCATAAATCAAGGTAGCTTTTGTGTAAAATTAATGGAGCTTAACACCCTTCATCTCTTTCATTCAAGCCACGATCCTGTAGAAAACCTTAATACCATTCCTTATATCTAAGCGGAATAACATGGATTATATATTGCAAAGATTACCTGAACATATTAGGCGTCGATCATTTCAAGCAAGGACTTTCAGATTCTTCGAAAGTTGCCTTCTTACCCTTTCTGAAAATGGAATCAAAAGGGATTGTTGTATGCAGTGCCATTGATAAATTGTTCCCTTCTATCGCTATCTGATGTGCAACTTCAAATAAAATCAACCATGGATGTTATGAATGAGGGATATCGCACTCGGGTCTTCAATCTGACAATTCGTAGCTCAGAAAATATTACAACACTTTATATAATGGTAGACCAAAATATGACAAAATTCCATGGTATAAAACAAAATTATACAACGTTCAAATGTACCAGTTCCATAACAGGCCCTTCACTTTTCACTTCTTATCATGACTTGGAAATTATTGGTCCTGTTAGCCCTGAGATGTTGATCCAAATAGATCCAAAATGGATCCAATAACTCTTTAAGTCTTTAAAAATCGTTTAAAAGATCAAAATAATCACAAGAGAAAATCCTCCAAAAGGCGGAAAAACACTATCGGGAAACGAAAACATAGAGAAAACAGTGAAAAACAAAGCAGCGAAGGCTTGAACAATGAATGCACAACAATCATTAGATCTAGCTGATCAACGGTCCAGATCTGATTGGAAAATCACAATCAGCACAGGCAGATGGAGGATATCGGTGCATATCATATATGAGTTGTGATGGCGATCGGCGGAGTCAACGAGGACCGTCGATCAAGCGCGCAGATTGACGGCCCATGTGGCATCACAGAATCGCAATCAGCCAACACAACAGAGCGCTCACCAAATGGCCCAGGGTTATCGCGATGCGATTGCGATCAATCACATCGCAATATCGCATCGAAGCTTCACAGAGGAGCAGGATATATATATATGTGTGTGTGTGTGTGTGTGTGTGCGATGCGATTAACTTGACCCAATGTGAATATAAACACTATTGTAAAGGATTTGAGATCTGCCAAATAACATTTTTTATATATTTTCATATATTTCATTATTTAACGAAATACAAAGGGAAAACGCCGATGCGATAAAACTCGGACCCGAAGAGGTTTGGGAATGAAAATGTATATTGTTTCAAGTCCGGAGGAAGCCATTTTTACGTTATTTTTAATGTTTTAAACGTATTTCCAAAATACAAAAGGAAACCTTGGAACAAGGTCGAAGCGACTTGCGACAACGATTGAGGACGGACCCAATAAGAGAATAGACCAAATTTAAGGACTTTTGAAGTTCGGATGAATAATGTTTTTTGGCGGATTTTCACAATTTGAATGCATTTCTCTGTGTTAACAGAAAGCGGTCGTTTCAAGGATTTCAAAGTCTCGATGCACTCATTCGTGGCAGACTAGGGGCCCGCCTCCCCTCAAGGCGTTATGCAATGATTATTTAATGCTAAAAGAGGGATTCGAGAAGACAAAGGCTAGGAGACAAAAAGTTGAAAAGGGGAAAAAAACAATAGCACGGTGTAGCCAAGCCAACAGAAATGGTCATGGAACGTCACTGGCACAAGCGAGCCACCTGACAGTGCGGCAAAATTACCATAATTTGGTTACGATGTTGTTAGAAAAGAGCCCTCTGAGCTCATGTTTGTCTGATTTTGGCATCAAGTAGTTAGAAGACAGAGGGGATAGATTAAGACATCTGGAGCCTTAGAGAGCCCGAGAGCATTGTAAAAAGCCTATAAATGGCTGAAAGCTAGAAGAAACAGCGGTTCAACTTTTGGAGACTGTGGATACTCTATTCCTCCCAGCATCTTATCTTATTTCCAATAATACAAGCTTCTTTTGCTATTGCATGTTCAATCACCATCTTCTCCTCTATTCCAAGCTTGCACTTGAATAGGTTATTCATGTTTTCTTCTGCTTCTAATGCCAGATAACTGCCATCTTATCTTTGCGTTGATAAATTAGATTTGCAAGCTTCATTTACTTTCTGTAGCTAGCCATTCATATGTGTTTATGTATGTACCTATTGGTACAGTCAGGATTCTCCATCTATCCATTGAATCTATAAACTATTGAGCATTAGTGGTCTAAAGCCTTGTCAAGCTGAGGGTGTTCAGGCATGTCTTGAGTGAAAACAGAGTTGAAACAGTGATCTGACTTGATCCTAACCCCAATCCATTCCAATAGTTCAGATAACGATATTGAAGATTTATATGTTACCAGGAATCTCCGAGCTACAACCTAGGAGAGCTTCCTAGAGTGCTAACAGGTCCAATTCGCGTTTTTCAATGTGAATACTCAACTTTATATTTCACATGGATTGTTTGTTGCGTGCTTTAATGCTAGCTCTGATACCAAAAATTTTGACGCAGGTAAAATAACATCTAAACATAGAGTCATCACACAAAATCAATAAAACTAAACTAAAGATCACACCAATCATATGCACATAAAAACTCAGAAAATGATTAATTAATAAAACAAATAATTACAGGAGGAAACATGGCCGAATGATTGGACTTTCATTCCTCACACTCTCACGCACACTTCTAGGCTTACTTCAATTTATACAAATGGATTAGAACCCAAGGTAGGTTCTAGATCCCTTAAAAAGCTCCCAAAATATCTCTCATAATCCATAAAATCTCTCATCTAATCCCTTATCCCTAGATAAGAGCTAACTACTCCATAATCCTCTAAAACCTTCCACAATACTTTCGAATCTTCTCCTATTTACAAGAATTATCATTTTCTCCTAAAATTATAGAAAAATACATTAATTAATTAAATCCTATCTTTGATAACTAACTCCTCTAGTAAACAATTGACTCAGGTTAAATGCACCTACATCACATATTCACATCCAGACAATTCTCTGACATAGACCATACCAGGTCCCTTCTAAAATTCCACTGGCCAACCAGCTAAAGAATTCCAATGACCACACAAGGTCTAATACAGGATTCATCTTGGCAGCGTCATGCCTATTCTTCCGACAGAGTCCTATCTATGAAGAGTTTTGGGTCTCCTCCAACATGCTCCAAAATCAACAGAGTTGCCTCATGCATTTTCCCCCTTTTCACCATCTTGGCCAACTTATTTTTCTTATTGAGATCATCTATCTCTAGGGAGAGGAAATACTGGCAGGCAAGTGCCATCAACCCCTCCAGGCAGGCAACCACCATCAACGAAGGCCTCCTGGCCTTTCAAAATTGTCCACAACTTTCTGCCATGTAAAATTCTCTTTTAGCACTATTTCCCAGAATGATTTACATAATGAACCATATGCACATTATCCTTAACAAAAAAAACATTTATGTACACAATGAATTTATGCTTAACCCTTAGCATGGGTCCACAATATCTAAATTGATAGGGAACATCACTGACATACATGTGATATCATTGTGATTTTTCCAAATAACAAAATCAGACATATCATGACAATATACTTCCTCATTTATAGTTTTAATTCACATTGCAATGCTTTACTTCCATAGTTTTTCTTGTTGCCATTAAGTTACCCCTGCTTAATCCCATCCGCAATGTTAGTCATAAATAAGTATTCACTTTCAAAATCATTTTAGTTTCATACGTACAATACTGTCATGCATAAAACTATATGAAAATATTCATCAATGTGTAAATGGCAATAATAGTTAGAGTAACAATCCACCATTTTCAATTCGCACAATGCATTGTTACCAACAGACCGGTACATGAAGTAATTACCATAATCACTTGTCTACAACTTGCAATAAGATTAAATCAAATCCAATTCATGCATATAAGTTTTAATAGTTAGTCTTACAACACTAACTAATCAACCATGACAAAACTTAATCAACAACTAGTTATTACAATCAAGTCTCACTACTCGACTCATGGTTTATTTTTAACATTGAGAGGGGTTTTTCCAATGTCCTTTTAAAACACTGTATTATCTTCTTCAAGGACATTCCCCATATTTTTCATTAAATCATTTATTCTTTATCAATAGTGCATTGTAACTTTAATCATGTATCATTAATATTTTCATATTTGCAAAGCTTAGTAGTCAAATTTCACTTTCACTATTATTCATAGGGGTTCAAGATTGTTCATAGGTGTAATAGAGGTTTTATTATTCTTTACTCTCATCGGGATTCAAATGTTATGAATACAGTTTTGCAAAAAACTTTATTACTTATTACTCTTTAATGTGGTTATAAACATGCACCATGCATCTCAAGTCTAAAGTAGTATATTGCATATATCAATATGTAGACTGTTAGACTCATACTTGAGTTGATGCCCACTAATAACATACCTCAATTTTTATTTTTATTTTTTTCTTGGCTATTTCGAAAGGTGTTAGGGTTGCAACCTTCAGCTCTGATCCCACTTGTAACATACCCCGATAACCTCGCATGAAAATGCATGGAATTAGAAAACTTTTACACAATTTACCCATAAGTAACTATCCAAATTACTAATCCAGATTCCTCCTTAACCATTAGATAGAATATTCATCATTACATAGAGTAACTTTCAGTTGAGGAATAGTGAGTTGCATAACCATTTACAACTATTGTTGTAGTATATTAACATAAACTGTATGATGTAACCTTGCATCTATTTCATTATTCCCTTAACCAAATTAATTAATCACATACTTGACATTATGAACATCACATTAGTGAAGGAATCAACATCATCAAACTGACACAATAATCAATCACAAAATGGAACACTGATATACCTTGGAAACCCCGTAGGGTGAAAACCAACAAACATTTAATTTTATTATTAAACGCTCATGAGGGTGTTCACCTCTCACTGAATGGCTTATAAGGGATCTCATCCCTTAACCATTGTCATAAAATATCACAAATAAATATCATTAAAATACAACATAACTAGATGAATACTATTACAATCATCATGAAACCGTTTACCCCCAAATCACCACTCTTTATATCCTTGTGGAATGATTGTTCCATGAGTGGACCATCTTGTAGCTCGTACCTATCTGCATGGACCATTAGTCCTTTATTTACCACAATTTTTAACACAATCTGTCTTTTGTACAAATCACCATGATTTCCTATCATTGTTGTCGTCAACAAGCTTTGGTAACATGATTAAATAAAGCATTAATCAATCAATAATCAGTCTTTAAAATGATCTTATAACATTTGTTCATGTGGATACATGAGATGTAAATATAATATCACAACATGCTTCTTCTAACAACATTGTGCATGTATAAGCAAATAATTATCAAGAATGTCAAAATAATTAGCACGTTACTATGATAATCTAGTAGGTTACTATGATAATTCTCGCACCAGGACATGTTCATTTCCAAAAGAAACCATTGTTACCATCCATTTCATTTAGAGAATACTAGCAACTAATCTTTGTTTTCCGTGCATGAAATTAAATAAAAACTTATTCAAAGAAAGTTAGCCCCTTAAGTTCTTCTTTGTGCATATAACTAAATATGTTTCCAATAGAATAGATATTATTATTACTATTATACATGCAAATATGTCTCCTTCTAAGGGAAAGCTAACGTAATAAATACTATTAGCATACATGCAATACAAATAGATACTATTAACATGCATGCAATACAAGTCTCTTTTCCAAAAGCATCTTTCACAAGATAGAGCTATTTACAAAGTCTATTGTACATACAAAGACATGCTTTTTTCTAAAAGAAAACTAGGGTGTTAGTCATTATTTCTTGCTTGCTGATATATGTATTTTTCCAAAAGAAAGCTAGTATGCAATCCATGCTCTTTTGCAAAAGAATCTCTTTCAAAAGAAAATTAATACAACATATTTCCCTTTCAAGATATGATATGTATTTATGTCTTTTACATGCAAGGTTCACATGCAAGAATTCTTTCAAAAGAATAGCCAAACAAATAATACATATTTCTTTCCAAGTCAAATCAACTTAGTAGTATTTTTTTTTTTCTAATGGCTATTTTATCTTTTATGTGCATTTTTTTTTGAAGAAAACAATAACTTATCTAATGCACACAAGAATACTTTCAATCTCTTTTCCAATGAACTTAAGAGATATATTTATTTCTATATATATAGTTTCTAAGAAAATAATCCTGGTTCTTAACATTTAATGCACAAGAATTCATATGCTTTTCTTTCCAAAGGATTAACACAACTAGTTTATCTTTTACTATGCAACGTTTCTAAAGTAACATGGGTAATTTTTTTATTAGTATAATCAATTTTAGTTTACCATGCTTGTATGCAAGAATATCCTTAACCTTAACGCAATTAAAACATGCAAACACATGTTTTTCTTTTCCAAAATAATCATAATAGCTATATTTTGTCTATACAAATAATTTATTTCTTTTAAAAAAATAAAAAATATATTGCTTAACTTTTCAAACTTGTACACAAATATTTCTATTTCTTTTCTAAGAAACCAAATACATGTCTCTTTTCAAAGAACTTCAAAACAATAGCTATTATTTAAATATGTGTTCTTTTCAACCAAAATAATTATTTCTATGTACAAAATAAATATATATTCATTTGAAATACTAGCACATAAACAACCATCTTTTCCCAAAACTCTTTCAAGAATTCTATCCAAGAAATAACACACGATATACAAAGAGAATAATAGGATTATTTATCTCCCTTACACGCCGCATTCACAATTTTTTTTTTAAGAAAAAAGAAAGGGTTACTTAGGTTTTGTGTCAAACGCCCCATTTGTTTTGGCAAGAGCTAACGAGCTTGCCATAGGGCATTAAATGCCCGCTTAGCTGCAAGCTTGATAGCCCAATATAACACGCGCGCGGTGAATAAATAAATAAAAAATAAGCGCGGTGTGTTATCGGGCTATCGAGCTTGCAGCTAAGCGGGCATTTAATGCCCTATGGCAAGCTCGTTAGCTCTGGCCCTTTGTTTTACCCTCCCTCCTCGATTTATGCAAATAAATAACTCCGCACTATTATGAGCATTAAGTGCTTAGCAGGTTCTCAAAGAAGTTTGCATTCCGGATCCAAAAAGTAGCCAAAAGTGGTCAATGCCATGACATCTAACTTCCCATAGATGATCTTTCGCTGCTTTGAGGTTCTAATCCTTCATAGTTCACGTTTTCCACAAAAAGAACCGAATCTTTTTTAATTTTTTCCTTTTTCATGGATTTTTACTATGAATAAAGCGGGAAAGGAAGGTTACCCAAAAGTTTGATTATCTCATAACTGTTGAATTGAGGCTTCTGTGATCCATATTAAGTTTATGAGAGATTTTTCGGCGTAAATCACGATATATTTCATTTGTCGACACATTTCAAACCAACTAGTGTGATTCATCATCAGGACAAGTTGAATGAGCAGATTAGGCTATGCATGTTAAATAGATCGAACAGAAACTCCAACGGCTAAAATCCCTGACCATGTAACATCTAAATTGATAACGGCTAGATTTGGTATGACCATTATTTAATTACAAATAACTTAGGCTAGATAAATTCTTATTAAAACAAAAGTAAAAGGACCCTTTTTTCGAATTATAATTATAAATATATATTAAAAATAAATTATAACCTAAATTAATTCACATTAATAGTTAGTTAGTTATAAAAATTATTAAATCTATAAATATACATAAATATCTAGATATAATAATTATTCACATATAAGTCACATTTTATATACTAATAAATATCAATTTATAGAAGTTAGAGTAACTTAAGGTAGAGTAATTTAATTATAATTATGATATTATATATATATATATATATATATATATATATAATCAATTTAAATTAAAAGTAAGTTAACCAAGTTATAGAATAGTGAGCTATAAAGGATATATATAAAAGTTATGGAAATTTTGGTCATTATGGAAATTTCGGTCATACTTGGAGAAAATTTGGCAAGGATTTTTGTAAATAAGTTATAGTTGTTAAACTTCAAAATTTTAGGTGTCCTAGAAGTTTTTTTGATGGTGTTGAATCCATTTCTACCATAAAAACACAATTCAAACACTACCTCTACAAGATTTTTTGAAATTTTTTTGCCCGGATTCTGGCCACTTTTAGCCGTCCGGGCAATTCCTCCCCCTCTACTCCCACTGTAAATTCTATTATAGGGGTTCATGGATATTATATATATAAATTAATTTTATATTTAGTTTTATTTATATACATGTTATAAAGTTTTAGGAATATTAAATATATAAATTAATTTTATATTTTAAGGAATATTAAATATATAAATTAATTTTATATTTTATATTTATAATTAGTCAAGATTGGTCTAAATTCTGGATTTATTGAGTGAAGAGAGGGAACACATTTTTTTTCATTTTAAAAGAAGTTTACATGATACTTTATATTTTTGCCCTTTGTAAATTCAAAATTAAAATAAATCTAAACTGATTTAATTATTAGTTAAAATTAAATTAAAATTTTAAAAAATTTATAATAAAATAAACATATTTAATAATAATAAAAATTGTCCCATACAGAAATTTATCATTTCACAAACAATTAATAATCATACCAAAAAAATTTATTAGACATATTTTTCAAAAACTTTCTAAAAACAAAAATCTCTTTTAAACTAATACCCTGAAATTCATTTAGTAAAATGATTTTTCTACAACAAAATAATATAATTGTTACTTGCTAATTGATTTCATATAGATAACAATAACCCAAAACACTATATCTTATTATTAAGCATACTATAAAATTAATAATTTTCATAAATAAATATTAAACACTATTTTTCAGAGTTGTCTTTAGTGTGGCTTTTGGAAAAAAAATTTCGTGGATTTCAGATGGATTTTTCTGGTTTAATTTCTTTAAAATCTGGTGGGAATTCATTGACATCACAAGATTGATGGGTAAATCCTGCACAATAGAAATGCCCTAGGGGTTTTTTCATGTTATTGAATCCATATATACAGTCAAAAAACTAGTTTAAATAATACAAATCAAGATTTCACTTTAAATTTTTCCACCAGATTCTAGCACCAAACACTCCAAAAAATAACATTATAAACAACTCCCTATTTTTTTAACCTCTATACACAATAACCTTCTAAAATTTTTATTGATGTTTTAAATCTTAAATTTACATATAAGAATTTAAAAATGAAACATACTTTAGATGTAAGTTTAAACATACCATCATTTAAAAAATAAAAATAAAAAGGAAATTCATAAATTCATGAGTAAACAACTGCCAAAGCACCAAAAACTTTATAAACCTATCTAAAATCATTGAGAAAAAATCAAATATAAAGGAAATTCATAAATTTACCGAGTAAACAACTGTCAGAGCACCAAAAGGATATATAATAAAACTAGATAGTTACAGAAAAAATAGCCCTTTGAAGCTGTGAGATCATGATCATGATAGGGATAGTCAACAAAGGACCGTCAGTGTTGTTCAAGAAGGAAACAGTAAGCAGAGCAAAAGAAAAACATATACATCATCTATGAGAAAAGCATATAGAACTAGAATCATGGCAGATTGACATCCTAAAACACCAGAATATATACTAGTATTAAGAACAGAAGGGAGAAACTAGAGAGGGGGAGGGACAATCATAAACCGGGAATAGAGAAATCCTGGATAAAGCATGAGAAATCTCCATATATAACCTTCATGGACCAAGCGCCAGGTTCAAGTAGCAGGCCCTCCTTCCACAGTCTGTCCGCTTGCTAATTCTGAGCACGGAAAATGTGGTGTATGGAGCAATCCCTCAAGAGACCCCAAAAGAACTTGATTCTGTCCACCCAACCAGCCAGATGAGGGGCCAATAAATTGCAGGATCCTTTGACTTTGGGCACAGTGTCATAAGTGGAGATGATGTGTTGACTTTGGGCACAGTGTCATAAGTGGAGATGATGTGTTGCAGGATAGATTTGAGAGGGAGTTTTGATTCATTAAAAATCTTGTTATTTCTCCACCTCCAATGGGAAGACTTTGGGCACAGTGTCATAAGTGGAGATGATGTGTTGCAGGATAGATTTGAGAGGGAGTTTTGATTCATTAAAAATCTTGTTATTTCTCCACCTCCAAGCGGACCACAACACGATGATAAGGAACGGCCTCCATTGATCCCTTTGTCCAGACCACCATTGAAAAGCAGATTGGATTGAGTCGAAAACAATATGAGGAAAACCATATAGAAGAGCCAGGGCGTGCCAGATTTGCGAGAAAGCGCTGCAATTAAAAAAGCTGTGGAGATTGGATTCTTCTTCTGCCTCACACATCATGCATCTACTTGGACCGTGCCACATTCTTTTTCTCAGGTTATCCCACATCAGAATCCTATTGTGGAAAACCATCCAGGAGAAGAAAATAGATTTAGGGGAGCAGCCTGACTTCCAGAAAATCGCAGGGAACTTTGTTCTTGCGTGACAGGGCTTTTGCATAATTAAACCTAGAACTTTATAACCTATTTAAAATCAGAGGTGTGATAGATTAATTAAAGAAATTCCCCGGCTTTTATTCTGCTCTTTATTCCACTGTATAGAAGATTTATTGCAGAGTCTTCAGGGATTCGCCTTGTTCTGTAGCTCTATACACCTTTTGCAATTTAATTGCAGCAGCTTTTCGCTTTGTTCTGTAGAACCTTCTATACTCTTTCTGCACTTTAACGACAGCAACGGCCTCCTTTTGCATCTCAGCCTACAGTTACACAGTAAGTGGGTGGCACAGGAACAACCAACTAGTCGTTGGATCGTGCGTGGGAACTGCCGTTAGTCATGGGTGGCACAGGAACAACCAACTAGTCGTTGGATCGTGCGTGGGAACTGCCGTTGGATTGACTACAGCATTCTGAGATGTACGTGCGTGTGTGGACGGACACTTAGACCATTCGTATTCCCTTGACCAGCCTACAAGGTTACATTCTGAGCACGTCTCCGTGCAATATAAATTGATTTCGTATTTGAATTTTTAGTCTTTTTAGAATATCATTACTTTTTTAAAGGATATTAGAATTTTGTTTAGAAGTTGTTTATTGGGAAGTGTTTATCAAAAATGTGTTTAAATTTTTTTAATCTTTATTAGGGTGGAAATAGATTCAATACTATTAAAAATTAAATAGATTCTGTAATCAAAAATCTCTACATACTTAAATTCTTGAAATTTCATAATTTTAATTCAGATTTTTCAAATTTTAATTTTAACAAAAACCCTGCGAAAATTTCCACAATCTCTTTGGAAAATTTGTGACCTCTGTAAAATACTCTTTCTTTTTAACGGATAAGATATCACATCAAATTTAAACCCTTAAATGCAATGCGAAAGCCATCTATCTGTGATGGGAAGAATTTGAATTATACGGGAAATTATAGATCTGGATATGATGTATGTGATTTGTTGGGGAGTGGCCCTGTCTCTGAGAACATTAGTCCATTCGAGATCATTAACTCAGATATCATACTCTGTTGCTTGCTCAGGACAAATGTAGTCATATAATCCTTTTGTATTTTGCAAATTTTTCAATTATAAAAAAAAAAACACGAACTGTTTTGGGGAAATCGTTTGACACTGTATGACTACATGGAACCATTAGATGTTACACTGCCCATATTTTATGTTTGTAAATAACATTACTAAAATAGAGACTTTATACACGGAGCACCACATTTCATAATTATTGACTCATACTTCAGGATCCAGCACAATGGAATTGAGCGGAAGGTGGATTACCTATTCTGCTTTCATTGCAAACATTCAATCCTCATTATTCTGCACGCGAAGCTGCCTTCAGAAAATGCAGGTGTCCAATGAAGTCATTTATGTACACCTCCTGTGATGGAATACCGCCCTCACCTCGGCTGCTGAGAATTTGATTGTTGAACAGATTTCCCATTTCACGGGCTTTCCTCCTTACTTCTCTGCCACCATCTTCCACCATTAACTCCCGCACAGTTTTGCAGATCTCGTCGCGGTCCAGCGACCCATCGCTCCGCTTTGTAACCTCTAACCCGATTTCCAATTCCCGAACAATCAATCGGGAATTAAGGCACTGATCCAAGTGCATGGGCGGGGTAACCAGAGGAACCCCAGAGCACATGGCTTCGATCAATGAACCCCATCCACAGTGACTCAAAAACCCTCCAGTCGAAGCGTGCGATAAAATCTGCCTCTGCGGAACCCACTCCCTCACCACAAGCCCCCTTTTTCCTATACGCTGTTGGAACCCTTGAGGCAGCAAAACCCCAAGTTGCTTTTCGTCGGGACAACGCAGTGCCCATAGAAATGGCTGCCCGCTCGCCTCCAAACCTAGGGCCACTTCGTGGATCTGCTCTTCGCTCATAAAAATTTGGCTGCCGAACGATACGTAAACGACCGAAGCGACTGCGTGAGCTTCCAGCCATTTAATGCAACCCCATTCTTCCTCAGAATTTACGGGTGAGCTAATATCGGGAAGTAGCGGGCCGGCGGGGAAAACCGGCTTGCCCGTCACGGTCTGCAAATACTTTATGAATTTCCCCTCAATTTCATTGCACGTTCTGACGACAATGGCGCGGCAGCCGTCAAAGCATCTGAGTCCGCGCTCGTAATAACTGATACCCCTGGGCTGCTGGACTCGGTAGATACCCAGCACACTCTCCGCCTCGTGGAGTTTCCATGATATGGCATCCGATGGATAACTCGGCGGGGGTTTCGTGAGGGTCTCGGCCGAGATTTCTTCCCCTTCCCCTTCGCGTCGCCAAGCTGGAGACAGGCCATAGCCAGCGAAAGCCGCACCAAAAGTGGCGAAGACAATGGTGGGTATGCCCATCTTGGCGGCAGCCCTGGGAACCCACCATTGCGCGAAGTCGAAGAAGATGCAGTCGGGACACATCTGGCGGAGGAGTCGTTCGAGGGGTTCTTCCAGTCCGTCTAGGGCTTTGTCGAAGAGAGGCATTAAATGGATTGGTAGATCTTTGGTGCTCTCTATTCCTGCAGGCAGCCCTTCCACTGCCGGCAACCGTAATTCCACCGGCTGGACGTTGCCTGGGGGGTTTTGATGATGGGCGAAGAAGGATTTTAGGTTGGCAATGTTGAGGGGAGTGGAGACGAAGGAAACATTAATGGCGAGCTGTGCGAGTGTGGCTGAGAGCTGTACGAATGGCGAGATATGGCCGTGAGCGAGCCATGGAAACATCATGACATGAAGCTGCCTGCCAGTGCCATCGCCATTGTTAACAGAAGAAGACGATGACGAACAGACTTCCATTTTCAGAGATATAGACTTAGAAAGAAAACGATGACGAACAGACTTCCATTTTCAGAAATATAGACTTGGAAAGAAAGAAAGAATCGCAGAAGATCGCAGGACTGTGTAACCTGCTTATTTTATTATTTTGGTTTATTTTTAATGGTAATTTTTTTTGTTCGTTGATTTTCTTTTCTCGTACGTTAGTAGTTAATTTCTTATTGCAATCGTTGTTTGATAGTGTTGAGATTCGATAGGGCATACATGTGGTGGGTAAATAATAAACATCATACAATAAATTAATATTGGTTAATTTATTGTCTTTTCTTTCCATCTTATCTTATGGTGTTTCTTGGTTGTCCAATAAATAAGAGTTATATAATAGAAGCAAAGTTCATCCATATACATTGAATAAACTTAGGTGATTAAGTAACTATATGTGTTACCAGGTTTATATTTTAATAAATAAATAATGTGCGAAAATAATATAGTATTTAAAAGGTAAGATAGGTCTTCAAGGTATTAAGTGAAGGTAAGATAGGTCTTCAAGGTATTGAGTGAATCTAATGACTAATATTTTTATTATTATTAAATATCAAAGTAAATTAGTTTTTTTTGTGTGTTGTTTATGTAATTATTTTTCTCACGTTTACATAATTTTATTGGCTTGTTAAGATAAACATGAGATAGAGAGTTATTATGACATTATCTAATTTTCTAGCTCCATTAAGGAAGTGGAGTCCAAAAATTGACACCTTACTGACCTTCCTGAGGAGCTACAGGACCTCATGAGCTAAACGACTAGTCTAGGTGCTCAAACCTTGAGCTAGACTTCTTTTTCACTGACAAGGACTCTCAGTCACATGTATAACAAGGCAAGCCAAGGGCTATGACCCTCCAATCATATACATAACATTGCCTCCATGCGACTGCAACCCAGATTTCCCAGTTCTGAGGGTGTAGTTCTGGAATTTGAGCCACTTTTAAGGGCTAGTATCCAAAACACTAACCATAATTTGATGAGACTTTCCAAAACAATAAATGACACAAATACAAAGTCTCTAACACAAAACTTAATCAAGGATTTGACCTAACCAAGCTTAACCATGACAAACATTTCGTCAAACATATTGAGAACATGTAATCTACAAGTCATGAATGCATATATCAACATAGGGGTCTGATACTTATCTAAGAATCATCAAGAAGGTCTAATTCCCTCTTTTAATAGCCGCAATAACATCTATTATCTCATGCATTCAATAACCATTCATCAACAAATCAAAACATGTTAAGAGTCATAGCTAGAACCTCTTATGAAACCATGCTTATAACCAACATATAACCAAAATAATAACCATGATAGAACAACCATTAAAGCCACATAATAACAAGTAAAAATACGCATAAAATACAAGAGGAAAAAATTCTTATTAACATATGCAAAATCCAACCAAATGAGGGACTTCCACATACCACCCAACCATAGATTGAGCTGAACCAAATTTTTATTTCAACCAATCACCATTGTGCCCTATTCCAAGCATAAATGTGGGACTTAATGCAAAAAAAGTTAGGGCTTCCCGAAGATTAAACCACCTCCACCCTCAAGCTTTACCGCAACTCCGCCAAAACCGGTCAACGGATTTCTAGGCCCAAGTAAGCACATAAACAACTAGACTTTACCGCAAACCCGCCAAAAATGGTCACATGATTTCTAGACCCAAAACAAGAACATACACTACAAGGGTTTACCACAATTCACCAAAATCGATCAAGGCATTCGTAGGCCCAAAACAAGCTTAGATGCCTCCAGATTTCTTCACCAATACTTTGAAAATTTTTCCTATCTCCACCCTCAAGGTTTACTACTATCCCGCCAAAACCGGTCAAGGGATTCCTTGGACCTTGGGAATTCTCTTGAGATCACCTCACCCGGTTACAAAACCATCTAGCAATCTGACGCAGGAAAAACTGCCTAAAGGAAATTTCCCTGGTTTCCACAATCACCTTACGTGAACCTGTGGTTTATGGGCCCACTTATACAAATCAGAAGCATTTCTATTGGTGGATTTTATCCAAAATCTGACCAATCACCAAACAACATTTCTACACATAATCCACCAACGAACGCTGGTCCCACCTGAATGCACACAAGATCGGACTCCAAATCACAATTGAACAACAATCAGGAATTGAACAGCAATCACAATTGCACAGCAATCGCAATTAAACAACAACCGCAATTGAACAACAATCAAACAACAACTGAACAACAACTGAACAGAAATTGAACAACAACTAAACAACAATTGAACAACAATTAGTATTTGAACAGCAATCGGTCCCACGTTGACTTCCCATGTTGACCTTCCCTTTTTGCACAGGCACTTCACTCTACGCCATTGATCTTACCATTCAATCTGACGGTCGATATTCACCCGATCATCACACGTCGCATATCGCAATTTCTCTCGGCCAGGGTTCATCCACTCATGAATGATGCGAGGCGATATTAATCCAACGGTTAGCATCAATAGTGATCTAATGGTTTGCGGCCCTTCAACTAACACGCGGATTACTAAACAGCTCAACCCCCGTAGTTCACTGTGACGTAAGCATTGACTAATGAGATCGATGGTTAAAATTGAGTGCGACCCTTCAACCAAGATCAAGGCATCTCGTACTCTCCTACCCCCGCTATGGTTGCTGAACAGACTTCCTCTTAGTTTCGAACTGAGAATTCGCATCTTGATTTCATTCCTGGAATGGTCGAATTCAGGTGCTAACGCAGATCTTCCTTCGTAGTTCCACTGAGTTGTCTCTAAAAAAGAAATGCATGGATTTCATTCTAGTTTGAGTTTCCCCAATTATGTATTGTGTGAAACAAAGTTCTCCTAGCTCGATCAGATCCAAATCTTTGATCCTCCCGATCCAAAGATCATTATAACAAATGGATTTAATGACTTAATATACACATAACTACTTTAACTTCGATCATATCATCATGATGATCACGACTGCTCTCTCTCGTTCCACTGGATTCCTGTATAGAGCTCTCAACTAATGATTCACACTAAACTTCACACAAACACAAATTCATCTACCAATCTTACCAAATCAGAGAACCGACATCACAGGCCTTCTTCAATGCATATTTTCAGATCTAAAGATTCGACTTATTACAATGGTCTTTTAAAATGGTAGAATTGCTTCAAAACAAAACATTAAAGGAGCTAATCTCTTATCCAAGACTTCAATAGGAATTCAATCAATCAACAGTCATCCAAGATGAAATAACATAATGCAAACTTTCTTTCATTAATCAAACTATACACATAAAATACTTGGCCTGATTTCTACATTTGAAAAGGCCCTCACACATTTCCTCACACCCATCTCTACCTTTACCTCTATCGCTACTTCTCCTTATCCTCTCTATCCTCATACACATGCTCACATTTATAAAATTAATTACATAGTTATGGATTATTCTACATCCATGATTTCCTCCATAGATCACTCAACTAAATCCCTAAAATATCTTATCCCTCTTTTGGCTCAACCAATTTCTATTCAAGGAGCTCATAATTGCTAACATATCTATAGAACCCAACTCCTCTCATATTCTCAATTGTAAGAGAATATTTACAATAAACCACACACTCAGATTTTCCACTTAAAATGTACATAATTTATAAAATAATTAAGAAAACATCACCCCCTAAATCAACCAAATAAGCAACGACATTTGAGCAGGATGCTCCTGCATTAGACTCCCCATGTAGAAAAGTTTCCATAGACTCCTGTCTATGAGGTCTATCACTTTTCTGTAATAATGCGATAGCCACAAGTCTCAGTGACTTGCTACCTCTAGGATTCCAAACTCTGTTTTTCCACCGGTCCTTTAAAGTATCAACTCCATTCTATAATTTTGCATAGAATTCCCAGAATAGTATTTTCAGAGAATTATTGAACATGATTCTCAACTTTCCATGCCACACCATCTTTACCTCTGGAAATATAGACTTGTGAACCGCAAGTGGAAACTTGAATGCCCACTTTTCTGGTCTCTGAATTTCGAATGGGTTTTGAACTGGCTCTACATCAGCACTTATAGTTTTATCAGCTGACTCAGTAGTGTTGAAATTAATAAGAGCTAAATCTGAAAGCTCACCATCACCAGCATCACTCACTCTGTCAACCGGATTTCGTCGGTTTTTACAGCAATTACTTCTACCAATTCCTCGGAGTAATTCCTCTTTGTCAATTACATCAATATGATTGATGTTTTCTGTAGTGTCTTCTCCTCCTTCCATTGCAATTTCTCTAGTCTTATCTTCTTTGGCCTCTGGCTCTTTGTCTGCTGCTTCCTTCTCCAATTGCACTGGACACTCAACTTTTTGTAATGAAGAATAATCAAGAACTTCTTCTTGATCACAACTATAGTCATTGACTGTCCCTATAGTAACAAATTTCTCATCCGATACTGTACCTGCATTCATCAACAAATTATTAGTTTTAAAAATACAAGACCTTTCGCCCTCTTTTGATGCTTCAAGCACCAATCTCCCATCATAGACCTTCTGGATTTCAGCAGATCCTCTTTGTTGTGACTCCATTCCCTTGAGTCTCTCCTTCTCTAACAAATCAATATGAATTTGTTCAAGTTCTCTGAACTCATTTATCAGCTTGCCATTCCACTTCTGTTGCAATAGCTTCCACTTGACCCGTTTCTTCATTCTCCATCTGTATCTTCGGTCTTCATTTGTCTTTCTTTGTAGCCACTCCATTAATATATCTACTTCTGCTCTCATTACTGCCAGACTAATCTCACGCTCTTCATTCTGCTGCCAATTGTTATACTCCTGCAATCTAATGCCTTCCTCAAATTTACTCTCATGTCACTAATCATCTCTTTTAAATTGTTGGTTTCTTCCATCTTTATCCTGCTAGATTAATACTTCTGTTTCCTTCATGTCTCTAAGAACATAACTTTCTTGCTACTCCTGATCTTTCATCTCATTTTCAAATAATATCTGCTCAATTTCTCTGATTTCAGCATCATATTTATTAATGTTGTCTCCCATACCTACAACCACATTATTAATTGAAGAGTCAAAACATTCACTTAACTCTATAAACGTTAGAGGCATTTCACCCTTATCATTCATGGTAACCGCAATCTCTTCTTTATCAAGTTCTGAAAGCTTCGTTTCTCCTTCAGGTTCCTTGAGCAATCTTTCCAAGAATTCTATGTCCATGTGAAACCTTTCTAGCATTTCATCACAACTTTCATTCTCAGCTTCATTCTTTTTCTGGCAATCCTCATGAGTTATCTTGTTTTAAGTACCATCACATTGCAAAATTCTTTCATCAATTTCATTAAACACATTCATTTTTTTACCTCCTTGGAATACCACTACGACATTTTCATTATGCTTCTGGTCCATAACAACTTCAATTGATTGTCTTACACCAAACAGAAATTCATCTATGAATTCTTTCTACTGCAATAAATCGGCACCTTCCTCCTCTAAAAGGCATTCTCCATCATACTTCACTTCAAGAGCTTTATTCATATTTGTGACAGTTTCACCAGACTGTCCATCATCTTCTACACATACTGCAAACACACATAAACTATGAGTTTCAAAAACACAAGGCTTCATAGCCTCATCTGCTTCCCTTGCCAACATATCTTCGAATTGTTCTGAACTATTCCAATAGTCCATGAGATCTTCAGCTGATCTCCCATTATCCTCTTCACCCAAAATTTCACCTTATTCTGGTTCACAAATGGAAACTTCCATTTCTGACTCTGCTTCTCTGAGGTTTTCCATCAACTGCTTTAGTTGTCTCTGTGGTAGCCTTCTCTGTAACTTATGCCACTTCAATGGCTTCTTCTTTAATACCCAACCTAGTCTTTGGTTTTCCTCTAGCAGCATTGTTAACACATCAAGTTCTTCTCTTATCTCAACCATCTCCTTGTCAAGCTCTGCTTGACTCATCCGTTTCATGTGGATTGTTTTAGCACCCTTTTCCTTCATCTTGTAGCCTTCTTCTGAACCTTCCATATGACTTTCCATAGCCATCTTCTCTTTTGTGTGAGCTTCTACACCTGCAACCAATCAACTTCCTTCTGAGTTGATCTTCTCACCAAGCTTCTCCTCTGCCTGGTTTCCAAGTCCTCTTTTCCTTAGAACTTGCACTGAGCAATCTTGCTCTCTCTCTGGTTGCTACACTCACTTCTCTTAAGGACTCCTCTGTCCCTGTCTATTCCAAGCCTCAGCTGGAATGAGGTTCTGCTACAATCTCTAAGAACTTCCAAAAGTTCTTCCTACAGTCTTACTGTTGTAGTCTTGTGCCAAACTTTGCCATTCATTCAACTGCTGCAAACTTTCATACCTTTGTAATCATAAATCTCCATAAGCAAGAACATCCTTCTTTCGCACACAAAATCTCCTTTCTTCTCGCAGGAAACCTTTCCCTTCTCTGATACCACTTTGACGCAGGAAAAACCACCTAAAGGCAATTTCCCTGGTTTCCACAATCACCTTACGTGAACTTGTGGGTTATGGGCCCACCTATACAAATCAGAAGTGTTTCTATTGGTGGATTTTATCCAAAATCCGACCAATCACCAAATAGAATTTCTACACATAATCCACCAATGAACGTCAATCCCACCTGAATTCACACAATATCGGACTCCAAATCACAATTGAACAACAATCAGGAATTGAACAACAATCACAATTGAACAACAATCGCAATTGAACAACAATTGCAATTGAACAACAACCAAACAATAACTGAACAACAACTGAACAGAAATTAAACAGCAACTGAACAACAACTGAACAACAATTGGTATTTGAACAACAATCGGTCCCACGTTGACTTCCCACATTGACCTTCCCTTTTTGCACAAGCGCTTCACTCTATGTCATTGATCTTACCATTCGATCCGATGGTCGATAGTCACTCGATCATCACACATCGCATATCACAATTTCTCTCGGCCAGGGTTCATTCATTCATGGATGATGCAATGCGATATTAATCCAACGGTCAGCATCAGCAGTGATCCAAGGGTCTGTGACCCTTCAACTAACACGCGGCTTACCAAACAGCTCAAACCCCGTAGTTGACTGTGACGTAAGCGTTGACTAATGAGATCGACGGTTAAAATTGAGTGCGGAGCTTCAACCACGATCAAGGCATCCCGTACTCTCCTATCCCCGCTGCGGTTGCTGAACAGACTTCCTCTTGGTTTCGAACAGAGAATTAGCATCTTGATTTCATTCCTGGAATGGTCGAATTCAGGTGTTAACGCAAATCTTCCTTCGTAGTTCCACAGAGTTGTCTCTGAAAAAGAAATGCATGGATTCCATTCTAGTTCAAATTTCCCCAATTATGTATTGTGTGAAACAGAGTTCTCCTAGCTTGATCAGACCCAAATCTTTGATCCTCTCGACCCAAAGATCACTATAAAAAATGGATTTAATGACTTAATATACACATAACTACTTTAACTTCGATTAGATCATCATGATGATGATCCGGGTGGATATTGATGGCCACTCTCCAAGTCCACTTGGACCCCCACCATGGTTTC
Source organism: Pinus tabuliformis (assembly GCA_031772625.1). Classification (NCBI taxonomy): domain Eukaryota; kingdom Viridiplantae; phylum Streptophyta; class Pinopsida; order Pinales; family Pinaceae; genus Pinus; species Pinus tabuliformis. The sequence continues at coordinate 168,240,595 of CM062817.1, read as the reverse complement.
TTTCAAATTTTCAGTTTCCTTAATTGTAGCACAATTTACTATTTTTAGCAGTTTTTTTGGGTCCTCAACTTCCGGAGCCATTTTGAGGCCCTAAACGACGTTTTTTGGGAAATCTGGGGGCAACATGGGTCCATGGTGGTAGTGCTTGGATAAAAATTTCTAATGAGCTATTGTACGTGTCAAACGAAGATCGCATGCCAAAGTTACGACCCCGGAAAATTGATGTACCAATTTACCCAAACGGGGTCCACAGTTTGGCGTTTCATCTTCTAGGGTTAGGTTTTGGGATGTTAAGGGTTTTCCATTGTTTCTCAACAATAAATATGCCTTTAAGCCTCATTCTAACACAGTTCAAAGGCATGTAGCCACCACATCTCTTCTCAGAGATAAGCTACCATCGCCCTAGCTGTTTATTTCCATTTTTTGTTTGTAATCAAATCTCAGTACTAATGAAATGAAGTATTATTTCTGCTGCATCTTTGTGTTTATGGTTATCTCTGTAATTTGTTGCATTCCTGTTTAAATCCGGATCAGTGGTGTCAGAGCGGTCTACTTTTTCTTTGTTTTTCTTTGCATGTCCCCAACGAGGTCGAGATATAAGGAGTTAGGGCTTGAACTGGTCGAACCTTTGCAAGATCAGCCTCGCAAAACCCAACGGCCTCCCATGGTGGATGAAAAGAAAGATGAGGGGGCAGGAGATCCTACTAAAATATTGCTCGAAGAAGCCCTCGAGCGACAAAGGAACGCGATGATGGACAACTTTGCCTAGATCCTTCGGCAGCTACCCAGGGGTGACGCATCGGCTTCCCACAGCTACTCTGGAAATGCCACACCATTTAAGGTACAAGTTAATTTTGAAATCCCCATATTTGAGGGTCAGATAGACGCAGCTGTTGTCGATAAATGGTTAAATCTGCTAGAGGGTTATTTTTTTGTTCATTATTTTTCCAATCGGGAAAAGATTATTTTCGCTCTTCTCAAAGAAGCCCCCCACGTCAAGGACTAGTGGGAAACCTATTGCGAGCAGAAGGATGAAAATATCGGCTCACTGTTTTCAGCCACACCCACCTGGAATTCATTCTGGGATGCCATTAAGGAGCAATACTACCCTGTCGGAAGCTATGAGGATCAATACATAAAGTGGACCACGCTGTGGCAGGGAAGGGACCAAGACGTGTCAGAGTTTACCAATATTTTCTATACCCTTCACACAAAGTTGGGTATCAAGGATTCAGAGCAGAATTTGATATTCAAATACCGCGACTGCCTGCACAAGTAAATCTAGGGAGAAATAGAATTCCTGAACATCTCCTCGCTTGGCACGGCATACCGATATGCTGTCAAGGTCGAGCAAAAGTTTAAATAGAAGAAGCGCGACTTTGGATCTGCGAACCCGAAGCAAGGGAAAGGTGCCCCCAAACCGCAGAACAAAGGACAAAACCAAGGCGGGGTGGCCCAAGACAACCCGCCAAAGCTTCAAGAAAAGAACAGTGCCGCGAAGCTGAAAAACATGGGAAAATGGTGTGAGTTCCATAAGAGCTCTACTCACAACACAAGTGAGTGTCAGGCCAAGCAGTCACTGGTGGCTGAACTAAAGGTTTCAGAATCAGATGCATATTCCGACTTTGAGTCAGAACCCGACAAGGGGAATGACAAAGGGAAGAAGATTATCGATGCAGAGCCCAACACCACCGTTGCCACCACGAAGATCCAGAAAGAGGAACCCGAAGATCCAGAGGAGGAGGAGCGTCTCTTCCACTCCCAGATGTGGGTAAAGGGATCCCGTTGCAGTTCATTGTCGACAACGGGAGCCAAAAGAACCTCATTTCGGCAAAGGTCGTGAAGTGGCTGGGCTTACCGACCACAGCACATCCACAACCATACACCATCGGGTGGCTTCACCAAGGACGAGATCTTCACATGAGCCAGCAGTGTCGCCTTCCATACAACATCAAGCCCTTCACGGATGAGGTATTGTGTGACATTGCTCCCCTTGAAGTTTGTGATGTATCGTTAGGCCAACCATACTTGTGGAAGCGACATGCTGTGTATGAATCAAGGCCCCATGCTATTATTATTAGTTTGGGAAATAAGTTGTACAGGATACCGGAGGTAGCACCACCTACCGCATCTCTTTGGTTATTGCAAAAAAAATGTAGTAAGCTCATTTCCAAAACAAGGAAATTTGTTTTCATGATGATACGCCCTCAAGAAAAGAAGAAGATGGTGGTCACGACCTCCAGACAAGACCCCTCCGCACGACAACTCTAGATGGACAAGGTCATGGAGGAGTACAATGACATCTTCACCTCTCCCGTAGGGGTTCCTCTATACTGTCAGGTCAAGCACTCCATCGATCTGACCCCAGATGTGCCGCTGCCCAATGGACCAATCTATCGACACTCCTTTCTGTAGAACAATGAAATCAAGAGGCAGATTCAGGAGCTGCTACAGAAAGGTCACATCTGTCTGAGTTCATCACCCTGTGGGAGCCCAATCATGTTGGTATAGAAGAAGGATGGGACTTGGAGACTCTATATTGACTATCGGGCGCTGAACAAGATCATTGTTCATAATAGGTACCCAATCCCACAGATTGATGACCTCCTGGACCAACTGAAGGGGGCAAAATATTTCAGCAAGATCGATTTGAAGTCAGGATATCACCAGGTACCAATCGAACCCTCCGATGTGTGGAAGACTACCTTCAAAGCCAAGGAGGGCCTGTTCGAATGGTTGGTTATGCCTTTCGGATTGACAAATGCTCCTGCAACCTTCATGAGGCTAATGGATGACATCTTGTGACTATTCACCAACTCATTTGTAGTGGTATACTTGGATGACATCCTGATCTTCAGCCAGAGTTGGGAAGAGCACCTCCACCACATCCGACAGGTTCTCCAAACACTACAGCAACACAAGTTATGTGCCAATTTGGAGAAATGCGCTTTTGGAAAGACCCAAGTTCAGTATCTAGGATACATTATTGATGAATAGGGGGTGCATGTGGATCCAGCCAATATCCAAGTCATTCGGGATTGGCCCTCTCCAATCACTTTAACGAGCTCCGTAGCTTTCTAGGTCTTTCCAAATTCTACCGCAGGTTCGTGTTGGGATTTTCTCATATCACTTGGCCCTTGAGTTAAGTCACCAAAGGAGGAGCGAAAGTAAAATTCTTTTGGTCTGAATAGAAGGCATTCACAAAGTTGAAATATCGCCTCTGCTCGGCACCAGTGCTCACATTGCTAGACTTGCAATAACCATTTGAGGTCGAGACGGATGCCTCTGACTATGCTATTGGGGCAATCCTTACTCAACACAGGCATCCAATGGAATATCACAATGAGACACTTTCAGACACAGTCCGGAAGTATCCCACTTATGACAAAGAAATGTATTCCATTGTGCAGGCCTGCCGAAAATGGAAATTTTACATCTTGGGGAAGGAAATGATCATCCACACAGACCACCGACCCCTCTAGTTCATATAGACCCAAGGGAAATTGCAGAATGATCGCCATCAGAAGTGGTCCACATATCTGCAACAGTTCCATTTGAATATCAAGTATAAGAGGGGTAGTACCAATAATGTTACAGATTGCCTCAGTCGACCACCGATCATGTCATTAACCACCGTGCTCAACTATTGTGGGCACAAGACTGCTGATTGGCCACTTCTCTACAAAAGCGACCCAAAATTCGGCCACACATACCAGACACTCTTGGGGGATCAGCATGTTCCAGATTTTCACCTCCAGGATGCCCTGTTATGCCACCTGGGTCACCTTTGTGTTCCTTCAAGCGAGTGTGCCAAGATGATTTGGGAAGCACACTACAGTCGAGTTGCTAGGCATTTCGGGGTTGAGAAAACGGTGGCAGTATTGCAAAAGTATTTCTATTGGCTGAATCTTCAACAAGATGTCGGGAAGTACATCAGATCATGCATTGCCTGTGTCATTGCCAAACTGACAGTCAAGAAGCAAGGCCTCTATACCCTGTTGCCTACCCCTAGTCAACCTTGGGAATCCATCTCCATGGATTACATGTGAGGCCTTCCCTCCACTAAGCATGAAAACGACTGTGTTTTTGTGGTCGTCGATAGGTTCTCGAAGATGGCCATTCTGGCGGCCTGCAAGAAGAATATCACGGCAGAAGCCGCTGCTAAACTCTTCTTTGAACGAGTGTGGGTACACTTTGGGATCCCACAGTCTATCATCTCAGATTGGGGCAACAGGTTCCTCAGTACATTTTGGTCCAGTCTGTGGTCGATGCTGGACACCAAACTCACTAAGTCCACAACCTTCCATCCTCAAACTGATTGCCAGACAGAGGTTGTCAACAGGATGATTATACACATTTTGTGCATGTACAACTCAAAGAATCCACGCACATGGGACGAGAGCCTCCCTATGTTCAGCACAACTACAACTGGGCTCTCCATAGCTCGATTGGCCACAGCCCTTTTCAGGTGAGCTTGGGATTCCAACCACTATGTCCCATTGATGTGGCCATGCCATTTGCAGCTACTCATGCAGGTTCGGCTCATGTCTAGTCCGAAGCAGATAAGGAAAACAGCTTCATTGAGCACATCCAACATATTTTCCAGCAAGTCCATGATATTCTGAAGAAATCAAATGCCAAGTAAAAGCAGCGACATGATCAACATTGGGTGCCTTTCAGGTGGGCGACAAATTCTGGTTGCATTTGCAAAGGGAACACCTTATTGGAGCCTATTGGAAACTCAGACCACTCCGATATGGTCCTTACACCATTACCAAGTCTATGAGAAACAATGCATTTGAGCTCAGCATTCCCCCATTCCTTGGTCTGCACCCAGTGTTCAATGTGGACCGCCTTCGGCCATACTTTCCACCATTACTAGACACATCCGACATTGCAGAACATTTCACACCCACAGAGTTAAATCCAGATTGCATGGAACAAGCTGCAACTAATCGGATCATGGACACACATATCAAGCACACTTGCTAGCAGAACATCCAATTGTATTGAGTTGTCAAAGCAGGCCAACTCCTTCACCAGGGACCAAGTTCAACAGAAGTTTCCTCATCTCATGGAGGAACCCAACGCAATGGGGACCATTGCTTCCTAAGGGGGGAGGAATGATCCAGGTGGATATTGGTGGCCACCCGCCAAGTTCACTTTTACCCCCACCATGGTTTCTTTCAGCTTTTCAGTTTCCTTAATTGTAGCACAATTTACATTTTTTAGCAGTTTTTTGGGTCTTGAACTTCCGGAGCCATTTTGAGGCCCTAAACGACTTTTTTTGGGAAATCTGGGGGCAACATAGGTCCATGGACCAATGTTGCCCTTCCCAAAGTGGTAGTGCTTCGAAAGATCTTTCTAACGAGCTATTGTACATGTCAAACGAAGATCGTATGCCAAAGTTACGACCCCGGGAAATTGATGTACCAATTTACCCAAACGGGGCCCACAATTTGGCATTTCATCTTCTAGGGTTAGGTTTTGGGATGTTAAGGGTTTTCCATTGTTTCTCAACAATAAATAGGCCTTCGAGCCTCATTGTAACACAGTTCAGAGGCATGTAGCCACCACATCTCTTCTCAGAGATAAGCTACCATCGCCCTAGCTGTTTATTTCCATTTTCTGTTTGTAAGCATATCTCAGTATTAATGAAATGAAGTATTATTTTCACTGCATCTTTGTGTTTATGGTTATCTCTGTAATTTGTTGCATTCCTATTTAAATCATCGTGATTGCTCTCTCTCGTTCCATTGGGTTCCTATACAGAGCTCTCAAAGAATGATTCACACTAAACTTCACACAAACACAGATTCATCTACCAACCTTACCCAATCAAAGAACTGGCATCATAGGCTTCTTCAATGCATACTTTCAGATCTAAAGATTCAACTTATTACAATGGTATTTTAAAATGGTAGAATTGCTTCAAAACAGAACATTAAAGGAGCTAATCCAACATGAATTCAATCAATCAACAGTCATCCAAGATGAAATAACATAATGCAAACTTTCTTTCATTAGTCAAACTATACTCATAAAATTACTTGGCCCGATTTCTGCATTTGAAATGGCCCTCACACATTTCCTCACACCCATCTCTACCTTTTCCTTTATCGCAACTTCTCCCTATCCTTTCTATCCTCATACGCAGGCTTACATCTATAAAATTAATTACATAGTTATGGATTATTCTACATCCATGATTTCCTCCATAGATCACTCAACTAAATCCCTAAAATATTGTATCCCTCTTTTGACTCAACTAATTTCTATTCAAGGAGCTCATAATCCCTAACATATCTATACAACCCAACTCCTCTCATATTCTCAATTATAAGAGAATATTTACAATAAACCACACACTCAGCTTTTCCTCTTAAAATGTACATAATTTATAAAATAATTAAGAAAACATCACCCCCTAAATCAAGCAAATAAGCAACGACATTTGAGCAGGATGCTCCTGCATCACAATCCAAAGCTCAACCAAACGAAAGAACCCCATCACACCATGGTTATATAGAAATGGAAAGGTAAGGATGAAACCATCATCACACCTAGAAGAACCCATGTCAATGATAACAATAGAACCAAATATGTACATGCATGTACCATGCATTCTCAAACTAGCTAGGAAATCACACATGCAACCTGTTACCTGCAAGTATTCTTGTTGAAGTTGTTTGATCCAAATTTTCCTTGTTTGTCCTTTGCTTTCTTTCCTCAATGCTGAAGTTCTCCAAGAATGCTCTAAGTGTGTAATAGTATGGGATACTAGAGAGAGCTCCAAGCTAAAAATGACAAAAGCTTAAACTGAAAAAAGTTGTGAACTAATCCTCATAAGCCTTTTTATCATTGAGACCTCTACTTTATTCTGTTTCCTTTGTTTTTCCTTCAATTTCCTCCTCAAGTAAACCTATAATCTTTCACCTCCCTTTTTTCATATTTTCCTTTATTTTTATAAATAAAATGTCAGTTAATGTCTTTTTGTCTTTCAAATCCTTTGCCAATATCTTTGCTAATTTCCCTTAGTCATAATAAACCAAATAAACACCCACTAGGATGTTTTTCCCAACATTGATCTTGAAATACGTGTTTCATGACCTTGGTCTTATTTTTCCTTTATTAACTTTATTACATGGACTTTTAACCCATAATTATTACAAAATAGGAGAAAAACATAATTTATCAAAAAAACATTCAATAAAATTCTATATTTAATTACTTACCCAAGCTTTCATGCTTAACTAACTACATGTGTTAATTTTCTTCAAATTCCTCAAGCTTTCATGCTTAACCAACTACATGTGTTAATTTTATACTAAAAATATTCAAGATTTGAACATGTGTAATCTTGAGAATAAGTCCTATTTCCATCTGTTACATTTTTATAAACCTTTTTTAAATGATGGGCATAAAGAAAAACCCACAAGGTCGGATTATGTTCACTATATTTACAAAGAGGGCATGAATTCTCATCGTTACCACTAAATGTAACATAAACACCTTAAAATTTCTACTCTTTATAATATCACTTAGTCAAGATATTATTGAAGTCCGTGAAATTTGAATGTTGACCAATTCTAAATTCCACTCTTACCTTAAGCATATTTAAAGAATCCATTCTTATAAATTCTTACAATTTTGTTTCTTTTTTCAGAGAGAAAATCATCATGGATTATATTAAGAGAATATAAAGATCAAAATACATGAAAATCGAAAAGCATAGTCAACATAATTACAGATTGTATCAGATACTATCACCGATGATCAGACAGCATATTAGCCAGAGAAAAACAAACACATATAACGCTTCACGAGGAGGCATAAGTGAAGCCAACAATCAAAATAGATTTAAAATGTGCAGGATCAGCAAGAGCCGCAAATAAGAAAGCATATGGGTCCAAAAAGAGCTTGCTAAAAGCAGACCAGGATCTGTGATTAATCCGAAGGAGGCATGAAACCCGAAATTGAGACCAGGATAGAAGCAAGGGGCGTCCTGGAGTCCTGGAAAATGCGATCATTTCTCCATTTCCATAAGAACCAGCAGGTGAGAATGAATAAAGAACGCCAGGTAGGATTCTGAACACTCCACCAATTGAAACCATCCTGAACAGATGAAAAAACCCGGTGAGAAAAACCATAAATCAAAGACAAGTCATACCAGATTGTAGAAGATGAGGCACATTGGAAGAACATGTGTGTATTGGATTCAGCTTCAGAAAGGCACATTTGACATCTTCCCGGACCCTGCCATCCCTTTCTTTGGAGAACCTCCCAGGTGAGATTCCTGTCCGAGAAGAGAAGCCATGAGAATAGAATCATCTTGAGCGGACAAGATGTTTTCCAAAATTTGAGTGGAAAAATGGGGGAAGAAGGCGGCTGGCCGGATGAGAAAGCAGCATATAGATCTCTGACGCAGATAGATTGAGAGGATTTCTCGAGTGACCAAATCAGTTCATCCTTTGAACCCGATTGAATGATTCCTTTGCTTGAAAAGCTTTTGATAGCCGATAACCATAAGGGGCGAAGAGAGAGGGGCAAGGATAATTCGACCCCATCCTTCCAAACTGGATTCTGAGAGGACCATGATTTAATTAGCTTATTCCACGTGAAGAGGCCTCTTGAGTAGAAGAAGGAGAGCAAGGCAGGGGGAATCATCGATTCCAGCTTATACAAGGTTGAGTCAAAACCAATATAAATACTCGATCCTGAGGAAAGTCTCCATCTTAAATTCTCCATGAAGAAAGACTGGATCTTTCTAAAGCTTAGCCATATAGAGGATCCTCTTCTGATGCCCAATGTTTGCCTCCTGTACCAGAATACCATGCTCCTTCCTTTGAGATATTTTTGATTAATGATGATGCTCCACTGACTTTTGCCATAAATTCCTCTAAGAAGAGATTTGCAGAGAAGGGCTTTGCCGAAAGATCGCATGTGCAGAAGGCCCCATCCACCCAACTTCTTCGGCCTTGAAATAGAATCCATCTTCACTAAATGGATCTTGGACTGATATGATCTACCACCCCATAAGAAGTTGGCTGCCAAAGAACCCATTTTGTTTGTAATGGATGCAGGAAGAAGGAAGAGGTGGGCCCAATAAACCGCCAGTTGAGATAGAACGGCCTGCACCAAGGTAAATCTGCCTGCCAGGGATAAAAATCGCATCTCCCAACATGAAATTTTGTTATAAAAACGATCAATCAGCCACTGCCAGTCCCGAAAGCGATATCCCTTAGCTTTTAAGTGGAAGCCCAGATATTTAAAACCATCCTTTATCAGAGCATGTTTTATGCCAAACAGCGCAGCAATCCATTGAGCTAAGTCCAGATTTGTTTCGTTATGATACAGCATAGACTTGTCTTTGTTTATAATCAGACCAGATGCGGATTGAAATTTCTGAAAGATCACATTTAGACAAATCCATGTTGATTTACATAACATCGCAAAAATAAGAATATCATCTACAAAAAGGTTATGAGAAAGGGAGATATCCTTGCATATCTTAATCGGCCTGCACCTCCCTTCAGCAACTGCCATATTGATCTGAGAGCTAAGAGAGTTCATCACAAGAATGAATAGAAGTGGTGAAAGAGGGCAGCCTTGGCGAAGACCCCTCTCCGCAACTGCCATATTGATCTGAGAGCTAAGAGAGTTCATCACAAGAATGAATAGAAGTGGTGAAAGAGGGCAGCCTTGGCGAAGACCCCTCTCCGCTTGGAAGAAAGATGAAGGGATACCATTTATAATAACTGAATATTTGACGTTTTCAACACACGCCATTATCCAGTTAATTCCTTGAGCTCTTAATCCGATTTTAGCTAGAAGGATTCTAAGGAAACCCCAGTCTACGCAGTCGAAGGCTTTTTTGAGGTCTATCTTTAGAACGGCGGCATCAATATTATTGGATATGATTGAGAAGAGGCATTCCTGTGTCATAGCAACGGCATCCAGAATGAGTCTGTCTTTTAAAAATGCATGCTGTTCCTTTGATATAAAGGAATTTAGAACAACCTTCATCCTTTCCGCAATTATCTTGGATATAATTTTAAAGAGAGTATTGCATAAGGCAATCGGCCTGAAATCCAAAAATGATTCCGATTTGTCCTTTTTGGGAATAAGAGCTAAAAATGTGGCAGTTAACGCATTGTTAATATTCCCGGATATGCGGGAGGCTTCCACCATGCGCAACATATCATTTTTGAACAAATCATAGAAATGAGAGAAGAACTCTATTGGCCAACCATCGGGCCCCAGACTTTTATCCATTTTGAACTTTTTAATGGTGTCATGAAGTTCCTCTTCCAAAATAGGCTTAAAAAACTCATCATTTGCGCCCTCATCAAACATTACAGGCATCAGATCCACAGCCCATAGAATATCATTTGTTTCGCTTCTCTGCCTTTTATATTGATTTTGAAAAAATCTTGTGGCTTCAGCCGAAATATCCTGTTGAGTGTGGAGAAAGCCCCCTTTGCCATCTTCAATCTTCCAAATAGAGTTCTTCGCCCTTCGTGCATTGGCGAAATTGTGAAAAAACTTTGTATTACGATCGCCCTCCCTGAGCCATGTCGCTCTGCTTTTTAGCCTCCATGATGCTTCATCCTTTTGCAGCAACTCTTGTTTCTTTTTTTCCAAGGTTCTGATAAGGTTTTTTTGATCAAAAGATAGACCATTATAATAGACCGAGTTAGAGAGATAACATATTTCTTTTTTAATATCGAATAGCTCCTGTTTGTCCTTCTTCCTCTTCTTTATTTGCCAATCCTTGGCAGCATCCCTCAACAATTGAATTTTTTCCCGAAAAGTATATAAGAAAGCCCTTTCAGATTGATGGATATCCCTCCAAATGTTTGTTATGAGTTCATTGAAAGATTTGTCCTCGAGATGGGTTCTATTAAATTTGAAAGGATAGCCCATCCTACAATCCATATTCATCCATTCCAGGAAGATGGGCCTGTGATCCGAGGAAAAATCATTTCCAGTTCTAGCGACAGGCATTCCCCACTTTTCAATAATGCTGGCATTTATAATAAAGCGATCAATTCTTTTAGCTATGAAGGCTGTACCAGTCCTGCCGTTATCCCACGTTGGGACCATTTTCTCAGGGATTATGTCAACTAAATTCCTATTTAGAAGTTCCTGTCGCATTTTATCAGCCATACGATCCTTCTTCCTACACTGACCCCAACATTCCTCAGAGTTAAGGGTCATGTTTAGATCACCTGCTATTAATAAAGATTCAATGTCTAGAATTTCAGAATCAAACAACTTGTCCCAGAAAGGGGATCTGTTCCTATAGGGCGCATAAATATTCAAGATGTTGAGGTTCTGAGACCTTCCTCTGATAGAAGCCGAGATAAGAATCCCAGCGCAGCATTTGAAGGCCTTTGCTCTGACCCAAGCTGGGTCCCACAAAACTGCCAGACCACCAGACATACCATCAGCTTCAGTGGCAACCATATGCCAAGACGGAAACATTCTTCTGAAGAAAGCCAGAGACACTGTACTTGAGTGCATTGTTTCCTGTATGAAGATAATATGGGGATGTGCAGAAACAAGTGTCTCTTTTAGCGCCAGAAATTTAGGGGTGGCGCCCAATCCCCTAATATTGAAAGATATTAAGAAGGTCATTTAGAGGCCTGACCAGCCGTACATGCTCTAAGAGGCTGCGAGACAGTAGGTTCCAAGATTGGGACATCCACAAGAGACAGATTTGTAACCCCCAGATCAGAAGCAATCGTTCTACCTCTGAAGTGACGGCTTCCCCCTTTTTGCTTTTTCCTGATAGTGATATTTTTGCCAGAATTGGGGCTGATGGATGGGAAGGAAGGCTTATGAATAGTCAATGGTTCGAGAACCGATGGGTTCCGCTGGAGAAGGAGATCAATGTCACTATCATATCTGTTCACAGGGGACTCAGACGGAGAGTTGAAGGGAGTCGGGGACATCATAGGTTCCTTTCCTTTTTGTATGACAGTGGGTGGCCCATTGGGAGAAGGCGAGGAGGATGTAATCAAAATAGGATGAGACCCCACAACAAAGTCCGCTTTTTTCATAACCGGTGGAGAAGGCACCGCGTTCTCATCATGCGGCTCAGGGATAGGGGGGCATTCGAAGTCCGCTAGATTTGGTGACTCAGGTTGATTTTGAGAGTTAAACTGAGAGCATCGAAGATCTGCTGATTGAAAAGAAAAGTGATTTTCGAAATTACTTACATCTTCAGTGGGAGAATCAGATCCCGAAATTCTTTCCTTTTCAAAAGGATGCCTGTTTGACCTGTGTTTGGATCGATGCCTGCAATTTCTGATGAGGTGGCCCGTTCGATGACAGAAAGAACATCGAAAAGGAATGCCCCAAAAGTCAAGTCTTTGACAAATTTTAAAGCCTTCCCATGTAATCTCTATCTGATCAGGATAGCCTCCCTTATAAGGTTTCTCAATTAGAATCCACGCGATTCTTTTGTCCTTCTCACCCCTGACCCATGGATCAACGTATATAAATTTGCCAACTACATCCCCGATCATGGTGAGGGTTTCTGTCGTCCAAAGTTCTAAGGGCAAGTTTGGGAGCTTGACCCAGATCATGCTATGTGATGGCGTGTTCTTCAGAGGGTCAAAACCCATATACCACCTCGACAAGGAGAGAAAACTTCTGCCGAACACCCAAGGTCTGTTCAGAGTCAATTCCAGGTCAGATGCCTTCTGAAAGTGGAATGAGAACCAATCTTTCATGAGGCGGGATATGATTGGAGTATAGCCAATGAGAGGGGTCCATGAAGCTGCTATCCATTTCCTCATGTTTTCTTCATTCATTTCCGGAAAATACCATTTCCCGACCAGAGCATGTTTTTGGAGACTATCAATCCGTTCGGACAAAGAAACGCTGGTCACAGAAACGGCTTTTGGAGGGGGAATCGTTTTGACCGGAGCTCTGGGTTTGTAAAGGTGCCGACCTTGGGCGATGCCTTTTTTTGAAGAGGCCGGGCCCGTCTTCTGTTGATTAGTGTCCGGACTCAATTCAGGAGGGAGCATTTCGTTCACCGTGGCATGCCAGCTGTGGTCTCGGTTGGCATTATCACGTGCAGATTCAGCTTCGATGGCGGCTCTAAAGAGAGCACGCGTGGCAGGAGAGTCGCTATCTTCTGACATTCTTGCCAGAGGAAAGGACCGAGAAATAGAACCGCAAGTACCGCACAGGTACTTGAACAAATCCCTTCTAAAAGGATCCGACAGAAAGAGTTACCTGGATAATAAAGACACTTGCAGGGTAAATGGAAGGAGAAGTACAAAAATATATCTCTCTCGGAAGATTCTGTCAGGAGCTGAGGACAAGGCAAGATATAGTAATTAAGGAAAACCTAGGATAGAGATCTGAGTTCTCAAAAAGGAAGTTCAAGGACGGAGAGGATTTAATACGAAGCCTCTAGACATCTACCCACATGATGTGAGATGACGAAGCCCAGCCGTCAAAATGTCAATTACGGGGGGTGAGGATGACTAATGCATATGGAAATGAGAGTCGAAATCTGATAACATCTCAGAACGTTCAGAAAGTTCATTTAAAGCCTAAAGACCCACCGGAAAAGAGATTTGAATTCTTGATTCCGAGAGGAGGAAAAGCGTCGGAAAATCTAAAGGCCGCGGAAGAAGGATTCGAACCGTGGATACCCTCAGCTGAAACCTGAAGCTACAGGATGAGAAACCTATACTGCTGGCTGACTTTTACAGTCAAAACAACAGCAGTAAACCTGAATAATGCACCACCATCTCCCAATACGAAAACGGAGGTCCGAACATGGGCTGTAGATGTAAAAGGAGGCTTTTATCCTATTAAAGAGGGACTTCAACATATTTAACGAGACAAACAGTGTTCAGGTCATCCACTTTTTAAGAAGGAACTAATTTCATGTAATTACCAGACTTCCAAAGCAATATTTCCAGCAAAAGAAAACTTTCCAATTGATGGTTTAAACTATAACAGGAAAGCATCTCAAGATATTACGACCATGGAAATATTACCAGAAAACTATCCAGTTCCTTTGATAATAGCTTCAACTGTAAAATGAAAGCGATTGCAAGGAAGGAAAGAGACCACTAACCTGGAAGAAGAGTCCGCGAGCATGTCAGAACCAGAGAGCCAAGTCGATTACCGAGAGTCTGGGGCATCCGCGAATGGGCAGAAAACGAAAAGGAGATGATAGGGAGGCGATTTACCTCCAGCCTGAGAGGCCGGAGGAGGAAACCATTTTGACACCCAGATTTGGGTTAATATAGCGGAAGGTTGCGGACAGACCTCCACCAGATGTTAGGACTCTTGCATGGTAAATTGGACGAGATTATGCCACGTTACCTACGCGTCCCATGGCGGAGGATGGAAGCGAGCTCCACCAGGTGTCAAGCTTCATGCATGGCAGGTTGAATGCTGCATGCACTGTGAGAAGACGAGCGTCCCATGGCAGTGGAAGGTTGTTTGTCGCGATGGTTGGTGAAAGATTTTGCAGCGGACACCTGATCGACTGTTACCGGCTCTCCTATCCCGACGTGCTCCGGAGCTCCCTCACCAGCGGTAATTCTATGTTATAATTAGCAAGTTACTATGTTTTTCTTCTTGTGAAAAAATGGATAGTATTCAACAATTTTGTTTCTTTACCCATATTATATTACCCAAAAAAAAAAATCTACAATTTTTTTACATAATCATACCAATAGATTAATCTATTTGTTCAATGGAATTCTAAATAATAAAAATGCAAACTTGTACAATATTGATTATAAATTCCTATTTTAAATAATAGAAATGCAAAGTTGTGCCATATTAATTTTAAATTCCTATTTTAAATGATATTGTCAATTGATATTTAGATAATGGAAAGTATAAATGATTTTCCCCATATTCTATCCATATTCTCCCTATATAAAATGCACAAGTCTATCATCATTGCAAGATCATGGTTAGATGACATTATTAAAAGAAGAACGGACCAATGGTCAAATCAGAAAATACAATTTACAATATTTTTTATAACGATTATCAATAATATTAATATAAAAAACCTTCATTAAATTAATTCTACATTTCCATTTAATTGAAGAGTGTGCAAGTAATAAACAATAATTGTGTCTCTATACTATTATGTTTGGTGACTAATGACATAGAAATAATATATTATTATATAAACAATATATGAATAATTATTAGAAAATATCAAATAAATAATATTAATGTGTTTATATAAATTGGCCAGCATATACTTAACACATTAAATTTCAATATTTTTTATAGTATGTGTTAAATATATATGGATAGATATACATTACACATTATTGCGCTAGGGTCAAAATAATATTTTTAAAATTTAACTATAATTGTTGGTTCGAAACATATGGGTCAAAAAACTTATGTGATTTTTACAAAAAAACACGATTTCTAAAAAGATTTTACTTAATTACAAATCTATTAACCCAACACATTTCGATCATTATTATTCATATTAGGTAGATTTATATTTGCTGAATTTATTTTTGTTGAATTGCTTGGTTCGCTAGACTTTTTTTTGGCTAAGTTGCTCGCTTTTGTGTTCTCAGTGCTCTGTTTGTTCTTGCTCTGCACTTATAAGTAAGTTCCCTACACTCCTTAGGAAACAAACAACTATAATATGTATAAAAAATATTAATATAAATAATTCCAAAATTGAAAATTGATTCTGCGTGTAGATATAATCTGTATGGACATGATCCATTTTGATCTGATATATATAGCTTTTTTCGCTTCATTAAATAATTTTCTGTATCTACATTTTCACATAAATCCTCATCAACCCCGTCCTATATTAATTTATGTTTCTGGGCATTAACCTGAAATCACAAGTATCATTAAACAATTTTCTGTATCTATATTTTCACATGAATCCTCATCAACCTCGTCCTGTATTAATTTCTGTTTCTGGGCATTAATATGAAATCACAAGTATCATTAAACAATTTTTTTGTATCTATATTTTCACATGAATCCTCATCAACCTCGTCTTGTATTAATTTCTGTTTCTGGGCATTAATCTAAAATCACAAGTATCAGCAGAAATCAAAAGCGTTTCCAAGGGAACATTTAAACAATCCCGCAAGTTTTGTTTGCATGCTGAATTTTATAATTCCTTTATCCAAACTAAGACGCTGAAAACTAAAACATCACGATGACAATCAGGATTCATGACATCCTATCAGGAGCGGACCAGGTTTGTCGCAGCTAGGTAAGATAAAATAACCTTTGATTGAAACTTAGCAATTTTTAAATAAACCCAAAAATAATATGTAATATTATTGAATTTAAGTTTTTGTGATCCATATCAAGTTTAATGAGAAATATTTCAGCGGAAATCACATTGTAATATTTTTGTCGATGCTTTTTGAACGAACGAGTGTGGTTCATCGTCAAGGCAAGTTGAAGAACCAGATCATGACTACAGGGTAAATAGGGAGAGCAGATCTTCCAAAGGCTATATTTGACTAGGAAACAAATCGTCAAGGCAAGTTGAAGAACCACTACAGGTTAAATAGGGAGAGCAGATCTTCCAAAGGCTATATTTGACTAGGAAACAACTATATTGAACCAAGCAATTTGATTAAGAAACGGCTAAATTTGACTCGTCAACTCGATTGGAGCGAGGGAGAGGAAAAGTTATTAATGTTATGATTTTTACCAACATTATGGTTATATTCATTCCCAACATTTGAATAAAAGTAAAGTTTGTATTAAAAATTAAGAAAATTAATAAATTAGTTGTCACAATTATAATTAAATAAATAAAACATGGATGTTTGTTTGTTTTTTTTTTTTTTTTTCACCAAAAATTGTAATCACTGAATCAAACATTAATCATTAATAACTTAAAAATAGCTAATATGGAATACTAATTAAATGAATATGTATATTATGAAATCAATAACATTACATCAATAATATAGTATGGAAAGATATATAAATATATACATTCCGAATTTGATATAAATATATAAATAAATAGTTAATAAGTTATCAAGATAGTTTCTTTTATTATTAATATCATAAACAGAAATTGTAAGAAATAACTCACAAGACCCTAACCTATTAATAGACCTATAAAAAACAAAATGAAAGATATAATAAGAATATATATATATATATATATATGGAGTACTAAATATGTATGTTATGGAATAGCTATATATCAAAACCTAAAATCATTAATATAATATGGAATAATATGTAAATATATACTTTCCCAATTACATATATAAATAAATAGTTAATTAGTTATTATACAAATTAGTTTCTTGTAAGAATTAACTCACAGGACCTTAACCTATTAAAATACCTATTTAGAAAGAAAACACAAATCAATATAAAAATGGATTAATATATATATATATATATATGAAAATATAGAGACGAGAAGGGAAAAAAGGACAATGATCAAACAAGGCAAGGAGGGGGAAAAACAAGGAAACCATGCTAAGGACAGGGGTGAGGGAGGGAAAAAACGGAGAACCGGCTAGGAGGAGAGGGCAGGGATCCAACAACTACTAATTTTCCATCTATCATCTCTATTGAGGTTTCTCGGCCTTCTTTCAATTTCTATGCTTCCCTAAATTTTTGGTGATGGAAATGCGCCACCTTGGCAATAACACTGGCCTCCTCAATGCATACATGGTGCTTCGTCTTCTCCGCACGTTCAGCCAGGGCGGAAGAATGAGTTCTCCTATGTTTTATGTCAGTTGAGTGCTCATTAATCCTTTGATTAATAGAGCGACCAATCTCACCAACATATGGGGTCCCACAGGAACATGGAATAACATAGACACCTTTCATGTCCTTGGGGTCAACCGGGTCTTTTACCGGTCTAAGGGAGCTACGAATGGTGTTAAGAGGTCTAAAGGTAGAGGGAACATTATGCTTCTTGAGAATTCTAGCAATCTTATCAGTCGTCCCCTGGATGAAAGGGAGATGAACCCCTGAGACTCGCTCTTTAGGGTCTTTCTTGACCACTTAATTCTTGTTGGCTTTGAGGAAATCTTTCTCACCGAGGTACCTACTATAACCATTATTAACAAAAACATTAAGGAGATGAGATTTCTCTTTATCGAGGCTCTTTTCATCAGAGATGCTTAGTGCAAAAGTAGCTAGTTTGTTGAGAACACCTAACTTTTAAGCGGGGAAATGATGGGAGCTGGGATGAAGATACTACTTAGTATGAGTTTTTTTTTTTTTTTTGAAACACTTGGTGGGAGATCGAACCATCACCATTCCTTGAAATGAGAACATCGAGGAAGGGCAGGTACCCATCAACTTCCTGTTCCATAGTGAACTTTATGGAGGAGGATTAATTATTGAGATGATTGAAGAAAAGATCCAACTCTTCTTGGCCATGGGACCAGATGACATTCATGTCATCCACAAATCTCTTCCAAAGCTTGGGAAGGAGTCGTGCAAAGGCCAAAGCCTTGGATTCAAAATCTTCCATAAAAAAATTAGCAGCAACTGGGGACAAGGGGGAGCCCATGGCAACACCACAAGTCTGTTCAAAGAACTCACCCTCAAAGCTGAAAAGAGTTGAAGTGAGACAAATTTCTACTAAACGTGCGGTATTAGGGTCCGTGAGGCGGTTGATGACATCGATGGCCTCTTTTATAGGAATGCAAGTGTAAAGGGATACCACGTCAAAACTCACAAGCATGTCCCCAGGGTCAAGCTTTATGCCCTTAAGCTCTTTGACAAAAGACAAAGAGTCTTTGACAAAAGAATCTGTGAGGCCAACCAGGGGTCTAAACTTTAAGGCAAAGAATTTTGCCAGAAGGCATGTAGGACCACCAATGGTATTGACAATGGGCCTCAGGGGGCCCCCCTCTTTTTGAATCTTTGGAAGCCCATAGATCCTTGGAATAATGGGGCTATCTTCAATTAGCTTATGGCTAATGGAAGCCACAGAGTTACTAGACTTGATGGCAAGAGCCATTGCCCTTGAGATCTTTTTCAGGGGATTCTTGGAAAGCTTCTTGTAGCTTCCACTATTACAAAGATGATCCAACATCTTATGTCGATAATCATCTTTTTCAAGGATGACGACAACCCCTCCTTTATCGACTTTCAGAACCACTATATCTTTACTGTGGTTTAAGGATTTGAGGGCCTCGAATTCATCCCTATTGATGTTGTTTCTAGGGGGCTTAGCTTTCCTCAGGACAACAGTGCAATCTTTCCTTATAGTGTCCTTAATATTATCAGGTAATCCCTTAATCCCAAACTCTATGTCACATATAATGTCTTCTATCAGGATCTTTTTAGGGGCTAGGGCAAAATTTAAACCCTTACCCAAAAGATTAAAGACTGAAGGGAGAAAGGAGAAACTAGAGAGATTGACAACTTTTTAGAATGAGAAAAAGGGGGAAGATTATTATTATTATTGTGATTATATCTATTCCTAATAATACTATTATTATCACAATTATAATTAATGGTCCTACCATAATAAAGGTTATTATTAATATTTTATTCTTATTATTATTAGTCAAATCAATATAATTCTTACTAATAAAACTATCATAACTATTTTCAATACTCATATTATTATTATTAATATTAATATTGTTATTTTTATTATTATTAATAGTGTTAATAAATTTCTTACTAATAAAACTATTAGAATTAGAAAAACCATTGTCATAGCTAATTCCATTATTATAATTATTGTTATTAATATTATTATAACCTAAACTAACTTCATTATTATGTATATTCACTTTATTAAAATCTGCGTAACTATTATCTACTCTATTACTAATACATTCAATATATTTCTTATTGCTTAAACTACAATGATTGTTAATATATGCAATGTTATTAACATTATGAATATTAGAATTTGTAATATCATTACGCCCAAAATTAAAATTAAAGTTCACTATGGAGCAGGAATTTGATGGGCACCTGCCCTCCCTTGACATTCTCATTTCAAGGAATGGTGATGGTTCGATCTCCCACTAAGTGTTTCGGAAAAAAACTCATATTGCACAGTATCCTCATGCCAATTCCCATCATTTCCTTGCTCAAAAGTTAGGTGTTCTCAACACGCTAGCTACTCGTGCACTAAGGATCTCTGATGAAAAGAGCCTCGATAAAGAGAAAGCTCATCTTCTTAATGTTTTTGCTAATAATGGTTATAGTAGGCACCTCCATGAGAAAGCTTTCCTCAAAGCCATCAAGAATTCAGTGGTCAAGAAAGACCCTAAAGAGCAAGTCTTAGGGGTTCATCTCCCTTTCATCCAGGGGACGACTGATAAGATTGCTAGAATTATCAGGAAGCATAATGTTCCCTCTGCCTTTAGACCCCTTAAGACCATTCGTAGCTCCCTTAGACCGGTAAAAGACCCGGTCGACCCCGAGGACATGAAAGGTGTCTATGTTATTCCATGTTCCTGTGGAACCCCATATGTTGGTGAGACTGGTCGCTCTATTAATCAAAGGATTAATGAGCACTCAGCCGACATAAAACATAGGAGAACCTGGTCTTCCGCCCTGGCTGAACATGCAGAGAAGATGAAGCACCATGTATGCATTGAGGAGGCCCGTGTTATTGCCAAGGTGGCGCATTTCCATCACCAGAAATTTAGGGAAGCCATAGAAATCGAAAGAAGGCCGAGAAACCTCAATAGAGATGACGGCTGGAAAATTAGTAGTTGCTGGATCCCTCCCTCTCCTCCTAGCCGCTTCCCCGTTTTTTCCCTCCCTCGCCCCCGTCCCCGGCCCGGTTTCCTTGTTTTTCCCCCTCCTTGCCTTGTTTGATCATTGTCCTTTTTTCCCTTCTCGTCTCTATATTTTCCTTATATATATATAGATATATATATATATATATATATACATTTTTATATTGATTTTTTTTCTTTCTGAATAGGTATTTTAATAGGTTAAGGTCCTCTGAGTTAATTCTTACAAGAAACTAATTTGTATACTAACTAATTAACTATTTATTTATATATGTAATTCAGAAAGTATATATTTACATATTATTCCATATTATATTAATGAATTTAGGTTTTGGTATATAGCTATTTCATAACATACATATATATTTATTTAGTACTCCATATATATATATATATATATATATATATCTATATATATATATATATATATATATATATATATCCTTATTATATCCTTTATTTCGATTTTTATAGGTCTATTAATAGGTTAGGGTCTTGTGAGTTATTTCTTACAATTTCTGTCTATGATATTAATAATAAAAGAAACTATCTTGCATAATAACTTATTAACTATTTATTTATATATTTATATTAAATTCGGAATGTATATATTTACATATCTTTCCATACTATATTATTGATGTAATGTTTTTGATTTCATAATATACATATTCATTTAATTAGTATTCCATATTAGCTATTTTTAGGTTATTAATGATTAATGTTTGTTTGAGTGATTACAATTTTTGGTGGTAAAAAAAAAAAAACAAACAAACCTCCATGTTAATTTACTAACCTTTTATTTATTTAATTATAATTGTGACAACTAATTTATTAATTTTCTTAATTTTTAATACAAACTTTACTTTTATTCAAATGTTGGTAATGAATATAACAATAATGTTGGTAAAAATCATAACATTAATAACTTTTCCTCTCCCTCGGTCCAGTCGAGTTGACCAGTCAAATTTAGTCGTTTCTCAGTCAAATTGCCATGTCCAATATAGTTGTTTCCTAGTCAAATATAGCTGTTGGAAGATCTGCTCTCCCTATTTAAGCTGTAGCCATCATCTCGTTCTTCAACTTATTCTGACGATGAACGACACTCGTTGGTTCGAATGGCGTGTGATTTCTGCGGAAATATTTCTCATTAAATATGTAATACTTATTATTATCTCTGTCAGTGAGCAGGATATAATCGGTATTCGTTTTTTTATTGACTAGCTATTAGTTTTTCTTTGACTAAAAAACTTAAAATCTATTAAAAGTTTAACATTATGAAATTAAATTTATTATTTTTAGATAAAATTTATTTCTATTTATTTCAAATATGATTGGTTGAAATGTCTCCCCTATTTACTTTTGTGTATTCTATTATTAATTACTATGTACTTTATCACTAATTACTATGTACAATAAATATAAATGATTTGAAAAATAACATTATATATTAATTACTATGTACCATAAACACAAATAATTTGTAATTAAATTCAAAAATTCCATTTTTCATTGGTGTAAAGTATTGAATAGACAATTTTTATGAGTATTATTTTTTATTTTACAAAAAAATAATTTAAAAAATATAAATTTGAAAAAAACATGTAAAAATAACATGAGTACAATTAGTATAGCTCTCATTATATCAATCTATACTCTAATGACATGACATGTTTACTATAACATGAATATGAACATTATATAAAAAAATTGTCATCATTCAATATTAAATAAATAATTATTAATTTGTTATCATTATCTTCAATGTCAATTATATATATATATATATATATATATATAATTTATCTACCAAAAACATGTTCAATTATATTAAAACAATTAATAAAAAAATGTTAAACATGTATTCATATAATTTATTTTACAATTTTAAACTTTTTTTTCTCATAAACTTGATATAGATCACAATAGCCTCAATTCAACAATTTTATTATTGTTTAGAGTACATACAACACATCACAACATTAAAATATTTTATTAAATTAAGCAACGAGCCAGAAACACTAGCTATACAATTTTGTCAATTCAACCCATACATTAAAAAAAACTTATAAATTACATTTAAAAAACTATATTAATGTAATAAGAATACTCATTGAACCTAGCATGTACATCAAGAAATTAGTTTGAAAATTAAGTCTTGCATGCAGCGAAAATATCGAGGTTTAGGTTTATACATCTTCTTATTCATGCAGCGACCAAAATGGTTTTTATAATCAATTTTAAATTAGAGTGGTAAATAAACGTGTGTAAAATTTGGTGTATCATTGACAAGTTCAAATACATAGAAAGCCACTTCATTACTATGAGAAACATGTGCCCTAACCCATTGGAGGACGGTTTAATTACCATGAAAATGATGTGGCCTAACGCATTGCAGTACGGTTTCATTAGTATCTAAATGGGTGGGTGATGTGGAAAGGAGAAGTTTGCGAAATAAAATTGGTAATAGCTTTTTTTTGAGTTTTGAGTTTGATGAAAGAGAAGTTAATTTTTATGTTTTGATGAATATTTTATATTTTTTATAAATAATGTTTTATTATTTTAATGTAAACCAGAAATTTTTTGTTTTTGGATTTTTATGTTTAGACTTTATTTAAAAAAAAATTGATTTTTTTTGATATAATCTTTATTCACAAGATGGATCTGATATTATTATTAATATATTATAATATTAATATTATAAATTTAATAACTTAAAATTAATAATTTTTTTTTTAAATGAAAATATTAAAAAACAATGAAAACAAAAACAAAATTATATATATATTTTTTATTATTTAAGGATCTTTAATTTTAGAGTAAGATTAATACAATATTAAATTTATTATATTATAATATATTATGATATATATTAATTCTAGATACAAATGGAAGGTAAGAACAAACATAGAGTGATAGAGGTGGAGAGATAGAGGGAGTGAGAGGAAGGGAGAGAAAGGGAAAGAGAGGAAGGATGAGAGAGGACTTGAGAGACAGGAGAGAGGGAGGGATAGAGATATGTAGTTGGAAGGAAAGAGAGGGAGGGATAGAGAAATGGAGTTGGAGGGAAAGAGAGGGAATGAAGAAGAATCACATAGAGAGAGAAAAGGGGAGAGAGGAGTTTGTTGGTCATAGGCATCATAGAACACTAAGGATGATGTTCCCCAAAGGGGGAGGGGTTTGTAACAACCCCTAGTTGATTTTCCATGTAAATAAAATAAAATTGAGGTCATGGGACATGTATTCCAAGTAGAATGTTGGGAAATATACTTTAGTGGGTGTCACTTGTGATTAATTAATGGCTATGGAAATTGGCAAAAGAATTGGAAAAGGTAAAGAGGCAATAATTGACATTAATTTATGAGAAATAAAGGAAAATAGGAGAAAAAGAAGGTAAAGAAACACATATTTTCATGCAAGGAAAATTAGAGGAAAATGAATAAAATAGAGGCCTCAATGATAACAAGGCTCATGAGGATCAATTCACATCTTTTGTCAGTTTAGTTTTGGAACTCTCATTTCATTATCTCATTCTCTCATACTCTTGCACGCGAGCATTCTTGGAGCATTCTTGGAGTACCCTAGAATTCACTTATATTTGGAGAAAGAAGGCAAAAGGAAAGCATAGAGCACAAGGAAACAATCGAATCAATAGCTACAACTGCTGCAATTGGATTTATTTGCAGGTAATAGGTTTCATGTGTGCTTTTCTTATTGATTTCTGAATGTATGGTATATGCATGTGATTCCTTGGTTAGGTGTTATCATTGGCATAGATATTTGCTTAGAGCAACAATGGTTTTTAGCCTTGCCTTGTCATTTTTTGGATAGCCATGGCGTTGTGGGTTTTTCCACTTGTTTTTTATTATTGGTGCTCATGTTCCTTATTGATGTGGGTTGGAACAAACGCTCTAGAAGCCTTGGAACAACTTGGGTTGAGTTACTAGTTCCTAGAACATTGTTGAGATAAAACACTTTGGAGCCTTTGGTTGAGTTACTAGTACTTGGAGTCGTGATTAGAAAAAACACTATGGAGCCCTGGAAGGCTATGGGTTAAGCTACTAGTTCCTAGAGCCCTGGATAACTTGGGTAAAGACTGATCTAGTTGATGTTAGTGATTTCTAGACCATAGAGGTGGAATCACTGTGGTTGAGGGTTGAGGTGGTTTGGCCTTCGGAAGCCCTAGTTGGTTTTGTTTTGGTTTATCTATGAGATCCCACATTCATGCTTGGAATATGGCATGGGGTGATTGACTGAAAGAGAGATTTGGTTCATCCAAATCTATGGTTGGGTGGTACGTGGAAATCCTTGACTTGGTTGGTATTTTCATATATTAATAAGACTTATTTTCCTACTATGATTTATGAATACTTCTATTGGTTCTCATGTTGACATTATTATTGGAAGTACTGGGGGGGGGTGAATCAGTATTTCTTTTACAATTGTTATTTTGCCAATTTTTAGATCACTTATAACTAGAACACAAAATGAACAATATTGAATAAATGATTTTATTAACTAGAAATAATGAGGACTTCACTCATATTATTTACAACAAATTAGGTATGATAATGTTTAGGGGTTCGACCCTAAATGAAGACACCCATCTCCAATCTTCCAGGCGCCAACCTGTACTTTTCCAAGCACTGACTTGGACTTCACGAGGCTCCAACCCTATCTTCCAAGACTCCAACCTTGTCTCTATGAGGCACCAACCTCTAGGGCTCCCACCCTTTCACTGGTGAAAGCTCCAACTTGGTTTTCTTGAGGACTACTATCCTCTAGATCTCTAACCCTATACTTTAATTCTTCAAGATAAGTTTTATGGTTCTTCAAGGCTCCCAATATCTTATGCAACAAACCATGACAATATCTTCATGAAGTTCATCTTCAAAAATGCCCTCAATCAATCTCCAAAGCACTTAGCTCATCAATGACAACTTTATCTTTTCAGAAGGTGTCTCCACAACTCTTCATGTCACCCAAAAAAATCCTTCAAGGTTACCTCATGATGACTTCAACAATGCATCATGGTCTCTCTAAGATCATCTTCTATTATGCTTCTAGTTTCCTTCAATGGGTCTTCAATTTCAGTTCCAAAGTACTCTCCAAGATCAACTTCTATTATGCTTCCAATTTCCTTCAATGGGTCCTCAATGTTAGTTCCAAAGTACTCTCCAAGATCTACAATGTTTGAAAGCTCCAAAATAGTCTTCAATAATTCTCCAAGGAGATTTCAAGAATGTCTTTGTAATATAATCCCAATGTATTAAAAAATGTCTGCACAATGGTTTTCTAGAAGCTACATGAAAGGTCTTCTAATATTGCTTCAGAGTTAGCTTCACAATCTGTTGTAGGATGATACTCCAAGGTCTGCCCAAAGTGTCTTCAAGACTCCTCATTAAGGCAATTCAAGATGTCTTCAGAAGATCTCCATAATATAGCTTCAAATATCTTCAATACTTCTATAAGATGTAACCAAGAATACTTTCAAATAATGCTCCAAAATATTAACTTTAGTTTGCTCCGAGACTCTCTTCAAAAAGGAATTCAAGCTCTTCAAAAATTGCCTCAAGGTTGTGTGCTCCAAATGGCTTGGAGAGGCTCTCTCGAGACTGCCGTAAATTATTCTTCAAGGCTTCATCAAGGTTGTATCTACATCACTTCAAAGTAGCTTCAAGGATTGCTTCAAATGATGCTCACCTACATGACACACAACACAAGCCTCAAGGTACCTGATCTAAGCCCTCACATGTTGTTCGAATCACTGAACCATCTCAGCAATAATTCCACAGGTCTGAGGTATATATCTCTTCCACAAGACTTTTTTGAAGGTTTATCAGTGGTTCACAGGTAGACTATCCATAGATTAAGACTTCAAGCTATCATAGATTACTGTTCAAATATCTATCCACTAGTATGAGGTTACCAATCCAGGTCTGAGCCTGAAATTGTCCCTTTACAAGTGAGTTTGAGCCTCTGTAATGCTAAAAGTCATTGTTTCAAGCCTATGCAATTCTAATAGTCACTGTTCCAAGCCTTTGCAATGTTTGAGCTCCTTGTCCACAGGTGCAACTTTGAGGTGGCTATCACAAGTGTAGATCCGAGCCTCTCGCACAATTCTGAGCCTTCAATCGAGCTACTGAGGTGACTGTTTGCTAGTCTGAGGTTATCACATTCTTAACAGTCTGAAGTCTCTTCATAGATCTAAGGTAGGTTGTTGTAGCTTCGAGGTCTACTTCTTGAGGTCTTGAATGATAACCCAATCACAAAAAATTAGCCCAAACAATATTCTATGTCCTCTTCGACCTCCTTCCTATTTTTGTGCTTCTTATATGTATTTTTCACTGAATTAGATGGTAGAATGGTGGGTTTGAACTTGTATTTATACTAGTTTTTACCTTCAACAAAACGACATGTCCTTTGGAGGTGAGGTTGACTTGAACAAGTATGCTTCTGTCGGCTAGGTTCAGAAATTATTATTTTTCCAACTTTTCAAATCATTTTCCAACTTGTCAAATCATTTTCTCTCAGCCTATGAGGAGTTAGAAGGTTTTTAATATCTCATTGGAAAGAGCTCAATGTCTACTATGAGCATATGCCAATTCTATCCTTAAATGAGGTCATTTTTCCATCAATAAAATTATATTTTGAGAACTTTCATCATTATTTTATCCATGATAGCCTTTAGTATTTTATGTTTTGGACAATGCTAGGGCTCCTTCTTCATAGACTTAGGCCTTCAAGCTTATTAGGATTAGGGCACCTTCAACAAGAAATTTAGGGCTTAATTGAATTACATTAGGCATCAATAATCTTGTTGACACCTAATCCTCATGATTAGGTGAATATATGTAAATAGATAAATAAGTAATATGAACAGTGATCGGGAGATGAACTGAACAGTCTCTCCCTCATGTATATAATGAAGACCTACTTGATGGAATAAGATATATGAATCAATTTTGCTTTAAGGAGTTACTGCCTGGCCTGACATGGTATCAGAGCCAAGTTCCCAAAATAGTTGTAACTCTCTTCTACCTACTGCTCTCTATCCACTGTCCACTGCCCTGTGCACTCTGTCTGCCATAATTAACTCTGAATTCTCTGACCTGACAGCTACAAACTTGAAAATCCTTTGAATCGCTGAGTTGAATGCCCTTGAGATCAGCTGGATGACTTGCAATCATGGTATTTACGCTGGTATGGCTATGCGTTGAAGTTTCTTTGGCAATCTGTTGAAGTTTCTGGCTATACGTTGAAGTTAATGCCATAAGTTGAACACTGTTGTATTAACGTTGTTCTGATATGGTATTCACGCTATTGTATTAATGCTGTTCTGATATGGTATTCATGCTATTGTATTAACGTTGTCCTGTTCTGATATGGTATTCACGTTGTTGTATTAACGTTGTCCTGTTCTGATATGGTATTCACGTTGTTGTATTAACGTTATTCTGATATGGTATTCACGCCTGGAGACTTGTGCAATGTGTGTAACAGTGCTCAGACCTGCGTTGAAGTCAACGTGTGGTTCATTTGGTATCAAGTGCTTTGAACCTGCGTATGTGTATGCATTTTATTCGAACCTGTGTATATGACTTTTTATTCATCAGTTGAGCATGCTTGTCCCATGAATATTCATTGGATTTGATTTGACATACAACATATGAACACGTGAAATGCTTCTTGTGAAATTTTAATATTAAGAAGCCAGAGCATTGGAGGAAGTTAATTGCAATGCGAAGGAACTCCGTGAGAAAGAGTACAAGATGCCTGAACAGTCAGTGTGTTGAAGCTGTAAAAGCTTTTTCAGATTGTGCGCGGCGAGTTCAGCAGCAGTTTGTTGCTTCTGGATGATAATATTGTAGTGAAACATTGGTCGACATTTTGTTGACTAACAATTCGTATTTTTCTGTTCAGAGTTGCAGATTGATGGGCAATGTATTTGAGCATGTTTTGGCAAAGCAGAATTTCTTTTCCAAACCAACGTGAGTTGAAAAAAAACCATGTGGTAATGTAATGGCTCATTCGGTCATCCAATTATATGGTCACGTACAACGTGGAGAACTTGTTCTGGAGCTGATTTGAAAAAGAATTTTTGACAGTGCATTGCTAATATGAATATTTCTCTGGGAAATGTTTTATAAATCAATTTTCATTTAAAGTGTTTTGAAGACTCCGCCATAGTAAAGTGTTTTGAAAACTAGAGTGCATTTTTTTTTCCTTTTACATAGCAAGTGAAAATTGTCTTATCACTAGAAGAGCGATTTTTTTCCACTGTACACAGTTTTTACAGAATGCATTCAATCATATCCATGGTGGGAATAGTTCTCATTGGCAAGAAGAACTATCCTGAATGGTCCCGGATGATAAAATACACCCTCATTTTCAATGAGTTGTGGAAAGGAGTGTGTGTCAGAGATGGAGACAATGAACCTACCTCAGACAAAGAGCTTGTCATTTGGGAAAAAAAGAACAACAAAGCTTATGCATTAATCGCAACATCTATAAATGAAGAGGTGAGTTGCCATATTTCGTCATATTCAACTGCCTTTGAAGCCTTACAAAAGCTGAAAGAACTCTATGACTCACATTCTGCACTTGAAGTTGTTCAACTCATGATTAAACTCTTCACTCTTGAACTGCAAAATAATGATCCTCTTGCTCTTGCATCTGAAGTAAATTCCATAATGCATGATATCAAATCCACTAAGGTTGAATTGGATATTCCTCTTATCTCTTTTCTCAATGCACTTTATCCTACTTACTCCAATTAACTTGAGTCATTGCAAGCAAATGGTAATCTCAAAGATATCACCTTTGACTCTCTTGTGAAAAAGTTTGCTAAAAGAGAGAAAGCTTTTGGAAAGAAGATAGGCCCTGAATTTTCTGAAGAGGCTGTGTGCCTTGCTCATAAAGAAAATCATCCTGCTCAAGATTCTTCAAGAGGAAGAGGTGGTCGAAGAGGAAGAGGAAGATATTTCAGAGGCAGGGGGGGCAGACATTCTCAAGGAGAAAAGGCAGATCTACACTGCATACGCTGCAAAAGAAATGGATCACATGATGCCTCTACATGCAAGCTACCATGGGACAAAATTGAATAGAAAAGAAACCAATAGAAAGGTAAAAATGATGATACAGACAAAGGTAAAGCACCTAAATCTGTTCACTATGTTGTGGCACAATGTAACATTGGAGTAAATGAAGATTTATTTAATGCTTCACTTGCTTCTTGGAAAAATGATTGGTTGCTTGATTCAGCAGAAACCTGCCACATGACTCATAGAAAAGATTTTTTTGAAGATTTCACTGACAATGTTGATGGAGCAGTATAATTTGCAGACCAATCAAAAATCAAGCCATCAGGGCTTGACACAATCAGGCTTAAACTGCTTGGTCTTCCAGACTTTCTTCTACATCATGTTTTATATCTCCCACAGCTCAAGAGAAACTTGCTATCCTTGGTCCACATCCGCCAGCAAGGTCACTCCATTCATATTTTTGATGGCAAGCTTGAGGTAAGAAAAGCATCTGACCACTCACTTGTCATGAGGGGAATAGAAGAAGAAAGGCTTCTCAAGCTGCAAGGAACCTCTGCTCGTGCACAACGTTTCTCATACAATTCTCATCATGAAGAAGGTACACTTCCATCAAGTTTATTATGGCATGCTAGATTTGTACATTTGAACTATGACAGTCTCTGCTTGTTGAAGAAAAATGGTGTTGCTGGTTTGCCTATAATTCCTAGGAAACTTAAGCAATGTGATGCTTGCATTCTAGGAAAGCATAGTAAACAGTCTTTTCATGATTCACATTCAAGAGCACATAGAAAACTTGAACTTATTCATACAGATTTATGTGGTCCAATTCCTGTTCTTTCTGCAAATGGAAATAAATATATCATGACATTTATTGATGACTACACCAGAATGTGTTGGGTTTATTTATTGAAGAACAAATCCGATGCTTTTCAAACATTCAAGAATTTTCATAAATGGATTGGAAATGATGCACAATATCATATTGGGTCTATTCACACTAATAATGGGAAAGAATACACATCAAATGAATTTGAAAACTATCTTCACCAACATGGGATCAAACATCAAACAACTGTGCCTTATAATCCCCAGCAGAATGGTGTAGCTAAAAGAATGAATAGGACAATCTTAAATATGGTATGATCCATGCTCTTCTTCACAAATGTAAAGATAATGTTTTGGGCTGATGCTGTTCTATGTGCTGCATATATAAAGAATAGATGTCCATCTAATGCTATAAGAAACAAGACTCCATATGAAATGTCGTATGGGCATGTTCCTTCGGTAAAGCATCTTAGGGTCTTTGGTTCCACCTATTATGCCTTGATACGAAAGGTACATAGAAACAAACTTGGTGCTAGAAGTCATAAGTGTATCTTTCTGGGGTATTCAAACACCTCCAAAGCATACCATCTCTATGATGAAGTAAATAAGAAGTTTGTTGTATCTAGAGATGTAATTTTTATTGAATCATCCAAAACTGACAATGTTGTTGAGCGGAAACTTGATCGCTTGGATAGATTCGCAAAAGCAAAATCATTTCAAGAATTTGATAATCAGATTCCACATCTTGAAGGGGGGATTCCTATACTAGATCAACATGTGGAATCTTCTTCTGAAGAACACTCTCCCCCACATGAAACTCCAACAACGGATGATGCTTTAAGTGATGTGATTGATAGAATTGGGAGACTCAATCTTGATTCAGTCCCAACTCAATCAACGGAGCAGCCTCGACCATCTGAAAAAGGTCCCCCAAAGTGGTTGACAAAGACAATTGAAAGTGTCCATCCTGATGAGGTTGGAAAGACAGGAACTAGAAATTCAAACCAACAAAATGGAGGTGATGTGGATGACTCTAATTCACCTATTGATATGGATGTTTCTTATGATTGTGAATTGAACTTGTCTACAGATTTTGAACCAACTTCCTTCAAAGAATTTGCTTCTCATGATGAATGGAAAGAAGTAATGCAAAAGGAGTATGATGCCCTCATAAAGAATGGCACTTGGAAGCTGGTTGATCCTCCATTAGGAACCAAAGCAATTGGCTACAAGTGGGTCTACAAGAACAAGTATAAAGCTGATGGCTCACTTGACAAGCACAAATCTAGGCTTGTGGAAAAAGGTTTTGCACAGAAGGAAGGGGTCGATTATGAGGAAACTTTTTCCCCCATAGCAAAATGGGCTACCATCCGGACACTCTTTGACCTAGCAGCTCAGAACGGTTGGAAATTCCATCAAATGGATGTAAAAACTGCTTTCTTAAATGGATATCTAAAAGAGAAAGTTTTTATGTCTCGGCCTGAAGGATTTGCTATGAAAGGACATGAACAAACAGTATGAAAACTTGTGAAGTCCTTGTATGGCATCAAACAAGCACCGCGAGCCTGGTATGAAAAACTAACTGAGCATCTTCTAAAACTCAATTCCAAACATTATGATCTTGATTATGCAACTTTATTTGTCAAGAAAGTTGGCAAAACAGTTGTATATCTTGTGGTATATGTAGATGATCTTTTGATGACAGGGAACAATGAAAGCTACATTGCATCCATAAAGAAGGAATTGGGGAAAGTTTTGAAAGACTGATTTGGGCTATGTTCATTATTATCTTGGCATTGAAGTAACCCAACATCCGAAGTCCATATTTCTTTCTCAAAAGAAATACATTGGAGATTTGTTGAACAGGTTTGGCATGATAGAATGCAATCCTCTTATTACTCCAATGGAACAAAACTTAAAGCTCACATCTATTGAAGGGAAATAACTTGAGGATGCAACAAAGTATAGAAAGCTTTTAGGAAGTCTCATTACCTAACTACTACCAGACCGGACATTTCATTTTCTGTTGGAATTCTCTCCAAGTTTATGCAAAAGCCTTGTGAGGGATATTGGTCTGCTGCAAAAAGAGTTAAGGTGCTTGAAGGGAACTCAAGACTTTGGAATCAAGTATACATAGGTGGACGACTTCAGCTTGATTGGATACTCTGATTCAAACTTTGATGGAGACAAAGAAACTGGGGTATCTACTTCAGGATATGCTATGAGTCTTGGATCAGGAGCTGTCTCTTGGAGATCACGCAAATAATCAGTTCCAGCAGATTCCACAACAAAAGCAGAATATGTGGTAGCAACTGAAGCAACAAAAGAAATTGTGTGGCTCAGGAAAATTCTTGAAGATTTGCAGGTAAAACAAGTACAATCAACTCCACTCATGATTGACAATACCTTTGTAATAAAGTTGGCCATGAACCCAAAGTTCCATGATCGAACGAAGCACATCAATACTGAATATCATCTGATTTGACATCATGTTGAGGCCAAAGCAATCCATCTCCTTCATTGTTCCACAAATGAGCAAATTGCAAACATCTTCACCAAAGCACTTGGAAGAGAAAAGCTTGAACGATTCAGAATGATGCTTGGACTCACCAACATCCCTTTAGATTAAGGGGGGCAATGTTGACACCTAATCCTCATGATTGGGTGAATATATGTAAATAGATAAATAAGTAATATGAACAATCATCAGGAGATGAAATGAACAGTCTCTCCCTCATGTATATAATGAAGACCTACCTGATGGAATAAGATATACGAATCCGTTTTTCTTTAAGGAGTTATTGCCTAGCTTGACAAATCTAGAGCTATCCATTATTTAGATAGAGCTAGGGTTTCATGGGAATTTTAGCAAGGCTAGGGCATCATGAAGCTAGGGCTTGTCATCAAGGATTTCTTCAACTTTATTAATTTCCCTAGGGTTGACTTCATTAATGGCTTGACATCATATTGACTTAAGTGATTCTAGGGTTAGAGTATCATGAACATATGAACATAGGAATTTCTCATAGGGTTTGCATAAAGAGAGTCTTCAATGAGGTTAGGGAAACATCTCAAAAGGGTTATTCATCCATCACAAGGGTTAGGACATTTTTCATCTCCAACAATTCCATATTGACATCAATGACAACTTTGATCAATAATTATGGTTGAGTTTCCATGGTTTCTATGCTAGTTATATGATGTAATTTATTTATGGATCTTGACATTTTTTGATAATTTATTGATGGTTGATGAATATGTGGACTAACAAGTTCTATTACGGCTAGCTAAAGAGGGCTTAGAGCCTTCTTGTTGATTCTCAGATGAAGACTATCAATTTATGATCATATATGAATTTATGAATTGTAGCTTACATGTTTTCCATATGTTTGACGAAATGTCTATCATGGTTTAGGTAGTCTAGGTCAAGTACTTTCCTCCAGTTTGAATGTTTGGCTTTTTTTTCATGTAAATTATGGTTATGGAAAGTTACAGGCAATTCTAGGCAGTGGTCTGGAGGCTAGCCTGGAAAGTTGGCACATATCCATAACTGCATGCTCATAACTGAAGAGTTTAGGCCATAACCACATGGAACCAGGCCCGTGCGTGCAATTGGAGGCCTATAACTACACTCTTTCTTTGTTATGAGTGTAGTTGGGGTGTTAGGACAGAGAAAAAAGGTTCCAGCTTAGGAATTGACCACTTGGGGTGTTTCTTTAGCTCCTAGGTGATATTTACTCCCTCTAGGATGTCTGCAAGTGTCGATGTATCAGCCTCACTTCTATAATTGGAACTTAGAGGTCGGGTCATGTCATAGTGACATTCATCTCATATTTACCCTAGTGAGCTTGTGAATTTGGGTAAATGTGGGAGGAGACATTACAATAATCCTTACAAGCATAAATTTAGATGATTTACCTTAAGATGAGTTGGATGAGTTCACTGATATAATTGTTGATGAGCTATCAAATAGTTTACCTCCTATTAGAAGTGTTAGCCATCACATAGACTTAATCCCATGATCAAGTCTTGCAAACAAAGTAGCATATAAGATTACTCCACAAGAAAATGAGGAAGTAAAGAGGAAAGTTCAAGAGTTGTCAGACAAAGGACTTATCAAGGAAATTTTGAGTCCCTGTGCTTTACCAATAATGCTAAATCTGAAGAAGGACGGTCAATGGAGGATGTGCACTGATTCAAGGGCATCAACAAGATCATAATTACGTATATATTTCCACTTCCTCACATTGATGAACTAATTGATCATTTGAATGGTGCTAAATAATTTTCTAAAATTGATTTGAAAATTCAATACCACCATATAAGAAAACCTTCAAAACAAATCATGTACTATATGAATGGTTATTGGTGTCTTTTGGTCTAACTAATGGCCCTAGTACCTTTATGAGGTTAATGAAAGAAATTTTGAAGGAGTTCATTGGAAAAAAAAGTATTGTGTATACAAATGATATTTTGGTGTACAACCAAATAAAGAAAGAACACTTAATGCATCTCAGGTTACTTTTGAGCACCCTAGAGTAGGAGAAATTGTTGATAAATGTAAAGAAATGTAGTTTAATGAAAAAAGAATTGGTATATTTAGGATTTGTATTTTCTAAGGATGGGATTAATATGGATTAGGAAAAATTGAAGGAAATTATTAATTGGCTAGCTCCAAGGAATAATTTTAAGGTAAGAAGCTTCCATGGTCTTGTAGCCTTCTATAGAAAATTTATTAATAACTTTAAAAATACTTGTGCTCCCATTGTAGGAACTATTAAGGAAAGCAGACAACCTTTTAAATGGACTGTGGTAATTGATTCAAAATTTAAATTATTGAAGCAAAATGTATCTCAATAGTTAGTTTTATCCATACCATATTTTAGTAAATATTTCTAGGTTGAAACAAATGCAAGTGGACTTGTCATTGGAGTTGTTTTAAGCTAAGAAGTAAAGTCAATTGCTTACTTTAGTGAAAATTCGAATGAAACAAAGAAAAAATATTCTTATTATGACATAAATTTATGCTATTCTTCAAGATTTGAAAAAGTGGAGGCATTAACTCATTCTATTTGATTGCTTGCACTAAATATTTTCTAATTCTATTTGATTGCTTGCACTAAATGCATTGATTTCAATGTAGATGTTGATTTCTAATTCTATTTGATTGCTTGCACTACATGCATTGATTTCAGTGTAGATGGTGATTTCTAATTCTACTTGATTGTTTTCACTAGATGCATTGATTTCAGTGTAGATTGTAATTTCTAATCCTATTTGATTTCTTGCACTAGATGCATTGATTTCAATGTAGATGGTGATTTCTAATCCTATTTGATTGCTTGTACTAGATGCATTGATTTTAGTGCAGATGTTGGTTTCTAATCCTATTTGACTGCTTTCACTAGATGCATCGATTTTGGTGTAGATGTTAATTTCTAATTGTATTTTAAAGTTTTCATTAGATGCATTGATTTCAGTGTAGATGTTGATTTCTAATCTTATTTAATTTCTTTCACTAGATGCATTGATTTTAGTGTAGATGTGATCTGAATAGAAAATGGCATCAACCCATGGAATTTACCCATGGTATTGTAAGTGGCATCCACCCATGGCATTTATCCACCCATTGTATTCATTCACCCATGGTATTTTCCCATGGTATTCTGACATCCACCCATGGTATTCATTCACCCATGGAATTGACCCGTGGTATTGTAACTGAAAAATACTATAAGTAACAAGTCGCATTTTGTAAAAGGATAGTTTTTCCACCACAATGTAGCTTTTACAGTTATTTTCTATTTTAATAAAAAAATTCTTTGTGGTTTTGTTTATTGGCATCCACCCATGGCATTTATCCACCCATGGTATTATAAGTGACATTCACCCATAGTGTTCATTCACCCATGGTATTTTCCCATGGTATTGTGACATCCACCCATGGTATTCATTCACTCATGGAATTGACTCGTGGTATTGTGACATCCACCCATGGTATTCATTCACCCATGGAATTGACCCGTGGTATTGTAATTGAAAAATACTACAAGTAACAAATCGCATTTTGTAAAAGGACAGTTTGTCCACCACAATGTAGTTTTTACAGTTGTTTTCCGTTTTAATAAAAAAATTCTTTGTGGTTTTGTTTATTGGGCATTATCCTCTTTTTCTTCTAGCAATTCAATTTTCTAGATCTTGGGGGCATTCCCCAAAAATCTGGATCAGTGGTATCAGAGCAGGTTATGATTCCATGGGACTAAGGGTTTGATGCATATTTCAGTTTAAAATTTTGCAGCAATATACAACAAACTTCAGGCATGTGCTACGTCCTCCACAGAGCATTTTCTCGGGCCAAGCGGGAAGAATTTTTCTTTTTTTCATGTTTTAGCAGGAATGTTTTTGGGCGGCGAGTTTGCAGATCAGATCTGAAATTTTTGGTGAAAATTTTACAAAAAAGAATAACCTATATGGATTCCTTGCGAAAAAATACCCAAATTCAAGAAAAAATTCGGCCGAATAAGAGTTCGGATGAGGGAGATATCACTGATTTAAAATCAGCTATGTTGTAAAAATGTTTCTGACGACAATTTGTGGACGGCGACTCTCCTATCTTTTTTGCAATTTTGGTGTATAATTTCAGAAAAATGATTGTAGATATGAGCTCCTCTAAAAAAATCTCTCAATTTCAAAAACAAAATGGGTCAAATTGGAGTACGGATGTGGGATATATCGCTGATTTAAAATCAATTATTTTTCAGAACTTTTGTGACGACGGAAAAGTTGCAGCGTGAGTCTGAGATTCTAGAGTGTCCAGATAAGGATTTCCAACACATGGGAAGATGCAAAATGGTCATTATGTTTCCAAAAATAGGTTATAATAAATATTTTGAGTTATATTTACCAAGTTATGTCCATTTTAATTCTGAAGTAGCATTCAGAGCGGGTTCCCTTTGGAGACGTGCCCTCCCACCCCACTTTAGTAGGCACCTGCTTCACATTCATCAGTTTCAGCATAACAACATTCGGCTTGGGTTCTTTGGAGATGTGCGCTCCCACCCCAGGCTATGTAGGCACCTGCTACCTCATCAATAGCCAACATCATGGTTATGGTTCAATCGCACAAAATCCTTGTCATTGAAGTCCATTTGCTAGGCCACATATTGTTAGTATCACAGTTGGTCACAAGCATTATAGGGTATCTCTATCCTCGGATCTTTGTTTTTCATGGTTATGGGTCATCCACAAACCCACACTTCATTGAAGTCCATTTTCTAGGACGCACATTGTCAGTATCATAGTTGGTCACAAGCATTACAGGGTATCTCTATCCTCGGATCTTCGTTCATCATGGTTAAGGGTCATCCACAAACACACGCTTCATCGAAGTCCATTTGCTAGGCCACACACTGTCAGTATCACAGTTGGTCACAAGAATTATAGGGTATCTCTATCCTCAGATCTTCGTTCATCATGGTGATGGGTTAACCACCTAAAACCCTTCTCTTTAGTGGCTCTTCATATTCAACAAAGGCTTCACTGGAGGGAACTTCACGCAATGGGGACCATTGCTTCTTAAGGAGGGAGGAATGATCCAAATAGAAAATGGCATCAACCCATGGAATTTACCCATGGTATTATAAGTGGCATCCACCCATGGTATTGTAAGTGACATCCACCCATAGTATTCATTCACCCATGGTATTTCCCATGGTATTGTGACATCCACCCATGGTATTCATTCACCCATGGAATTGACCCATGGTATTGTAGCTGAAAAATACTATAAGTAACAAGTCAGATTTTGTAAAAGGACAGTTTGTTTGCAACAATGTAACTTTTATAGTTATTCTCCGTTTTAATAAAAAATTTCTTTGTGGTTTTGTTTACTTGGCATTGTCCTCTTTTTCTTCTCGCAATTCAATTTTCTAGATCTTGGGGGCATTCCCCCAAAAATCTGGGTCAAGATGTTGATTTCTAATCTTATTTGATTTATTGCATTAGATTCATTGATTTTAGTGTAGATGTTTTCTAATCTTATTTGATTGCGCGAATTAGATGCATTGATTTTAGTGTAGATGATGATTTCAGTGGTTTTTTGGTCATAGGCATCATAGAACACTAAGGATGATGTTTCCCAAAGGGGGAGGGGTTTGTAACAACCCCTAGTTAATTTTCCATGTAAATAAAATAAAATTGAGGTCATGGGACACGTATTCCAAGCCAAATGTTGGGAAAGGAATTGGAAAAGGTAAAGAGGCAATAATTGACATTGATTTATGAGAAATAAAGGAAAATAGGAGAAAAAGAAGGTGAAGAGACACATATTTTCATGTAAGGAAAATTAGAGGGAAAATAAAAGAAAATGAAGAAAATAGAGGCCTCAATGATAACAAGGCTCATGAGGATCAATTCACATCTTTTGTCAGTTTAGTTTTGCAACTCTCATTTCATTATCTCATTCTCTCATACTCTTGCACACGAGCATCCTTGGAGCATTCTTGGAGTACCCTAGAATTCACTTATATTTGGAGAAAGAAGGCAAAAGTAAAGCATAGAGCACAAGGAAACAATCGAATCAATAGCTACAAATGCTGCAGTTGGATTTCTTTGCAGGTACTAGGTTTCATGTGTGATTTTCTTATTGATTTCTGAATGTACGGTATATGCATGTGATTCCTTGGTTAGGTGTTATCATTGACATATATATTTGCTTGGGGTAACAATGGTTTTTTAGCCTCACCTTGTCATTTTATGGATAGCCATGGTGGTGTGGGTTTTTCCACTTGTTTTTTATTATTGGTGCTCATGTTCCTTATTGATGTGGGTTGGAACAAACACTCTAGAAGCCTTGGAACAACTTGGGTTGAGTTACTAGTTCCTAGAATGTTGTTGGGATAAAACACTTTGGAGCCCTTGGTTGAGTTACTAGTACTTGGAGTTGCGGTTAGAAAAAAAAATATGGAGCCTTGGAAGGCCATGGGTTGAGCTACTAGTTCCTAGAGCCCTGGATATCTTGGGTAAAGACCGATCTAGTTGATGTTAGTGATTTCTAGATCATAGAGGTGGAATCACTGTGGTTGAGGGTTGAGGTGGTTTGGCCTTTGGAAGCCCTGGTTGGTTTTGTTTTGGTTTATCTATGAGATCCCACATTCATGCTTGGAATATGGCATGGGGTGATTGGCTCAAAGAGAGATTTGGTTTATACAAATCTATGGTCGGGTGGTATGTGGAAGTCCTTGACTTGGTTGCCATTTTCATATATTAATAAGAGTTATTTTCCTACTATGATTTCTGACTACTTATATTGGTTCTCATGTTGACATTATCGTTGGAAATATTGAGAGGGGGGTGAATCAATATTTCTTTTACAATTGTTATTTTGCCAATTTTTAGATCACTTATAACTAGAACACAAAATGAACAATATTGAATAAATGATTTTATTAATCAGAAATAATGAGGATCTAATCCTCTTATTTGCAACAAATTAGGTACAATAATGTTTAGTGCTTTGACCCTAGATGAAGACACAAATATCCAATCTTCAAGGCTCCAACCTGTACTTTTCCAAGCACTGACTTGGACTTCGCGAGGCTCCAACCCTATCTTCCAAGGCTCCAACCTTGTCTCTATGAGGCACCAACCTCTAGGGCTCCCACCCTTTCACTGGTGAAAGCTCCAACTTGGTTTTCTTGAGGACTACTATCCTCTAGATCTCTAACCCTATACTTCAATTCTTCAAGATAAGTTTAATGGTTCTTCAAGGCTCCCAATATCTTATGCAACAAACCCTGACAATATATTCATGAAGTTCATCTTCAAAAATTCCCTCAATCAATCTCCAAAGCACTTAGCTCATCCATGACAACTTTATCTTTTCAGAAGGTGTCTGCACAACTCTTCATGTCACCCAAACAAAATCCTTCAAGGTTACCTTATGATGACTTAAGCAATGCATCATGGTCTCTCTAAGATCATCTTCTATTATGCTTCCAGTTTCCTTCAACGTGTCTTCAATTTCAGTTCCAAAGTGCTCGCCAAGATCAACTTCTATTATGCTTCCAATTTCATTCAATGGGTCCTCAATTTTAATTCCAAAGTACTCTCCAAGATCTACAATGTTCGAAAGCTCCAAAATAGTCTTCAATAATTCTCCAAGGAGATTTCAAGAAT
Organism: Pinus tabuliformis; assembly: GCA_031772625.1. Taxonomy (NCBI): domain Eukaryota; kingdom Viridiplantae; phylum Streptophyta; class Pinopsida; order Pinales; family Pinaceae; genus Pinus; species Pinus tabuliformis. Next base: position 168,199,806 of record CM062817.1, on the reverse strand, counting down.
GTCTTTGTAATATAATCTCAATGTATTAAAAAATGTCTACACTATGGTTTTCCAGAAGCTACATGAAAGGTATTCTAATACTGCTTCAGAGTTAGCTTCACAATCTTTTGTAGGATGATACTCCAAGGTCTGCCCAAAGTGTCTTCATGACTCCTCATTAAGGCAATTCAAGATGTCTTCAAGAAGATCTCCATAATATATCTTCAAAGATCTTCAATACTTCTATAAGATGTAATCAAGAATAATTTCCAAGAATGCTCGAAAATATTAACTTTAGTTTGCTCCGAGACTCTCTTCAAAAAGGTATTCAAGTTCTTCAAAAACTGCTTCAAGGTTGTGTGCTCTAAATGGCTTGGAGAGGCTCTCTCAAGACTACTGTAAATTCTTCTTCAAGGCTTCATCAAGGTTGTATCTACATTACTTCAAAGTAGCTTCAAGGATTTCTTCAAATGATGCTCACCTACATGGCACACAATACAAGCCTTAAGGTACCTGATCAGAGCCCTCACATGTTGTTCGAATCACTGAACTATCTCAATAATACTTCCATAGGTCTGAGGTATATATCTCTTCCACAAGACATTTTTTAAGGTTTATCACTGGTTCATAGGCAGACTATCCAAAGATCAAGACTTCAAGCTATCATGGATGACTGTCACATATCTATCCACTAGTCTGAGGTTACCAATCTAGGTCTGAGCCTGAAATTGTCCCTTTACAAGTGAGTTTGAGCCTTTGTAATGCTAAAAGTCATTGTTTCAAGCCTCTTCAACGCTAACAGTCACTGTTCTGAGCCTTTGCAATGTTTGAGCTCCTTGTCCATAGGTGAAAATTCGAGGTGGTTATCACAAGTGTAGATCCGAGCCTCTTGCACAGTTCTGAACCTTCAACCGAGCTACTGAGATGACTGTTTGACAGTCTGAGGTTATCACATTCTTAACAGTCTGAAGTCTCTTCATAGATCTTAGGTAGATTGTTGTAGCTTTGACATTTGCTTCTCGAGGTCTTGAATGATAACCCAATCACAAAAAATTAGCCCAAACAATATTATATGTCCTCTTCAGCCTCCTTCCTATTTCTATGCTTCTTATCTGTATTTTTCACTGAATTAGATGGTAGAATGGTGAGTTTGAACTTGTATTTATACTAGTTTTGACCTTCAACAAAAAGACATTTCCTTTGGAGGTGAGGTTGACTTGCACAAGTAGGCTTATGTCGGCTAGGTTCAGAAATTATTATTTTCCAACTTGTAAACCATTTTCTCTCAGCCTATGAGGAGTTAGAAGGCATCTAATAGCTCATTGGAAAGAGCTCAATGTCTGCTATGAGCTTATGCCAATTCTATCCTTAAATGAGGTCATTTTTCCATCAAAAAAAATATATTTTGTGAACTTTCATAATTATTTTATCCATGGCAACCTTTAGTATTTGATGTTTTGGACAATGCTAGGGCTCCTTCTTCATAGACTTAGGCCTTCAAGCTTATTAGGATTAGGGAACCTTCAACAAGGAATTTAGGGCTTAATTGAATTACATTAGGCATCAATAATCTAGAGCTATCCATTATTTAGATAGAGCTAGGGTTTCATGGGAATTTTAGCAAGGAAAGGGCATCATGAAGTTAGGGCCTGTCATTAAGTATTTCTTCAAGTTAATTAATTTCCCTAGGGTTGACTCCATTAATGGCTTGACATCATATTGACTTAAGTGATTCTAGGGTTAAAGTATCATGAACAAATGCACATAGGGATTTCTCATAGGGTTTTCTTAGGCCCCTATACTACTAGTGTAACCCCTTATTGTTATTAGTATAACCCACTTATTATATTGATGTACCCATGTAGTGCCCATATTGTTACTATTGTGCCCCATAGAAGCCCACTATTGTTATTATTGTGCCCTTACATTATTATTGTTATGTCGGCTCTGATTATGTTATGACCCCTTAGACTCCTATATATAGAAAGGAGGTCTTTTCATTTGTATCTGTTTAGTCAATTTAGTGTTGTCTAAATTGCTATCATAAATTGTCAACCCGGGGCTCGTAAGCTGATGAAGTGAAGTGTACAATATATACTTAAGCAGCCTTTCCTAGTTCTTTTTGTCATTTTTAGTTTGTGTTTGACTTATCTTCCTAATGTGATGTGATGAAGTTATAAACAGATGAGTGAGTGTGTGTGCATATGGTGGTTTCTAGATGCTTCTTGAACTTTTTAAAGAGAAAGCTTGAAAAGTGACTTGCAATGGAATTGAAACTTCAAATGAAAGCAAAGCATTAAACAAAGTGACTAATGGCACTAGTCCACTATCTATGCTGCTGATAAGAACAAAAATAGCATCTATGTTAACTCAATGGAAAGTGAAAAACATTACTTTAACTGCAAAACTTAAATGACAAATCATAACACTTCATTCTTCCTTAACATTCTGCCTCTAGCTGAAATTGTTCATGTGAAAAATAGTTAAGAAAGAATCAGTAATATGAGTCCAAAAGCTAATCAAACCAAGCTGCCACTCAATGATATTTTGGTCCAATAAAGGTTAGTCAATTATGATGAGAAGACCATCAAAAGGTTAGTAAGCAACTTGTCAAAAACTTGATAAAGTAAACTAGCAATGAAACTAAGTAAGCAAGGTAAAAATCAGCAGCTAAGACAAGACAACTTCAAATACCATCAGTGATAAAAAGAAATAAAAACACACTATCCCGGGCTCCTAACACACCTGCAAGAACAAACTGATCAGTTCTGAAAAGTGCTGGAAATGTAAAGGCATGAAATCAAACTGTACATTATTATACATGTTCAAAGAAATGAAAAACTGCAGAAATCAAACTATACATTATTGTACATGTGAAAATGAAAACAAAGAAAGGCAGGAAAATAAAGTTAAATGCTACTGTACATAGGTTGTGGTAGATGGGGGCCCTCCATCCACTCAACCAGCTAAAGATCAGCTACGTAAAGATGAGCAGGAACAGTCTTCTTATATTAAATCAGCATGTCAAAATACAGTGAAAAAGTACTGTAAAAACAGTCTTTAAAACAGAGTTTGATAACCAAAATAACTGCAGCAATTACAATATTAAAAAGCTAATCTCTAAGCGTTGGCAAACGCTTTATTTATAGGCACAGGGACAAACTGTCCTCTGCGTAAACTAAGCAACTACAGTCTTGACTAATTAACTATGCAGCAACACGCAGGCAACTCCGTGCACGTTTGGAGGAAACGGTCATCATGGGGAATAAATCTATGGTTAGATCCTGTCCCTTGCTGTCTTCGTGGCATGGAGGAAGTGCCAGCTGTGGTTCCGTGTCTCATTTGCTCACGCAGAGCCGTGCCACCGTTTGGAACTTTGCTGTTTGACCGTGGGTGCACCTGCGTTGACCGGGGGCATATGTGACCGATTTGGCCCAACTAATAGCATACGAACCATGTATACATCCATACCAATGTGCCCATGTGGCCCGTTCCTTGAGAAGACACGTGGAGTATAGCAAACAACAAAAAGGCTGCGGAATCTCTAAACAGCGGCGGAATTGCAGAATAGCTGCGGAATTGCTGTACATGTAACAAAATTCTAAACCAACAATCAATCATTAGCACAGTCAACAAATCATGTTAAAAAGACATATAATGCAATGAATTGAACAAGTTAATGGGGGAAATGATGACAAAAGAGAGGAGTGAATAGGAAAAAGCTGTTGGGAGGATAGGTAAATGAGTGCAAGGTTGAGGCTCAACAGTATCATCCAAGAATTGTTCATTTATGTAATGTAAAGGAGGTTGCCCCCTCAAAGAGGCTGAATTCTAAGGCGTTGATCTATCTTTTCTATCTTTTCTTGAGCTGGTTTCATAACATTTGGTATCAGAGCTTTGGATTCTAGGGTTTCGCTGCTCCAAACAGGTCATCATGGCATTTCCGCTATAACTTTTTTTTCTGTGACGTTTCAGAAGCCGCAAGAAAAACCCATTTGAGAAGAAATAGCGCTGAACCTTGGGTCCAAATTTTAGAGCTTTTCGCGCGATATTTTCGGAGATATGATCTGAGGAAGTTGGTCTTTTTGCAGACTCCTGAATTACATTCAAAACAGGTGACCTGGGGAAAATCGTCATAACTTTCTTTCTGAGCATCGGATTGAAATTTCGCAAGAAGTTGCAGAAAGAGGACGGACTGTAGTTTTCTTTTATATATTTTTTGGAGTAAAATCTTCAAACAGTGACACGTGGCACTTCATACAAGTTCGCTCTACTGAACTAGTCTACAATCAGGTCACTGCGGGAGATTGTGCATAACTCTTTCTTGGAGAATCCAATTTGGATCAAACTAGTGGCATTGGAAAGAGGACACAGAAGGCTACTACAAGTTGCAATTTTAGAACTTAAAGATCCAAAAGTATAGAGTTACAGTCGTTTCAAGGTTGAGCTCCTAAAATCATGAAAAAACAAGATGAGGAAGTTTGATTGCAAGGATCCGGTAAATTGGATACTTCAGATGGAGCAATATTTTGATCTACATGGTGTACAACTGTTGCAAAAGGTATGTATTGCATCTTCATATTTAGAACCAGATCAATTTTTATGGTACAAAGGGCTTTGTTCTCGTAAACAACTTGTTACGTGGTCAATTTTCACGGAGGAAATGATAGCACATTATGAGGATACAAAGAGCAACACCTTCTTTAGAGCAACACCACAACAATTGGAAAGAGTAAAAGGGCTTTGTGACATAGTTGAAAGCAAAATTATGGAAACCAAGAAGCGTACCCCTCACAACTATAAATATGGAAGTGTTGTTCTCCTAGCCTTCCACAACCTACAAGGGTTACACCACAACAATTGGAAGAAAAAAGGGAAAAAGGGCTTTGTTACAATTGTGATAGCAAATGCACTAAAGGTCATAAGTGTGCTGAGAAGAAATTATTTTACATAGAATATGAAGAGGAGGAAGAAAAGGATCAAGAAACATCAAAAGAAGAATATATATGCCAGGACCCCACCCCAAAGAAAGAATAAACGAATCAGACCATATCTTGTAAAGCATTGGCAAGAATTACCACTCCTCAAACTATCAAGATAGAAGGACATATCAAGAAGAAAAATTTTCAAGAAGTGAAAGATCACATCGAGCATCAAGAAATGAATCCGACCATATCTTGTAAAGGATTGGAAGAAATTACCACTCCTCAACCTCTAGAGATAAAAGGACATATCAAGAAGAAAAAGGTTCAAGCAGTGAAAGATCACATCGAGCATCAACAACAAGTTCTCCAACTTTTAAAGGATAACGCCACTTCGGTGAAAAATCAAACGAAACAACATGTAGATCAACATCGTAGTGAAATTTTTTTTGATGTAGGTGATTGGTTATTTTTACCGCTACATCTCAAGCAAGCTATTTATGTGAAGGAAATGTTGGCAATACTACATGCACTTAAAAAACGGCAACCTTACCGAATGGGAAGACTCTTCAAGGATGAGGATGTGGAAGCATTTTTTTGTGCTATTTATATTATCCAACTAGATTGGATAAAGGAAGCAAGGGATGAATGGAAGAAGGATGAAGAAGTATGGCCACTTATTCAAAAGTTGCCAAAGATCCCAATTCAAACAATATTGCTAGAAATTAAAGAGGAAGGAAAAATCATATTGGAACCTGGAGCAGTCACAGAAACAAGAACCCGACAGCTACGAAAGTGATCAATTTCAGAGTATCTCATCAAGTGGAAGAACTTACCCGCTAAATATTCCACATGGGAGGACAAGAATTTTATACAGAAGCATCAAGAACTACTCAAGCGTTGAGGACAACGCTTTTTGAAGGAGAGGGGCATGTTAGGCCCCTATACTACTAGTGTAACCCCTTATTGTTATTAGTATAACCCACTTATTATATTGATGTACCCATGTAGTGCCCATATTGTTACTATTGTGCCCCATAGAAGCCCACTATTGTTATTATTGTGCCCTTACATTATTATTGTTATGTCGGCTCTGATTATGTTATGACCCCTTAGACTCCTATATATAGAAAGGAGGCCTTTTCATTTGTATCATCCAAGAATTGTTCATTTATGTAATGTAAAGGAGGTTGCCCCCTCGAAGAGGCTGAATTCTAAGGCGTTGATCTATCTTTTCTATCTTTTCTTGAGCTAGTTTCATAACAGGTTTGGATAAGGAGAGTCTTCAATGAGGTTAAGGAAACATCTCAAAAGGGTTATTCATCCATCACAAGGGTTAGGACATTTTCCATCTCCAACAATTCCATATTGACATCAATGAAAACTTTGATCAATAATTATGGTTGAGTTTCCATGGTTTCTGTGCTAGTTATATGATGTAATTTATTTATGGATCTTGACATTTTTAGATAAGTTATTGATGGTTGATGAATATGTGGACTAACAAGTTCTATTGTAGCTAGCTAAAGAGGGCTTAGAGCCTTCTTGTTTATCCTCAGATGAAGACTATCAATTTATGATCATATATGAATTTATGACTTGTAGCTTACATGTTTTCCATATGTTTGATGAAATGTCTATCATGGTTTAGGTAGTCTAGGTCAAGTTCTTTCCTCAAGTTTGAATGTTTGGCTTTTTTTCATGTAAATTATGGTTATGGAAATTTATAGGCAATTTTGGGCAGTAGTATGGAGGTTAGCCTGGAAAGTTGGCACATATCCCAGAACTGCATGCTCATAACTGAAGAGTTTAGGCCATAACCACATGGAACTAGGCCTATGCGTGTAGTTGGAGGCCTATAACTGCACTATTTCTTTGTTATGAGTGCAATTGGGGTGTTAGGACAAAGAAAAAAGGTTCCAGCTTAGGGATTGACCACCTGGGGTGTTTCTTTAGCTCCTGGGTGATATTTTCTCCCTCTAGGATGTTTGCAAGTGTCAATGTGTCATCCCCACTTCTATAACTGGGACTTAGAGGTCGGGTCATGTCATAGTGACACTCATCATATTTACCCTAGTGAGCTTGTGAATTTGGGAAAATGTGGGAGGAGACATTACAATAATCATTACAAGCATAAAGTTAGATGATTTACCTTAAGATGAGTTGGATGAGTTCACTGAGATAATTGTTGATGAGCTACCAAATAGTTTACCTCCTATTAGAAGTGTTAGCCATCACATAGACTTAATCCCATGATCAAGTCTTGCAAACAAAGTAGCATATAAGATGATTCCACAAGAAAATGAGGAAGTAAAGTGGAAAGTTCGAGAGTTGTTGGACAAAAGTCTTATCAAGGAAAGTTTGAGTCCCTATGCTTTACCAACAATGCTAAATCTGAAGAAGGATGGTCAATGGAGGATGTGCACTGATTCAAGGGCCATCAACAAGATCATAATTAGGTATATATTTCCACTTCCTCACATTGACGAACTAATTGATCGTTTGGATGGTGCTAAATAATTTTCTAAAATTGATTTGAAAATTCAATACCACCATATAAGAAAACCTTCAAAACAAATCATGGACTATATGAATGGTTATTGGTGTCTTTTGGTCTAACTAATGGCCCTAGTACTTCTATGAGGTTAATGAAATAAATTTTGAAGGAGTTCATTGGAAAAAAAAGTATTGTGTATACAAATGATATTTTGGTGTACAACCAGATAAAGAAAGAACACTTAATGCATCTCAGGTTACTTTTGAGCACCCTAGAGTAGGAGAAATTGCTGATAAATGTAAAGAAATGTAGTTTAATGAAAAAAGAATTGGTATATTTAGGATTTGTATTTTCTAAGGATGGGATGGATATGGATTAGGAAAAATTGAAGGAACTTATTAATTGGCTAGCTCCAAGGAATAATTTTAATGTAAGAAGTTGTTAGGTCCCTATACTGCTAGTGTAACCCCTCATTGTTATTAGTACAACCCCCTTATTATATTATTGTGCCCATGTAGTCCCATATTGTTATTATTATGCCCCATAGAAGCCCATTATTGTTATTATTGTGCCTTTACATTGTTATTGTTATGTCGTCTCTGATGATATTATGACCCCTTAGACTCCTATATATGGAAAGGAGGTCTTGTCATTTGTATCATCCAAGAATTGTTCATTTGTGTAATGTAAAGGAGGTTTCCCCCTTGAAGAGGCTTATTTCTAAGGCATTGATCTATCTTTTCTATCCTTTTGTGAGCTAGTTTCATAACATTTGGTATCAGAATTTTGGATTCTAGGGTTTTGATGCTCCAAACAGGTCAGCGTGGAATTTTTGCTATAACGTTTTTGCTATGAAGTTTCAGAAGCTCAAAAAAAATCCATTTGAGAAGACAGATGTCAGAACCTCGGGTCCGAATTTCAGATCTTGTCTCACTATACATTCGGAGCTACGATCTAAGGAAGCTGGGGTTTTTGCAAGCTACAATTTTTCATCTAAAACATGTTATCGTGGAAGTTGCGCTATAATTTCTTTCTACGAAGGTTCAGATTCTGAAATTAAAACCAATTTGAGCTGAAATCTTGGTGAACCCTGGGTTTGAATTTTAGATCTTGTCTCACTATATTTTCAGAGATATAATCTGAGGAAGTTAGGGTTTTTGCAAAATCCTGAATTACATTATAAACAATTGACCTTGGGAAAATAGTCATAACTTTCTCTCTAAGCATCAGATTGAAATTTCGTAATAAGATACAGAAAGAGGATGGACTGCAGCTATCCTTGTATTAGTTTTAGGTCCTAAGGTTGAAATAGAGACACGTGGAACTTCATACAAGTTCGCTCTACGGAACTAGTCTATAATCAGGTCATCATGGGAGATTTGACATAACTCTTCCTTGAAGAATCCAATCTTGATCAGACTTCCGAGGTTAGAAAGAGGACTCAGAGGGATACTGTAGGACGTAATTTGAGAACTTGGAGATTTGAAATTATATAGGTACAGTCGTTTCAAGATCGAGCTCCTAAAATCAAGAAAATGCAATATGAGGAAGTTTGATGGCAAGGGTCCAGTAAATTGGATACTACATATGGAGCAATAATTTGATCTACATGAGGTGAAGCTGTTAAAAAGGTACGTATTGCATCTTCATATTTAGAACCAGATCAATTTTTATGGTATAAAAGGTTTTGTTCTCGTAAACCACTTGTTACGTGGTCAATTGCCACGGAGGAAATGATAGCACATTATGAGGATACAAAGAGAAACACCTTATTTAGCCAATTGTTAAATATCAAAAAAAAGTGTTCAATGGCAGAGCACATTGAGGAATTTAAAAAATTGAATATAAGATAAAATGATATTCTAGAGAAGCAAAGGATTGATGTCTCCATAGGGACTTTAAATATAACATTCAACATGAGGTTTGTCTTTGGGAACCTGATTCATTGGAGAAGGCATTCAGGTTGGTAAGAAAAGTGGAAAGAAAAATTATGGCAACAAGGAAGTCTATTCCTCACAATTATAAAGATGGAAGTGTTGCTTCTCCTAGCCTTCCACAACCTACAAGGTTGACACTACAACAATTGGAAGAAAAAGAGCAAAAGGGCTTTGTTACAATTGTGATAACAAATGCACTAAAGGTCATAAGTGTGCTGAGAAGAAATTATTTTACATAGATTATGAAGAGGAGGAAGAAAATGATCAAGAAACATCAAAAGAAGAGGATATGCACCAGGAACCAACCCCAGAGAAAGTAGAAATGAATCTGACCATATCTTGTGAAGAATTGGCAAGAATTACCACTCCTGAAACTCTCAAGATAGAAGGACATATCAAGAAGAAAAAAGTTCAAGAAGTGAAAGATCACATCGAGAAAGAAGAAATGAATCCGACCATATCTTGTAATGCATTGGCTAGAATTACCACTCCTAAAACTATCAAGATAGGACATATCAAGAAGAAAAATGTTCAAGAAGTGAAAGATCACATCGAGCATCAAGAAATGAATCCGACCATATCTTGTAATGCATTGGAAGAAATTACCACTCCTCAAACTCTTAAGATAGAAGGACATAGCAAGAAGAAAAGGATTCAAGCAGTGAAATATCACATCGAGCATCAACAACAAGTTCTCCAACTTTTAAAGGATAATGCCACTTTGGTACAAAATCGAATGAAACAATAGGCAGATCAACATCACAGTGAAAGAAGTTTTGATGTAGGTGACTGGGTATTTTTACAGCTACATCTAAAAATGAGAAGGAAATGTTGGCAATACTACAAGCACTTAAGAAATGATGACCTTACGTAATGGGAAGACACTTCAAGGTAAAAATGGATCATGATAGTCTTAAATACTTTTTAGAACAAAGATTATCTTTAGAAGAGCAGAAAAAATGGGTCACAAATATGTTGGGTTATGACTTTGAAATCATCTACAAAAAGGGAAGCAAAATGTTGTTGTAGATGCACTCTCAAGAAAGGATGAGAATGTGGAAGCATTGTTTTGTGTTATTTTTATTATCCAATCAGATTGGATAAATGAAGCAAGGGATGAATGGAAGAAGGATGAAGAACTGTGGCCACTCATTCAAAAGTTGCAGAAGATCCCAGTTCAAACAATATTGCTAGAACTTGACAAGGAAGGAAAAATCATATTGGAACCTAGAGCAGTCATAGAAACAAGAACCTGATAGCTACAAAATCGATCAATTTCATAGTATCTTATCAAGTGGAAGAACTTACTCGCTAAATATTCCACATGGGAGGACAAGAATTTTATACATAAGCATTAAGAACTACTCAAGCGTTGAGGACAACACTTTTTGAAGGAGAGGGGCATGTTAGGTCCCTATACTACTAGTGTAACCCCTTATTATTATTAGTACAACCCCCTTATTATATTATTGTGCCCATGTAGTCCCCATATTCTTATTATTTTGCCCTTACATTACTATTGTTATGTCGGCTCTAATTATATTATGACCCCTTAGACTCCTATATATAGAAAGGAGGTCTTGTCATTTGTATCATCCAAGAATTGTTCATTTGTGTAATGTAAAGGAGTTTGCCCCCTCAAAGAGTCTTATTTCTAAGGCGTTGATCTATATTTTCTATCTTTTTGTGAGTTGGTTTCATAGCAGAAGCTTCCATGGTCTTGCAGGCTTCTATAGAAAATTTATTTAGAACTTTATAAATACTTGTGCTCCCATTGTAGGAACTATTAAGGAAAGTAGAAAACCTTTTAAATGGACTATGGTAATTGATTGAAATTTTAAATTGTTGAAGCAAAATGTATCTCAGTAGTCAGTTTTACCATTCCATATTTTAGTAAATATTTCTAGGTTGAAACAAATGCAAGTGGACTTGTCATTGGAGTTGTTTTAAGCTAAGAAGTAAAGTCAATTGCTTACTTTGGTAAAAGTTGAATGAAACAAAGCAAAAATATTCTTATTATGACATTAATTTATGCTATTATTCAAGATTTGAAAAAGTGGAGGCATTAAATCATGCCCAAAAAGTTAATTTTATTTACTAATAATCACATTCTATACTTCACAAGCAACCAACCAAATTTGAATAAGAGACCTATTAAATGTGTGGTTTTGTGTGGAATTTTACTTTTGTAATTATACATACTAGTGGGTCATCAAATAAAGTAGTAGATGCTTTAAGTAGAATTAAATTTGTTCTACAAGAGCTTTAAATCAGTGTCTTGGGATTTGACGAACTCAAGGAAACGTACAAGAGTGATGCAAACATCAAAGAAGAGTATGCAACATGTGAAAACCTAGTTAGCAGGAATATAGCTTAGTGGTCATGTTATATGGTTTAGGATGGTTTGTTGTTCAAGAAAAATAAGCTTTGAATACCTACATGTTCCATGAGGGATAAGTCAATAAAGGAGAAGCATAGTGGATCATTAGTAGGACACTTTGGAATTATTAAAACCTTTTTGTACTAAATTCTTTTTCATTTTGGCTAGATATGAAAGTTAATGTTAAACGACTTGTGGGAAGATGTAGATTATGTCAGCCACTTACAATCCCTACAATCCCACTTACAATCCCTAAAAGGCCTTGGCATTCTGTTAGCATGGATTTATTTTTGGATTATCTCAACCATAGAGAGGTAATGCTTATATTTTTTTTGTTGTGGATAAGTTTCTAAGATAATACATTTTAGTGATTGTACAAGAACTACTAATGCAACGAGCGTTGCAAATCTATTTTAAATGAAATAGATTTGTAATAAATTGACACTTCATTACGAATGCATTAAAATTGTAAATATTGAAATTTATTTTTTTACATTTAATAAAAAAAATTAAAACAGATTATATTTTTCCAAGGAAAAAGGCGTAATTTTATTAGTGAAAACAAAATTACATGTTGCATATGCTAAGAACCAAGCATCACCAAGCCAACGGTTGATGATAAGCATAAACATAGAAAAAGAAACGAACTAATATACAATGTGGAGAAAAACTAAGTTTTTCTCCCTTCTTGTCGAGCTTGCGCCACCCCCTTGAGACGATGAAGTAGTGACAAGTGCAAGCTGATTACCATTAGGTCTAGTATTGTCTTTGTCTGAATCTGAATTGTGTGATGAATGTGTACATTTGTACCCACTTGTTTCCATTGCTTCTGGCATGTTTGTTGTTTGTTCTTGGTTGTTCTGTGGTTCCATGGGTTCTTATGTGTGTTCCCCCTGCGTTTTTGGTGCTTGTGTTGTCTAGTTGTTCCCAAATACTATGGGTTCCTCATCTACCTCATCCTCCTCCTCTTCCTGCTTGGGTGGAGGGAAATTCCATCCTTTAGGCTATTTTCCAGTCTTCTTCTTTCTACCAGTGTCTTTCTTAGCATCTGGACACATGTTCCGAAGGTGCCCTGTTTGCCTGCAAATTTTACACCTGAAGGTTGTGTTCTCATAGTCTAGTATCTGAGTCCAGTTCCTTTGTTTATGGATCAATTGAATATGATCCGGTAGACCTTTGCTGAGATCTACTTCCACACATATCCATGCATATGTGTAGATCCTCTCCTCCAATATTTGGGTATATGTCTTAATATATGTCCCAATAATGTTCTCGATACCAGAAAGAACACGTTCATCCCAGAAATGAAGAGGTAGATTGTGCAGGCGGACCCATACCAACATTCTGGAGACAACCATGGTGTTTGCATCAAAATCAGGGAACCAAGGAGTGATGAAAAGGCTCGTTGATCCCTAGAACCATGGACCATCCTGTAATATGATGTCCCTGGCCTCCGATGAAGGGAATTTTACAATGAAGAACCCTTTTGAGCATAGATGAATTTCATAATCCAAAGACCAGTTGGTCAAAATCCAGTGAAAAATCTCAACCGGTTTTGGCTAGAAATAGTTGAAACGACAAATGATGGCTTGTGTTTCAAAAGAAGAACAATTTACATCTATTTCTGTGTTGTCAATTTCTAGTTCTAGGATGGAGTTCAGTTGCTCCACGATGTATGGGCTAGGGGAAGAACCTCCCAGTTTTGTTTGTTCTGTTTCTGCTCTTTTCCCCTGTAGAATGTTCTTGAAAGATTCTACCCCCTGCTTTTGTTTTTGTTTGGCTTCTATGTTTTTCGAATTACTGCTCCCATAACCACCTCCCAAATTTTTTGATTTGCTGGTTGTTGCAGCCCCACCACGTAGTCTCAGATTGAGAGTAATGGTAGATGCTGCTAGGATGTGATACTCCTTTAAGGACCTATTGTCTTGTAATGCTCTGCCCTCAAATATCAAATATTGCATTTGGGTTGGGTACCCAACATGTTTCGAGATGTTTTGCTTCAGATGTTTAACTTTGTCTGTGTTTTTTACCCAGATTAACACTGAGGTCCCAGAAGGGGTTTTTAGAAATATTTGGTAGTGCAGAGGACATACCTTGTTCCAGGAGCTGAAGTCCCTTTTGCGTTCAATGGGCCACACAGCTGCGGGGAGCCCGAAAGGCCCGTAGGCAAGAGCTAAGTACCTCTCGGAAACGGAAGGAAACAGGGCCGCTGAATGTGAGCCCAGGACCAAATCCTGAACCTAATGAGGCAATGGTGGGAAGATGATCAAACGATGCCGCATTAGAGGGGGGAAAGGCAGGATGCTAATCGCAATAAAGAAATCCTGAATCAGTGTGCCGTGTGCTGTAACACGCCCGACCCTCGCAGCACCAAGGCACATGGGATGGAGAGCCCTTGTTCCCGCCCCCACCGTCACAACGAAAGACCTGTGACCCATTCGCCAAAACCAAACTCAGATTTTCCTTGCTCCAATGCAATGTCAACTGCAAGATTTAGGGCACAACAAGAAAACAAGACCCGAATCCTGCAGAAGAGAAAGGCACAGACCTTTGTGTTATAACTCGTCCACGCTTATCGTAGGGCCTTCCTAAAACCGCACATCAACCACTCCATCCGGTATGAGCAAACTGCAATGTGCCTAAGATGATAAGATACTCCAAAACGGCCAAGCGTTGACGGTTTTGATGCCCAGGTTGCAGAGTCTGCCTTTGAACGTTTATCTCCTGTTTCACAACTTCCAGGTAGCTAGCAACCTAGAAACCATTTTGTTCCCTTCGAACAGGATCATCAGATAGCCCACTCCCAAGAAACATGACCCTCCATGGACCCAATACTTCGACATCCTTGTTTACCTGCGCACAAACCATAGGAGCCGAATCCAACCCCTCATTCTCGCACAGTGTAGAACTAACTCTGTTTTGCTCCATTTTCTTCCTCTTTCACCCCTTAAAACACATTATAATGATTTAACATACAAAACAAATATTTTATTAAATATTCATTCAACAATTTATATTATAAAATGTGTTAATAGAATTTTATATCTATATATTTCAATTTTTTTTATGAGACCATCTTTAATTTTTAGTATATATTTTTATTTATCTAAATCTCCCTAATACTTATAAGTCTTTCTTTTGATATTGTACACATCACTCTAATATTTATAATAAATTGATTTCATTTTTTATCATTTATTTATTTATTTTTATAAATAGAAATTATAATATATCACTTAAGAAAGTAAAATCTCTTAATATGTAGATTTAATATCAATAATATTTGGACGAATATTTTCAGTGTAGAACTTTCTATGATGATGAAAACTTATTGGCTTTTATAAATTTTCAAATTTATCCTAAACTTTAGTTTTTGTTAATTAAAAATCTAAATTTATATTAATATATTTAAAAAAAATTATAATAATACATTTTTACTTTCAATGTGATTTAGGGTTCTTGCGTCCAAAGAATGATCGGACCCTGAGGCTAAAAGATTATAAAAATACATCAATGAATATCTTATAAACGATTCTAATTTAGGTTTGCTTTTAAGATTTAGAAATTTTTACAATCATTTTTTTTTTTAAATTATAGGTTCTTCAAACAATATGTTATTTATGGTTTTGTTTTCAAATATCACATTCATATTTATGGTTAATGATTTTATGGATTTTTATTTAAAATCTTTCTATTAAAAATAAATCAAATTGCAATTTTAAAAAATGTTTTTCCATTAGCACTTATAAATATGTCACCATCGACGTCATATTTAAATAGGTTCACAATCTAATATTAAAATATGTAAATAGGTCAAAAATTTTCATTAAACAATTAATGGTTGAAAACACGCGCTGTTGCTGCTGCTAAGCGCTGAATTGTGCATCCCTTGCTAGAGAACACAACACGCAGTTGCTCCTTAGCGGACGCCTACTGCTGAGGCCTTGGCTCGATGGATCCTCCAGAGGACGGTGATCCTCTCCCTGATCGCCAACAAGAAAATGAAGGAACAACAAAAGCATTCACCTCTCTCATATTTGCAATGGGTCTGGCCAAAAATCGACCATCAATAACCAAGTTTGTTAAAATATTGGAAGACATCCTTGAAATCTCCCTCCCCCCTGTTCTCCCCCGTAGAGCAGCTCTGTCCTTGGTGGAGCGTGGATTGGTTTCGCAGTTCACTAGGTTATTGCCCTCACCCAAGACCGTCCAGAAATGGGTAGAAAGGAACTGGACCACATCAATAAATGGGAAAATTTCAATCACGTTCTATTGAAGAGGGTACTACACCTTCCACTTCGAAACCAAGGAGGATTGCGATATGATATTTAGGAATGGCCCATACTTCATGGATACAAGGGGTTTGTACCTAAACAGATGGACACCAAATTTTGATCTAGAAATGGACGTGCCTAGCACTGTCCCAGTCTGGGTCAGGTTGTCACACCTTCCCCTTCACTGCTGGGGAGATGATTTAGTTATAGGAAATGCAGTCGGGAAATACATAGACAGGTGCGAACCAAAGGAAAATATGCATGCATGTGCTAGAATCTGCGTAGAAGTGGATCTAGGGAAAGGGCTTCCGGAGGCAATCAAAATCAAAGTGGACCAGTGGACGCACATTCAACAACTGGATTATGAGCAAATTCCCTTCAAATGCAAGGTATGTCACGAATATGGTCATTTTGCTAATAGATGTACAAAAAAAAAATGAAAATGAAAATGCTGAAGACTCAGAAAACAAATGGGAGCAGGCTAAAAGGAAGAAGACAAACAACAAACAACCCCTACACACTTCATCGCAGCCCCTTGCATCCTCTGACCTCCTCCCTCCATCACCAAAAGCAGAAAACAACCCTCTCATTAGCCTAAATCCTTTTGGGTTGTTGGACCCCATAGTGCCCCCATCCCCCAGATCCTTATCTAGATCCCCTCCCCATACTCTCAACCCCCCAACGTCCCCTCCGATCTCAAATACTCAATCTCCACCCCTTCCTTTAGTTGACAAAATTCTAACAAGAAATTAGTCAAAGGAAACTCTTCAAAATGTAGAACATAAAAGAAAAGTAGGAATAATGTCAAACAAAGAATTGAGGGATGAAGCGGCAACAAGGGAAATGGCTTTAGGAATGCAACAACCAATGGAATTATTGAAAAATAAATTAACTCAAACAGATTACAGAAAAACACACATAAAAATCAGACACAAAATATTGGCGGAAAAAGCTTAGGAAACAATGAAAAAGCCAACAAAGAGGGAAAGGTCCATTGCACCACCCAACAAGTAAATAATGATAGTGGTCTCCTGGAATTGTCGAGGAACAGGATCACCCTTTAAAGAAATTTCCATGATCTGAAAATGAGATCTAATACATTTAATAAGGTATTACAGACTCGTGTTTGGATGTGCCTATGTTATTTTATGCAATGGATCGATAAGATTGTGAAATACACAGACAATGAAGCAGTAAACAAAACATAATAGACAACACATAACACAACAAATTTAATGAGGAGTTCACCCAATACTCCTGGGCTACATCTCCTGGTCCAACCTTTAGTGGTGGCCTCTCTATTATGTCTTCAAGCAAAGTTTTACAATAGTATGAGCTCAATTTGAGACTCAATACACAACGGATATGATAGTAAGAGTTTGCTTGAACCTCTCAAGCCTTCTCTGAGTACATAGACTCTCTTAATCACTCTCTGTCTCTATCTTAGCTCTGTCTTGGCACTGCCTGCTCTGTCTTCTATTTTTCCATGGCTTTAAAGCCAAACTGTGCTGCCTGTTCATTTCAACTTCTCGGTTTTCTGTTTCCTTGAACTCTGTCTACTCAGACCCCTTTTTAAGAATTAGCAATCATTGCTAAATACTTCCAAGGATGGTGGCCACCTACATTGTAACGGAATAGGTCATCGGGCCTTTGAAATCCTTTGGAATGCCAAAAACGATAGTTTTCTGTTTTACATAGAGAAACACTGCAACATTGTGAAATTTCGCCAAAAAACTGCTTATTTTAGACTTCAAAAGTCCTTAAATATGGTCTATTCCTCTATCGGGTCCGTCCTCATCGCTATCGCAAGTCGCTTCGGCCTTGATCCTTTGTATTTTTAAAAATACGTTAAAACTGTGAAAACAACGTAAAAATATGGCTTTGGAAGATCTGAAATATTATATATTTTCATAACCGAACCCCTTCAGGTCCGGGTTTTATCACATCGGTGTTGTTTCTTTATATTTCGTTAAATAATGAAATATGTGAAATATGTGAAATTACATTAACAAATGCCTTTCGGCGGATCTCAAACCTTATGCAACAATGTTTATATTCGTTATCGCGTCCGACTGATCGCATCGCACATATGCATGTGCATAGGTCCGCCCTTTGTATGGCTTAGATGCGACTTTGCGACGTGACTTGTCGTAGTTGCAAGTCGCATGGTCCCTGGGTCGTGGTGAGTGTTGCTATTGAAATCTGCTGATGCGATATGGCGGTGCAACGTGGGTCGTCGATCTGTGCGTTTGATTGATGGTCCTTGTTGACCCCGCCATATCGCTATCGCAACATACATATTGTCTCTGCCGATATCCGTTGATTGCCAATGCTGATTGCAATTCGTTGATTAGATCTAGATAGTTGATCAACCAGATCTGACGGTTATTGTGCATTCGTTGTTCCACCTCCGATACTCTATTTTTTCATGGTTTTCTCTTGTTTTTGCCTCCCGATAGTGTTTTTCCACCATTCTGAAATGTTTTCTGATGCGATTTTATTTTGTCTTTTAAATGATTTTAAAAGATTCCAAGACTTAGAGAGTGTTCTTGGATCCATCTGGATCACACCTTCCCACTGAGAAGGATTTTGGACCACCAAAAGTTGGTTTTCAAGCATCGCTCAAGTGAGGATACGGCTTCCTCACTTGCCCAATCTCTATCCATTTTGCACTACTGGGATTTGAACCTTTTGAGCCCGATCCTAAGGTACTCAACATCCCCTCTGCGCGTGGTTCTCACCTTCCTATCCAGAACTGTATCTTCCTACAACTCATTGAAATATTCAGGCAACAGATCATCAATGGAAGGCAATTGAATTTGCTCTACGAGATCTTCAATTAATGAAGGTTCAAACAGTCTTAAGTTTTCTGCATTTACCACTAAATAGATGTGCATGTATGTTGGCAGATCAAGGCAGAAAGTTCTCACCAATTTTCTCAAGCACCTTAAAAGGCACATACCTTATTGGCTTTATCTTTTTTCCTTCACCTTGCATTCTGTCCTTGCTGATATACAGCCAGACTTGATCACCAACTTGGAAGCTGTGCTCCACCCGATGCTTATCATGCCTTGCGTTGTACTTAGCTTGGCTCCTTTCCAGCTGTTCCTGCACTACCTGGTGAATTTCTTGGATCTGTTCAATGAACCTGGTTGCTTTGTCCACATCACTGTGTCCAGCAATTGCTATGTCTTTTTCAAAGACAAAATCCAGGGGAGACCTTGGTATAAAACCAAAAACAGGTCTCAAAAGGAGATCTTTGTGTAGAAGAATGTTTAGCACGGTTGTAAGCATGTTGCACATAACATAAATGTTCATCCCAAAGCTTGGGATGCTTGTTGCAATAACCCCTGAGCAACTGGATCACTGTCCTGTTGACCACCTCTGTTTGGCCATATGTTTATGGATGAAAGGTTGTGCTCTTCTTCAGTCTAGTGTCCATCAATTCCTACTGACTTGACCAAAACTTCCCAATGAATCGAGAGTCTCAATCAGATACTATGGAAGTGGGTAACCCAAAATGCACCGAGATATGCTGAAAGAACAACTTTGTTGTTTGTTCAGCTATAATCTGCTTATTACAGGGTATTAAAATACACATTTTGCTGAACTTGTCCACAATAACATATAAATAGTCATGACCTTTTCTATATTTTGGAAATCCCCCAATAAAGTCCATGGAAACACTTTCCCGGGGATGGGAAGGGACTGGTAATGGAGTGTACAAGCCTAGTTTTCTATTACTGGGCTTGCTTTTAGCACACATGGTACACCCTTTAACATATCTAGAAATTGTTTCATGCATTTTTGGCCAATAGCAGTATCTTTGCAGTTGTGCAACTGTTTTTCTTAAACCAAAATGACCTGATATCAGAGAAGTATGTGCTTTCCTAATTATGTTAACTCTTTCAGTTTGTGGAATGCATAGATTTCCCAAATGATACAAGAGTTGGTCCTTAACATAATAGTCCAATTCTTCTACTTTTTTTCCATTACATAAAGTTGCATATACATCTTTAAAATCTATATCTTGAGCATACTGTTCAATGTAGCTTTCATGCATTACCGAGTTATGCTTAAGTATAGTGTATGCATTTATAATTGGTCTGGATAACATATCTGCAACTTCATTGTGTATGCCCTTTTTATATCTGATGACTAGATGAAACTGTTGTAGGAAACCCATCTACCTATAGTGTCTTGATTGTTGCAATTTAGTTTGTGAGTGCAAATATTGAAGTGGCTGATGATCAGTATGTATAACTGTTTCCTTGCCCATTAAGTAATGTTTCCACTTCTTTACACTCTGTACTAATGCATATAATTCTTTATCATATGTAGGATAATTAACTACTACAGAACTAAAAGTCTTAGAATGGTAGCATATGGGTTTACCATGTTGCATCAACACTGCTCCCATGGCATAGTCACTAGCATCTGTTTCGATCTCAAATGGTTGTTGAAGATTTGGCAATGCTAGTACTGGTGCTGTACTAATTTTTTATTTCAAGGTATCGAAGGCTTTCTACTATTTGCCTCCCCACTAAAACACCTTGTTCAATCCTGTCAAAGCATGTAAGGGAGTTGCAATTAAGGGAAAGTTAGCAATAAACTTTCTCCAATATTGTGATGCTCTTAGGAAGCTTCTAACTTCTGTAGCATATTTGGGTTTATGCCAGTTTATAATGACTTCAACCTTAGAGGGATCTATCTTCAATTCACCACCCCCTACAATATGATCCAAATAATTCAAAGATGTTTTGCCAAATTCACATTTTGATAATTTAACATAGAGATTTTCTTTTTTCAAAACATTTAGAGTCTGCTTTACATGCTTCAAGTGTTCTTCCCATGTTTTACTAAAAACAAGAATGCCATCTAGATATACAATTAGTGTTCTTCCCATTGCCTCTCCACCTCGCGAAATGACACTGCCATTTGTCATTTCTCGCCCATCGCACCCCACAGAAGGGACTTTTGAAATGCAAAGCACCCTCACAGTGTATTTGGGTGAGATGCAACGCACCTAGCCAGTGGAGCAGCTGTAATGATCCTGTTTTGACCAATTTTAAGTAGTTTTTCATGGAGAACTTCTGGGAGAAGCTGTAATCTGTTGACCTTGTTCCTTTATGGGTTAGAACAACACTTTTAGGGACTTAGGAGCACTTGATTTTTGGACATTTCATGCTTGGGGTTGTAGGGCACAAAAATGTCTATAACACATTGGGAACAGTTGGGCCAAGGGCACTAACAAGTAATCAGCAGGTAAAACTCGCGATCTCCACCCGAAATTAAGGAGATTTATTTATTTTTAAGTGTTTTAAGACATATACACAGGTTGGGTATACACAGACCCACGTACACACGCGTTTAACTCAGGGCACTGTCACATATAGGGAATAAAACACTGTTTTTTAAATTTTGGACCAGGTCTGGAAGGAGGGGTTGCCCTGGGCCATGAGTGCAGCATCACAAACCTCAAGAGTGATATTTGGAGCTATAACAGATGCCCCCTAATACATGAGGTCAGAAGGGGTACATGATGGCCGAAATATATTAAGCAAGCTCATGGAAAGGAAATCTGTCAAAAACTGAGAAGGACTTAACCAGAGTTCAGCCTGCCAAGCCACAAAAGGAGATCAGAAAGAAACACTATCTGAGGCTGGCATACCCATGCTCAGAGAAAGTAAAGCATGTTCGCATATCAAGTACAATCGGATCCACTAAGTATATAAGTATAAAGAACTGGAAAATACATAATGAATCATCTGATCATGATCAAACAAGTACATGTCTAAATATCACATATAAGAATGTCAATGATGTTGAAGAATGAATCGAATCACTGATATCAAAGACTGATCACAAAAGGTACCAACTGAACATGATGGAAGAGGATGGTACTACACTACAAACTCAGGTGCCAGCATATAGAATGTCGCCATGAATGACTGCAACATATAAGGTGGGGTGGTATAAACTAGCAACAACAGGAGCAACTGTCAAGTGTACCAATGAATGCTAATGCAACCTGAGGTCTTCACCGACCGCTGTGGTACATTTCTGCACTATGGGAATAAATGATCTAAAGTCGACCATGTGAGAAATCGTTTGATTACCGGTCATTGATGTATACCGTTAACAAACGCGAGACTACTCACCGATAATGATAATGAGCATCAAGGTACCCAATATAATCTAACAAGTGTGAATAGATGAGCTGGAGTCAAACACCTATAAGAATCTATCAAACAGGAGACAATGATGATTTCCCACAGTTGATAGCAAAGGATTTGCCACTAATGACTGCAAACCCCAAGGTACTACCAAATGGACTCTAGATCTTTGCCCTAGAGCAATGAGTCGGAGTCGATAGGGAAAGATCTGTTAGAAGGAAGGCATTAAGGCATCCTTCATCAATCTAGCGCGAGTGTAACCCGTAGGCCAATAATGTGGAAGAAGTTAGACGAAAAAGATGTAGTAACCCAACCAAAGTACGTTTCCGGCGTACACAAGGTGTAGCTAGCGCACGACAGAAACCCTCTAAACCGACCAATAATGAAAGCTGACACAGAGGCGAGGTATCCACCAATAGGGTCAAATGGAAACCAAGGCACTGCACGAATCCCAATGTGTGATAATGTAAGCTGATGTCAAACACAAGGGAAACCACTTAGTCAAAGACCCATGATACTGATCGATGCTGAGCACAAGGTGACCTATAAATAATGAAAATAGGGCTAGGGTGCAGCTCTGGGCCTGTCCTCAAAGCAAGATGTCGTCGTCGATAAGGACAAGACCCGCCAGCAAGAAGTCAATGGGGACCTTCTCAAACTGGCACGAGTAAAGGATCAATATAGCTGATGTGATGATAGACATGATACTGACAACCGAAGAATGCAGACTGAAAAAAATGAGTCAAGAGACACCGCAAAGAAGCCGACTAAGGCTAACTTCCCTTGAACAAAAGCACGACTCAATGTGACTATGTGGCAGCATATGATGACTCTGTATAAGTTCGTCACGCAGGAGGCACGAAAGAACCCTCCATATGATTTGAAGAGATAACCAATCGGGGGAGAACTGACTCAATAACAAGGTTAAGGCATACCTACGTCAAACTAAATCCCGCCCAAACGGAGGAGACTTTGCTTTGAGTGCTTTGTTCAAGGGCGACACGACTGACTCTAGCTACCAACAATAAGTGGAAATATTGTCCCTTCCCGCTCTTTTTGGAATATATAATTTTTTTGTCTTTTTATTTTAAGCTGGAAAAAGAATAAAAGAATGCTATAGTATTGTGGAAGGAACGAGTGTTGGTGAAACAGATGATGTAGCTCCTGGGATTGGAACATTCCTATGCTCAATGCAGGGAGGTGAAAACTGGTCAATGACACTCAAAGGTGTGTTCCTTCCATGGGTCAAGGTGTGTCAAGTTGCAGAAGTTAAAGGTATGCAAGTTTGATTTTGCAGTCGTCATGGTCAAAAGTTGGCTTAAACATGAGTCCAAGTGAAGCTGGCTAAAGGCAAAAATGTGCAAATGGTCAAAATGCAATGCATTAGTACAACTCAACACAAAGGAGCCTCTAGGGTATAAGGCAAGAACGAAAGCGAAGAAGCAAAGAGGAATGAGTTTTCATCGCATAAGTCATGGCGGGACTACAGAGGACTCCCGAGCCTACTCAAATCAGAGCAGCATGGGCAACAAATGTTAGTGAGGTGCTAACTACGATGCCCATGTAAAGGATGGCTTCTACCGCCGTGTCATGATTTAAAGAATCAGTGAGTGAAGATGGTTTACGAACCATAACACGATGGGATCAACCCTATGGCAAATGTATCGACAGATGGAGGCTAGTATGCATAATGCAACAGAAAAATGGCTTCCCTAACCTATATGATAGTGAGAAAACGATACTTGCCATGACGGGTCAGCAGTCATGGAACTGTCTTGAAACCGTCGAAAAAACGTCCAAAATGTCCTGAAAGTAAAACCATTCTCGACATTCCAAGCTCCCAAGTTAAAAGTTACATGAGACCAAACAAAATTAAGTTTTGAAAAAATTTTGCATTTTCAAAGTCTATAAAAGAGTTTTGGACTCACCATGTTCACAATTTGAGTTTGAGAGCAGAGAGGTGGAGCAAAAGGAGAAAACTTTTCCATACGCCAAATTCAACCGTTCAAATTCTTCCAAAATCCCCAGGTAACTCTTATACCTGACTTGCAATCAATTGTGACTAGTTTTAGAATTTTTAATTTATGTTTTACCGTTGAATCTTTTGTCAAAAATTTCACCGCGGCGTATATGCAGGTTGGAAATATGAATCTCGCGTACACGCGGGCCCTATACGCGACTGTGTGCAAATGGACCCGTGTATACGCCGCAAACATTTCAAACAAAAAAACTAACGGTCTAAAATCATTTTTTCTCCAAGATTCCAGTCACTTGGCTAGAAAGAGAGCATACTGTCTAGTCAATTTAATGTCTTAAATTGCTCAACATAAATTATCAATCCGGGTATTGTAAACTGATGAAGTGTGGTGCACTATATGTGCTTAGTTAACCTTTCTCTTACTTCGTTGTTTTATAGTTTATGTTGTTTTTGGGGTTTTATTCTTGTTACTTTTCTAAAGTGTTTAATGCAACTAGTTCAATCGAAATAAAATGCAATAATCAAATAATGAGAGAATGACTATGAGACCCAGTATCCTTGCTGCTTCAGCAAAAGGACAAGATGATTCTATCACGTCATTAGTTCATTAAAAGGCTATGTGCATCACTAATCTACAATCAACTTGAAAGCAATTTATGTACAGCTAATATACATGGTGAAATAAAATGCAAGAATAAAATGACAACTATACAAAGCAGGGGCCCCCTACCACCTATGAAATCAAATGCTTAAAGGAAAATAAAGACATCAAATAAAGGACTAATGACATCGGTCCAGTATCTCTGCTGCTGATTTAAAATGAAAATGAAATGTGAAATCTAAGTGACACTACATAAAGGAGACAAATCACACTACTTTAACCTTTTCATAACCTTTTTGCCTTTTAGCTAGATTTATCATGTGAGAACAGTTATGAACAAGTCAGCAATGTGAGTCTTAAAGCAAACTAAACCAAGCTGTACTAAGTGATATTTTGGCTCCAATAAAGTTATTTGATTATGGAAAAAGAACCATCAATAGATGAACAACTTGATATCTAAGAGCAGAAAGTAAAGTGCAAGTTAAAGAAATGATACTAATGAAAATCAAACTACAGAAAAATAAAGGTCAGCAACATAGACAAGATGATCACACATGCCACTAGTCATGAAATCAAAGCAAAATTAAACACACTTGCATGAATGAAAAATCTAATCTACCTTACATTCTACAAAGCAATATTTACAAAATGAAATCTACTCTACCTTACATCCTAATATGCTCCATGACATCTACTTCACATCTCCTTCCATGTTGAGAACATCAAAGCTTTATTCAATTTCTTCAAAAGTGAAAAGTACAACAAAGCTCTCCAAAACTTTCAAAAGCCATCAAGGAAGAACTAGGGACTAAAAAGACTAAAAAGGACTAACAAATGAAGGAGAGAGATCTCCTATTTATACAAAAAGATGAGAGCCATCTCATTAATGAGAATCCATGAATCTCTCCCTCTACCTCTAGAGTCCTAATCAAAATAGGAACTGATAAGACACATGTCTTCTTAGAGTTACAATACAATTAGGAGATGTGACACATATCCTCATGATCCCATGATTCTTTCCAACCAAATTCGAATTTGGCCTTAGAGTGCCACATAAGGGTCTTCTAGAAGCCTCCTTTCAACCTACACATGTGAACAATCTCAACCCATTTGTTAGGTATAAGCATATGCACATTATTTTCTAATGTTTAACCACAAATTCACTTAAAAGGCTTAGAATTAATAAAGATTGGAAAAACATAAAGGTGGCCCAATGATAATGTAAGTGGGATGAATGTGGTGATATAGTAGTGAAATGGAGGTGAAATGGAAGTGATATAATGGACATAATAGTGAAAGTATAATGCAAATGAATGACATTTTCAAGACTCAACATACCCCCCAACTGAAGCTCCTCATGCAATATATATTACATTAACTCTTTTGATCCTTGAGCTTTGGCTTAACTTTGCATGATATCATTTGATAACTTCATATTTCTGCAAAGTGTTTCACTTGAATTGCAACATGGTTGGTTCTTGTGTTACAACCATTTTTTTTTTGTTGCCTTCTATTTTGATCTTTGAACTTTGCATAATGATATTTTGATTATTGTTGCAAAGTATATCTTTATTGGATTGCATGATGGTTGGTTCTTGTGTGACAACCATGATTTTATTTTTATCCAATTTATCCTTTAAGCACTTTTTCAAAAGCCATTGTATGCTCATAATAGCAATGTAATAATTAATATATGTTGGAAGTATGTGAGCTCTTGAATATGATATGGACATGGCAAGATATGAATATGAATGTATAATATGAATGTATTCCCCCCCCAACTGATGGTATTGGCAATTTTATGAGATGAGGAAGAGAAATGTTTTTCCAACAATTATCATTCTAGCTTTTTATGGAATTCTATGGTCAAAAGTTAGAAAATGACATACCTTCACTTACCCTTTGGAATGGATGAGTTGTATGTGTAGTGGCTGAAAACTTCTGATCATATTCTTCTTTAAGTGGCTGAACAAGAGGAGTCATGGATAGAGAGATAAGATGACTTTTTATTGCTTCTACTAAAACTTGTTGAATCTGCTCCAAAATGCTGAAAATAAGAGTCTTCATGTCTTCAAAACTCATTGGCACAATTCCTACTATGTGAAAAGATGTTCTGATGTCGAACATAGTAGGAAATTGTTGGCTTAGTGGCCATTAATGGATGCCACTAGTCAACACGAGAACTCTCACCATTGATGACAATGAGAGTCAAGATGCCCAAACACATCTTGCTAGGTACGAATGAATTTGCTGATGTCGAGTCACCTAGAAGATCTAACAAACAAGGGACATTAATGTATTCCCATTGTTTGTCAGCATGAGGACTTGCCATTAAGGCATGCAAGCCTCAAGGTGTTTTTACAAAGAAATTAGACTCAAAGGACTATGGACTCAATAATTTGCATTGAAGCAGGGATTATTTGCGGAATGAAAATGACAAGGAATGGAAGATGAAAATGGAAAATGGCAATGGAAATAAGCATGTGAATGAGCCTCTTGCTTTATTTGTGGGTTATGAATGGACAAAAAGAGATGGAAAGTGTATGTGAATGTAAGTGAAAAGTATGGAGTGGAATGAGGTGGATGGTTTATTATGAAGTATGGATGTGATGGATGGATGTGATGGAGACAATAGTATCTGAAAGTTTTTCAAGTGTTTGGATCTGATTTTACATCAGCATATTTCCTCTTTGTTGTTGATCATCCTCTTATGAAACAAATTGGTCTCTTAGAGAGACACCATTCTCTTGTAGTCATTTGTCCTTCCTCCTAAAACCTGCAAAAAAACTAATACTTCTTCTGCAATGGAATGTAAGATTATCAAAGGAGAGAGGTGATCAATCTCTCTAGTTATGATATTTACACACAAAACTAAGAATTTGTATTAATGAAACAAGTTCTCAAAGGAAAAATCAAAAGAATTTATACCTGCTTTGGAATTGGTGCCCAAGTTGAATGTTGCTTCTTTTCAGCAATTTATTTCATTGTTTACCATTTCAAACTCTAATGATATATTTCTCATTGTATAGATCTTGTTGAGATCTTCCCAATGGTACTTAAATCATTAAAATCTGATTTTGTATGAGAAAGATAGGCTGATTTGAACAATGAGGTTTTTCTGGCTGCGGAATTGGACTTTAGCTGCGGAATGTGCACAGTTCTGTAGCTAAAAATCTTGGATACAAAGTTAGCCATTCATTTTTCATCATCAATCCAAAATTAATCAATACCTTCAGAAAAGTGAGCAAATAACTTATTCATTTCATTGATTCAAAATTATTATTTTTTCTTGACATGCAACGACTTAGTGTGGCGACTCAGTGTGGCGACTTTGTGATAACACACAATTTGACTTCCCTTTGACCGGGGTCTTTTTCATCAAATTTGGTTGAATGAATAGGACACCATCCATGTACCAACATTCCCCTAGCTACCCATGTGACTTGTTTTGCTTGATGACACCTGCAACCTAGAGTTTAACAAAACAGCTGCGGAATCCGGGATTGGCTGCGGAAACCCTGTGTGAGCTGCAGAAAGTGGCTAAAACAGTTTATCATCAATTTTGAAATTTATTTTTTTTCAAAAACCTCAGATCATATCAGAGGATCATATGACAAAAAGTCCATAACAAAATTATTTTGATCCTTTGGAGTCCAAATCCTAATGTTTTGTTATTTTTTTTTTCTTTGTGACATGAATTTCCTATATGGGAAGATGACCGCATCATTGTGCTCTCTCAAGGGCAGCAACAACAGGGTATATCCATGCAGCACTCGCAGGTTTCGTAACAGCAAAAGCAGCAGCACATGGTGAAGAGGCAGGCATACAAACAACCTTTCTCCTCATGGCGCTTCTGAACATGTTCATAGTAAGTCATTTCCTGAGCACTTGGTGGAGCATACATTTTCACCCCTAAATCACAATAAACGCAGAATACAATAAAGAAATTGACACAAGTGGTGTATACTGATCCGGACTTTTAGGACAAGTAATCTGAAATGCGAGGGAATCCTTCATTTCCCTGAGTTCTTCATGATTTTCTCCCAACATTTAACCGACAACGAATTCATGGGATTTTAATGGCAGAGAGTCGTGTTCAATTAGAACACGTCTCTAAACAGGTTTGAATTGAATAAGATGGAAGGCGTGTAAAGGCGTGTAATTGGTTTGAGATTCCAACATGTAATTGATCCCAATTAGAATTCCTTCCCTCAGGCACGCGGAGTCGAATCACGCATTCAAACTATCAGTTAATCAATTCAACTCCAGTTTTTTTTCACGCAGCAGCAAGAAAGAGGCTCCAAAGAACCGAAGATTTCTCCCAGACCGCCACGAATTTCCTCAAACAGTTTCCGGGTTATCTACCTCGCAAAAAAACCCATGCTTTAGTTTTTCTAAATTCGTCTCTGTTTGGTCAAATCGAACGTTTGAAGTTTTTTCTGTGTTTACGTTTTTATGAGTTTTACTGTTCTCACTGTTCTGCATTCTTTCTGAGTTGATGTTTTTATTGCTGCATTTGTTTTCTTGTTTGATCTACTGTTCTGCAGGTGTATTAGACAGGTTCAACCCTACTAATACAATACAATCCACCTGCAACCGCAGTCACACCAGGTATACTGGTGGTCAGGAATCGAAGAGGTGAAGAACATATTGCAACAAGCACACTAGGGATTGATGCTGCTTGACCACTTCGACCAACACTAATTCCCTCAATCACAAGCAAGCCAGTCTTACAGTAGATAGCAAAATCTTCACAGTTGTTCATAAAGACATTGTACAACCCAAATCCTTTCTGAAGTAAGTATGTCGCTCTATGCACCACAGTCTCAGCTGGGTCTTCATCAGCGAGTGTGCAAGTTCCACCTCGAACTTTTGCAAGAAAGAAGGCAGGATTGACAGAATATTCAAAACGGTACAGCGCTCCTCCATCAAGGAAACAATCAAGGCAAGAACAGATTACTCTTGTTGATAGCCGCATATCTAATTACAAGAATCATCATCAATTATATACGATATGTATGAAGAGAATAGAGAAGCGTTGCATATGAAACTGATAGGAAGGAAGCAAGTATTAACACTCCAAAGTCCTTAGGGTCTGAGACAATCATTCCCATGACATAACCCAGCAAGTCCATGCATGATTGAAGAGAGTTTTTGAACCCAAATTGAAACCACACATGGCAACAAAATCCACCACTGAATCCAAATGATCGCACTTACTGCACGGGCAAGGCCCAACACATAGGTTGGAATACCTCTCCATTCTAAGGCTGCTGTCATCAAGGTACCAAAACTTAAGACTGTGAAGTACAGCAGAGCCAAAGAAAAACCTGCAGGTGCCACATCTTGCTGCATGTATACCAACCATCCTTATGATATAAACTCACTTCTATATGCATTTTTTCTTTGAATTTTTGAATTTTTATATTGCTTAGTCATACCTGCATTTTCATTTTATTGCACTAACATCTTGACCGTAATTTTGAAAAACAGAGTGGTGGCTGCGGAAACCGGTATCAGCTGGGGAAACCGGTATCACAGCAACCACTTAGCTAAATAGAGATAATTAGGCAATCTTAATGGAAATGATCATGGGGAAATAACTTTTATTAATGAAATGGATGGCATGGAGTGAAAATGGAAATGAAATGAAGTTTATTTTTCTCTTCTCCTTTTTTTTCTCTTTTTTTTTTTTTTTTTCTTGAATCAATTGAAGTGATGAAGTTTATTTTGTCTCCTATTTTTTCTTAACAATTCTTTTTTTGATCCTCTAGATCACACAAAGTGTAGGAGGAGAGTATACTCAAGAATTATTAACCCTTTTTTTTTTACTTAACAATCTTTTTTCTGATCCTCTAGATCACACAAAGTGCAAGAGGAGAGCATACTCAAGAATTATTAACCCTTTTTTTTTTTTTAGATGTAAGAAATAAGGCCTCCTAATAACACTTCCCCGGCAACGGCGCCAAAATGTCTAGTCAATTTAATGTCTTAAATTGCTCTACATAAATTATCAATCCGGGTATCATAAACTGATGAAGTGTGGTGCACTATATGTGCTTAGTTAACCTTTCTCTTACTTCGTTGTTTTATAGTTTATGTTGTTTTTGAGGTTTTATTCTTGTTGCTTTTCTAAAGTGTTTAATGCAACTAGTTCAATCGAAATAAAATGCAATAATCAAATAATGAGAGAATGACTATGAGACCCAGTATCCTTGCTGCTTCAGCAAAAGGACAAGATGATTCTATCACGTCATTAGTTCATTAAAAGGCTATGTGCATCACTAATCTACAATCAACTTGAAAGAAATTTATGTACAGCTAATATACATGGTGAAATAAAATGCAAGAATAAAATGACAACTATACAAAGCAGGGGCCCCCTACCACCTATGAAATCAAATGCTTAAAGGAAAATAAAGACATCAAATAAAGGACTAATGACATCGGTCTAGTATCTCCGCTGCTGATTTAAAATGAAAATGAAATGTGAAATCTAAGTGACACTACATAAAGGAGACAAATCACACTACTTTAACCTTTTCTTAACCTTTTTGCCTTTTAGCTAGATTTGTCATGTGAGAACAGTTATGAACAAGTCAGCAATGTGAGTCTTAAAGCAAACTAAACCAAGTTGTACTAAGTGATATTTTGGCTCCAATAAAGTTATCTGATTATGGAAAAAGAACCATCAATAGATGAACAACTTGATATCTAAGAGCAGAAAGTAAAGTGCAAGTTAAAGAAATGATACTAATGAAAATCAAACTACAAAAAAATAAAGGTCAACAACATAGACAAGATGATCACACATGCCACTAGTCATGAAATCAAAGCAAAATTAAACACACTTGCATGAATTAAAATTGCATGAATGAAAAATCTAATCTACCTTACATTCTACAAAGCAATATTTACAAAATGAAATCTACTCTACCTTACATCCTAATATGCTCCATGACATCTACTTCACATCTCCTTCCATGTTGAGAACATCAAAGCTTTATTCAATTTCTTCAAAAGTGCAAAGTACAACAAAGCTCTCCAAAGCTTTCAAAAGCCATCAAGGAAGAACTAGGGACTAAAAAGACTAAAAAGGACTAACAAATGAAGGAGAGAGATCTCCTATTTATACAAAAAGATGAGAGCCATCTCATTAATGAGAATCCATGAATCTCTCCCTCTACCTCTAGAGTCCTAATCAAAATAGGAACTGATAAGACACATGTCTTCTTAGAGTTACAATACAATTAGGAGATGTGACACATATCCTCATGATCCCATGATTCTTTCCAACCAAATTCGAATTTGGCCTTAGAGTGCCACATAAGGGTCTTCTAGAAGCCTCCTTTCAACCTACACATGTGAACAATCTCAACCCATTTGTTAGGTATAAGCATATGCACATTATTTTCTAATGTTTAACCACAAATTCACTTAAAAGGCTTAGAATTAATAAAGATTGGAAAAACATAAAGGTGGCCCAATGATAATGTAAGTGGGATGAATGTGGTGATATAGTAGTGAAATGGAGGTGATATAATGGACATAATAGTGAAAGTATAATGCAAATGAATGACATTTTCAAGACTCAACACATACCTCAGTGGATGATGAGGTCATGAACGATCCTAATGCTTTGGATACCTTACGGGGATGTCGTTTGCTAAAATTCTTCAAATTTCCAAATATGAAAGCAAACACACGTCTGCTTGAGATGCTCATTGATTACTAGAGTATTGATGATGATGCATTTATGATTGACCAAATGCCACCCAGGATAGAAGTGGATGACATTTATTTCATCACAGGCCTTTCCCGAAGGGGAGAGGTATTACATTCCAGCGGCAAGACACGAGGCTGTCTCTCGATCGAGGACTACGTACATATCTATTGCCCAGGACATCCAAAAAAGTTTGGAATCGGATTTCAATCGCACATGTGGAGAGTTTATCACTGAGGATAATCCTATTCACTATAGCTAGAGTGAACAGATCAGCTTCTCTGCACTAGGAATCACGGCTAACCATGAGCTTAGCAGTAGACTGTCTCACCACCGTGTTTGAATGGTGTACTCCTCTTCTGGCCAGCTTGAAAAGCCAGCTCACTTCCATCAAGAGAGGGCAGACCAAAAACTTCAGATATGGGACTATTTTGTGTTCTTTCTTTTTTGAGAGGGTCCCTGCACTCCGCCCTAGGGTAGCGGTTTCCATCAGCACCCCACGAGATCCACGCATGGGCAGGTGGGTTGACCTGATGAAACGTCTAGGAGGTGGGGACGTCCCACGGACTGCATTTGATGATGACTTCTTTTCCTGGTGGGATCAACAGATCATCGCCATAGATGACTACCCTTATGCTGGGTTGGATTTCCGAGGAGATCCCGATCTAGTATTACCACCGACCGCAGCATGGGTTGACATTGGTAAGTATTTTTTAATTTTATGATTTTTTTTAGATTTTTCAAATATAATAATGAATTTTGAAAAATGTTTTTAAAAGGATTCAAATAACTAATATGATGATCATGTTCCAGATATTAGGCCGGTACGACCAGATGAGTTCCCATGGCACAGACGTCGTGGCCGAGGGGCCGAAGAGGCAGCTGCAGACACAGAGCGACTACTTCACATAGTCCAGCGGCACTTGGTGAGACTCACTCATGGAGTACCGATGGCGGTGATAGAGGATCTTCCTGAGGATATGCAGCGTCATATGGTTGGCATGCCACGTGGTTAGGTTCGCACTTTTAGGCGTGTGGCCAATATGATAGCTACCTACTTAGTCGCTCATCCTGATCCGGGGCATTAGATGCACTAGACATGATTATGGGCATTTGAGTCCCAATTTTGTATATTTTTTGGACAGACTTATGTACACTCGAGATGTTTTATGATATATATATCTATCTATATATATATATATATATATATATATATATATATATACACTTCTACTTTTGGATGCTTGATTTTATTGTGATGAATGATTGATGTGCTAGTCTAATGCTTGATTAGCGATAGAATCAGCTAACCAATTATGAAATCTTGGAA
This sequence comes from Pinus tabuliformis, assembly GCA_031772625.1. Taxonomy (NCBI): domain Eukaryota; kingdom Viridiplantae; phylum Streptophyta; class Pinopsida; order Pinales; family Pinaceae; genus Pinus; species Pinus tabuliformis. The sequence continues at coordinate 168,166,009 of CM062817.1, read as the reverse complement.
TGTGCAAATAATTAATATAAGTAAATGATCTTTGCAACAACCTCACCCTTAAATACTGGTGATATAAACATGGATCCCTCACCCGATAAATGTTATTCAATTGTGACACTATCAATTATAAATTAAGATAAACTACCAACGAGTCGATTCCGTGAGAAATTGCCTCGGATAGTAAATTAATGACGACAGTATACTCAGCCATATTATTTGAAGTGGGACTAATGCATACTCCCCTTGATAAAATCAACTAACCATTTGGATAATAGAGTACGCAAGCTGCGGAAGCGAGGTTCCGAGTGTTCCGAATAGCACCATCGGCGGATCCAAAATAGACCAAGTCGTCCATCAACACCTGCCATAGCACACCAAAAAGTGTTGATATCAAAAACTCTCGATGAGATATGTACAAATATACATAATGTACAAAGAAGCCATTGCCTAGTTACTACTTAAGAAAAGTACTTCTTGAGGTAGAGCCCGTTTCGAGGCTCAGCCAACTTGTTTCCTTCAAAATCGATTAACTCATATGACCCTTTTCCTAAAACTCATTTAATAATGAAGGGACCATACCACATAGGCTTAAACTTTCCTGCCCCCAAGGTGTCCTTATCTTGGTCATAGACCAAGACAAGGTCACCTTTAGAAAAGGCTCGAGGACGGACAACTTTATCATACTACGTTTTAACCCTTTTCTTATGAGCCTCATTCATCGTGGCAGCATCTCGACGTTGCTCATCGAGATGTTCCAAATGAAGGAGGCGCTCTTCAAGACTAGAAGTCTCTGGAAGGAGCTCAACAACTAACTTAAGAGATGGAATTTCACATTTGATAGGAAAGATACATTCCATCCCATAAATTAACTGAAAAGGTGTAAAACCAGTAGCAGTCTTCACGGAGGTTCGATATGCTCAAAGAGCCGGATACAACATAAGATGCCAATTGGACCGATTTTTGTCGATTGTCCATTGTGGGATCGTCTTAAGAGTTTTGTTGACTGCCTTGACCTGTCCATTGGCCTGATGATAATAAGGAGACGAATGTTCCTGCTGGAAACCAAATTTAAGAGCCAATTCAGACATTAGTTGATTCTGGAAATTACTACCATGGTCAGTGACAATCTCTCTCGGGATACCGAATCTTGAGATAATCTGATTAAAAAGGAACAATGTTTCCATTTCACTATCGTTTTTATAAGTGGGCATGGCCTCGGCCCACTTCATAAAGTAGTCTATAGCCACGATAATGTACTTTTGATTCGCTGCTGAAGGTGGATTGCAAGTTGTAAAATCGATACCCAACTTAGTAAAAGGACCGACTGTGACAACAGGAAAAAGAGGAGCTGGATGTGTGCACATATTTTGAGTATAGATTTGACAGGGGTGACAACGTTTGACCGCTTCAACACAGTCTTTGAAGAGCAAAGGCCAAAAATAGCCGGCACGCAAGATACACTGGGCTGTAGCAAGCCCTGATAGATGACCACCACAAGCTTCATTGTGGCAGTCATTGAGCACTGACTCTGCTTCCTCTAATGTTAAACAGCGTCGAAGGATTGAATAAACCCCTCGACAATATAATGTATCACCTATAATAACATAGTTCTTGGCTAGGTGACATAGTTTCCGACGTTCATCCTTAGAGAAAATAGAGGGAAACTTCAAGTCTGGAGATAGACAATGATATCTCCATACCAAGGGTCGAGTGAAGAGATGAGGAATAAATGTTCATGGGGAAAACTTTCCTCATAAATAGTGTCCTCTCCACAAGGCAGCTTGGAAATTAGCTCGGCAAAAACCATGGATTTCTTAGACTTGGCAGACAAGAACTCGAGATCAAATTCTTGTAAAATAACTATCCATCGGTTATATTTGCCCCCAATCACTAGCCTACTGAGGACAAACTAAAATGGATTGACTGCCGCTAAGACAAAAGTTTTGCGTAGCAAGATATAATGACGGAGCTGTTGGATAGCATGGAAAGTTGCCAAAGCCAACTTCTTAACCAGAGAATAGCGAAGTTCAGGACCTATTAAGCTTTGACTCAAATAATAAATCACATGCTCTGTGAGAGCATCATCTTCTTGAACGAGAACCATACAATGGTTGATTTTTCTGCAACGAGATATAAAAGGAAGTCCCTACCATAATCCGATGGACTCAAAAGCGGGCAGAGACTAATGCCTTTTTCAAGGCATCGAACAACCGCTGCGCAAAGTCGTCCCACACGAATGGAACTCCTTTGCATAGAAAACGCATAAACCCTTTAGTGATCTTGGCATAATTCGCTATAAGCCGTCTTAGGAAATTAGCCTTCCCTTGAAGACTTTGAAGTTGTCAAATTGAGGACGGGGGAGGCAACTGAATTATTGCCTCAACCTTGAAGGAATCAACCCAAATCCCTTCATTTGATACGATGAACCCTAATAATCGACCGAACGTAACCGCGAAAATGCACTTGTTGGGATTCAACCAGATTTTATAAAAACGACATCGCTCAAAAACCAATCAAAGATGACTAGGGTGATCAGTTCTCTTTCAAGAACGAGCAGCGAGATCGTCCAAGTATGCTTCGATAATATGTTTAATGTCGTGGAAAGCATATGACATGGCCCGCTAGAAAGTAGCTCTAGTATTTTTAAGACCAAAAGGCATCTTTCTATACGCAAAGGTACCCAATGGACATATAAAAGCTGTCTTATGTTGATCTTCAGGATGGATAGAGATCTGATTATAACCAGAAAAACCATCCATGAAGGAAAAAATCTCATTACCCGCACACTCGTCAATAATCTGATCAATGAATGGTGTGGGGTAATTATCTTTTGGACAGGCCTTATTTAGGTCTCTAAAGTCGATGCATACTCAAATTGTTCCTTGCTTTTTATCCACAGGGACTGGATTAGAAACCAAATTAGTAAGAGGAATAGGGTATATGAAACCCACCTTGAGCAGCTTCTCTACTTCAGCTTTAATGGCTGTTGCTTTCCTAGGATTAACCGGCCGAAGCCTTTGACAAACCGGTTTGGCATTTTCATACGTCTTGATCTCATGTTGAACTATAGATGGATCAATGCCAGGCATTTCTTCATAAGACCAAGCGAATACATCTCAAAATTCCTTGAAAAGGTCGGTGTAAACTTGAATTTCTTCAGGGGAACATTCGATTTCGATGAAGATATTCTCGATCACATTAGGGTCCCTAGAGATGTTTATGGATATCGTTTTTGAAATCACCGACATATTACCTTCGGCACGAAAGTGTGCTGGAGCCAAAGGATTTGATATCGTACAAACATCACTAGTAAAGAGCTTGGAGAACCTAGATTCTACTTCCTGCAATGGAGGAAGAAAGTATGAACGATGGTGTAAGTCTTCCCAAGGTCGATCTATACCCATCATTGCTTCTAGGATTGCTTCTTCAGAAGGTAAAACTGTATCTAAGCAGTCCAGGGCGGAGGTAGAATCAAGGGTCCAGGCCGGGGCCACATCACCATCTAGCTCCTCTTCAGAAAAAGGAGTAGAGTGGTTGTCTGTAGAGTTAACGATAGATTGATGTCTAAGCCCAGCTGCAGACATAGGGAATGCCATTCCATTAACTTGTCCTTTAGCTAATGTGGTCATAGGTGAAGGTAAGGTCCAAGGGTCCGAAACATAATGAGTTCGAAAAAACTCTTATCGAGGAGACTCCTTAGATGATGAAATGACATTGATTCTAGCGATAGGAGAGGGAAAATCAAAGGTACCCATCAATGAGGAATACATCCCAACTCCTATATTCTCAGTAGGCGGATGAGGGTTATCCACTAAAGGAACAGTAGAGTCAGAAGTTGCTTGAGGATCGACTGGACAATAATCCAATTGATCAACCTTAACGATTTTCCCTTCATGAGGAAAGCAAATGACATGAAACAGAGTCGAAACAACGACGTCCATTTCGTATACCCAGTTCCTTCCTAAGAGGAGATTGTAGTCCATGTTAGCATCAATGACTTCTACTTCAATATTAACGACATTTTTCCCAACACATATGGGAAAGGTCGGGATAATCCCATGCGGCTTATGAGAATGCCCATCAAATGCAGTCAGGAGGGTAGGTGAAGGAACAACCGAAGGCGATCCAATAGCCTTCCAGCATGACATCAAAATGACGCACATGGAAGCTCCTTCATCAATAACGGTACGAAAAATGTTAATTTTCCGGTATGTAGACTTTATTTGGAAAGCCATATGATGAGGGAGTCACTTTTTGACATTTAACATGTCGAAAGTGAGCACTAAAGAGTTAGTTGGATCAACTGCCCCAAGCACTGAAAGTAAAGCACTTCGTTGAGCTGGACACGACTAGAGAACCTCTAAAGCGGACATGGCGCATGGAATCTGAGCCAGATCCTCAACGATGGAGTAATTCTGGGCAGCCCTACCATTAGGATTAATAGTCGCGCGTTTAGTGGAACCTTTTGTTATCCACGGTATAGTCTCAACAGGGGGTCGCTCAATATGAAGGTCGGTATTTCTGAGAGCAGTTTTGTCCTTGGAAGTTTCGGCTTCATTGTAATCACATAACTAAGTGGCCACATGGACATTGGAACCCGTCATGAAAACATTTTATGACTTTTCCCCTTCCTGGTTGCCCCCTGCGGAGGTTCCAGGGTTTGAACTCGCGCTAGCAAGAAGTTGCTACCCTTGGGGAAAAGGGTTGGTTAACGCAGCTTGAGAACTAGAAGTCGCTTGCTACCCTAACAGGCACTGAGTGTCTTCAATCTTGGGGCAGAGATGAGTTAAATGGTCTCCACCACATAACTTGCATGGAAACTTGACTTTCTTTTTTGACTCATTTCTACCACCACCAGCATTGTTGCTAGGATTATTTGCATCAGTCTTCCCATCTTGACTCTTTTTCTTACCTTGTCCTTTCCTCTTCCCATTGGAATTTTGATTTCCTTCGGGGTTGGTAGATTGGATGGCATTGACTGAAGAGGGTTGGGAAGACGAAGGGTTAGATGATGTGACTTGGTTGTTAGGAGCAGTTTGCAAAGACAACTGCTGCAATTGGCTCAACAAGTTCACCGCATTTGTGTCTACCGATCCAACGATACCATCCGCATGGGGACTTGGCTTCGACTTGGCTATATCAACCTTAGACCCAGGAGCATCTAGCAAGATTTTTTGTAGGATCCCAGACTGAGAGTAAATCAATTCTAATTGCTGGGCCCTAAAAATAGCTTGCTCCTCAGAATAGACTCCGGACATGGAGACATCCTTAGAGATTTCAGGTTGTAAAGATTTCAAAAACCATTCGAGACGGTATTTCGGAGGGATTTTGGCTTTAATGAGCCTCTTTCTCTGTCTCCATTCTTGAATATGGTCAGAAATGTGAGTTGCCGTGTCCTGACGGAAATTGGCCAGAAGTTCAGTTCCGGCATCATAACGGACGGGCAACTGGAAATGATTTAAGAAAATATTAGCTAAGTCAGCGAAAGATGTAAAGCTGCCCCTTGGCAACTCTATATACCACTTGGTCGCATTACCAATCAAGGTGCGTTGAAAAAGTCTCAACCTAATCGAGTCATCAATAAGGGAGTTTGATGAGCACCACAAATGGAATGTGGTTACATGGTCGCCTAGGTCTTCACCGCCCTTCCCTTCGAATTTTGGAATGTCCGAAGGGAGTTTGGTTGGGACCGGAGGCTAGGCTGGGTTGTATTTGATTGGATCGTTTGTTAATTTCGTGAGATCTGGAAAGTTCAAAGTTGCCAGAAAAGGAAGCCTAGGAGGACCTTGGGGGTTCCACCCTGACTGGGCGGAGCTCCCAAAGTTCTGAAAAGATTGGCCTAGATTTTGAAAGGCACCAGGCTGCTCGAAGTATCCAGCAGAACCAGCTGAACCAAAAGGCAAGCCTTGTGATCCAGCAAAACTCGGAGTTTGACCAACTCCGGCCGCAAAACCTCCATAACTGGTGAAGCTTCCTCCTAAAGGATTATAAGGAGTGGATAACCCCTGATAAGGATTCCAAGTGTTGGCATTATGATACATATGTTGTACTTGATGGCAACCCACTCATCTCAGATAATAAATTATAGTGTAGAGAAAAGTTCACGCACTTATATGCAGAGAAAAGTTTATTTCATGTAGAGAAACGTTCATGCACTTTTATGCAGAGAAAAGTTTATTTCATGTAGAGAAAAGTTCACGCACTTTTATGCAGAGAAAAGTTTATTTCATGTAGAGAAAAAGTTCATGCACTTTCATGCAAAGAAAAGCGCGTATGTGTTGGAGAACTTACCTTTGGTCCATGGTAGTTAGTCCTTGGTATTTGAACCTATGAGGAAAAGCGCGTATATGTTGGAGAACTTACCTTTGGTCCATGGTAATTAGTCCTTGGTATTTGAACCTATGAGGAAAAGCGCGTATATGTTGGAGAACTTACCTTTGGTCCATGGTAGTTAGTCCTTGGTATTTGAACCTATGAGGAAAAGCGCGTATATGTTGGAGAACTTACCTTTGGTCCATGGTAGTTAGTCCTTGGTATTTGAACCTATGGTTTTGGACCATGGTACGCACTTTCATGCAAGGAAAAGCGCATATATGTTGGAGAACTTACGTTTGGTCCATGGTAGTTAGTCCTTGGTATTTGATCCTATGGTTTTGGCCCGTGGTATTGTGAAAGGCCTAAGACTATAAAAGAGGAAGGAGATCATTTGGCAAAGCATCTTCTAAATTATCGAATATCTGATAAAGTGCTAGATCTGGAATATTGTGATTGGGTTTTGGTGCAGATCTGGATCTGAATGCAGAAGGAACCTGAGCGTAAGGAGAAGGATAAGTTCTATTGATGGGTCAAAATCTTAAGGCTGGAATAGTGGTATCTCTATATGATTTTGATCTGTGATATGTGGCATACGCTTGATCTATAAATCTAATAATTTGGGTCTGAATTATTGATGCATGTTTTATTTTACACATGTTATGATCTGGGTATGTCTGATGTAACAACTGCAAAGTTATAAGGAAATATTTGCAGATCTGTATGCGGGTTGGCTTTGGTGAAATCAGAGATTGATGATGCAAGTGTAGTTGATGGGTTTTTGATGTTCTTGGATCCAGTTTGAAAATTTATGAAAAGTGGTCCTTGAAAGAAAAGAAGTAGGGGGTTGTAGCTCCCTTCCAGGAGAGACTGGAAAACGAGAGAGAGTTGTAGCCCTCTGCAGGTTGCAGCCTGCGTACTGGTAAAGGACTACACCAGTACAAAACCATTGTAAAAGGAGTTTCTAATTTGAAAGAAGATAGAGACATATTGCAGCAGGTGGTTTTCACCCACATTGGGTTTCCACCTTACATCTTGTGTTCTTTGGTGTGACTATCTGTTTTCTTTGTTCATGCTCATTATTTTATGGTATTGACATGCAAAAATAATTCAAAGAATAAATAAGGAAGATTTATTAAAAGAACTTGATAATACTGATTCGCCCCCCCCTTAGTGTTATTTCCAACAATTGGTATCAGAGCAGGTCCTTCAGAGAAGCTTGATTGCTTGAAGGAAGATCATTTATCATGAGCAACTACGAGAGGGAAGCATCAATCAGGCCACCAATTTTTGATGGGACAAACTTCAATTATTGGAAGGTAAGAGTTACTGCCTATCTTCAATCTCTTGGTACAGAAGTTTGGGATATCATAGATACAGGCTACACTTTTCCTTCAGCTACTCCTACAGATACGACCGAAAAGAAGAAATATGAAACAAATGCTAAAGCAGTCAATACTCTGCTGGGATGCTTATCTCAAACAGAATTCGTGAAGGTTATGCAATATAAATCCGCAAAAGAAATATGGGACAAGATTGTCTTGAGCTACGAAGGAGATGAACAGGTAAAGCGTGCTAAACTTCAAACCCTCAGGATTCAGTATGAGAATCTCAGAATGTATAATGATGAAAGTGTGGCTAACTATTTCCTTCGGGTAGATGAGATTGTTAATTGCATGAAAAACTTGGGTGAAGAAATAAAAGAGGCTATTGTGGTTGAAAAAGTTCTAAGATCATAGTCCCCCAAGTTTTAATCTAAAGTGTCTGCAATTGAAGAAAAGGAAAATCTACGAATTATTACTATGTCTCAGCTACACGGAATTCTAACTGCTTATGAAATGAGAAAGGGAGGTCCATCAGACAGAAGAGAAGCTGCTTTCAAGGCTTCAGGCAAAGGAGACTATTATGAAGCAAGTCACGTGCCAGAAGAAGAAGAAGAAGAATAAAATTTTGTCAGAAATCTTCAAAGGGGAACTGGAAGGTTCAGAGGTAAGTTACCTTTTAAATGCTTTGCTTGTGGAAGAGTAGGTCATTATGCTGCAAAATGTCCTCATAAGGATAAAGGAAAGGAACCTGCTAGATGGAACAAGAAACAGATTGCAAATAAGAAAAGCTACTACACTCATGAAGATAGTGATGGTCTATCAAATAGTGACGAAGATGAACGAGGTAATGACTATAAACTCTTAATGGCATTTGAAGATGATGATTACATGGATGCTATAGATGTGGATAGCTTTTGTGAAGAAATTTCTAGACTCAAGACATGTATAGAAGAAAAGAATAGGATCATTGATACTCTACAACTTCAAATTGATGAAAAAGAAAAATATCTTGAAAAGTTAGAAGGCGAAATTGTTGGTCTTAGAAAAGAGATTGAGAAAACAAAGGCTATTAATCTTAAGTTTGTCAAAGGATCTGAAACTCTGGATGAGATCATCAATGTACAACACTCTCCTCTAAACAAGATAGGTCTGGGCTATAATGGAGAAACTTCTCAAGCATCCACCTCAAAGAGTTATCTTGATGCAGCAAGAAGGAATGAGCAAAAGCACAATGGAGATCACCAAGTAAAGCAGGGACCAATTACAAACAAATACTATCAGGCAAATCAGGGGCAATCTGTCTTAAGGATGAACAAAAGCTACAACCAGCCACAGGTAAAATCCTCTCAATTTGCTTCAAGAATGAATGACAATAGAAATTACAATCGTTTGGCCGGAAGATTTGATAACCGCAGAAATTTCTTCAATGGACAATGCTTTTCTTGCCATAACTTTGGTCACAAAGCAGCTCAATGTGTTGCATATAAAACGATCATGACTAGAGAAGCTCAAAAACAAAGAAGTATGACCGGGATTACAAAAAGGACCTATAACAACTTTTCGGTTCTTGAAAATGAATTTGAATGTTCTATTTGCAATAACTTTGGTCATGAAGATTCTGAATGCAGGAGCAGGTTTCAGCAAACAAAGGAACAAGCCTCAAGCACCAAAACATGGAAAATAAAGGAACCACAAACAGAAAGATGTGGGATAGCATTTTATGCAAAGTGACAGGAAAATCTATGGTACATTGGCAGTGGATGTTCGAAGCATATGACAGGTGATAAAGAAAAACTTGAATCATATTCTGCTCTAGAAAAAGGAAAGAAAGTTTCTTTTGGAAATGATACTCCTGCAACTATAAAAGGAAAAGGCACTGCTCAGTTAAAAGAAAAGGTCAAAGCTGGGAATGTTTTTTATGTTGATGGATTGAAACATAATCTTCTAAGTGTCAGCCAGATGTGTGATCAAAGAACCGAGGTGATATTTAGATCAAATGGATGTCTTGTTCGTGATCTTGATACAGGTAAAACAGTGATCAAAGGTAAAAAAAACTCCAAATAATTTATACATATTTGAAGAAGGAAAACAACAATGCTATCTGAGCAAGGATGATGAGCACTGGTTATGGCACCGGAGGTTGGGGCATCTAAGCTTTTCACAAATAAGTAAAGCATGCAAATATCAGGCAGTTCGTGGTCTTCTAGATATCAAAGTTCCAGACAACACCATATGCAAATCATGTCAGTTTGGAAAGCAAACCAGAACTACCTTTCCGGAAAAGGAAGGATCAGCTAGCATGCCTCTTGAGCTAGTACATACCGATACATGTGGTCCATTCAGGAAAAGGACACCTCGAGGAGAAGAATACTTGATATTATTCATTGACGATTTCTCCAGGTTTGTCTGGTTAGGACTCCCGCAACTTTCTGGGGTGAAGCAGCACATGCTGCGGTTATTATTCTCAACAAAACAAATGTCCGAGTGAACAACACTCAAACCCCTCATGAGCTCTGGTATGGTGAGACTCCTTCGGTAAAGCACTTCAAAATCTTTGGGAGCAAATGCTATATTAAAAATATTGATGAGCAACTTGGAAAACTTGAACCTAGAGCAGATGAAGGCATCCTTCTTGGTTATTCTCCACACAGCAAAGCATACAAGTGCTATAATAAAAGACTTGGAAGAATTGTTGACAGCATTGATGTAGTGGTTGATGAGAAGGGATACATTCCTAGGCAAGTAAATCATGAAGATATCGAAGAAGATGAAGGCCATCCGCAAAGACAGAATGATGAAGAAGAAGAACCTCAAGAAGAACCAGAGGAGCAGATAAGGATAGAAGAGAAGACTCCATCCAGATATGTTCAGAAGAATCATCCAGAATCTCAGATTTTGGGACAGAAAGAAGCACGTGTACAAACAAGAAGAACAATTGCAGAAGCTTCAAGCTATTTGGCATTACTCTCTTCCATTGAACCACAAAATGTGAAAGAGGCATGCAAAGATGAATGTTGGGTCAAAGCAATGGATGAAGAACTTGAGCAGATCGAAAAGAACAACACTTGGGAGCTGGTTCCTAGACCAAAGGATAAGAATGTTATAGGAACAAAATGGGTCTTCAAAAATAAATTGAATGAAAATGGAGAAGTAATTAGAAACAAGGCCAGACTTGTTTGTAAAGGGTATGCGCAGCAAGAAGGAATAGATTTTGAAGAAACTTTTGCTCCTGTTGCAAGACTTGAGGCCACCCGAATGTTCCTTGCTCTCTCAAGCTTTCAAAACTTCAAAGTATTTCAAATGTACGTGAAATCAGCCTTTCTGAATGGAGACTTGGAAGAAGAAGTATACATTGAGCAGCCAGATGGTTTCATTCTTGGAAATGATCCAAATCTTGTATGCAGATTGAAAAAGGCTCTCTATGGCCTCAAACAAGCTCCAAGGGCTTGGTACTATCGTTTGGACAAATATCTTCATCAACAAGGTTTTTCAAAAGGATCAGCAGACAGCAATCTTTATATAAAAGTTGAAAATGACAAATTGCTGATACTTGTTGTGTATGTAGATGACATTATCTTTGGCAGCAATGAAGAAGCTATGAGTCAAAGCTTTGCCTTGGTGATGCAGAAAGAATTCGAAATGTCCTTGCTGGGAGAACTGACATATTTTCTTGGTTTGCAAATCCAACAAAATGAAGGAGGGATCTTCTTGTCTCAAACCAAGTATCTCAAGCAGATTTTGAAGAAATATGGTATGGAAGAAGCAAAACCAGTATGTACACCCATGTTCACAGGATGTAACCTCAGTGCAAATGATGAATCAGCAGTAGTGCATCAACCAACTTACAGATCTATGATTGGAATTCTACTTTATTTGACAGGTACCCGACCAGACATCATGCATGCAATGGGAATAGTTGGAAGATTTCAGGCAAATCCAAAGGAAACTCATCTTCAAGCAGTAAAGAGAATCTTCAAATATCTTCAAGGGACTCAAAACTATGGCTTATGGTATCCTAGAGATACAGATCTCACACTTCATGCTTATACAGATGCAGATTGGGCCGGAAGCGTGGATGACAGGAAAAGCACAAGTGGTGGTGCATTCTTTATGGGTTCCAGATTAGTATCTTGGTTCAGCAAGAAACAGAGTTCGATTGCCTTCTCTACAGCTGAAGCAGAATATGTTGCTGCTGCATCTTGCTGCACTCAACTCCTTTGGATGATGCAGACCTTGCAGGATTTTCAAATCACTTGTACACCACCCATCTCCATCTTATGTGATAATACAAGTGCAATCAACATTTCAAAGAACCCAGTCACGCATTCAAAAACCAAGCACATACCAATCAAGTATCACTTTCTCCGGGAACAAGTGCTTGAACAAAAGGTCAAGTTGGAGTATGTTCCTTCTAAGGAACAGGTTGCTGATATAGGGAGACCTTTGAATACCTCAGGCAAAAGCTGGGGGTTGTTGATGCATCATCTTGTTGTTGAATCTCTTCTGATTGTTGGTTGTACGCAAGGTTCATCTGAAGTATATGCGTACATGTGCTTGTTTGCGGATTGGTCAAAGATCGAATGGCACAGGTTCAGGGGGAGCATATCATGCATTGTTGGCATTATGGAGGAAGTACAGAAGGAGATCATGGATGTTGGTCTGAATATTGCTGCAATACGTCTCTATCTCTTTCATGGTCATGGATTCTGGTTCTTCTTTGCAGATCTGGTTTATAGTCAAGGGGAGCATGTTCTTAAGCGGAGCATAACCCTTTGCCCTTGATGTCAAAGGGGGAGAGTGATTGGTTGTTGTTGCCATCAAGTCCAAAGGGGGAGATTGTTGGCATTATGATACATATGTTGTACTTGATGGCAACCCACTCATCTCAGATAATAAATTATAGTGTAGAGAAAAGTTCACGCACTTATATGCAGAGAAAAGTTTATTTCATGTAGAGAAAAGTTCACGCACTTTTATGCAGAGAAAAGTTTATTTCATGTAGAGAAAAGTTCACGCACTTTTATGCAGAGAAAAGTTTATTTCATGTAGAGAAAAAGTTCATGCACTTTCATGCAAGGAAAAGCACGTATGTGTTGGAGAACTTACCTTTGGTCCATGGTAGTTAGTCCTTGGTATTTGAACCTATGAGGAAAAGCGTGTATATGTTGGAGAACTTACCTTTGGTCCATGGTAGTTAGTCCTTGGTATTTGAACCTATGAGGAAAAGCGCGTATATGTTGGAGAACTTACCTTTGGTCCATGGTAGTTAGTCCTTGGTATTTGAACCTATGAGGAAAAGCGCGTATATGTTGGAGAACTTACCTTTGGTCCATGGTAGTTAGTCCTTGGTATTTGAACCTATGGTTTTGGACCATGGTACGCACTTTCATGCAAGAAAAAGCGCGTATATGTTGGAGAACTTACCTTTGGTCCATGGTAGTTAGTCCTTGGTATTTGATCCTATGGTTTTGGCCCGTGGTATTGTGAAAGGCCTAAGACTATAAAAGAGGAAGGAGATCATTTGGCAAAGCATCTTCTAAATTATCGAATATCTGATAAAGTGCTAGATCTGGAATATTGTGATTGGGTTTTGGTGCAGATCTGGATCTAAATGAAGAAGGAACCTGAGCGTAAGGAGAAGGATAAGTTCTATTGATGGGTCAAAATCTTAAGGCTGGAATAGTGGTATCTCTATATGATTTTGATCTGTGATATGTGGCATACGCTTGATCTATATATCTAATAATCTGGGTCTGAATTATTGATGCATGTTTTATTTTACACATGTTATGATCTGGGTATGTCTGATGTAACAACTGCAAAGTTATAAGGAAATATTTGCAGATCTGTATGCGGGTTGGCTTTGGTGAAATCAGAGATTGATGATGCAAGTGTAGTTGATGGGTTTTTGATGTTCTTGGATCCAGTTTGAAAATTTATGAAAAGTGGTCCTTGAAAGAAAAGAAGTAGGGGGTTGTAGCTCCCTTCTAGGAGAGACTGGAAAACGAGAGAGAGTTGTAGCCCTCTGCAGGTTGCAGCTTGCATACTGGTAAAGGACTGCACCAGTAGAAAACCATTGTAAAAGGAGTTTCTAATTTCAAAGAAGATAGAGACATATTGCAGCAGGTGGTTTTCACCCACATTGGGTTTCCACCTTACATCTTGTGTTCTTTGGTGTGACTATCTGTTTTCTTTGTTCATGCTCATTATTTTATGGTACTGACATGCAAAAATAATTCAAAGAATAAATAAGGAAGATTTATTAAAAGAACTTGATAATACTGATTCACCCCCCCTCTCAGTATTATTTCCAACACCAAGTAGTAGCTAAGGGAGGAATACTTCGAAACAAACTAACTGTGGAGTACGACCCATTCCCTTGTTGGCCAAAAAATGGATTCCCAGTTCCCATGCCACTAACCGCAGGGTTAGTCAAACCTTGGAAAGGATTGCTGCTTTTTCCTGTAGAAGAAAAAGACATAGATCCTACTGTCAGGTTGGACTGTGGTATATGACCACTTCCGAAAGGAAAACCCTGGAATGAAGCCGATCCACCCATCATGGATGTGGAGGCACTAAACGGAATTGATGGAATACCTTGTGAATGGGTGCCAAATGGGAAGAATCCAGTACTAAAATCATTGGCTTGGGAATTTCCACTCGTAGAAGGAATCGAGGTAGACCCAACAAAAGATGTACTAGCAAAAGACCCAAATAAAGATGCAGAGGGGATGGAAATAGTTCCTCCCCCTTGTACTGATGTTGGAGTCTGCATAGTTGTAGCACTTGTAGTAGAAGCCATGCTTCTAGTAGTGGTCATCGATGGTAAGTGCGTAGTGTGACCTGGACTTGACGGTCTATGTGTCGGAGTCCCAACGTATCGTAATACTTTTGGATAGCTAGAAGGTAAGGGAGAATTCAGAGCCGCTAACGACTCTTGAAATTCTTCTACTTTTATGTTATCTTCCATCTAAAAGAGAACTCAAGAAAGAACTGGAGTGTTCCTCTCTTGTTCTGTGGAAGTACCAGGCCTATTCTGAACACTAATTCCCCCAAGAGGAGGATCAATCCCCGATGCATCAGCTGCCACGGGATGAAACCCACCGGTAGTATTACCTCTGCGCCTTCTAGGAGAAGGCTCTAAACTTGGTGGTGAAAGAACATGAAGTCTTCGAGACCATCTAGGTGATCGGTCAGCCACTTTGAATATTTTATTAAGATCTAGCTAAAGACTCAAAAAATTGAAAGCTAGGCCAACTAGGAGCATAGAGCACACACTAAAAAGTCCCTAAAAGATATTAGCCAGTCAAACAACTTTCGAGTATTTCCGCTCTGGGTGATGAGGACCGGACACCAAAATACCAGAAAAGTGAAGTAAGGGACCTTCTGAAGATAGTCTGGGATAATGACGGCCCAGTCTTATCAGTGAAGGTAATAGAGGAAGTTACGCTGACCTCCTAACAATAGCCTGCGCCGGTGGAAGCCCCCAAGCTTCGCAAGGGTGCCCTCCAGTAGTGCCGATGAGAGTGATACAATGTCGACCTTTTGTGCCATGGGATTCCCCTTCGTACCCACCTGTGTAGATCCCTAGGAGTAGCAACTAAGGTTACCAACTCGTATCAGAAGCCAGGCGTAACAGTCTTGAGGTTAGATCCGACAAGTAGGAGAGGGGGTATCTCTCTTCCCTGTCTTCAAAAACCCTCGTGCTTAACTCCCAGATCCAGAGCTTTCCTGGTCTCCCTAACGCTATTGGATTTTCACTCACTATTCAGACTCCTATGTTGGACAATTTAAATGGCCTTGGAGAGTTATCTCTCCAATCGCCTAATCCAAGGCCCTAAAATATCCTAAAACTTGTTGGTGTGTCTAACTTGACAATTATAAAAAGTTCTAGTATATTTTAATTAGTGCTTGTTTTTAAATGGGCTATTCTTTAAGTCAAGGGATAAGCGGAAGTGAAATTAGTGGTGTTTTGATGCAAAAGAAATTAATAAAAACCAAACTACATGCAAACGCACTTGTTTTCATTTTTCGATGAAAGAAATTTCTACTAGGTTCAGAGGAACTTAAAAAAAACAACAAATTTTTCTTTTCTTTTTTTTTACTCACGCTTCCCACTCACAAAAGTTAAGAAAACTATGGATTCCTAAAAAATGTGCAACTCTATCCTAATGTAATGAGTACATGTTGATGCAAGACTTAAGACTACTCTAAATCAAGAAATGAAAGTTACTTGTTTATCAATTTTTAATTTGCCACTTAAAATGTTTAGATGGAATATGAGTTGCTATCATTCATTTCATCTAAACACTAAAAACAAGTTTCAAGACAAACAAAAATGCACTTTCATTCACTAAAAGGAAAATAAATCAAAACAAAGTTCAAGAAAGCAAAACCAAGTTTTTCAAAAAAATTTCTTCAAAAGAAAAAGCAAAAACATCTTTTCAAAAGTGCTCTCAACAAGACTGAAACTTTATGATTGAAGAAATCGACACCAAACACTTTGCAAGCTGACAACACAAAATGGATGAAAACTCAACAACAAAGATGTGTTTCGAGATGCTTTTAACAATCAAAAGCAGAAATGAGAGGTTTGGCAACAAAGACCAAAAGATCAAAAAGAAAATTTTCAAGAAAGTGTCAATCAACAACTTTCAAAAGCAAGAAAAGTAGATGGTCACAAAAATGTAGTTTTAACAAGCAAACACAAAAGGTCACCAAAACAAGATTTGACACAAAGACTGAGATCAGCCTTTTTTCTCTGACAAAACAGAGCAGCCAAGACTCCTAACAAGAAATCTTGTGTGCTTAAGAAAAACGATGATGCTTGTAATAAAACCAATAAGACCAACACTTTCCAAAATCAGAGAGAATTTGAAATCAGATACTTGTTGTAAAACTAAAAACTGACACAGAAAATTAACTGTTCAGGACTGAACCAGACCAACAGACAGACCTTCAGAAACAAAAAGATCTGAAAAATATTGAAAATTACAAGATATACGCGACTGTATTGATGTACAGTTGCGTGTATACATGACTGAGCCTAAGGAAACCTGTGTATACGTGGGTTAACTGAAGGAAACATGCGTATATACGCTTCTGTAAACAAGAAAAACAACGTATATAAAAGATTTCAAGAAAAAACAAAAAACAGTCTGAATAAACTGACCAAACTTACAATTCAAGTTCCTATAGGAATAGACTACACAGTAACAGCAAGCAAACAGACAGTTGAGCCCTGATTGGCTTGATTAAACCCAAACTAGGAACAACAATACTGTTGTCCCCAGTGGAGTTGCCAATTCTGTTAAGGGACAAATTCCCCTAGGGTCTTTAGGTTGACACCCTAGCAGATCAAAGGTTGTCTATACAGAGAAACACACATTCCATACATCCATAATGCTAATATAAGCAAACTATATGATAAGGGGCGTACCTGGGGGTCCTACATTTGAGAAGATCCTTCCAGGGTCCAAACCCTCTTGGAGTTCCTTTTGCTCCTTAATCCTACAAAACAATCAATTCAAGAAAAGTACAACAGTATATGGACTAAACATCATAAAGAAATCATCTTCATAGTATCTTGAAAAGTAGTTAGTTATTAAACAACCTTTCATATATGAATCATAACATGGATATCATAAACATGAAGAAGATTTATATCAGGAACAAAGACAAGTGTTTCTTTTATTATAGACAAATAAAGTATAGAAAGGAATAATTTCACCTGATTCGTCCTTTCACATGCTCCAAGTAGAATTGTCCTCCGGATTCGTCCAGTCTCAAGCCTTTAAAAAACTCCTTCCATGACTTACTCCATGATATCACAAGTAGTAGATAGACATCATCACACAAGCAAACAAGGGTTTCCTATAAATGGGGGAAGTGCAGGAGGCAGTAGGATCTTCAGACCTGGTCAGGGAAATCTCAGCATAGTAACCTTTCTCTCTCTTCTCTCCTCTCTTGGGCCTTCCCGTTGAAGCCTTTTTATACTTCTCCCAAAGTAGTTTTTTAGTTGGGAATTCGTTGGGAATAGTTGGGCCACGGGCACTAAGAGGTAATCAGCAAGTAAAGCCCGCGATCTCTGCCCGAAATTAAGGAGATTTATTTTTTTTAAGTGTTTTAAGACATATATTCGGGTTGGGTATACACAGACCTGCATACACACGCGTTTAGCTCAGGGCAATGTCACGTATAGGGAATAAAACATCGTTTTTTAAATTTTGGACCAAGTGTGGAAGGAGGGGTTGCCCTGGGCCATGAGTGCAGCATCACAAACCTCAAGAGTGAGATTTGGAGCTATAACAGACATGAACACAAGCAGGTGGTAAGGAGGGAGCTCACACCCATAGAACCTAATTTCTATATAATTATCATAAAGATACTAGTCCTCCACCCTAGTGTCTTGCTAAGTTGGATAAGCTCTTTTTTCGGGGGGGAAATTCTAGGTGGAGAGACACCATGGATGATCCTATATGAAATGGCCATATAGGTTGATATGAACTGAGAGTAATCACCAACGTTTGGTCTTCTCCTAGCCACAACATCCCAACTAAACACGAAATTCCTTTGTTTGTTGTGAGTAATCACGCTTAGACCCAAACAATCGAACTCGTTGACGCGGGTGTACACGAACACATAGAATAGTAGTGAATAATATCATAAATAAGATGTGGTGAGAAAGTGATGTAGCTGAAAGCATATGGCTATAGATAGGTAGGCCGAGATGTCGAACAAACAATCATGATGCATCATTTTGTGTAGAAATCCTAAGACGACTTTATTGGTCATATTGGCATCATATTTCCTAATAAATACAAAATTATAGATAGGATGGGTTGAATGGATTCAATGAAGAGGGTGACTGGGAAGCTTTCGAGATGAGGTACAGATTGCATGCCCGAGATTAAGATCCTTTTCAAGAAGGACTGCTGTTCATCGGGTGAAAGGGTAATATAGTGATATCCTAGGATGACATCAGTAAATGACTACAACCCAGAAGAGGTGGGGAAGATTAGGAATTTCTGGATCAATTTAGGGGTTATTTCAAGTATTTTGGTCCCAGAGGTAGAAACTACGTAGTTTTTCTCATCAATGTATGTTGTGGTAAGCCAGGAGACACATTCTGGGAAGTGACGTACATAAGGTGTGACTTGATAGTATAGATATGAGTCAACTACTCATAATGTGTCTTCCCCCCTAGCATGATTTATGAACAGGTCAAAATGGAGGTCGAAGAGGTGGTAGGCATAGGCCGGGTCGAAAATTTGGGCCTCGGTGTCCATGAGGGGTTCAAGGTCAGAAGAGGACTTGATTTCATGCATTTTCGGGGTTTCAAGTGTTGTCTTATTCATTTTACGAGCAAATACACAAATTACAAGTGGTCGTGGATGGTAGGTTACCCAGTTTCTGTAGGTGAAGTTGAAAACAATGTTGGGAGTAGGTATTTGGGTGTTTCGGGTGCTCGAATGGGATTCCTGTGCAGACGACTGACATGGAGGAGTGTGTTGGGAACTGGAAGTGACTTTCAGGAAAAGGAGGCGGGAACATGTCACTTTATAGTAGGTAGGGAAATGGTATGATGACGTGATGGTGGCATCATAATAGGGGACACACATATCATGGTGAGATTGGTCAGGGGAAGGAGACATGTGGATGGGAGTGGGGCCACTGAATTACCTCTTACCGTAAATACCGTGCTTTCTTGACAAAAGGTGCTAGTGGGTTGGCCCGCCTGGAATGTGGTCCCAATCGTACTTCGGCGGGTCGACTAGCATATGGGTAAGTCCCGCACTCATCCCCTCTGGATGGATTTAAGTTGTCGGATCAAAGATCCGACTTTTCAACTCTGGGGGTTCATGCAGGCTATCTTCTGCACAAGTTCAATCCCCTGATCTATTTCAAGAGCACTGTTGGTTGAAGATGAATGGTGATTAATCCAAAAGCTTCTCGACCTTTAACCGATCCTTATGCCCGTATAAATTTTCTTACCTGCCTTCATTTCTGCTCAGTCAAGATCCTAATGGGTACCATGCTACATTTTTTATTCTTACACCTGAGCGCTCGACTTCAACATTTATCCCTTAATAATGCTTTAACCAAATTTTGATTTGTGAGGCCATACTGATGACCCTTTGTTTCCCTTTTGAAAAATTTAGAAGAGTGATAATAGAAAAGGATGCCATGTCAACCCCCATTATGCATGAAAAATGAGATATCCATATGATTATGATGTAGATGACTCTAGATGAGTCTATATTGTAACTCTGATTAAGTGTTGAGGTAGTCAAACGTAACCAATAATAAGCTATTGGGTCGTGTAATAATAAGTCCACTAGGAGGAAAAGGGGTTCTATTCTTTCGAGTGCATTTGTTCCATAGTTGAGGAAAAATAACCAAGATGGATAGGAGGTAGAGCACATAGAGAGGATTTATGCATTGTAGCAGCCCATGGGCCATAGGCCATACTTCTTTGTACTTGCATCCATATTTTCATTCAAAGAAAGAGAGCGGAGTGACCTCACCTCCCCACTGCGTTTTTCTCCCAAAAGGGTTTCCCGGAGCATATCTTGTGTCAAATGTGTGTGTGAGATTTTATTTCACCGTTCTCTATTTTCTGCATAATTTTTAATTTGCATGCATGCAATATTAGAAATAAATATATAGATCTAAAAATCTAAGGAAACTGTAATAGTGTAGAATTTCAGATTTTAAATATAATTTTATCAGATCTATTATGACAAACTATCCAATGGAATATCCATGATAGTTTACAAATCAAAATTTGAAGGACATGGGGGTGGGATTTGATCAACTTATCTGTAAATAGGTTATAAAACCATTTAATATAAAGGGGTGCAACCACATGTTCAACTAGTACCTCAAGGTGCCCCATGGCTTTAGGCTAAGCCCTCATAGAAATTGAACCTTAACCAATGAACTCCACCAAATGAGCTATCCCTTGGGGCTTCTAAAATTTATTATATGTTATTAAACTTTATTTATTAAATTTAAATTATCTTATATAATTTGAAATTATTAATAATATTGGATATTCTATACTTCTAGAATTTTATTGTAATTTTTATAATAGTTATATTTTAATGAGAAATAGTGATTTATAAATAATCTAATAATTTTTTATTTGCATGATAAATTGTTATTGTTATTATTATTATTATATGCAACTTTATTTTTATCATTTCCATGCAATAATTTATTACAAACTCTCAATACTTTTATTTAGGAAAATTGTAAAATTTATTCATTTCATATAATAATTTTTTTTTTATAAATTCTCAAATTATTTTAAATTCCAATTTCTTTTAATTATAAATCCAAATTTCATTTTCCCTACTAAATAGATTGATTATAGTAATATATAAACAAGGGTGATAGTTGCATAATAGCATAGACCCTACCTCTTTGTGCAAGGTCTGTGTTTTTTCATTATTTGAGAACACTCCATTTTTGTTGTTATTTGAGAATGTTGCATTTCCACAAACCACATATCTGCACTCCATACAATGAAATCTAAACCCTGATATATTCACACTTTTCAATCATTACAGCAATTTCTCATAACCACTTAAGTTATAGAGTAATTGGTCATGTCTTATCTAGTGAGAGGCAATATTATATATCAAGCAAATGCATACCCATAAATTTATATTAAGCAACTAGATTAAATGGAGGCAATGCAAACACCCAACAATATTATATATCAACTTCTTCCACACCTTCACACTTGTGCATATCCGCACTCCACACAATGAAATATTTTTTCGTGCAATGGAAGCTTTGTCCACATGATGAAATCTTCCCCCCACCCAATGAAAGCTTCCTCAGCATTTATGCATATCTACACTCCATAAAATGAAATATAAACCCTAAGATATGCACACTTTGAAATCATTATAACGGTTTCCCCAAACCTATGAAGAAATAGATTAATTGGACATGTCTTATCTAGCGAGGGTAATATTATATATCAAGAAAATGCATACCTGGAAATTCATATTACGTGGCTGGAATAAATGGAGGTGAGGCAAGCACTCATCAATATTATATATCAACTTCTTTCGCACCTCCACACTAACACATCTCTACACTCTTCATAATGAAATCTTCGTCCACACAATGAATTCTTTCTCCACACAATGAAAGCTAAACTTTGAGATATGCAGTTGCCCCTAACCAGTAAAGATATAATGAAATTTTCCAAAGCATCTACATATCTAGAAATTCATATTAAGAAACTGGATTAAACAGAGGTGAGGGAAAGACACAAGAATATGGAAAACACTCAACAATACTATATATCAATATTTTACACCTCTACACCGACACATTGTATACTCTGCACTATGAAAGCTTCCCCCACACATCTGCACTCCAAACAATGAAATATTTCTCAACACCTCCACATTTAGCACAATGAAATCTTCCTCCGCACCTCCGTACTTTGCATAATAAAAGCTAAAATATGAGATATGAAGTTGCCCTGAACCACTGAAGATATAAAGAAATTTTCTAAAGCAAGTGTATACCTGAAAATTCATATTAAGCATCTAGATTAAATTGAGGTGAGGGAAACACTCAACTATATTATATATTAGCTTCTTCCATGTCTCTTCCCTCGCGCATCTACACACTCTATGCAATAAAATCTTCCCGCGCATCTCGAAAGTCCACACAATGAAACCTTCCTCTACACATCTGGATTTTGCATAATGAAAGTTTTCTCTGCACCTCTACTCTCAACATAATGAAAGATTCATCTACACCTCCACACTTCTGCATAGTGTGTGAATGTTATCAAGTTTAAAAATAAAACTTAGATTTTTGTGAGCATTGTTTCCTTTAAGTGTATTGTTTTAATAAATTTGATATATAGAACTTTGATGATCTGTAAACTGTCGTGGATTTCCACTGGACATTTCGTCACAACAGATCTGATAATAATATATTAAAATTCTGAATTTTCACATTATTATAATTTTATGAAACTTCTAGATTTGTAAATTTAATTGTAATTAGTACATGCATGTGAATGGAAATTATGCAAAAAAGTAGATAACGACAAAATAAGCTCAGACACACACATAATACACAATATATTCTCTAGGAAACCCTTTTAGGAGAAAACCTAGCTGGAAGGTGAGGTTTCTTTGCTCTCTTTCTTTGTCAGGAAAAGAAGGATGCAGGTACAAAGAAGTAATGCCTATGGCCCATGGGCTACTACAGTGCATAAATCCTCTCTATTTTCTCTACCTTATATCTCTCCTAGCTATCTTTTCTCAACTATGGAACAAAATTCTCTTGAAAGAATGGAATGCCTCTTCCTCCTAGTAGCCTAGTTATAACACAACCCGATAGCCTACTAGTGGTTAAGTTTGATTATATCAACTCTTAACTAGAGTTAAAATATAGAATCTTCTAGAGTCCTTTATATCAAAAACATGTGGCTAGCCCCTTTTCCATGAATAATGGGGGTTGACGCGGCATCCTCCATAACTATAGCTGTGAAAATGGGAAGGTCAATTTCTGAGTGGCATAACTTTTGGATACAAACGCCGGTTGACGCACTTCTTGCGTCCTTCGAAATATCTATGTGTGTGGAATAGCATAAAAAGATGCAACACCAAAGTGACAAAGTTTACCCCCCAAAAACGTTGTTCAATGCCTCAAAATTCTCCCAGAAGGTTTTAGACCCTGTTTTGTCAAACTGGGTCTCGCTGGTAAAAACAATCCTATGAGTTGATTCCTTCACTTTCTCCACTCTGAATGCATTAAGATGGATAAAAAACAATATAATGATCCACTCCCGATCACAACTCCCCTACACATCCTGATTCTGCATAATGAAAGTTTTCTCTGCACCTCTACACTCAACACAATGAAAGCTTCATTTTCACCTCCACACTTCCACACAATGTGTGAATGTTATCAAGATTAACAATAAATCTTAGATTTTTGTGAGAATTGTTTCCTTTAAGTGTATTGTTTTAATAAATTTGATTTATATAACTTTGATGATCTATAAACTGTCATGGATATTCCACTGGACAATTCGTCACAACAGATCTGATAATAATATATTAATATTACGAATTTTTACATTATTATAATTTGATTAAACTTATAGATCTGTAAATTTAACTGTAATTAGTATATGCATGCGAATGGAAATTATGTGGAAAAGTATAAAACACAAAAATAAGCTCACACACACGCACACAATACACAATATATGCTCTAGGAAACCCTTTCAGGAGAAAACCTAGCTGGAAGGTGAGGTTGCTTCGCTCTCTTTCTATGTCAGGAAAATAAGGCTGCAGGTACAAATAAGTAATACCTATGGCCCATGGGATACTATAGTGCAAAAATCCTCTCTATCTTATCTACCTTATATCTCTCCTAGCTATCTTTTCTCAACTATGGAACAAAATTCTCTCAAAAGAATGGAATACCTCTTTCTCCTAGTGGCCTGGTTATAACACAACCTGATAGCCTACTAGTGGTTAAGTTTGACTACATCAACTCCTAACTAGAGTTACAATATAGAATATTCTAGAGTCTTCTACATCAAAAACATGTGGCTAGCCCCTTTTCCATGAATAATGGGGGCTGTCGCGGCATCCTCGAGAACTATAGGTGTGAAAAATAGGAAGGTCAACTTTTGAGTGGCATAACTTTTGCATACAAATGGTGATTGACGTGCTTCTTGCATCATTTGAAAGATTTGTGTGTGTAGAATTTCATGAAAATGTGCAACGCCAAAGCGACAAAGTTTTACCCCTAGAAAACATTGTTCAATGCCTAAAAACATTCCTAGAAGATTTTAGACCCCATTTTGTCAAACTGGGTCTCGCTGGTAAAAACAATCCTCTGAGTTGATTCCTCCACTTTCTCCACTCTGAGTGCATTAAGATGGATAAAAAACAATATATTGATCCAATATTGATCACGCCTCCCCATTTTAGGAGGATTTTTGTCCCCAAAATATTTCACTGATTGAGGTGAGGAAATTTTACCTCCACCTTCTCTCCAATGTACCACTTAGGTTTGCCTAGAAGTTGTCCCTTCAACTCAATCTTCCAAAAGTCATGTTGCCCCTGTCTTGCAGTTTTAGATCTCTTATGTAAAATGGTATCTTCTATCAACTCTTCCTGAGCATCTTCTGGCAAATCCTCTACAAAAGTTAGGACCTACTACTCTTCCTGATCTATCATGGAATGTTCATAGAGTTTCAAATTATCTACATTCACAACTGAGTAAATGCACATATACAATGGTAAACTAAGTCGATAGGCATTATCACCAACCTTTTCCAATATCTCAAAGGGGCCATACCTCAAAGCCTTGATTTTATTACTAGGCCCCTCAGCCTCTCCTTGTTCAACTCTCCCACCTTGAATGATTTCTTTGCTCTGTGTTGATCATACCTGGCCTTATACTTCTCCTGCGACATATGTTGTGTGTCTTGTACCTGTAGATGGATTTTCCTGATCTTCTCTATAATTTTTTTAGCCCTCAAAGCATCTCCTATAGGATATTCCCTCACTCCTCCTTGTTTTCCATATGCAATATCCAAAGGTGAAGGTGGAAAATATATAAAACAAGTCTCAAATGGGGAGTTTGTAATAGAAGTGTGGATTGCTCTATTGTAAGAATGTTGTATATATACCATATTTTCATCCCAGGTCTTCAGATGCTTCTCATTGTATCCCCTTAGAAGCTGCACCAAAGTCTTATTGATTACTTCTGTCTGCCCATCTATCTGTGGATGGAATGTTTTAGATCTCTTCAGCTTTGTGTCCATTTTCTCCCACAATGTAGTCCAGAATGCACTGGGAAATATTGTATCCTTGTCTAAAATGATGCTCCTTGGTATCCAAAAGTGTACACAAACCTGTCCAAAGAACAAATTTTCTGCTTCTTGTCCACTAATGGTATTTTGACAGGGCACTATAACACACATCTTGATGAACTTGTAAACTACCATGAATAGGTAGTCATGTCCCTTTCTGGTTTTCGGCAAACCTCCCACAAAGTCCATGGAAATTCTTTCCTAAGGACGAGTAATTACAGTTAAGGGATGATATAGTCCCCATTTCCTGTTGCTATTCTTGCTGGTACAACAAAGCATTCATCTACTTATGAACCTAGCTACCTTCTCTTACATCTTGGGCCAATACACATATCTCTGCAAGTTAGCCACGATCTTCCCTTGATCCAATAGTAAATACAATATAGATACAACCTAATCCATGCAAAGGAACTAATGAAACCTTCCTCCAGATCCATCTAGCTCGAGCCACAAAGAAAACCTCTCTAATAGGTGCAAGAAGATTCTAGATGAGGAGGCTAAGAATCTCTACAAAGGAAACCAAGGTTTTCTACAGACTAGGAGTGTAGGAGGCACGAGAAAAGCAAACTTGATCTGGGGGAAATCAATTATAATGTCGATATCTCTCTTCTCTTATGAATTAGGCTTATCCAAGGGGTGTATATATACCACCTCAAATTGGTTATTTCAGTTAGGCCACAAGCTCCGGTAGGTGGGCTCTCGGTAAAACCCATAAGCCCCATCTTAAAAATAACATTTTGTATAATTTTCTCATATTTAAAATGTATACATGGGTATAGTGTTATGGGACCTACATATGTACATGTTTTTGTGTGGGAAGAGTCGCATATGGAATTTGAAATATAATTTTTTAGTATAAATTCAAGTATTCATGGGTAAAGGGACTACCCAGGGCCATAAAAGAGCATCAGGTCTACATGAGTGTTGAATGATGCTATAACAAGGAAGCAACTACTCCCTGATTTAGTAGTTACAACTGAAATGAGCTATAACCCCTAAATTTATTATCTTCTAATGAAAGAAGCTCCAACCCCTAAAAATTTTCCAGCAAATTCTGGAAGGAGCTACAACCCCTGATATGAAAGCTACAACTTGTTTCACCTCAATGATAAATCTTTCATGCAAATTTCATACTCAAATCAAGAAGCCAATTATTTTTACATAAATAAATCAATTTTTCCACCTTCGCCAACACCTTCAACAATCTTTCATTATTAAACTCACTGACAACATAAATCCATCAACTCGAACACTGCCACACTCACCTCTAAACTTTTTCAATCTATTATGCTTATAAATAAGTTTTCCTGCTAAATTTAGGCTTCTTTACTTTTTAGTTAACTTCAATTCTTCCTTCATGCATAAACTTTATTTTTTTATTTCTTCTACTCTTTTGTATGTCATCGTTAGGTCTTCAAACACTTCTTTGTTGTTTTGATATGAATCTTTGAGTTCAACTATCAATTTTTCTTATTAAATCATTTTTTTTTTGTAAGCTAATGTATGATTCTTTAATATATTAATCGCAAGACTATGTACAGTGAAATACAGAGACCCCTGCCCCGAAGGGAAACCAGGGAGAAAACACCAAAAAACATCCATGTCCACCCCTGCCCCGAGGGGAAACCAGGGAGAAAACTGCAAAGATAAGTTCAGCTATGTCCACACCTGCCCCGAAGGGAAACCAGGCAAACTTCAAAGATAAGTTTGTTAACTACGTGTCTAGGAAAGAAGGAAAATACTACATTGCCGCCATAGCAAAAACGATGCTGAGAAAAACTACAGTAAGATTGTAAAAAATAAAAACAGATTACTGCTTCTTATCTTCCTGAAGAAGGTCCGGCTCCAGCTTGACAAGGCCTGCCCCGCGAATGAGCCGAGTCAGCTTATCCAGCTTCCTATCCTGCATCATAAGAGTAAACTCGAGGTTCTTCAGTTCTTTTTGCAGATTGCCTTGGGCAATGTCCACCATCTCTGCTGCTACCTGTTCCATGGACTTGGCAAGCAGACGCTTAAGACCCCAGTAAACATGAAGGGACTGCTTATACAGCGACATTCTCCCCCTGGTGTGGCCGGGGTCAGGGAGATAGAGCTCCCAATCCTCCATCTCCGGATCGGATTGCTCCTGCAGGGCCTCCTCCTCAAGATTGTCGACAATTCGGCGAATTTTTGGATGAGTATCATGCAGATAGGCACGCTCTGCTTCTATCAGAGTTTAGTTGTAGTTTTAATTGCATTTCTAACTTTGGCGAGTGTTATATTTGGATAAATTTCTAGATATACTGCCAATAATGTTCATGCCACCATATTTTTCCTTAAGCCCCTAGCGCTTATGTATTTTTCCTTTATTCCCATAAGACCAAGGGCTGTGACCTGGTTCATAACCTCTGAGGGCTTACCCGACTTGCGCCTTTGGTCACTATGCCTCACAGAACCAAGTATTGGTCCTTAAGGCTTGGCCCCCCGACTCCTTTATCTTGATCTTATTTCATAAACGCCTCTAGGGTCTAACTTGTGGGATTACATGTCATGCGGGGCCTCCTTTCTGCTTGCTCCCATTGGTCGTCGTTGCCCGACTGTATTACTGCCATGTCTCAAAGCCTGTCAGCCTGAACGTTCTTCCCTACTCTATCATAGGTTACCTCGGTGGTCTGGGGATCAGAATGAGCTCTCCTAGTGGGTCCGCACACTGCACCTGTGAACCAATAAATGACATGTCAGGCTTAATTGTCACTGACATCTTCCACATACACTCGATGCCTAATCAGCCTATAGGTCTTCACATGCACACCTTATAATTCCTCCAGGGTCAACCATATGGTATGATGTCATCAACACCACGTGGTGCCATCTGAATTGTGACACATGTCACTCAGATTTGGCCCACTAGGGTACTTGAAAACACTGAATCTTCTTTCCACGTGTCCCTCTATATGTCATGCTGTTGTCATCACTGATCAACAAGATGCTACCATGTGCCCTATCACTTGTCAGTTATCCATCCGTAGGTTTGCGGTTCCACTTCCACGATCACATGTGGCAATCACATCACGGTCACGGTCAGAATCATACAAAACCATTGGTGGTTTGCACACGCCCCCTCAATTTTTTTGTGGTTTAGGGGGGGAGGGGTAGCACAATTATCCTCCACTATCAATCTTGTGATCAACAGTCTAGGAAAACCACCCACTGCGCCACCCCCCCCAGGAGTTAATGGTTGAGAGCACTGACCCTGTTAACGGGAAAAGTGTCTATTTAGAACGACTCTATCCCACTAAGGTGTGACAGTTACCTTAGAAACAAACAGAGAAAACTACTTTTGTATTTCCTTTATGAATTAAAGATAGAGGGGGATAGAAAGAACCGACCTATGTCTTGCGCTAATCCTTTGATCCAATCCCTCTCTTCTTTGACAGCTTCCAGCTACCTGCTTTCTTACTTGCCCAGCTTCACCAAGTTCCCGCAAGATCATAGAAGAAGAAAACTACACAAAGACATGGATCTATATTCATAAACAGCTTAGGATCAGATTTAAGCTAAACATACAAATGTAACAAGCATCAATGATACACAAGCATGTAGGAAAAACTCAAATAGTTTTATTGATATAACAAGAAGATCCAGGAGGAGTTACAACCGATGATTCCTGACCCAGCATCAACCTCCCAGCAAAGAAGCCCCTCTTCACCTCCAACAAAACATAAATCACCCAATACTCTGATATCTATCTCAAAACCAACAGCAATTCCTTGCAATACACAAAATTCCAGCCTCCGGATCTCTGGAATGAGGGATCCATATATAGATGTATGCAAGGAGGATGAGTCAGCTTGTCATTTGATTATTGTCTTCTCTCTGTCAGTTCTTGCTTCCACTTGGAGACTGAAGGCCTCTTACTCATCCTTGGTCGAACTCAGAGAGGCAAATGTCATAGGAGAAGATTCTGGAAGCTTCCATTGTCTTTCCACCTCGCGGAATGGCACTGCCATTTGTCATTTCCCACTCAACGCACCCTGATAGTGCATTTAGGTGCGTTGCAACGCACCTAGCTAGTGTATTTAGGTGCTATGCAACGCAACTAGCCAGTGGAGCAGCTGAAATGATCCTGATTTGACTGATTCTGAGCAGTTTCTGGTGGAGAACTTCTGGGAGAAGCTGTAATTTGTTGACCTTGTTCCTTTAGGGGTCGGAACAACACTTTTAGGGACTTAGGAGCCCTTGGTTTATGGACATTTCATGCTTGGAGCTGCAAGGCACAAAAATGTCTATAACAGTTGCCCCCTAAAGTATGAGGCCGTTTATCGGGTGAAATGCTTTATTATGAGGATCCGAAGTTCTTTCAATGCTGGGAGGAGACCTATAATAAGATACAATACAATACATTATCTTCATACTGTTTTTCATGATCTAGCTCAGGTGGGCATTCCCATGCTCAGCTTTATAAATTCATTTTCATGTACATAGGACAGACAATCGTCTGATTGTAGACTGATGATTCTGATAGAGCCACCATCCTTTTGGTAGGATGATTATCTGTGCTGCAATGATGTACATTTTAATGTCTTTATTTTCCTGAATATATATTGCAGCTCGGATGGATGAAACTAGATCTGGGGTCTTCAATCTCGTCCGATCTTCACTCGGAGTACAAGTCGATCCATGTGAGAAATGTTCTGAAGTCGAACATGGAAAGACATCGCTTGATTACCAGTCAATGATGTAAACTGTTAACAAGCGCGAGAGGAATCACCGATAATGATAATGACCCTCAAGGTACTACAGTACAATTCACGTGGTGTGAATAAAGGACTTGGCGTCGAACACCACGCAAAATATTTTGGTCGAAGGCCATTGATGTAAACCTGTCGCCGGAAGTGAGAAACTTGCCATTAAGGCATGCAAGCTTCAAAGTACTGAATGGGGTGTTCCTAGACCAACTTCTTGGATAATGAGCTGATGTCGACAAGAAGTGATCCGTCAAAGGAGGGCCTTAATGAATCCCACATCAATGACATGGAACGGAGCAAATGATTTTGATGGAGGTGAAAACGATCCGGTGATATATGGTTTAGGGTGGCGATCATGAATGAATGGAGTATAATGTATGGTAGTGGGTGGGACACAGGTGAATTCACTGAATGACTTCTCTTGAACATATCGGCGACACTGATGTGATGGATTGGTAGCATTAACCCCAAATGTGGATGGTATGGCGTGACCATGGTGATGTGACCGATGAATGAAACAACCCAACCCGACTCGGACATGGAGCGGAAGTGTCATGTTCAAGAGCGACTTGCTACCAACAAAGTTTCTTTGAGTTTTCTTCCCATTTTTCCCCGGTCATTGCTGACCAGTACCTCTTTATTTTTGTCAAGATTGAGGAGGATAACATATGCTTGTTCTATAATTTGCCCTTCGGGCAAACCCATCGCTATGTTTTAACGAGCCTAGCGATAGTGAAACTCGTTCTCGTCTAAAGACAAGTTTGTCGCTATTAATCTTTTTAACGAGTTTAACGACAAAGATAACTCAGTCCTTTTCATTTTTAGAGAGTCTGAAAAGGTACGTAAAGGTAACTCCAAAATTCCTTTTTCGTCATCTAATCCCTTAAGTCTGAAAAAGTATAAAACAATACATAAGGGATGAATTTTCGATAGTTTTAACGAGCCGAACAAAACAAGTGCTCGATCTTTTTGTGCAATAATCCCTCAGGTCCAAAAAGATTGAAATCTAGAGGAGGGATAGAACTTCCTATCCCTTTAACGAGCTGGAAGGCCAAGGACTCGGAAATCTTTTCATATTTTATGAGTCAGTTGAAAAGAGCTTAAAGGAGACTCGTCTTTTGAGGAACGAGTGATAGAACGGGTAGCAGCTGATTCCAGGTGAGGTTTGGAATTTTCCAATAACGGCAGTGTCACAAGGATGGATAGTGAAATCACTCTTTGCAGCTGTTCCTCAAAATGGGTAAACAATCAAGTGGAGGTGAATGATCGGCCAATGGAAAAGTGGAGGTGACTGTGCAAACACAACCAAGGCTTTAATGGTTGAAGTACTACATTCACGACGGTTATTTACCGGGGAATAGTTCAGTTTTTAACGAGCTTAAATGCGGGTGGAAACACTTGCTCGGTGAATAGTTCATTTTTTAACGAGCTTAAACGCGGGTGGAAACACTTGCTCGGTGCGGGTTTATTTTTTAACGAGCTTGAACCTTGCGGTAACATTGCTCGATTAGATGGTCTTGTTTTGATCTTACCATAAATAGCTTTGTCCTTTCAAAGATTGTACTATATTTTCAACTGCTTCATCAAACTAGTCAGAAATGAACAATATTTGCTTGAAAACGAGTTAAAACGCTAATACTTTACTTTGAACTACGTAAAAGTAATGAAAAAGTGTTTTTACCTCTCATTTTACCATTTCATTTGAACTTGGTTTGTTGGAGCTTTGGAGGTGCTTTTCCCCAACGATTTTCATCAGTTGATTTCGGGAGATTCTGTGGACGATTCTCGGCACCTTCTGGACCAGGTAGGAGCTAACCCTGAGCTCTTTCATTTCATGGTTTCCATTCTGCATTTTGAGCTTGATTCCTAGCTTTCCTGAGCCCCTGGGGTTTAAGGAACTCGTTCTGCCATCAACGCACCCTCAGTGTATCGAAACCTGCGCTGAATGTTGGCCTGTCTAAAGGCTATCTGACATTCAACGCACCTAGAACACTGCTTCATGTGCATTGGGCGCAGAAAGGGAATTTGATGCACAATTTTTGATGAAATTCTTGCCTGTTTCTCACCAAAATCAGGACCTAACTCTTCTCTTGTTCATTTTTCAGAGATCTTTGGAGTAAAATGACCATTACATGGCAAGAACGTGAGCATGAAGAAGAGGACATGGTTGCCCTACATGATCCAGTTACAGTGAACGCGCTGCGGAATTGTGGCTTGCTGAAGTTCTTCCACATTTCTAGCATGAGACAACAGATCAACTTACTGCAGTATTTGCTCGATGCTTGGGATCCTACCAATCAGGTTTTCCAGATCAGGGGCAAATCTACCCCCTTGACTGCAGTAGACATCTATTTCTTGACTCGCTTGTCGAGGCGGGGTGCCCCCATCTCTTTATCAGGTTCGGCCTGAGGAGGAGACTCGGTGAGAGATTATGTTCGCCGGTACTGCAGAGAAGGATCTCAACCGAGTAAAGACAGCAAGATCATCATCTGTGATGTTACTGACAGGTCTCTTAGGACTATTCTGTTTACTTTTGGTAGGATGGCAGGTAGTGCGTCCCTTCATGTGGCGAATCGATCTTATATGCAACATGCCTTGGAATGCCTCCAACCGAAGGTGTTCAACTGGTGTGACGCGGTACTTCTTGTGATGAAAGAACAGTTGACCAAGATAAAGAGCAGGAGGTTGAAGAACTTTGGGTATGGTTCTATTTTGACCGCCTTTGCCTTGGAGAAGATACCACTGATGCAGCCGCAGTACATTGCAGTCGATTTACCTTCTCCTACTGAACCACGTATGCAGAGATGGGTTGACCATATGTCTAGGCATGCTGGTCAGTCTCAGATTTCATTTTCTGATACCTTCTTTAGGTGGTTCGATCATCAGGAGATGGTTTATTCTGAGTATCCATACGCTGGCATGGACTTCCGGGGTGATCCAGATTTAGTACTGCCGGATGGCGAGCAGTGGGGTGCCATTGGTAAAATCTTTGACCATTTTTCTGTTTATCGTTTTTCATTTATAATTTCCTTGTGCTTTATTCTATCAAGACTTTAATCAAACTCATGTGTACATGCAGATGTTGGTCCTGTCTGTCCAGTAGTTCGCCTGAGAGTACCGGCTGTTGCCCCAGCAAGAGAGGCCATCGGAAGGGCTATCCTTCGTGACCTTGATGTGGCCGAGACTCTTACAGCTTTGCAGGAGCAGGTTGAGGGCCTCACTCTCGGTATTCCAGATGTGAGGACCGACGAGCTACCTTTGCGGTTACAGCGGCATACTACTGGTGTGCCCAGATGGTGGACTCGTCTCCTACGCATGATCGCACAGGCCGTGACTTGCTATCACGAGCATCATTAGGCTAGGGTGCCCCCTAACATTTTGAGTTTTTGGGTCATTTGACCGATTTTGTCTTGGTTACAGAACATTATGTGTAAACCATAAACAGTTATATACATTTTTGATTTTCGGAGTTTTATTTTGGTTGAGTTACATGATCCACATACAAAACATTGATGATGTGTTTCTTTTTATAAGTGTTGCAAATGTCTATCTAACACATAGTTTGCTAATGAGTCAGTTAATGTGTTTAAGTTTCTGGGAATATGTTGATATTGAATAAGATCAAATTGTCTTTCCAAAATCTTAACCCTTAGGAACATGCGATAAATAGCTGGGTTTCGGACGGAATATATACCATTGAGTTGTAGTATTACGAGTTGCGAGTCTAGCCTGACAATTAGTCGGCGTATACCATGAGTGATGGCATCAGAGAGAAGTTCTATCAACGCGTTATACTCAGCGATGTTATTCGTTGATCGACCAATACATACACCTCTGAAACTTACTAACTCGCCGCTTGGATCAAAAATGGCCCAGGCTGCGGAGGACAGGTTCCGCGAACTACGACTCGCTCCGTCGGCATATCCAACACATGGCTCCAATAGGTTTGACATCTGCAATAAATGTAAAAAGTGGATTACTCGACCAAAACAAACACTTTAGCGAAAACAAAAATATAACAAAAGCATGCAGGTTACTATTAGGCATAGTAACGCTTGAGGTACAACCCATTACGAGGTTGCGCCAGTGGAATTCCGTCATAATCCATTAACTCGTAGGCTCCTTTTGCTAACACTCGTTTAACAATATAGGGTCCCATCCATAAAGACTTAAATTTTCCTGCTCCCAATTTATCGGATTCTTGGTCGTAAAGCAAGACCAAGTCACCTTCTGAGAAGACACGGGGTTTGACATTTTTGTCGAACTGCGCCTTGACTCGTTTCTTATGGGCTTCGTTAGCCAAAGCGGCGTCACGACGGGTTTCATCCAATTGGATTAATTCCAAGAAACGAGCTTCTTCTTTTGAAGTTCCAGGGAGGAGATCAATTGCAAGTTTGAGAGACGAGATTTCACACTGGATTGGTAAGACTGCTTCCAGGCCATACACCAGTTGGAAGGTTGTGAACCCGGTTACATTCCTTACCGATGTTCGGTAAGCCCACAAAGCTGAGTACAGGATTAGGTGCCGTCTTCTTTTGTGAACTCCAATCATCCTTTTCAGCATGCGTTTCAGGACCTTGTTGATTGCTTCAACTTGTCCGTTGGCTTGCGGATAATATGGAGTAGAGCTGTCGTGAGAAAACCCTAGTTTGGCAGCTAATTCGACCATCATGTGATTGCGAAAATGCGATCCATGATCTGTGACTATGGCCTGTGTTACGCCGAATCTAGCGACTACATGATTGAAAAAGAATAGGGCAGCTGTTTCACCAGTATTATCTAATGTAGGCATCGCCTCGGCCCATTTGGTAAAATAGTCAACTGCGACTATGATATACCCATGCCCCCCGGTCGAGGTGGGGTTACATGTCATGAAATCGATGCCCCATTTGGCGAATGGCCCAACAGCAACTATTGGCTGTAAAGGTGCGGGTGGTCTTCTGGTTTTGCTATCGAAAATTTGACAAGCATGGCAACTTCTGACTGCGGTTATGCAATATTTGAACATTGTTGGCCAGAAGTATCTTGCTCGTAATATTTTCTGTGCTGTAGCATATCCAGATTGATGCCCCACACACGCGCCTGAATGATAGTCATTCAGGACTTTTTCGGCCTCCTCATGGGTGAGACACCTTCTCATAACTGTATCGATACCGCGACGGTAAAGTGTATCACCGACGATCATGTAGTCTTTTGCTTGGTATCGAATACGTTTTTGTTCGGAGTGGGAGGTGTTTGGACGATATTTTTGGGTTTGGAGATAAATGATTATATCTCCATACCACTCATTGCTTGAAGATATCAGAAACAAACTTTCGTCCACGATTGTTTCTTCGGACGTTTCATCGTTGGACGACGATGGGAGATCACACAATAATTCTGCGAAAACTAGAGCTTTCTTCAACTTGGATTTTACAAATTCCAGATCAAACTCTTGAAGGATTGCTATCCATTTTGAATATTTTCCCCCCAGCAACTGTCGCGACAATATACAAGTCATGGGGTTGCAATCTGACAGAATGGTAGTTTTCCGAAAGAGGACATAGTGTCGAAATCTCTGTATCGCTTGAACAGCTGCGAGTGCTAGCTTTTCAACGTAAGAATATTTGCTTTCCGTATCATTTAAGTTTTTACTTAAATAATATATGGGATGCTCAGTTCCATCGACTTCTTGAACTAAAACCATTGCGATGGTCGTATCTGCTGCAACCAGATACAGGTTAAAATCTCTTTGATAATCAGGGGCGTACATTAATGATGCTTTCATTAGGGAGTCTTTTAAAGCATCAAAGGAAGCTTGCGCAACCTGATCCCAGACAAAGGGTACTTCCTTTTTCAAAAGACGTGTATAACCTTTAGCAAGTTCAGCGTAATTTGGAATGAACCTCCTCAGAAAGTTCGCTTTCCCTTGGAGTTTCTGAATCTGAAGCAAATTCGAAGGTGGAGGCAAATTTATGATTGCCTAGACCTTACATGGGTCGAGACGGATCCCGTCCTTGGAGACTACAAAGCTAAGTAAACGACCAAAACTGACGCAAAATACACATTTGCGTGGATTGAGTCGTATCTTGTAGTGTCAGAAACGTAGAAATATCGCTCTTAAATGCTGCAGATGATCAATCCGCTTTCGCGAATGAGCCGGAAGGTCGTCGAGGTATGGTTGAACGATGTTTTTGATGTCATGAAAGGCATAATTCATCGCCCTCTGAAATGTCGCCCCTGCGTTCTTTAAACCAAAGGGTAATTTTCGATACGCGAATGTGCCCCACGGACAAATAAATGCAGTCTTTGACTGGTCCTGTGGGCGGATATTTATTTGATTATACCCGAAGAATCCATCCATGAATGAAAAGATTTCGCATCTGGCGCATTCATCAATTATCTGGTCGATGAAGGGTGTAGGGTAGTTGTCCTTTGGACAAGCTTGATTTACATCCCTATAATCGACGCACACTCTAATTGTCCCTTGTTTTTTCATAACAGGGACGATATTCGATACCCAATTGGTTAGAGGAACCGGGTAGATGAAACCAGCGTGGAGAAGTTTTTCAACTTCTGCCTTAATGGCAGCGGCTTTCTTGGGGTGCACCTGCCGTAGCCGTTGTCTTACTGGTTTGACATCTCGATACATCTTAATTTCGTGTTCAACGATACTCGAGTCAATGCCTGGCATTTCATCATATGACCAAGCAAAGACATCTCTGAATTCGCGAAAAAGAGCGTTATATATTTCCAGTTCTGAAGGAGAACAACATTTGCCAACATAAATATTCTCTACAACATCTATTTTGGTCGAGATATTTATGGCGATAGTCTCTTCAATGTTGGACAAGTTTCGCTCGGAATCCACCGTATTTACAGTATTTGATAGGAATTCAAAAACTGAAGGATGATAAAGGTCATCTTGAGTATCTTCTCCACAATCCGGAAGAAGGGAACGATGGTGGTAATCATTCCATGGTGCCCCTTCAATTATCATTGATTGGACAATTCCTTCGTCGGTGACATGCACTCGCGACCAAGGATCCGAAGGGGTACCATATTCTCTAGACCTATCTATCCAAACGCTTGATGAGCGTTGACTTGGGTTTGCCTCCCATGCTAGGAACATTGATTGCTACAATATTTCCGTTGGGCTTGGGGGAAAAACCATTTCATGATCCATGTCGATATCGTCTTCTGAGATCTTTCATGTCGAAGATATCATATTGCAGGTTCCTATCGACGCTACTTCTCCCATATTGATTGGAGGTGGAAGTGTGAAAGTTCCCATTATTATAGGGTCTTTTAATAGGCCTACTCCGATATTTTGAAGCGGATGGGTGCTTCCATGGATCATTGGAATGCTTCCCGTAACTTGAGAACCATTGGGGAGGAAGTTCTGCTGATCGACGATTATAATCCCTCCTTGAAAGGGAAATGCAATCTTTCTGAAATAGGTCAACATAACAGCTGCCGTGGCATAAATCCATGGTCTTCCTAGTAGGATGTTGTAATCAAGATTCCCATCGATGACTTCAACATCTATTTCTACCGTTTTCCCTCCTAGTTCAACTTTCAAGTTATTTAGGATACCATAAGGGGTATATGTCCGTCCATCAAATGCTTTTAGTGTCGTCGAAGATCGCGACAAGGTTGGAGATCCTAAAGTTTTCTAGCAACTCATCGACATAATGCATGTAGATGACCCATCATCAATAATTGTTCGATGAACAATTTTGTTGAGGGCTTTCACTTGAAAAAGGAAAGCTAGTTGAGCCGGTAACTGAGGATCGTATCCTTTATGATCGAAGGATACAAGATTGGAATCCTTTGGGTCAATCCCACCAATGGCTGATAATAAAGCCTGCCTTTGGGATGGGCAATTTTGTAGCACTTCAAGAGTCGACATAGCGGATGGCGATTGGGCCAAATCTTCCACTATGTTATAATGCTGTGCCGCTTTAGCGCAGGGATTAAATGTCGACTTGTGTACTACTCCCTTTGGTGGTTTTATCATTAATTCAGGAATGGTGGGTGGCACAACTTCTGTCGAAGTTGTTGTCGAACTACTTGGTTGATCTTTATCCTTGTTGTTCGACAGCTGTGGATTCCCATAATCTTTGTTCCTTGTCGATATCAAAGCATCATTTTGCTGTTTTGAAACCGATAACATTAGCACTTGAGACGGGGAAGCATTTCCACTTTCAACCAGATTTTTTCCTGGATTTGGAAATGGATCAGTTAACACTGCAGAGGTTTTTGCATTCTTGAAGAATTTTTTAACTTCAACTTTGTATGGACTGTCTGCGGTCCGGTGATCCTCATCGCATATAAAGCATGGATATTTTGGTTTCCTATTTCCAGGAGGGTTTGAAGAAGATTTTTCAGGTGATGATTCCTCCTGTTTCTTCTTCTTCCCTTTGCCCTTCTTCTTGCTTCTTGGTTGTTTGGTTTCTTTGCCTTTATCTGTCGATACGACATTTACTTCCGAAGCAAGAAGTTCATCTTGTGCATTTTGACCTGAAATCTTACGGGCCTTTTTGGATGTAGCCTTTGTCAATTTCGTGTCTGTCGTGCCAATCACGCCATCGCCGGCATGAGAGTCATTGTTTGATTTAGGAGGAGGAGGAATTGAGAATTCCGGTCTAGGGGCGTCAGGTATTTTGTCGTAGAGCGTGCCGGACTGAGTGTAAATCAAGTCCAGATATTGTGCATGAGCGATAACTTGCTCTTCTGTTACGACTCCCCCCTTTGCCACATCTTCCATGATGGAAGGTAGTAATGACTTGATAAACCATTTAGCTAAGAGTTGATCAGGGACGTACATTTTTACCATCCTACGAAGACGTCGCCACTCATGTATATGATCAGATATGTGAGTGGCCGTTGTCTGTTTGAAGTTGGTAAGAAGTTCTGTTCCTGTTTCGTACCTTATTGGTAATTGAAAATGGGTTAAAAAGGTTGTGGTTAAGGTACTGAAGTTATCGAACGAACTCTAGGCAATTCGATGTACCATTTTTCCGCCGGACCCGTTAGCGTTCTCTGAAAGAGGCGAAGTCTTATCGAATCATCATTTAGGGTGTTTGATGAACACCATAGATTAAATGTCATCACGTGATTCGATGGATCTTCACCCGGATTTCCATTAAATTTAGGAATATCTGATGGAAGTTTATGCGGAATCGCTGGCCACCAAGGGGCGTAAGCAATTGGATCGTTTGTTAACCGATTTAAATCAGGTAACTCTAAGGTTGCCACAAAGGGTAACTGTTGATTCAGGTTAGGTGAAGCATACCCAGGATAAGATGGGATTGCTGGAGCAGTTGGTCTTTGCATACCAGCATAATGCATTTGATGTTGGTAGGTCTGGTAAGGTTGGTGGACATGACCATTGTAAAATGGTTGATTTTGACCGTTTTGAATGTACGACTTCCCACCGTTAGCAAAGATTTGTTGCTCATGACCTTGGTATACTTGTTGGAATTGCGGTTGTTGGTATTATACTAGCCATGGTTGTGAAGCCATGTGCTGTTGACCGATACTAACAGTTTGACCAAGATGAGGGGTAATTGTACCCGTCTGAACCTGTGTCATCCCACCAGTCGACGATTGTGGTTGAGTCGCAGGGTCAAGGGACTGTTGTATTACAACCTGAGAAACCTGAGGTTGGCATACAACAGGCGGCGCTTGAACCTGCGGCACCGTCACAATAGCTGGCGTAGTCGGTATGCTTGACATAGGTAAGCATTGTTGCATTGAGTATACAACTCTTGGTTGTTGAGGTAGTTTTGGTACCCAACTACTTGAGGTAATTCCAGTGTAACCTGAGTGTTGTTGTGAACTCCCGTATGGATATCCTCCCGGAGGGGACAATGAAAGGGCATACTGCCCCCCATACGGTGGTAATCCGGAACTCAAGGGAATTGTTTGCCCTTGGGGACCGGACTGCCCAAATTGACCTCCAAATGGATCAATTTGTTGAGACTCAACATAAGAGTTTCCGGATATTATTCCGGATGAACAAACAGGAACGGACCATACTGTCGTAATAGCCCCTGAGTGGGTTACTTCTAGCGGTTGAGAGCTAGTTGGGACAGATGGTACACCGGCAAACATTGTTGGAGTGATAGCAGGGAGTTCTGCCATCGCTGTGTCAGACGACACAGTCCTAGATGTTGACGGTTGTTCAGACATTTGTAGTCTATCCAAAAGATTACCTAGCGATTCTACAGGAGCTTCCGCTGGTGGTAGACTAACTTCTGATGAAGAAGGATATAGAGTGATCCCGACTCCAAATTGTGTTGGAGTACTTGCTGAAGGATCTTCTACAATTTCTTCTATGGCAATCAGACCAGGTGGAAGGGGAAGACCATCCGGTCCGTAGAATATTTCTGGTGCCGAAAAAGGTATGGAATCAACAGCGACAGATGTTTGAAGAGCAAGACTCTCCGAACCGGTTGTAGATGGAACTGGTTCAGTAACACAAGTGTTTACTCTCAGACTAGGATCAGTATCACTGTCCCTCTGTGGCTGTTGAACTTCTTCTATAGAGGCAGGGATTCCAGAAATGTTTGGAGTAACCGGAGTCTCTGATGTCGTTGGAACACTTTTTCTAACTTTAATAGGAGATTTGGAACCGGTTAAACGAGTTCGCTTTGTCCGTACTGGCTTCGATTCCGTACTTTCTTCCACGATTGCGGATTACTCGATCAACTAAAATAAAGGGGAAGTATGTTTCCGAATTAAATGAATTTTAGACGCTTTTGACACAACTTGTTTTTTCAATTTTTAAGAGTCGAGAAAAAACAAAAGATGACTCTAGTCTCCTTCGATTTTTAATGAGCCTGAAGTGACAAGTGCTCAAATGGACCTTTTCCGTTAAGAAGTTTGAAAAGGAACGAAAGGGACTGCTCTGGAGATCTAGGTAGAGGGAGTACCAAACCAATCGCAAAACTGCAGAATACTTTTTACGGTACGGCAATCAATCTTCCCGAATGTTGTGTTCAGTGCATTGCGATCGATAGGGCGGCAGACACGGCTTCCTATGGATAAAGGTTTTAAGCCTATAGGGGTCTCCCAAAATATACTCGACGGTACGTGGGAGCACAAGTCCGTACTGGCACTTATCGTCTCAAGGTGGAGGAATCACCCAACCATCAGTGAGAACAATAGTTACCAGGCTTTACGACGCCGGAATACGTCTCTAGCCTAGACCTCTAAATGTTGTGCGTTAAGTTCCAAAGCGTTGTTAGATTCATTGAATTTATTTTAAGTTGATCTTTCTTATGAAGTTTGCCTTTTGGGTTCACCACGAGATGTAGATGTAATTCCTAAAATGCAATCTAAAGATGATAAGCAAACTTTTATCTCTTTTCAGCAATGAAAATCCTAACTACTAGGGAAAAGAAAGACAGAATCTTTTCACAAAGAGCAAAGAGCACATTGTAAATGCACTTTCCTAAATCAAGCCAAACAGACTGTCAATATGCAAATGCACATGTGCATGTATTTGTTTTCGACTCCCTTAGTATTGTTGCTAAAAAGAAAGTTGATGTACAAATCTGAATTTGCTTTCAAGCGACAAACACAAACAAGCTTCTTTTCGAAATCAAAAGATAAAGATGATTACGACACTTTAAGACTTTGAAATGAACGCTCGTCTTTGACACTAGAAAAACACAAATTTAGACCAAAGGCAAAAGTAAAAGTATAATCGACCATCAACAGCAATCAAACTTTCTCCTAAGATCGAAATCGACACTTGCGACAGATTTAAATCAAAGGACGACAGTACAACTATTCTACTTTTGCAATGGAAAACTGTAAACGACTCAACAAACACATAAAAACATCTAAAGTTCTTTTGTAAAAAGGAGGCGGAATAACAGCAAGGAAAAGGGCTTTTTAAACAGACACATACACTGATCACAGGCTGCAAAAATCAGAGACAAAACTGGAAAGAATGAAGCACAAGAACCTCAGCTGCACAAGGCTAGTCTGATCAGCGCACCTGTAACACAGAGAAACTGGATTGCAGCGCAGGTTGCCCTCTCGGGAACTGCGCTGAAATGCAGGAGCTCTTCACAGTACCTGTGCTGAGGCAGAAACGAGAATTCTATTCGGGTTCTGGGTCACGGTTTACAGTTTAGTCTTTGGTTTTTGGCCGAGTAAAAGCAATCAGTAATGCACAATCAGGGGGTAGATCTAAGGAGGGTCTAAGAGCTATCACAAAGGGAAATCAGATCATTTGTGAATCAGCTGTTCAAATCATAAACAGATCCAGTGAATGGATTGAAGTAGCAGATGTCTACTTTGCATTTGCTATGGCAAATGCAGTTCGAATGCTACTTATAAGTTTATGAAACAAACAACAAAAGATACACAAAAAAACTAACTAGACAATCGTCCCTAGTATGGTCGCCATTTTGTTAACGGGAAAAGTGTCTATTTAGAACGACTCTATCCCACTAAGGTGTGACAGTTACCTTAGAAACAAACAGAGAAAACTACTTTTGTATTTCCTGTTGGCATTATGGCTAAAGTGTTGTCCTTGATGGCAACCCATTCAGGTGATAGATCACAGTACTTCAAGTCAGCAGCAGAAATTGATGATCAGTTATCAAATATTGAAGAAAATAAGGGGTACGCAGGTACACCTTACATAAGGTGCGTACATGCAGGCCGGTGTTACAAAAAGTGCATACATACCCGCAGGTTAGCCGTTCAGGAGGTGCGTACCCCCAGTGCACACATTTCAAGGCAGAGAAAAGCACATGTGGGGTTTCTTATGTTTAACCTTTGATATTTAGCCGACGGTTTTGTGTTATTATGGTGTCGGCCCGTGGTATTAATCCATGATTTAAGGAAGAGCTTTCCTATATAAAGCAAAGGAGATCATTTGGCTTATGCATGTTTTGGGTTGAATATCTTATGAGGGCGAGATCTGGTCTAGATCTAAATAAGGCGAATCTACTGATGGACTGAGATCTCTTCGGCGCATGTTCAGATCTGTAGATCTGACTATCTGGGTTATTTTTGAAGTCTTGAAATCATCTATGCCCGAAGGTATGCAGGTACAGTGAGAGAAAAGTGCGTACATACGCAGGAACGAAGCGTTTAAGGTGCATCGGTACGCAGGCACAGAAGGGTTTCAGGTGCGCCGGTACACAGGCACAGAAGGGTTTCTGGTGCGCTGGTACGCAGGCATAGAAGGGTTTCATGTGCGCCGGTACGCAGGCACAGAAGGGTTTCAGGTGCGCCAGTACGCAGGCACAGAAGGGTTGCAGGTGCGTACATACGCAGGCACAGAAGGGTTGCAGGTGCGGAGGTCCGCAGGCAATTCAATGGACTCAGAGCGAGGTACGCAGGCGAGCAGTTGAGCAGAGTGCGTACGTAAGCAGGTGAGTAGTTGAGCAGGGTGCGTACTGTAAGCAGGCAAGCAGTTGAGCAGGGTGCTTACTGTAAGCAGGCAAGCAGTTGAGCAGGGTGCTTACGTAAGCAAGCGAGTAGTTGAGCAGGGTGCTTACTTCTCTTAAAATCTCTGTTTATCATTGCTGTGTTCTGGGTTTGGTTCTATTATTGCTGATTTGGTTACTACAGTTCATTGGGTGATTTTCCTATACTTGATGAACATTTGATGCTTATGGATCCAGTTTGAAAATTTATGAAAAGTGGTCCTTGTAAGAAAAGAAGTAGGGGGTTGTAGCTCCCTTCCAAGAGAGACTGGAAAACGAGAGAGAGTTGTAGCTCTCTGCAGGTTGCAGCTTGCGTACTGGTAAAGGACTGCACCAGTACAAAATCATTGTAAAAGGAGTTTCTAATTTGAAAGAAGATAGAGACATATTGCAGCAGGTGGTTTTCACCCACATTGGGTTTCCACCTTACATCTTGTGTTCTTTGGTGTGACTATCTGTTTTCTTTGTTCATGCTCATTATTTTATGGTACTGACATGCAAAAATAATTCAAAGATCAAATAAGGAAGATTTATTAAAAGAATTAGATAATACTGATTCACCCCCCCTCTCAGTATTATTTCCAACAATTGGGATCGGAGCAGGTCCTTCAGAGAAGCTTGATCGCTTGAAGGTAGATCATTCATCATGAGCAACTACGAGAGAGAAGCA
This sequence comes from Pinus tabuliformis, assembly GCA_031772625.1. Taxonomy (NCBI): domain Eukaryota; kingdom Viridiplantae; phylum Streptophyta; class Pinopsida; order Pinales; family Pinaceae; genus Pinus; species Pinus tabuliformis. The sequence continues at coordinate 168,121,673 of CM062817.1, read as the reverse complement.
TCAATCAGGCCACCGGTTTTTGATGGGACAAACTTAAATTATTGGAAGGTAAGAGTTACTGCCTATCTTCAATCTCTTGGTACAGAAGTTTGGGACATCGTAGAGACAGGCTACGCTTTTCCTTCAGCTACTCCTACAGATGCAGCTGAGAAAAAGAAGTATGAAACAAATGCGAAAGCAGTCAGTACCCTATTAGGATGTATATCCCAAACGGAATTCATGAAGGTAATGCACTACAAATCCGCAAAAGAGATATGGGACAAAATTGTCACGAGCTATGAAGGAGATGAACAGGTAAAGCGTGCTAAACTTCAAACTCTCAGGATTCAGTATGAGACTCTCAAGATGTATAATGATGAAAGTGTGGCTAACTATTTTCTTCGGGTAGATGAGATTGTTAATTGTATGAAAAATTTGGGTGAAGAAATAAAAGAGGCTATAGTGGTTGAAAAGGTTCTAAGATCATTGTCCCCCAAGTTTGAATCTAAAGTATCTGCAATAGAAGAAAAGGAAAATCTACGAATTCTTACTATGTCTCAGCTACATGGAATTCTAACTGCTTATGAAATGAGAAAGGGAGGTCCATCAGACAGAAGAGAAGCTGCTTTCAAGGCATCAGGCAAAGAAGATTATTATGAAGCAAGCCACGTCCCAGAAGAAGAGGAAGAAGAATCAAATTTTGTCAGAAATCTTCAAAGGGGTTCTGGAAGGTTCAGAGGTAAGTTACCTTTTAAATGCTTTGCTTGTGGAAGGGTAGGTCATTATGCTGCAAAATGTCCTTATAAGGATAAAGGAAAGGAACCTGCTAGATGGAACAAGAAACAGAGTGCAAATAAGAAAAGCTACTACACTCATGAAGATAGTGATGGTCTATCGAACAGTGATGAAGATGAACGAGGTAATGAATATAAGTTGTTAATGGCATTTGAAGATGATGATTATATGGATGCTATAGATGTGGATAACCTTTATGATGAAATTACTAGACTCAAGAGATGTATAGAAGAAAAGAATGTGATCATTGATACTCTACAATTTCAAATTGATGAAAAGGAAAAACATCTTGAAAAACTAGAAGGTGAAATTGTTGGTCTTAGAAAAGAGATTGAGAAAACAAAAGCTATTAATCTTAAGTTTGTCAAAGGATCTAAAACTTTGGATGAGATTATCAATGTGCAGCGGTATCCACTAAACAAGACAGGTCTGGGCTATAATGGAGAAACTTCTCAAGCATCCACCTCAAAAAGTTATCTTGATGCAGCAAGAAGAAATGAGCAAAAGCAAAATGAAGACCATCAGGTAAAGCAGGGACGAATTGCAAACAGAAACTATCAGGGGCAATCCATCTTAAGGGTGAACAAATGCTACAACCAGCCACAAGTAAAATCTTCTCAATTTGGTTCAAGAATAGATGACAATAGAAATTACAATCAATTGGCTGGTAGATTCGATAACCGCAGAAGTTTCTTCAATGGACAATGCTTTTCTTGCCATAACTTTGGTCACAAAGCAACTCAATGTGTTGCATATAAAACGATCATGACTAGGGAGGCTCAAAAACAAAGAAGTATGACCAGGATTACAAAAAGGACCTATAACAACTTTTCGGTTCTTGAAAATGAAGTTGAATGTTCTATTTGCAATAACTTTGGTCATGAAGACTCTGAATGCAGGAGCAGGTTTCAGCAGAGAAAGGAACAAGCCTCAAGCACCAAAACATGGAGAATAAAGGAACCACAAACAGAAAGATGTGGGATAGCATTTTATGCAGAAGGACAGGAAAATCTATGGTACATTGACAGTGGATGTTCGAAGCATATGACAGGTGATAAAGAAAAACTTGAGTCATATTCTGATCTAGAAAAGGGAAAGAAAGTCTCTTTTGGAAATGATACTCCTGCAACTATAAAAGGAAAAGGCATTGCTGAGTTAAAAGAAAAGGTCAAGGCTGGAAATGTTTTGTATGTTGATGGATTGAAGCATAATCTTCTAAGTGTCAGCCAAATGTGTGATCAAAGAACCGAGGTTATATTCAGATCAAATGGATGTCTTGTTCGTGATCTTGATACAGGTAAAACAGTGATCAAAGGCAAAAGAACTCCAAATAATCTGTACATATTTGAAGAAGGACAACAACAATGCTATCTGAGCAAGGATGATGAGCACTGGTTATGGCATTGGAGGTTGGGACATCTAAGATTTTCACAAATAAGGAAAGCATGCAAATATCAGGCAGTTCGCGATCTTCCAGATATCAAAATTCCCGACAACACCATATGCAAATCATGTCAGTTTGGAAAACAAACCAAAACTAACTTTCCAGAGAAAGAAGGATCAGCTAGCATGCCTCTTGAGCTAGTACATACAGATACATGCGGTCCCTTCAGGAAAAGAACACCTCGAGGAGAAGAATACTTGATATTATTCATTGACGATTTCTCCAGGTTTGTCTGGTTAGGACTGATGAAGCACAAAGATGAAGCATTCGAAAAATTCAAATCCTTCAAAGCCTTGGTTGAAAATGAATCAGGTCACAAAATTAAGTGCCTCAGATCCGACAGAGGTGGGGAATTTACTTCAAATGAATTTTTCGATTTCTGTGAAGAACATGGGATAAGAAGAGAATTCTCTACAGCAAGAACTCCTCAGCGAAATGGAGTTGTGGAAAGAATGAACAGAACAGTCCAACAAATGGCTCGTGCTATGCTTGATGAGTCAGGAACTCCCGCAACTTTCTGGGGTGAAGCTGCACATGCTGCGGTTGTTATTCTCAACAAAGCAAATGTCTGGGTGAACAGTACTCAAACTCCTCATGAGCTCTGGAGTGGTAGGACTCCTTTGGTAAAGCACTTCAAAATCTTTGGGAGAAAATGCTATATCAAGAATACTGATGAGCAGCTTGGAAAACTTGAACCTAAAGCAGATGAAGGCATTCTTCTTGGTTACTCTCCACATAGCAAAGCATACAAATGCTACAATAAAAGACTTGGCAGAATTGTTGACAGCATTGATGTAGTGGTTGATGAGAAGGGATACATTCCTAGGCAAGTACATCATGAAGACATCGAAGAAGATGAAGGCTACCCCGAACGACAGAATGATGAAGAAGAAGAACCTCAAGAAGAACCAGAGGAGCAAACAAGAATAGAAGAAAAGACTCCATCCAGATATGTTCAGAAGAATCATCCAGAATCTCAGATTATGGGGCAGAAAGAAGCAGGTGTACAAACAAGAAGAAAAGTTGCAGAAGCTTCAAGCTATTTGGCATTACTCTCCTCTACTGAACCACAAAATGTGAAAGAGGCGTGCAAAGATGAATGTTGGGTGAAAGCAATGGATGAAGAACTTGAGCAGATCGAAAAGAACAACACTTGGGAGCTGGTTCCTAGACCAAAGGATAAGAATGTTATCGGAACAAAATGGGTCTTCAAAAATAAATTGAATGAAAATGGAGAAGTAATTAGAAACAAAGCAAGACTTGTTTGTAAAGGGTATGCGCAACAAGAAGGAATAGACTTTGAAGAAACCTTTGCTCCTGTTGCAAGACTTGAGGCCATCCGAATGTTTCTTGCTCTCTCAAGTTTTCAAAACTTCAAAGTATTTCAAATGGACGTGAAATCAGCCTTTCTGAATGGAGACTTGGAAGAAGAAGTATACATTGAACAGCCAGATGGGTTCATTCTTGGAAATGATCCAAACCTTGTATACAGATTGAAAAAGGCCCTCTATGGTCTCAAACAAGCTCCAAGGGCTTGGTACTACCGCTTGGACAAATATCTTCATCAACAAGGTTTTTCAAAAGGATCAGCAGATAGCAATCTTTATATAAAAGTTGAAAATGACAAATTGCTAATACTTGTTGTGTATGTAGATGACATTATTTTTGGCAGCAATGAAGAAGCTATGAGTCAAAGCTTTGCCTTGGTCATGCAGAAAGAATTTGAAATGTCCTTGCTAGGAGAACTGACATATTTCCTTGGTTTGCAAATCCAACAAAAAGAAGGAGGAATCTTTTTATCTCAAACCAAGTATCGCAAACAGATTTTGAAGAAATATGGCATGGAAGATGCAAAACCAGTATGTACACCCATGGTCACAGGATGTAGCCTCAGTGCAAATGATGAATCTGTAGCAGTACATCAACCAACCTACAGATCTATGATTGGAAGTTTACTTTATTTGACAGGTGCCCGACCGGACATCATGCATGCATTTGGAATAGTTGGAAGATTTCAGGCAAATCCGAAGGAGACTCATCTTCAGGCAGTGAAGAGAATTTTCAAATATCTTCAAGGGACTCAAAATTATGGCTTATGGTATCCTAGAGATACAGATCTTACACTTCATGCTTATACAGATGCAGATTGGGCCGGAAGCGTGGATGACAGGAAAAGCACAAGTGGTGGTGCGTTCTTTATGGGTTCCAGACTGGTATCTTGGTTTAGCAAGAAACAGAGTTCGATTGCCTTGTCTACAGCTGAAGCGGAATATGTTGCTGCTGCATCTTGTTGCACCCAACTCCTTTGGATGATGCAGACTTTGCAGGATTTTCAAATCACTTGTACACCACCTATCCCCATCTTATGTGATAACACAAGTGCAATCAGCATCTCAAAGAATCCTGTTATGCATTCAAAAACCAAGCACATACCAATCAAGTACCATTTTCTCCGGGAACAAGTGCTTGAACAGAAGGTCAAGTTGGAGTATGTTCCTTCTAAGGAACAAGTTACTGATATACTCACCAAACCATTGCCCAAGGACACTTTTGAATACCTCAGGCAAAAGCTGGGGGTTGTTGATGCATCATCTTATTGCTGAACCTCTTCTGATTGATGGTACAGGTTCAGGGGGAGCATATAATGCATTGTTGGCATTATGGAGGATGTGCAGAAGGAGACCTTGGAAGTAGCTGCAATATGTCTCTATCTCTTTCATGGTGGATTATGGTTCTTCGCTGCAGATCTGGTTCATATTCAGGGGGAGCATAACACTTTGCCCTTGATGTCAAAGGGGGAGAATGAAGTTGAAGTTTGTGAGGTTGCCATCAAGTCCAAAGGGGGAGATTGTTGGCATTATGGCTAAAGTGTTGTCCTTGATGGCAACCCATTTAGGTGATAGATCACAGTGCTTCAAGTCAGCAGCAGAAATTGATGATCTGCTATCAAATATTGAAGAAAATAAGGGGTACGCAGGTACACCTTACATAAGGTGCGTACACGCAGGGCGATGTTACAAAAAGTGCGTACATACCCGCAGGTTAGCCGTTCAGGAGGTGCGTACCCCCAGTGCACACATTTCAAGGCAGAGAAAAGCACACGTGGGGTTTCTTATGTTTAACCTTTGATATTTAGCCGACGATTTTGTGTTATTATGGTGTCGGCCCGTGGTATTAATCCATGATTTAAGGAAGAGCTTTCCTATATAAAGCAAAGGAGATCATTTGGCTTATGCATGTTTTGGGTTGAATATCTTATGAGGGCGAGATCTGGTCTAGATCTAAATAAGGCGAATCTACTGATGGACTGAGATCTCTTCGGCGCATGTTCAGATCTGTAGATCTGACTGTCTGGGTTATTTCTGAAGTCTTGAAATCATCTATGCCCGAAGGTACGCAGGTACAATGAGAAAAAGTGCGTACATACGCAGGAACAAAGCGTTTCAGGTGCGCCGGTACGCAGGCACAGAAGGGTTTCAGGTGCGCCGGTACGCAGGCACAGAAGGGTTTCAGGTGCGCCGGTATGCAGGCATAGAAGGGTTTCATGTGCGCCGTTACGCAGGCACAGAAGGATTTCAGGTGCGCCGGTACGCAGGCACAGAAGGGTTGCAGGTGCGTACATACGCAGGCACAGAAGGGTTGCAGGTGCGGAGGTCCGCAGGCAGTTCAATGGACTCAGAGCGAGGTACGCAGGCGAGCAGTTGAGCAGAGTGCGTACATAAGCAGGCGAGCAGTTGAGCAGGGTGTGTACTGTAAGCAGGCAAGCAGTTGAGCAGGGTGCTTACTGTAAGCAGGCAAGCAGTTGAGCAGGGTGCTTACGTAAGCAAGCGAGTAGTTGAGCAGGGTGCTTACTTCTCTTAAAATCTTTGTTTATCATTGCTGTGTTCTGGGTTTGGTTCTATTATTGCTGATTTGGTTACTACAGTTGATTGGGTGATTCTCCTATACTTGATGAACATTTGATGCTTATGGATCCAGTTTGAAAATTTATGAAAAGTGGTCCTTGTAAGAAAAGACGTAGGGGGTTGTAGCTCCCTTCCAGGAGAGACTGGAAAACGAGAGAGAGTTGTAGCTCTCTGCAGGTTGCAGCCTGCGTACTGGTAAAGGACTGCACTAGTACAAAATCATTGTAAAAGGAGTTTCTAATTTGAAAGAAGATAGAGACATATTGCAGCAGGTGGTTTTCACCCACATTGGGTTTCCACCTTACATCTTGTGTTCTTTGGTGTGACTATCTGTTTTCTTTGTTCATGCTCATTATTTTATGGTACTGACATGCAAAAATAATTCAAAGATCAAATAAGGAAGATTTATTAAAAGAATTAGATAATACTGATTCACCCCCCCTCTCAGTATTATTTCCATCATTTCCTTTATGAATTAAATATAGAGGGGGATAGAAAGAACCGACCTATGTCTTGCGCTAATCCTTTGATCCAATCCCTCTCTTCTTTGACAGCTTCCAGCTACCTGCTTTCTCACTTGCCCAGCTTCACCAAGTTCCTGCAAGATCGTAGAAGAAGAAAACTACACAAAGACATGGATCTATATTCATAAACAGCTTAGGATCAGATTTAAGCTAAACATACAAATGTAACAAGCATCAATGATACACAAGCATGTAGGAAAAACTCAAATAGTTTTATTGATATAACAAGAAGATCCAGGAGGAGTTACAACCGATGATTCCTGACCCAGCATTAACCTCCCAGCAAAGAAGCCCCTCTTCACCTCCAACAAAGCATAAATCACCCAATACTCTGATATCTATCTCAAAACCAACATCAATTCCTTTCAATACACAAAATTCCAGCCTCCAGATCTCTGGGATGAGGGATCCATATATAGATGTATGCAAGGAGGATGAGTCAGCTTGTCATTTGATTAGTGTCTTCTCTCTGTCAGTTCTTGCTTCCACTTGGAGACTGAAGGCCTCTTACTCATCCTTGGTCGAACTCAGTGAGGCAAGTGTCATAGGAGAAGATTCTGGAAGCTTCCATTGTCTTTCCACCTTGTGGAATGGCACTGTCATTTGTCATTTCCCACTCAACGCACCCTGATAGTGCATTTAGGTGCGTTGCAACGCACCTAGCTAGTGTATTTAGGTGCTATGCAACGCAGCTAGCCAGTGGAGCAGCTGAAATGATCCTGATTTGACTGATTCTGAGCAGTTTCTGGTGGAGAAAAGCTGTAATTTGTTGACCTTGTTCCTTTAGGGGTCGGAACAACACTTTTAGGGACTTAGGAGCCCTTGGTTTATGGACATTTCATGCTTGGAGCTGCAAGGCACAAAAATGTCTATAACAGACCCGACACGATTTTTCCAATGTGTTGGTATGGACGCATGGTGCCCAATCCACTAATGTACATGCCTGATGGTTAACTATGGCCATCCACCAGTTCTTCCACCTGCAGTTCCTCCAGGTTTGGATGAATGCGAAACTATACCTGCTCTAAAGCACCTCCACCATATTTAGCTCTGCATTTTGACTTTTTGGGGTCCCTGTCTTTGGCTGGCCATATCTTCTAATCCAGGAGGCAATTTTCTAACTTCCACATACCAATGGAAATCTATTTTAGAGCTATTTCCATCAAAGTGGGTTCCATTTTCTCTTGAAGTGATTCTCTGCTCTAGAAATGGCTTAGAAGTCACTACACCTCCTCTATCCATGTTATTCTCATACTGCGATCATCTTGTCATTTTCCATCATCTATTAATACCTTTTCCAACCTTTGCCATCAATGGCAACACATTTCTAACAAGAAGTCCCTATGCTTCCCACCCTGGTTATCGGAAATTAATTACTATTGAAGAAAGCTTATTTTTGGCCTAGGATGAAGAGGGATGTAGCAAAATACATAACTACATGCTTAGTGTCAGCATGTTAAGGATGAACATCAACATCCAATTGGTTTACTTCACCAACTACCCATTCTTGAGAGGAAATGACAATTCATTACATTAGATTTTATTACAGATTTACCTAAGTCAAAAAGGAAAATTAATTCTATAATGGTTGGTGTGGACAAACTAAGAAAATCAACACATTTTGTCCTTATACAGTCAACTTACAATATTGTGCAAATCACTGATATATTTATAAGATTTTATTATTATTATTATTATTATTTTTAACATGGTATACCTAAAGTAGTAATTACTGATAGGGATGTGTAGTTTAACTCTTCTTTTTGGAAGGATCTTTTTACAATATTAGGCACACAAGTACAATTCAATACTACCTACCATCTACATGCGGATGGGAAAATTGAGCGAGTGAACCAAGATTTATAAGATATGCTAAGGATGTATTTTATGCAACAACCAACCAAGTGGGAAGATTAAATTCACTTGGTAGAGTTCACATACAATAAAAATTATCATGATTCGTTAAAAATGAGCCCATTCGAATTTTGTATGGGTGAAGGTGTAAGACCCCCATTAACTAGAATAGTCCTGAAGAAAAATTAATTTTAGGACCTGATATGTTAAAAGAGATGGAAGACATCATGAGGAAGGTACGAATGAATTTGAAAGCAGCTCGAGATATAAAAAAATAAAAAATAATAAATTAAAAAAAAAATAATATATATATATGGAACTACAAGCAATTTCAGATAGGAGATCATGTGTATGTGAGGATCAAAACCTAAGAAAAATAACTTGAGATAGGGAAGTTGTGCAAAATTGGCTCCCTGATTTTGTGGCCCTTTCCAAATTTTAGCCTGAATTATACTTGTAGCCTATCAATTGGCTAGGCTGAGTTGCATACATGTACATAACATATTTCATGTCTTTGTATTAAATAAATACATATATGATCCTAGACATATTATTAATTGGTAAGAAATACAGGTAAAACAGTGAAGTTGAAACTATTTTTATATATTTTTCTTAATTAATGATTGATGTAAACTAATGATAGCTCCGATGATGGCGAATGTAGGTAAAATTGGACAAAGAGTTCCTGGTCGAGCCTCTATGTATTCTTGATCATAGAGAAATCATGCTAGGGAAGTGAGTTATCACCTAGCTTTAAGTGCAATGGAGACACTTTAGCCCAAAAGAGGCCACCTAGGAAGATGAAAATTTTATACGTGAAGTATATCCCAACTCGTCCTAAGGGGGAATAATAAACACCAAGGACTATGTTTTTATTGATGGGGGGCCCGGGGGTGATGTAATACCCCTCAGTGGTTTGTAAACATTTCTAATTTAGTTTTTACTGCAACGACGTCGCATACTGTGGGCCATATAGAAGGCATAGTGATAAATCTAAATGTATAAGTTTATTTTAAATCTCATTAATAAATTGGTTGTGGAAAGCCATGTAAATTACGAAGGCAAAATATACTAAATGAGAGTTTCACTTTCGAGACAATTACAAGACAATTATTCCCCTCCCTAGAGATAAATAGTCTCAATTAGGAAAAAAGGAGCTAAGAGTGTATGAGGAAAAACCCGAGGCAACCAAGAGAGGAGATTGAAAGAGTTAGTACTTTAGACAAAATGATGTTGAGGGAAGACAGGACGCTAGCAGTAAGGGAATTATTAAGTTGGTTTGCTAATGGAATCTCTAATCATACTTGTGGAGTTTTTGAACCCCTAGACAAGATTTGGTGTGTTTAGACAATCTCTAGGTGGACCTGGTAAGGTCCTTGTCAAAAAAATGCTATGGAAGTGGAAATTGGCTCATTGGGGGGGGGGGGGGGGGGGGGTGGGTTTGGTAGTGGATACATTCTCATTGGTTGGGAGGAGTGATCTTATTCCTCTATGAATTTCCTGGCAACCTAAACCTAAATAACAAATAAGTTCTATATGAATGTTTGATTTGGTTCTTTTCCAAATCCCTGAAATATTTTATGTGATTAAAATGGTATAGTTTTTTTCTAAAGGAATCTGTAATGAGTTACCATACAAGAACTACTGAGTAAGGAAAATGGCTTGTTATGTCTGTTGTAACATATTACTTTGGAATAATTAGTAAACTATTTAAATTCTCTGTAAATGGAACTAACAACTTACGACCAACAAACTATGATGATCTATTATACATGATCCTTGGTTAAATAACAACAATTGTTGTTATTTTATGTAAAAAAAACTAATAGAAAAATTAGTACTATTTGATATGCCCAAGAACGATGCCCTAATTAGTACTATATGGTGAGTTAGATTAGCATTTGGGCCAATTTGGTTGAGAACCAACAACCCAGAAGCATTTCTGAACTCAAAGAAAAAAAGGACTGGAGAGGGAAGGAAATATTGAAGCACAAGCTCACATAGGTTACATGTTAGATCCCTATAATACTACTGTAGCCCCCTTATTATTATTGTTAGTGTATCCCCCTTATTGCTATTTTTGAACCCATGTAGCCCTAATATTGTTATTGTTATGCCCTATAGAAGCCCACTATATTTATTGTTGTGCCCTTACATTATTATTGTTATGTAGGCTCTGATTATATTGTGACCCCTTAGACTCCTATATATATAAAGGAGGTATTGTCATTTTTATGATCCAAGAATTGTTCATTTATGTAATGTAAAAGAGGTTTTCCCCTCGGAGAGGATAAATTTTAAGTCATTGATCTATATTTTCTTCAATTTTATGAGTTGGTTGCATAACATCTGGTATTAAAGCTTTGGATTCTAGGGTTTCGTTGTTGCAAATAGGGCATCGTGGAATTTTCACTATAACGTTTTTTTTCTACGAAATTTCAGAAGCTAAAATTTTTACCATGAGGCGCCTAAATCCGAATGAAATTTGTATAAAAATTTTATATCTTGGTTCACTATATTTTTAGAGATATGGTCCGACGAAGTTAGGGTTTTGCATGCTCCATAATTTAATCTCAAATAGGTGACCTTGGGAAAATCATCATATCTTCCTCTACGAGCATTAGATTTGAAAATGTGGCAGAAATTGCACAGATTTTCATATCTTTTGTATTTTTTTCAGGGGTGAAGGTCGAAACAGTGACACGCGAAACTCCGTACAAGCTCGGTCCACTCTACCAGTCCATAATCAAGTCACCGTGGAATATTGGAAATAAATTTATCTTGGAGAATCCAAAATTGGTATGATTTGTGGAATTGGAAATAATCGTCAAAGGAATACCACGGGACCTAATTTCAGATCTTGGAGATCCGAATTTATAGAGATACAACATATTCAATATCAAGCTCCTACAAAGCCAGAAAAAGGTGTGTATTTTTTTTTTTTAAATTGGCACAAGTTTTGTTTGAAAAATAAGTTTGAATTGATTCAAGGGGCATATTAAAGCATAAGTATCATTGTTTGATTCTGAAATGACTCAAAGCAAGAAAATGGAAAAACCTATTAAGAAACTAGAAATCTCTACTATGACGCATGAAGAAGAGGAAGAAATGCAACATGATATGTCAAAATTATGAAATCAAGTGCAACAAATTTCGCTCTCACAAAGCGTAACCAAAAATGAAATGGAAGCAAAAATAGATGGTTTGAAGAATGGTATGGAAGCTAATATGGACGGTATATAAGAAAAAATCGAAGGCAACATGGAATATTTGAAGAATGGTCTAAAATTAGACATGGTAAGTTTGAAGGAAGTTTGACAAAGTTTCTACAAGAAATGCTTCCTAATGGTGAAATAGTATTAGATGAAACTCATAATGATAACAAAAGGAATGTTAATCATGATTCCATAGACTCTAAATTTGGACTGAAGACTCAACATATTCCAAATATATGTATGAGGAAGTTTGATGACAAGGATCCTGTAACGTGGATACTACAGATGGAGTAATATTTCAATCTCCATAATGTGCAACACACACAAAAGGTACACATTGAAACTTTATTTTTAGAACCCAATCAATTTTTGTGGTATCAATGGCTTTGTTCTCGTAAAACACTTGTCACTTGGTAAATTTTTATGGAGGAAATGAAAGAAAATTATGAGGATACAAAAAGCAACACCTTCTTTAGCTAATTGATAAATATAAAACAAAAGGGTTCAATGGTAGAACACATTGAGGACTTCCAAAAATTGAATATGATATTCCATAGAAGCATATGATTGATGCCTTCATAGGGAACTTAAAGGATAACATCCAACATGAGGTCCACCTTTGGGAACCTGATTCATTGGAGAAGGCATTCAGGGTGGAAAGAAAAATTGAAAGAAACATTATGGCAACAAAGAAGTATACCACTCACAACTATAAAGATAGAAGTGTTGCTTCTCCTAGCCTTCCACAACCTACAAGGTTGACACCACAACAATTGGAGGAAAAAAGAGTAAAAGGGATTTGTTATAATTTTCATATCAAATGCACTAAAGGTCATAAGTGTGTTGAGAAGAAACTATTTTACATAGATTGTGAAGAGGAGGAAGAAAAGGAAGAATAAAAGTCAAAAGAAGAGGATATACACCAGGAATCAACCCTAGAGAACGAAGAAATGAATCCGACCATACCTTGTAATGCATTTTCAAGAATTAACACTCCTCAAACTCTCAAGATAGAAGAACATGTCAAGAAGAAAAAAGGTAATAATGTTGATTAATTCAGGTAGTGCCCGTAATTTTATTCATTGTAATATATCAAAAGAATTGAATTTCTTCCTATATCTAGCACCAAAGTGTCAAGTGATGGTTGCAAATGGAGGAACTAAAAATTTCTCTAGAAAGTTCCATAATATCAAGCCATCCATGGGGGAATACGTATTGAATAGTCCAATGTTTTCCATTCCAATGGGTGTGGTTGATGTTGTACTAGTAGTCCAATCGTTACAATCTTTGGGGACAATAGCTTTTCATTTTCAAGAAATTTTCTTTATTTTTTTTATTTTTTTTTCAAAGGAAAGGGCATTGAGGTAAGGGGTATCGTACGAAAGCCTGGAAAGATAACCAACTCTAATGGCATTAAAAATATTCTAAATAAAGAACAAGGGGGAGTAATTTCACAATTATGCTCACTAGAGGTTCAAACATCAAAATCATCTATTTCTCTAGATCTCCAAAAAGTTTTGGACAATCATTCCAAGGTATTTGAGACTCCTAAAAGCCTCGTGCCTATTCATAATCATGATCATGCTATTCATTCCAGGAATTTTTTCTCCAAACATCAGGCCTTACAGATATCCCTATGCCTAAAACAATGAAATTGAACGTATGGTTACAGAAATGCTAGAGGCTAGTATAATTCAACCTAGTCAAAGTTCTTTCTCTACTCTAGTAGTATTGGTGCATAAGAAGGATGGATCATGGCGCATGTGTCTGGATTATAGGGAACTCAACAAGCTCACTATTAAAGATAAATTTTCCATTCCTGTTTTTTTTTTTTTTTTTTTTAACATCATCAGTTGCTATATTGCATTTCAAAAAAAGAGGGAGATGGAGACTGCTCCCCTGTAGTACATAATTATTCGCCGATTGGTGCTAGGAGAGAAGGATTTACAACAACAGGATCCTCCAGGTTCCCGCCACTTAGGCTTTGAAATGAAAGCTAAACTGGAATATATCCTGACAAATTGGAATGCTAAAAGACAACATTTGCAGAACATTATCTATCAATAATGAGATGGTTGATATGCCTGACTATAATAAATGGAAAGAAGCCTGATATGCCTGATTGAAACACCTGGCTGATCCGCGCCAAAAAATGAAGAGAAGTCTGATATGCCTGTTTGGAGTGCCTGTCTGACCCGCGTCAAAGAAATAGATGAGGACAAATCCTGATAAGAAGAGAGGCCCGAGGCTCGATACTGGAACGCTGTCTTGGGGACTCTGATCTTTGAGTGTTGTAAGTGAAATATGCTTCCCAGAGGGAGGATCCTTGAAGGAGGGGTGTCCAAAAATTCCAGAGGAAGGGGGTTCTGAGACAAAAGACTTAGACAGGTCCACAGGAACCGGGCGTTCAATTGAACAGAAAGGGAAAGAGGTAGGATTAAGGAAGAGAAGGGGCTGAAATGGGGATGCGGGTGAGGGAAGGCCTGAAGGGAGAAAAAGAGCGATCGCCTGACTGATGTCTCATGCAAATGGAAATTTTCCATTCCTGTTATAGATGAATTGGTGGATGAATTACATGGAGAAATTTACTTCACCAAGCTAGATTTTCGTTCAAGATATCATCAAATTAGAATGAAGACTGAAGACATTCTGAAAACAACATTCATAAATCATGAGGGTCATTATGAATTTTTGGTCATGCCTTTTGGCCCTACTAATGCACCTTCCACATTTCAAGGTTTGATGAATTCCATTTTCAAACCCTTCCTTAGAAAATTTGTGTTAGTATTTTTTGATGATATACTAACCTACAACAAATATTGGAAGGATCAAATTCAACATGTTGATTGGGTTCTCAAACTATTGGAGGAGAAAAAATTATATGCAAAAACCTCCAAATTTTTCTTTGGAGTACAGGAAGTGGAATATTTGGGTCATATTGTATCTCATGAGGGTGTTAAGGTAGACCCTAACAAAATTAAATCCAATAAGGAATGGAAAATCAACGCAACCATAAAAAATCTTCGAGGATTTATCGGTTTGATAAGGTATTATCGCGAGTTTGTTAAATATTATGGGAGAATAACGACACCTCTAACATCATTACTAAAGAAAGATGCATTTTATTGGACTCTAGAAGCAACTAAAGCCTTTGAACATCTTAAAGAGGCAATGTGACGGGCACTGGTCTAACCTATGCTAGACTTCACAAAAACCTTTATTTTGGAATGTGATGCCTCAAGAAATGGAATTGGTGTTGTTTTAATTCAAGAAGGAAGGCCCATTGCTTTTGAAAGTCATCCAATCCAAGGAAATTATTTGAAAAAACCTATTTATGAGAAGGAAATGTTGGAAATGCTACATGCACTAAAGCAATGGCAACCTTAACTAATGGGAAGACACTTCAAGGTAAAAACCGATCATGATAGTCATAAATACTTTTTGGAATGAAGATTATCTTAAGAAGAGAAGAAAAAATGGGTCATAAAGATGTTGGATTATGAATTTGAAATCATCTACAAAAAAGGGAAGCAAAATGTTGTTGCAGATGCACTCTCAAGAAAGGAGGGGATGTGGAAGCATTTATTTGTGCTATTTCTATTATCTAACCTGAGTGGATAAAAGAAGCAAGGGATGAATGGAAGAATGATGAAGAGGTGTAGACACTCATTCAAACGTTGCAGCAAGATCTTGGTACATATGATACATTTAACTAGAAAAATGATTCATTATGGTACAAAGATATAATTCCCAAATCAAACAAAAGATTCTTTTGGAATTGCACACCTCCCCCTTAGGAGGGAACTCAAGATTTTTAAAAACTTACCACAAGGTCAAGAATGAATTTTTGTGGGATGGCCTTAAATCCAATATTCAGAAGTTTGTAGCAAAATGTTTGGTTTTCCAACAAAATAAAGTTGAGACAATTAAGACCTCGAGTCTATAACAACCTTTAGCCATTCCAAGTCAACGTTGGGAGGAGGTATCAGTGGATTTTATCACAGGTTTACCCAAGTTTGAAGGAAAGAGTGTCATCATGGTGGTAGTTGATAGACTTATGAAGTATGCACACTTTTGTGCACTATCTCATCCTTTTAAAGCCAATATAGTTTATACTGCATTTATGGAAACAATTGAAAAGCTTCATGGAAACCCAAAGATTAGTGTAAGTGACATAGATCCTATTCTCATTGGAAACTTTTGGGCAAAACTTTTTTCTTGTCTTGGTAATCAATTAGCTCATAGTTCATCTTATCATACTCAATATGATGGGAAAACTAATATGGTGAGCAAATGTTTGGAATAATATCTTCGTTGCTTTGTATATGATAAACAAACACAATGGGTCAAGTGCTTACCTCTAGCTGAATGGTGGTATAACATTTCCTTCCATATTACAACAAAAATGACCCCATTTATGGCACTTTATGGATACCATCCAACATCCATCACATCTTATTTAAGATAAATTTTAAGATTCAATCTAGAAGATCAAATCGAGCATTAACAACAAGTTCTCCAACTCTTAAAGGATAACCTCACTCTAGCGTATAATTGAATGAAACAAAAGGCATATCAACATCGCAGTGAAAGAAGTTTTGAGGTAGGCAACTAGATATTTTTACGGCCACAACCATACAGAAAAATGCCCCTCGAGCAATTAAAGAATGATACTAAATTATCACCCAAGTACTATGAACCTTACAAGGTGTTTCAAAGTATTGGTACTATGGCATATGAATTGGAGCTTCCTACATCTTCCCGAGTACACCCAATTTTCCATGTTTCATGCTTAAAGAAGGTTATTAGTGACAAGCTTCCCATTAAAAAAATGTTGCTAGAACTTGATGAAGAAGGAAAAATCATATTTGAGCTTGAAGTAGTCATGGAAACAAGAACCCGACAACTACAAAATCGATCAGTTTCAGAGTATCCTATTAAGTGGAAGAACTTACCCGCTGAAGATTCCACATGGGAGGATGAGAATTTTGTACAGAAGTATCAAAAACTACTCAAGCATTGAGGACAACACTTTTTTTGGAAGGAGAGGGTCATGTTAGGTCCTTATAATACTAGTGTAGCTCATTTATTGCTATTGTTAGTGTATCCCCCTTATTTTTATTATTGTGCCCATGTAGCCCCCATATTGTTATTGTTGTGCCCCATAGAAGCCCACTATTGTTATTATTGTCCCATTACATTATTATTGTTATGTAGGTTCTGATTATATTGTGACACATTAGACTCCTATATATACAAATGAGGTATTTTCATTTGTATCATCCAAGAATTGTTCATTTATGTAATGTGAAGGAGGTTTCCCCCTGGAAGAGGATAATTTTTAAGTCGTTGATCTATCTTTTCTTATATTTTATGAGCTAGTTTCATAACATTACCCTAGACCAAGTGACATTATAAACCAAGAATAAACTGTCCTACGACTGTGACTATGCCTAAAAAGGATAAAAAGTTTAAGTAATTATAGCATAAAAGAAATGATAATATGGGTCTACAGGAACAAATAACAGAAACCACTCACCATATAAAAAAGGAAAGCTACAACTAATAATAAAATATCTTTGTAATATACCAAAGTACGTAACAAAAATATAACTAAAAAGTAAAATTGAATTCATTACCAAAATCTCACATAGATTTGTAATAGAACCATTAAACCATAATTAAAGGAAATGCTAAAAATAAAACCCTAGCAAGAAGCTTGTTTAAATAAACTTGTACATCAGAAACAAAAGCTTTTCTAAGAGCACATTAAATCTTATAAATTCCCCAAATGATTATTTCATGTTGAATAGAACTACACAGTACCCATTAAATCCGAAGACTGAAAGTAAAGAAAACTAGGGTCCATACCAATACATAAATATAAATATGTTAAGCACAATTATAAAATTTTATATAGAAGTTGTACATTGTATCTTGTGGTAACACAGAGTCTCACTTGGGAGATTCATAGATAATAAGATACCAAAAAACTATACCCTAAGGGTTTTCACTACAAAAAAAATATTCTAATTCCACTAAGTGGCAAATAATGAAGCCCTTTTTTTTTCCAAGTCAAAATTTTAAATGAATACCCTAAGGGTTTGAAATCCGTAACTCCCTTTAAGGGAAGAAGTGAGAAGGCAACTAGGATTCGACTATAAGTGGTAAGCCCTTCAAACTTCCTTAAAACTTGTAAGTGGATGAAAGTTTGGTAAGAACTTGGTTAAAAAGGCAAAAAGTAAAACCCGTAAGTCAGAGCACACTGTTAGTCAAATATCTCATGCATAGGTAGAAACCCTACTTTCCAAGGGTTTGAAACCAAAGTAAATAACGTTATAAGCCATGTTAGTAAGAAATGAGAGATTGTAGGACTAAAAAGGAAAAAAATTTAAAATTATTGCTTACTTGTAACTTTGCAAAACCTCAATGATTTTGGCACCATGCTGAGGGAAAAATAATCAAACATTAATATGTAAAGAAAGAATTATGACTAAACTATTAACCAATAATATTGGATGAAACTGAATCATGAGAGGGATTCTCTTAACACCTTCGTAGAGTAGGAGACTACACAAACTCCTTAGCTCCAATAGAACAATCTAGCTCATAAGATTCAGAGCCCGAGAGAAAAATTTATCCATTAAAAATATAACCCCAAGATTCATACAAATAGTAATTACAAGAACCAATACAAAAGCAGAAGAAAATACCTATGCTGTTGTTGTGGGAACATGACCATGAACAATTTGAGCTAGGGTTTGAATGCCTGTTGCAGAGCTCAATCGACAACATGAAAAGTTGTAAATGAAAATTGTGAATGTGATGAAGCAAGGAAGTAGTTACCCAAAACTAACGTCAATCAATCCTGGCTGTTGGATCATAACCCTAATGAATTAGGGATGGGATAGTCCAAAAAATTACATCTAGGATATCTAGAAGGTTTGTAATAGTAGTCTAAAGTCTGATGAATGCACTAGCCACAGTAACCAGGGTTAAATTATAAAGGTCGAGACCCTTAGGATGTGTAGAATTATACAAAAAAAGCACATAACGAGCCATGTAAATTTAAACAAACCTAATATGAATCATATCGAGTTGTGACCATCAAGATAAACCAAAGTATTCGGTGGAAATAACCTAAGTTTTACCACTCTTGAACAATATGTATAATGTGTGCTATAGTCGTTCCAACTATGACTATAATTGTTATGCATAATAACAAGACAAAACACGCATTAACATTTGTAATCATATATATATATATATATATATAGATACTCATTAAATTTACCTCAAACCCATTATGTGCTAGAAATAACTGTTGTTCCAAGTTTTAGTTAAAAGATATTTTTTTTGGTGATGTTACATGTGGTATCAGAGCCATGGTTACCAGACAGTCGCCTATTTAGGGAAAACTGAGAGACTAACAAAGTTTATTATTTGTTCCACAAAGAAATCATGATGAGGAGAGGAAGTGGTGCAATGACTACACCACCAATGAGACCACCTACAAGGTTTGGTTCAATACCATTCCCAAGACCCATTCCTAAAATGTGCGTTTAGTTGGGAGAGGAGCCCCAAACCCCAATTTCTATGCTACTGGAAACAATATAGTAGTTGAGGACATATATGGTCAATATAAGAGTCGAAAATGAGTGATTGATGCAAGAGAAAGAATGGATAATGAAAAGTCTCATTGACAAACATAATCACGGGAATTTTGTACCAACTACTGATACTGGGAACATAGTAGAGTCATATAAATGAAGGGAAGACAATATGCTAGAGAAAATTCATACCAAGAATCAGAAAGGGATAAGGATGAGAATAAGGAAGAGTCTAAAGAACTTTGGCAAAAAGGAGAAAAAAGACAAAAGATAGAATTACAAAGAGAATTTCGAAAAATTAAGCCTCTAAAATTCGATGGCGAGTCATAGGAGACAGATGAAGCTTGATTAATAAACATGAAAAACTATTTTCAAATTTATGAACAGGAAACTTACCAGATTTAGGGAAAATCCACCCTATTGTGAGAGGAGGTCAAGGTTGTGCGTGGAAGTGATGAATAAGAAGTGACATGGGAGAATTTCCAGAAATATTTCAAGGATAAATACATGACTGAAAGATTTTATGATGACAAAGTGAAAGAATTTGATGACCTCAGATGGGGGAAAATTTCTATAGATGAATTCATGACGAAATTTACATCCTTATTAAGGTACATTCCCTACGTATGTGAGGAGAAGGCTAAAGTACAATTTTTCGTGAGTAGTTTGCATGTTTTTATGAAGGAATAGTTGGAGTTTGACAATCCTAATACTGTGGATGAAGATATTCATAAGGCACGAATATGCTGCTATCAATAAATGAAACAAAAGGGTGAATGTGATAAGAGTTGGTTAAACAATAATGGGTATAAATTTTTTTAGAATAATAAAAATGAAAAAGCTGCCAATACCAAGAATTCACACAAAAATCAACAAAATAAATTTTCTAGGAAAAATCAACAAAATCCCCAACTGAAAAATAAATATATGTTAAGTCCTTATAATGCTAGTGTAAATAATTTCCTTTGGTTGGATTACTTTCAAAAGCAATGGGTCTTCCTTATTGGATTAAAAAAACACTAATTCCATTTCCTGAGGCATCACATTCCACAATAAAGGTTTTTGTGAAGTCTGGCATAACTAAGACCAGTGCTTGGCATGTTGCCTCTTTAAGATGTTCAAAGGCCTTAGTTGGTTCCGCATTCCAAGAAAATGCATCTTTCTTCAGTAATTTCATTAGAGGTGCTTCTATTCTCCCATAATTCTTAACAAACTTGCGATAATACCCTATCAACTCGAGAAATCCTCGCAAATGCTTTATGGTTGTGGGGAATTTCCATTCCTTAATGGCTTTAATTTTGTTAGGTTCTACCTTAACACCCTCATGAGATACAATATGACCCAAATATTCCACTTCATGTACTCCAAAGAAACATTTGGAGGTTTTTGCATATAATTGTTTCTCCTCCAATAGTTTGAGCACCCTGTCAACATGTTGAATGTGATCCTTCCAAGATTTGTTGTAGGTTAGTATATCATCGAAAAATACTAACACAAATTTTCTAAGGAAGGGTTTGAAAATGGAATTCATCAAAACTTGAAATGCAAAAGGTGAATTGGTAAGGAGAAAATGCATGACCAAAAATTCATAATGACCTTCATGATTTCTAAATGCTATTTTCAGAATGTGTTTAGTCTTCATTCTAATTTGATGATATCCTAAATAAAGATCCAACTTGGTGAATTAAATTGCTCCATGTAATTCATCCAATCATTCATCAATGGCAGGAATGGGAAATTAGCTTTAATAGTGATCTTGTTGAGCTCCCTAAAATTTGGACACATGCGCTATGATCCATCCTTTTTGTAAACCAATACTACTGGAGTAGAGAAATAACTTTGACTAGCTTGAATTATATCAACCTCTAGCATTTCTGCAACCATATGTTCAATTTCATTCTTTTGGGAATAGCGATATCTGTAAGGCCTGATGTTTGGAGGAACACTTCTTGGAATCACATTAATAGCATGTTCATGTTCACGAATAGGTGGGTGGCCTTTGGGAGTCTCAAATACCTTGGAATGTTTGTCAAAGACTTTTTAGAGATTTGGAGAAATATATGATTTTGATATTTGAACCTCTAGTGAGCATAATTGTGAAATTACGCCCCGCTTTTAGTTATTTAGAATCTTTTTCATGCCCTTAGAGTTGATTATATTTCTTGGTTTCCCTTCGATACCCCTTATTTCAACTTCCTTTCCTTCCCAAAAAAAATTCGAGAAAATTTTATTGAAAATTAATAGCTATCGTAACCAAAGATTGTAACCATTGGACTCCTAGTACAACATCAACACCAACCATTGGAATGGAAATTATTGGAATATTCAATACATATTCCCCCATGGTTAGCTTGATATTATGCCACTTTCCAGAGCAATTTATAGTTCCTCCATTTTCAACCATCACTTGACGCTTTGGTGCTAGATATAGAAAGCAATTCAGTTCCTTGGTTATCCTACAATGAATAAAATTATGGGTACTACCTGAATCAATCAACACTATTACCTTTTTCTTCTTGATATGTCCTTCTATCTTGAGAATTTGATTGGTAAATCCTGCCAATGCATTACAAGGTATGGTCAGATTCATTTCTTCTTTCTCTAGGGTTGGTTCCCAATTTATATCCTCTTCTTTTGAAGTTTCTTGTTACTTTTATTCCTCCTCTTCACAATATATGTAAAATAATATATTTTCAACACACTTATGACCATTAACGTATTTTCTATCACAACTATAACAAAACCATTTTTCTCTTTTTTCTTCCAATTGTTGTGGTGTCAACCTTGTAGGTTGTGGAAGGCTAGGAGCAACAACAATTCCATCTTTATAGTTGTGAGTGGTAGGCTTCCTTGTTGCCAAAATTTTGCTTTCAATTTTTCTTGCCAACCTGAATGCCTTCTCCAATGAATCAAGTTCCCAAAGGCGAATCTCATGTTGGATGTTATCCTTTAAAGTCCCTATGAAAATTCAATCCTATGCTCCTCTGGAATATCATTTACCTTTATATTCAATTTTTGGAAGTCCTCAATGTGCTCCACCAGTGAACCCTTTTGTTTGAGATTTATCGATTGGCTAAAGAAGGTGTTGATCTTTGTATCCTCATAATGTGCTATCATTTGCTCCGTAAAAATTGACCAAGTGACAAGTAGTTTACGAGAACAAAGCCATCAATACCATACAAACTGGTTGGGTTCTAAATATAAATTGGCAATGCACACCTTTCGCGTGTGTTTCACATTATGGAGATCAAAATATTGCTCCATCTATAGTATCCATGTTACTGGATCCTTTCCATCAAACTTCTTCATATCGATCTTTGGAATATGGTGGGTCTTCAATCCAATGTTAGAGTCTATAAAATAATGACTAACATTTATTTTGTTCTCATCATGAGTTTCATGTAATACATTTTCGCCATTAGGAAGCATTTCTTATAACAACTTTGTCAAATATTTCTTCAAACCTTCCATGTCTGCTTTTAAACCATTCTTCAAATCTTCCATGTTGCCTTTCATTTTTTCTTCTATACCATCCATCTTAGCTTCCATGTGATCCTTAAAAACTTCCATGTCTTATTTTAAACCATTCTTAAAACCATCCATCTTAGCTTCCATTTCTTGTAGCAACTTTGTCAAACCTTTCTTCAAACCTTCCATGTATGCTTTTAAACCATTATTCAAATCTTCCATGTTGCCTTTCACTTTTTCTTCTATACCATCCATCTTAGCTTCCATTCCATCCTTCAAACCTTCCATGCCTTATTTTAAACCATTCTTCAAACCATCCATCTTAGCTTCCATTTCATTTTCTATTACTCTTTGCGAGAGCGAAATTTGTTTCACTTGGTTTCGTAATTTTGATATATCATGTTGCATTTCTTCCTCTTCTTCATGTGTCATAGTAGAGTTTTCTGGTTGCTTAATAGGTGTTTCCATTTTCTTGCTTCGAGACATTTTGGAATAAAACAATGATATTTATGCTTCACTATGCCCCTTGAATCACTTCAAACTGATTTTTCAAACAAAACTTCTGAAAATTTAAAAAAAATACACACCTTTTTCTTGTTTTGTAGGAGCTTGATATTGAATTTGCTATATCTATGTCATTTTCGATCTCTAAGGTATGAAATTTTGTCCTATGGTATCCCTATGAGTCTTCTTTCCAACCCCACATGTTAGATTGAGATTGGATTCTTCAAGAAAGAGTTATGCTCAATCTCCCACGATGACCTAATTATAGATTGGTTCAATAGAGCGATCTTGTACGGAGTGTCATGTGTCACTGTTATGACTTTCAACCCTTAAATTGCTAAATGAACAACTACATTCCCTGTAATTTCAGCCACATTTTATATAGTTCAAATATGATTCCCGAAATGAAAGTTATGATGATTTTCCCTAGGTCACTTGTTTGAGACTAAGTTTTGGAGCCTGCAAAAACCCTAACTTCCCCAGATCATATCTCCAAAAATATAGTGAACTAAGATCTGAAATTGTTACATGAAGTTCACCATGATTTCAGATCCATGTGGTAAAAATTTCAATTCTGAAGCCTCGTACAAAAAAATTTATAGAGAAAATTCCAAGATGACTTGTTTGAAGAAGCGAAACCCTAGAATCTAAAGCTTTGATACCAAATGTTATGCAACCAACTCACAAAAAAGAAGAAAATATAGATCAACGATTTGAAAAATAACCTCTTTGTGGGGACAACACCATTTACATCACATAAATGAACAATTCTTGGATGATTCAAATGACAAAACCTCCTTTCTATATATAGGAGTCTAAGGGGTCATAATATAATCATAGCCTACATAACAATAATAATGTAAGGGCACAACTATACCAATATTGAGATTCTACGAGGTACAATAATAACAATATAAGGACTACATGGGAACAACAATAAAAATAAGGGACTACACTAGTATTATAGGGACTTAACAACCTAAACCAACAAGAATATCAAGCAACCCTAAACTCAGTCAACCATAGAGGCCGCTGTTATAGTGCCAGGGTTATGGAGAACATCACTACTACAAAAATTGTCCCTATCGTGCAAGAACATAATAGGCTACAAACATTCACGAAGCATCTATGATAGGAGAAGTGGCGAGAAGTCTACTGAAAATTAATGTTGCTTTGGAGGATCATCAATTGAGTACCAACCTACAATGATTGAATTTGAAGGTAAGATTTTTAGTCACACAATATCTATTTTAATAGATCCTGGAGCAAGTTTGAGCTATATTAGTCCTAAAATTGTGGAGTTGTGTCATTTACAATCCAACAAGTTTAAAAACTCATGCCTTGTACAACTGGCCACTAGGGATAAAAGAAGAGTGTTAGAAAAGGTAGAGATTTGTCCAGTTGAATTAATTGGTTAGCCAATAAAAGTAAATCTGCAGGGTTTAAGTTTTTGTGATTAAGGTTGTTTGTTGATCCACGAAGATTCACAACTATATGTTTTATTGTCAATGTTTCAGAGCCAATATCTAGATCCATTGTCAAGACATGAAAAAAGTTATGAAGAGCGAAGGAGAATAATAATAGGTAGGCATGCTTAAGGAAATTATTTTAGCTGATTAAGATAAATGTAGATAAATAATATATATGAATAAATATATTGATGTCAATAATTATATATAAATATACATCGAATATATAAATCAATATATATGGAGAATAAGTATTAATAAACCATAGATGGGTGTATATTAACATTTTAAATATTAGATAGATTAATTGAATTAAAGAGAAATATAATGAAATGTGAAAAAGTATATTAAGTAGTAATTAATTAATAATATACCTAGAGTATAAATTGAATGGAAGAAATAATGAAATGTGAACCGTGAGGATAAATTATATATATATATATAATATTTTGAGGATAATCAAATATATGATTATTTTATTTGTAAGGAAATATGAAGGATTAAAAATTATGAAAAAGTAGTGAAGGGTGCGGAGGTATGAGAGAGTAAAAACTATGAAAAATAGTAACGGTTGGGAAGAGATGAGAGAGGGATAGAAATAAGGGAAAGAGGAGAAAAATAAATTGTTGAAAATAGCAACAAGAAATGATAAAAATAGAATCCAATAATTCCAATTTTAATTTGTCCTTGAATTAAAATTGTGAATTAAAATCGAATTTAGTCTCACCAGCTGCTTGGAAATAATTAATTAATTCATTACGGATTAATTAGTTGGAGAAATTCAAGTTAGAAGCCTTTCTGCAGTCATGCAACAGTTATCCCTTAAATTAAGGAGATTATGCCTTAATTAAGCAGATAAGATTGAGTTATATTTGACTTGTAATTAGTTAGCTCAGTTTACTGACTTAAATTCCAATTAAATTAGTTCCAAACTAATTGTCAGTTATCAGTCAGTTGATGCATGCATGCACTCAACCAGTGTACTCCAGATAACTAAAGATTCCCTCATCAAAAACTCATGCATGTCTATTATGAGAAAGACCCAATTGAGCTAAATGTCAAGGACAGTGTACTATCAGTTGCATGTGTTTTTCTATAAAGGAAACTAATGCATGCAGTCAAGGAAAGGTTCCTTGAGGATTACATAGTTTTACAAGGTGTGAGATCAGTGTTACACTTGGTAATAGGAGGATCACCCAAGAGAAACTGCAAATGAAATAGGAGGCTTGGAGGGCAGAGGAGAAGGTTTGTGAGAAGACTTGTTTGCCTGTGAGCATCCATGAGGATTGTACTTAGAGCTGGATAGCTATGAGAGCTAAGGCTTTGTATAATTTTGATTTATTTCCACCTTGTATGATAATACAGATAGTGGGGTTTTTAGCTGAGGCTTTCCCCTGAGTATTTTCTATGTTTCATGTGCATTGATTCTTCTTCTTTTGGTTATATGTGCTCAGCTCGATCTTGGTCCATCTTTAGGCTTCCACAAATTGATAGTAGAAATAGATTATAGTATTTTGCTTTGGTATATTGCATTATCGAGTTAATATACAGTCAAATTTTCTACATGGTCTTAGAGTTAGATTTATAGAGAATTTGCAGAATTTCTACATGGTATCAAAGCTCGCTGATCTATAGAGAAATTTATACATGGTATCAGAGCCAGGTTTATCAGAGCCAAGTTTATCGGAGCTTTTAAAAATGTTCTGAGAAGAGAATTCGAAGTTTGAAGTTCGAGGTTGCAGGTGCAAATCGAATTCATACTATACTTTAAAAAAAAAAAAACAAGATGGGACATTATGCGACTAATTTCCCATCAAAGAAGTCCAAGAAGGGATCCTCAGAAGGATCAGAAGGTGAGGCATTAGCCTCTCAATTCGAAATGGACTTTACTCTCATCACATGCATGATGTCATCGATGATGGGTTGTGTTTGGTATCTTGACAGTGGAGCCTCATTCCACATGACCGGCGATAAAAGTTTATTCAGTACCTTGGAGGAGAAAGACCTCAAGATGCGCATAGATATGGGTGACGACGAAAGGTTTAGTGTTTCAGGAGTGGGCACGATTGCTTTTCAAAGGGAGGACGAACCTCTTATCACCTTGAAAGATGTGAAGTATGTGCCTGGACTAAAGAAGAACTTGGTATCGGTTGCGATGTTGGAGGACAACGGCTAGGATGTTGTCTTTAGTAAGGGAAAGGTTTTCCTTAAACACATCAACACGAGACAGGTGAAACATATCAGTTCACGAGTTAAGAACCTATATGCTCTTGGTTCAAGATGCATGCAAAGCCTTGAGGAGCAAGGCAAATGTTAGAGACTTGGTGGTTGACAAGGAAAGTAAATTACCTCTCAACATGCAGTCCCAGAAGAAATCTCAGAGAATTGTGGAGGAGCCATAATCAGAGTCACCAGAGGGATCACATACAGCCATACCTCCAAGTGTGAGGTGAGGCGATGTGAAGTGATAGTCTCATAAAGGCTGAAATTGGGCAGGGTCCATTGAGAGGTTTTATCTCATGGATCGTACCTTGCTATGAGAGCCCAAAGTACATAGTAGCGGGAGGAATCAGTGGGATTGATGTAGTCAGAGATCAAAGTGACAAAGGCTAGAGCAGTCAGATACTGAAGAGCACAGAGAAGGATTGACAACAGTGCAGAAAGGCAGAGTCAGCCGAAGCACAAAGTTTTTAGTTGACAGAGGCAATAACAGTCAGAGACTTTGATGACAGATGCATCATACTGATTCAGGTTGGATGTTTTTTTGTTTCTGAAGTTACTGGAGCAACAACACTAGAGAGAAGTGTTGCATGCCTAACATTCCAAAGGTTCACGATCAGGATTGAGTTGAGTTCCTTTCTTGTTGAGAAGGATTGTTGAAAATAGCAACAAGAAATGATAAAAATAGAATCCAAAAATTCCAATTTTAATTTGTCCTTGAATTAAAATTGTGAATTAAAATCGAATTTAGTCTCATCAGCTACTTGGAAATAATTAATTAATTCATTATGGATTAATTAGTTGGAGAAATTCAAGTTAGAAGCCTTTCTGCAGTCATGCAATAGTTATCCCTTAAATTAAGGAGATTATGCCTTAATTAAGGAGATAATATTGAGTTATATTTGAGTTGTAATTAGTTAGCTCAGTTTACTGACTTAAGTCCAATTAAATTAGTTCCAAACTATTTGAGGAACTAATTGTCAGTTAGTAGTCAGTTGATGCATGCATGCACTCAACCAGTGTACTCCAGATAACTGAAGATTCCCTCATCAGAAACTCATGCATGTCTATTCTGAGAAAGACCCAGTTGAGCTAAATGTCAAGGATAGTGTACTATCAGTTGCATGTGTTTTCCTATAAAGGAAACTAATGCATGTAGTCAAGGAAAGGTTCCTTGAGGATTGGGTAGTTTTACAGGGTGTGAGATCAGTGTGAAAGATCAGTGTTACACTTGGCAATAGGAGGATCACCCAGGAGAAACTGTGCAAGGAAATAGGAGGCTTGGAGGGCAGAGGAGAAGGTTTGTGAGAAGCCTTGTTTGCCTGTGAGCTTCTAGGAGGATTGTACTTAGAGCTGGCTATCTGTGAGAGCTAAGGCTTTTTATAATTATGATGTATCCACCTTGTATGATAATACAAATAGTGGGGTTTTTAGCCGAGGCTTTCCCCTAAGTATTTTCTGTGTTTCATGTGCATTGATTCTTCTTCTTCTGGTTATATGTGTTCAACTCGATCTTGCTCAATATTTAAGCTTCCGCAATTTGATAATAGAAGTATATTATAGTATTTTGATTTGGTATATTGCATTATCAAGTTAATCTACAGTCAGATTCTCTACATGGTCTTAGAGGTAGATTTGTAGAGAATTTTCAAAATTTCTACATGGTATCAGAGCTAGCTAATATATAGAGAAATTTCTACATAAATAAGAGAGACACATAAGGGAAACATAGAGGATTGAAGGGAAACATATATGGTAATAAGAAGTAAAATCAGTAAATAAGGGAACAAGAGATGAGAGAGGAGAACAAAAAATGGTCATAACTTATGGTTCATATTGATCAAGGGAAACCAACTTTTACTAATATCAAGACCATTAACCCTATTAATGCTATTAAGTTGTTTTTTAATTTCAAGAGCTTCTCTAATTCTATGTTTATAATAATGCTTTTCTTTGGCAATTATCTTAGTATCCTCCAAACATATATGATGTTTAGTGGTTTTAGCATGCTCTGCTAAAGGAATAAAAAATTCTGCTTTAGCAGAGCATGCTAAAACCACTAAGCATCATATATGTTTGGAGGATACTAAGATAATTGCCAAAGAAAATCATTATTATAAACATAGAATTAGAGAAGCCCTTGAAATTAAGAAACACCCTAATCACATTAATACATAAATGAATATTAACATTTTATATATTTCAATTTACATTGTATTATAAAATATTTACCTCATATAACAATGGTTAAATTTCAATATCCAAACTTATTATTTGCATCTTTAGCATGCAAAATATATAAATTACGTTAGTGACTCGACCAACGGGAGAGGTATATAACGATTTTTACATAAACAATCATTAATCTGGTGAATGTATTATATTAATATTGAATTGTACTTATTTACTTAAGATTATTCATTTAAATAACATTAACAAATTTTAATTGAAAATAGTGAAATATTATTATAATAGTAAGACAAAAAAATTTTTTTTATATCTAGCTGAATCGGCAACAGCGGTGGTATCGTACTCACGTTACACGGGGTCGAATCCCACCGACTGCCACTATAACAACTAGGAAACAACTAGGAGGAACCGCCCAGCCTGCAAGGAATGACCCCTCAAGGTAAGACGAGACTTGAACCCGTGACCTGCACAATGACACGAACGACTTAGCAGACCATTCGCTGACCACGAGACCAAACCCCTGCGGGCCTAATAGTAAGAAAATCTTAAATTAATGCTATTGATTAATATAATAATGTTAAATTTTCCCAAATAGCTCCCACGCTTAGCTTAGTTGATGGAGTCTATGTCATTAAAGCATTTTGGCTATTGAAAACTTGCATGTTCAATTCCCTTGACACTCTTGGGGTCAAAATACAAGTCAAGAGGAACTTATCCTTTTGGGTATTTGGGTAAATCTACATGGTACAAATATTTCAGGAACTA
The DNA here is from genome assembly GCA_031772625.1 of Pinus tabuliformis. NCBI lineage: Eukaryota > Viridiplantae > Streptophyta > Pinopsida > Pinales > Pinaceae > Pinus > Pinus tabuliformis. The sequence continues at coordinate 168,091,731 of CM062817.1, read as the reverse complement.
TGACCACATATATGTTAAATAAGTAATAATTGATGATAAAATATAATTGTTCCTAAATAATATTTAAATGCATTTCAACTTTAATATTTATAGTAATCCTCTTTTGTCTATTATATCTTATCTTAAGTGAGATTTTACATGTAGTATGTTGTTAATGATGACAATGACTATCACATCTTAAGAAGGTAAAATATTACTTAAAATTATTTAAGAATTTATTTCTATGCTAGAAAAGCACTAAGAAAATTGTTCTAAATTCATCATAATTTTATTGATTTAAATAGTTAAGAAGGTTAATAGTGGAATAATATTTTGAAATTTAAATTTATATGATTTAATATATGATGATGTTGTTTTTTTATTTTCAATATAGACATATTTTAAATGAATTTCATAAATGTAATATATTAGTATGTGGAAATATGGCTTTTACTTTTCAGTATAATTCTTTTTATATATATTTTTAAATTTATTATAACTAAATATATTATTTATTTTTTGGATGATTAATGGAATTGATAATTGGGGTGGTCTTGTACTCACTTAACAACATAGGGTTAATTCCATATCCTATATTGCCCCTAATATGAACATGGTTAAAGCAAATAGATTTAACCAATGACCTCATAATATTTTATATAATGCTTTACATAACATGTTTTTCCAAATAAACTAAACCCCCAAGGGCTAAAAATTGAAGGAAAAGGGGGTGAGATTTGATCCATTTATGTGTAAATGGGTCACCAAACAATTTAATATAATCTCCTTGGGTGCAACCATATGTTTAGACCACTACTCATGGTATCCCAAGGCTTTAGGCTAGGCCCTCATAGAAATTGAACTTTAACCAATAACCAAAAACTCCTTATTTTCCACAATTAGATCCAATAACTTTAAATAATTAAATATAGGTTAAATATAGTATGTTAATATAAAGTAGCAATTATTATTAAAATAGAACTTCGATTGATTTTCTAAATTTTGATATAGATATCTATATATATATATATATATATATATGACAACTAAATTTTGTATTAATAAAGGTTGGATTTTGGGTCAGAACCCTTACATAAGCTGACCACATTTTGTTTATTGGTATTTTCTGATGATAATTCTTCCAAAAAAGCATTAAAATTGCCATCATTCTCACATATTCTATAGTCATTACAATTATACATTCTATAAAATGTTGGGAATCACGATTGTTGTTAGACCAAAACCCGCAAGTGTTAGTCAACGATCACATTGCCAAAGATAAGGATCCATGAGAGGCGATTAGTCCATGTCATGAAACACAAGAGGAGAGTTGGTTTATCTAATGTCCAACAATCTCCCCCCCAACGTGAGTTAGGTGTGTATCGAACTCATGGCCTATGCTTTGATACCACTTGTTAGTCAACGATCGCATCACCAAAGATAAGGATCCACGAGAGGTAGTTAGTCCATGTCACAAAACACGTGGGGAGCGTTGGTTTATCCAATGTCCAACATAAAAGGTCCCCAAGATCAAGAAAAACTTGCATGGTCACATTAAAACAAAGTGATGAACAAAAAATGACCTCAAAATTAACCATCAACAACTGCATCCATTTCGAGGGTAATCTTCCCCATGTAGTCATCAAGTCTTCTTCACTGAAGTAGAGCCAAAGGTAGCAATATTCGAGTTGAATTGAGAATTTCCAACAATGATATTTTCCAATGTAGCCACTTAGGCAATGAGAGCCACAATCTCGTCCCTCAAGACATTTATGGAGTTTTCGAAATAACTGAGGTGACATAGAAGTTTCACCTCCATTAACAGTTGGAGCGATTATTGTTGTCTATCAACGATGTCATCATGCCTCTAAGGAGGGATTTTGTGGTATCCAAAACATGATCTAGGGATTTTGTGGTATCCAAAACATGATCTAGGGTGTTTGTCTCTAAGCTAAGGCCACTGAAATTTTGGTGCTTTGCCATAGTCAAGGGCATCCACAAATAACCTAAAACAATCTCACCACCCTTACAATGCTCTTCGGGCATGAACTTGACTCCTTATCTACCAACTTGGTCCCAAAAAACCATTAAATGACACTCACCATTGAGCCACAACCTTGTTGATATAAAAAATCCATCACAGAGCCAAAATCCTCCGAAGTGTGGGAATCTAGAGTTGTCATTAACTTCAATTCAATGCTTAGGGAATGTTCCAGTGTATTCAAATAAAGACCCACCCACTCCAACCAAAGGCTAGACGAATGACATTTCCATATCGAGCTATTATAATTTATGATCAGCTGCCACTTGTGGTAAGGGATGTGCCATTGAGAGAGAAGTTTAAAATTTTGCGGTTGCGGTCGAGGGTACACTGATAACTAGGCCATCAATCCCATAAATTTATGAATTCAAACTAGGATGAGACTGTAGTGCTTGGTGTAGGAACTCGACCCTAGGAACCATAAATTATTTTGGTGTGATATTGCCTTGTCGATGATTGTGTACCTTTGAGGTCTGTCCATATTTAAGGGATATGGTGTTAGTTTAAAATTTTCAAATTTGTAATGATTTTCCCTTGGCCTAAGGAAGAGCCCATTTTTTCCACCCTGTCCTCCATCTCATTAAGATGCCTATACCCATCTATAAACTCTAGTTGCTCAAACTAAGAATATCACTGATTTTTTTCCCTGATACTTCGCCACAAACAATGAGTTTTAAAATTTTCTTGGTAAACAAAAATTCGAACCTTTTACATAATGCTAAAAACTCAGCTTGATTGTTGGTCACAATTCCAAGGCCCTAGACAAATTGAAACATTATTTCTTCCCCAGGATGATTAAAGCTCCTCCTACTCATGCCTCCACCATTTGTTATATATTATTAAAACTTATTTATTTATTTTTTTGTTAATTTTAAATTATTTTTATATAGTTTGAAATGGGTTATAATTTTGGATATTATATGCTTATAATTTGAAATGGTTAAGAGTTTTGGATATTATATTTTTTAACTTTTTAAATGTAAAATAATGATTTACAAACACTCTAAAATTTTTTATAATAAAATTAAAATATTATTTGTTTAATTTTTTTACATATATTTTTTTTGTAAACTGAGGCGGTATTCTATTAATAAAAAAGAGAGATTACATACATAGGCAGGTCTCAACCCGCCCTTAAGGGAAACCGGGTGACCATCGAAGGTTTTTAACAGCCATCCAAAAACAGTATATAACCAGTCTATCTAACCAAGCAAAAAAACCATCTATTCTTGCTACTAACAAACTGTTTTTTCCTTGAAGCATTAACATCTAATATAACAAAAGACAAAAAGAAATAGATAAACACCTCCTTGCAGCAATTTCATATCTACTGATTCATTTTATCCGGCTGGGGGGCACTCTCGGCCTTGACCTCCATTCCACTTGCTTTAAACATCTGCAGAATTTTGTCCATCTTCCTGTCTTGCATCAGAAGAGTAATCTGGATATTCTTCAGCTCCCTTTTGAGAGTGGGAATCCCTTGAGCCAATTCCACCATTTCCATGGCCACTTGTTCCATAGCTTTGGCCAATAATCTCTTCATGCCCCAATAAACATGTAGTGACTGCTTGTACAAGGACATTCTGCCTCTTGTGTGGCCCGGGTCAGGAATAAACCGTTCCCAATCATCCATTTCAGGATCAGAAATTTCCTGCATGGCATCTTCCTCTAATTGTTCAATGATTCGTCTGATTTTTGGGTTTGTTTCATGAAGATATGCTTCCTCTGCCTCCTGCAGTTTTTTCCTCATATCTCTCTTCCCTCTTTTTCTGCCTCTGACCTCACTAGCTGATCCCTCCTCATATCCAGATCTTTGAGTCCGACGGCCTCGTCCTCCACATCCTGCAGGCCTCCCTCTACCCCTCTAGGAACCACGTCCTCTCATTCCCCTGCTCCTTCCGCGTCTGCCACCCGCTTCCTCTTCGTCATCTTCCAGACCCTCGTTCCTATCTTCCCGGCCACCCATTTCGCTGCTATTCTGCTTCCCCACTTTACCTCCCGTTGTCCGACATTGCTCTTCCTCTGCTATATAATCCCGTATATCGAACTCCTCCTCTGACTCGTCCGGGATGTCCAAGTAAATCCGCTGCGCGCTTCTTCATACACCCTGTTCCAGCGTTAATTGTCCTGTCTTTTCCCCTCCTATCCATAATCAGGAGGCGGCCTTGCTTGCGCTATAGCCTCATCATTATCCTGCCTCAATATACTTTTTAATTCATTCCACCTTAGCTCATTCTGAAATGATATCCAACTACCGTCCATTACCCTGTTCGGCGCTCCACATCCCCAATTGGCTAAGAAATCGGCTGCTTTATTACCATTCCTCAAAACATGAGTTATCATTATATATTCTATCATCCTTAGCAACCCTTCTATGTCCTGTATGATCCCTGCTGTCCGCCAACTCTTCGCCACATGATCCCATCTTTTGCCATCCCTCAATTTCTTGAGCATATCTATCGTGATCTGGGAATCACCTTCAATTTCAAGATTCCTATATCCGTTTCGAACTGCAATTCGAAGTCCATTATATACTGCCCATAATTCCGCTTCATTGTTTGTCATGTCCTCTCCCCATTCAGCATATACCCACCGTGTAATACCTCTGCTATCTCTGAAGATACCACCCCAACCTGCTTGTCCAGGGTTACCCTTCGATGCCCCATCCAAGTTCAATTTGATCCGTATATCGCCTGGAAGTCTAAAATGATTTGGGCTTTGGATACGATATCTACTTCTCCTGTCTGTATTGGGGTATATCATCGTAAAATTGATATTCAATTGAGAAACTATTCGCTGTTCCACCGGGTTTAACTTCCAATCGTCCTCGTCCCAAACTTCAGATAAAACCGTTTCTTTTATCGATTTACATACTGCATCCCAAATTCTTGATTCGCGGCAGCTCTTATCTCGAAAGAGTCTTCGATTTCGCTCTTTCCACACCTCCCATATTACGAAACCAACCGCTAAAATCCATAGCCTCCTTACAACTTTACTTTGAAAATTCCCCTTTCCCCATTGAAGTAGGGTATTTCTAAGACTATCTGGAACCCTGTTTGACTTACCAAAGAGTACCCTAAGTTCTTCCCAGATACTCTGAGTATATATACATCGATTCAGTAGGTGCTCCTGATTCTCTATCTCTTTGCTACACAGGTAACACCTTGATGGTCCATTCATTCCTCTTTTCTGAATATTATCCCAAGTCAAAATCCGTCCTCTGCACACCAACCAGGCAAAATATGTTACTTTTGGCCACCATTTTGCTTCCCAAATATTTCTCCAGTCAGTTGGTTCTTCTTGCCTTTCCTCTTTTGTTTCCCAGTAATAGGCTTCTTTAACTGTAAACATCCCCCACATCGCTTTACCCCATCGAAGGATATCTTGACCCTCTCTTATCTTAATTTTCCTCGATTCCATTTCTCTGATATACAGTTGCCCAGTCTCCAGGCTTATCCTATCATCCCATTGCTGCGGCCTTTTCCATACTCTCCATGTATCATTTAATGCTTCTCTTCTCCAATAATCCCTCACATATGTCATTCCTGCTCTTTGCACTGTAACTTGAAGTTCATGAAGATGTTGGGTCCTATTCAGCTTATCAAACTGTTGCCATCCTTCCTCCCAAAATCTTGCTGAACTACCTTCGCGGATTTCCCAGAAGACTAGGTTCCTAACTATCTCCCTATTATTTCTTGCTAAATCCCATATTTGTGATCCTCGTGGAGTTTCTTCTATTCTTAGATGCCCTTCAATTGTACCTGGCATATCATATTTTTACATATATTTAATTGTATTTAAATTCAAAAAAATTATAATTAAAAACAAAAAACAAAAAACAAAAAAACAAAAACATCTTATAACCTTTAAAAAATATAATAATATTTATATCCAAAATTACTTATCAAATAAAATATGAAATGGTAAAAAAGTTATATTTTACCCTTTTGCATCCAATAAATAAATTTAAAATTATAGGAAATTTTCAAATCATTAAAAATATTGGAAAATATATTCTCACTTAAAATATTAAAAGGTGTTATAATTGCTTAATATAGAAGACACTTTTTTATTTAAATTTTCACTTAGTCAATTTTAAATATAATATTGTGGGTTAATGGCTTGGGGATAATAGAGAAATAAATTATCTAAATTTGAGTGAGTTACGAGGTATTGTTTAGAAGTCAATGTTTTCCAATGTGTGTGAGTTGTCGCTGATTCAGAGCCCCTATCATCTAGGTTGGCATGTCTATCAAGTCTATTGATCACATTGTTATATAATGGTACACATTGTCATGTATTTGGCATGAGTAGGTGTGAGCCTGATTTAGTAAAAGGGTTTATACTATTGTTTTTATTTATCTAAGTTGGTATTAGAGCATACATTGGAGGTTTGGTGAGAGGCATATATTCTTGTTGTATTAAGAGTTGTGTTGTGCCACCAATGGGAGTGCGCAGCAGAAGAACCAAAAGCAATTGTGTTGTGTGGGGATCTAGATCTGAGATGATTTTATACTCTTTGCTCAGTGCATATGAGTTTCAAAGGGTCACCGTCTTTGGGGATTGGGGGTGGAACCTCGTCCGATCAGTGTGATATTAATGGATGAGAAAATGTAAAAATCTATGTGTGATTGTCGCAAGGATTTGCGTGTGAACGAATGGATCTTGCATGTGGCTAAGATCATTCAAATCCACGAGAGAATTTTGTGTATGACTGAGAATGTGTAATTATTTTTCAACACAAGAACCAGAGGCTGTTGGAATTCTACCATGCATGGAGTCATTATAGCACTAGTAGAGTGTCATGTTGAATAAATGTGAAGGAATTGGATATAACAGTAAAAAAAAGGAACAAAATCAATGGAAGTGTAGATTTGTGTGTCTGTTTGTGGTTTGCAGAGCCCACTTTCCATTTAGCTCTACGAATCTGCAGGTGGGAGCTACCAACACTAAATTTTGCGAGGGGGACAGTTTATTAACACCACTATAAGCATGTTTATCATTTTATGGGGTTAAAAGAAGACCAAGCTCTGCACGAGGTTCGATGTTGGGACATGCACTTGCATTTGGGGGTTAGGGGTTCCACTATCAAATCAATGAATTTGTAGAGATTTCAGAGATTTGGATAGGTGTAGCATTATTGGCAGACAATGAAAAGAAAAAGGCCATGAGTCAAATTAGACCAATGTGTGTTGATGTCAATTTTATTTTTTTTAAAGAAATGTTACTTGGAAATAATGCTTACATTAGTATATAGGTAGATTTGAATTGTTGGTTGGTTTCAAGTTATTGAGATATTTTATCAACAAGCAATCTCCTTGTTTGGAATCTATTGGATCTCATAAGTACTATATGTTGGCACTCCATAATTCCTCTAGGCTGAGGAGAGGAACCAAGAGGTAACCACAAACCACTTGTAGGCAAGAATCTAGCCCTTCTGGTCTTAGAGAGGGCTCTCTCACTAAAATTCACAAAGATTTGATGTTAGGCTAGTTATTAGGAGCAATAGGAAAATGAATTGGTTTGAAGGTTGAAGGGGAATAGAAGGGAAAAATCCATTGGGCAATGGATTCAATATATCTCTCATGAATGATCTTTTAAATGAGTCCTAAAGTTACGTATATAGAGGCAAGATATCAAACCTTTGACTAGGATATCAATTTTAAAGAGGGTGAAAGTAGAACTGAGAATTTGTCTAAACATAGCATACAAAGATGAATTCTATCTAGAAAAAGAGGAACCCCACTAGTTGCTTGAATATTATGAAATAGAGCTTAAACATAAGAATTCTAAATCTCTTACTCTTATTCAAGAAAATAAGAAATTAACAGGATGAAAAACTAATAGAAACACTTAATACAAGAACACTAACCATCAAGAAGCCTACACATGAATCTCTGAAACTGAAAACTTTAGATTTTAGTATATTCCTTCAGAAAGTCTTTACAAGGTCCAAGCCCAAAACTCTGTTACCATCAACCCATTTTTACTTTCGGACTTTGGCATTAAATAGCCATAGAATATTTCAAACATGATGTCAAAATGAAATGCATATTTGATCCATGAGGTGGATCGAATTGATCACAAAAGCAATAATATTTACATAGAGACAATCTTTTTCTCTTAACGAAAAAAATAATTTCATTAAACCTTATCACACTATCCTATCTCAAACAATATCCAAATCCATAACATTATCCTGATCATCATACCATGTCTTTTTTTTACAAAAACAAAAAACAATAAAAGTACTGGTTGAGGAGGTTTTGATTCAGGTTGAACCTTCCTTTCCATTCTTTCCAAAAATTGCATAATACTGTCAGAAGAAACTGGAAATTGGGCCACCAATTAATGTGTGTAAGTCCTAAAATATAGAACCCGTATAAAATATTAGTTAGGGTTTTGTAGATGAGCTTGTTTTGAAGAAAAACCTCTCTCAGTTTCTTCATATTCTTCCTCAACGCTTCAGAAACTTCTCTGAAAAACCATGGCTAAAACAGGGGAATACACAGTCCGAAAAATAGGACTTAAATATGCATTCGCAACTCATGATAGATGATATCTGTGCATAAAATGGAAGAGTTTATTATTCTTTGACATGTGCTTGAGAAATTTTCTTTCAGTTTTTCTAAATTCGGCTCCATTTGATCATAAACCTAATTTCAAAACGGTGGCCAAAACAATCAATTTAAGAGGAAATTGCATAGCAGAGTGTAGAAGACCTCCATGCTTGACACAGTTCTTGATGGTTTTGAACAAAAATGAGAAGATGTATGTGCTTGATATGATGGTTTGTTGGTCTATAATCCTTTAAATACTCCTTTCCCATCTTGCAGACTTCCAAACAATGCTCAGTTGAACTCATGACAATAAAGTTTAAGAGTTTGACTTATTTTATGACAACACAATTGACACATTTAGAGACATTTGACGACTGAAAAATTACTTGACACTAACATTGGCTCCATTAGGGATCGAAGCCTCCCCGTGAGGTGCCAAAGTGCAGACTAGTATCCTATCTATTGGGTAACGGAGTCAATATAGAAAACTGAAAATTCTGACAGATAATTTACGAACTGAAATGACCTTTGACTGAAACTACCCTATTTGTTAAGATATGGTATGTTCTATGCTTATAACAGTTTACTTATTTTTCTTATTATATTCCACCGATTAGCAATCACATGTACATAAAGTAAAGTGCAGATAGAACATTAAACAATCGACAGAAAACAAGCCAAGACAAGAGACACAAGATGTGGCGGCTAGCCAGGGACAAACCCCACAATGTGTGGGGAAACCCTTTGATCAAATCTTCTTTTATCTTCAATAATTCAGCAGAGAGAAATAGTACAATAAATCTGATTCATATCAACAGTAGCAAACCCTAGATCAGTAGCATCAACATTAGCGGCTTCATTATCAAACTAGGGCAGACCATATCTCACAAACCGACTGTCGGATTGACTTCATTCCACCACCAAAAGTTTCGGCTTCCAGAGGAGGTTCAGATGAACCTACAGCATAGTTCAGATAAGGAGATCTTCTAGGCCACGCAAGTCAATCTTTACTTCTGCAGTTGCAGCTTCAGTTTCAGCAGTTTCCGGCTTCAAACTAGGGCAGTCGATATCTTGCAAACCGTTCGTCGGATTGACTTCATTACACCACCAAAAGTTGCGGCTTTCAAAGGAGGTTCAGATGAACCTACAGCGCAGTTCCAAAGAGGAGATCTTCTAGGCCACGCAAGTCAATCTTTACTTCTGCAGTTGCAGCTTCAATTTCACCAGTTTCCGGCTTCAAACTAGGGCAGTCGATATCTTGCAAACCGTTCGTCGGATTATCTTCATTCCACCACCAAAAGTTGCGGCTTTCAAAGGAGGTTCAGATGAACCTATAGCATAGTTCCAAAGAGGAGATCTTCTAGGCCACTCAATTCAATCTTTACTTCTGCAGTTGCAGCTTCAGTTTCAGCAGTTTCCGGCTTCAAACTAGGGCAGTCGATATCTTGCAAACCGTTCGTCGAATTGACTTCATTCCACCACCAAAAGTTGCAGCTTTCAAAGGAGGTTCAGATGAACCTACAATGCAGTTCCAAAGAGGAGATCTTCTAGGCCACGCAAGTCAATCTTTACTTCTGCAGTTGCAGCTTCAGTTTCAGCAGTTTCCGGCTTCAAACTAGGGCAGTCGATATCTTGCAAACCATTCGTCGGATTGACTTCATTCCACCACCAAAAGTTGTGGCTTTCAAAGGAGGTTCAGATGAAACTACAGTGCAGTTCCAAAGAGGCGATCTTCTAGGCCACGCAAGTCAATCTTTACTTCTGCAGTTGCAACTTCAAATTCAACAGCTTCCGGCTTCACATGTGTGAGAGAGAGAGACCCATTTTAGCGCAGTAGAGAAGAGACTCCTATCTGCGCAGTAGAGAGAGAGAGATGTGATGAGATGAGTGAGTCCAAATGAGGAAAAGTCCTCTTATATTTATACACAATGTTGGTGGGTGAATAGATGCGACTGTTGGGCTTCTGAGCCTACATGAGTTGTAGGTCGGCTTGATAATAATTCCATAATCAAAATAAATTCATATCTCCATGAATACTTATCGGAATCGGATGATCTTTATATCAATCCTACACCTCTCGACGAGAGGAATCTAATAAAAATATTATCAGCCATGAATAAGATGACCCACATGAAGTTTTGCCTTGGTTGCCAATTTTAACACTATTTGATCGAATAACTTATTTATCGTAGCAAAATGCTGGGACGTTACGACCTTCACCTCAGGCTTTAAATCCAAACCCCTATTACCCACACTTGTAGTATTCAAAAGTAAAGCGGTATATACAATGAAATGATATTTCAGCTGTGAAATCAGGTGAAATCACTTTTCCAATGCAACCACTCAAACTTCTTGTTGATTGTTTGAATTTCTTGCATGATTTTACTCGGGAACAAAATGAAAAATTTGTTTAAAGGAAACCCATGTACAAATTGGAAACAAGCTTATTATTGGCAAAGTCTAAAAAATGAGGAATGTTCTTTGGTTCCATCCAAACTGCAAAAGGATCCTCAAATTCATGGAAATTACAACCATCTTGTAGTAACTTTGGAGTTGCACTCATATTCTCTTGCACCCGAAACTGAAAACTATTACAAGTAGGCTGCTAAATGTTTTGATGATAATTTTGTAATTAAAACTTTGCAGGTCACTGTAACGACGCCAGAATTGCAAGAGAATCTTCAAGAGCATTAAAATTCATTCCTTGTTGACAAATAAAAGGGAAAACACAATATTTATGCTCATTATCTTGAGCAGGTTCTATTAGTTCTTCAATATTCTCTTCAGGAAATGACTCAGGAAAATACTGAGATATTTTTTTTTTATTGACTTTCCTCACACCCACAATCACAAGAAAAATGATTAACTTGTTGCATGTCTTTATCAACCTCTATCTGATCAACTTCATCTTCAACTGCGAAAATTGTTTCCAATTGGGAAATTTCGTGAATATCTGGTCAACAAACCTCTTATGTTTTATGTTCTTGACATTGGGATGAAAATTCACAAAGAGCTTCTTTAATATCTTCATCCATACATTCTTCATCACCATAAATATTTACCAAATATTGGAAGAAATCTTTGGAACATGCATAATATTTTTCAGCTGGAGGCAAGGGAAGACAAAAATCCTTAAAATTATCATAAAAGACTACGTGGAAACCTATAAGAGAACACAAACTGGTGGATGGAAAACCTTCATACCAGGATCTAGCTTTGTCTTCTAAGGTTGCCATGAAGATTTTCATTAAACAGTCCTTAGGAAACTTAACATCAAGCTTGCGTATATGCAAATGAAACTTGAACAAATATACAACAACATCATCTCCTTTCTGATCTATGAATTTTGGAAAATAAGTTTTCCAATCTACACAAGATAGGCGGTTCAAAAATCCTGGAATGTGATCTCGATTCATAGGCGCATACCTTGCAACTGAATTCATTTTTAGCCAATAGAATTGCCAGTAAAATTTTTATTCCTGAATCCTGCTGCTATGAAGTTTTTGTATTAGGTTTAAAATTGATAGGAATCACCAGGTGAATGGATCAACCTTCATATGTCTGATTGTTGCCCACCATCCGCATTCAAATATGAAACTTTGAAGATATTTCCTAGAGAAGATGGAAACTTTCGTTCCTCAATAATGACATCACTATGTTAGCACTCCATAATTCTTCCAGGGTGAGGAGGGGAACCCAGAGGTAACCACAAACCACTTTTAGGCTAGAATCTAGCCCTTCTGGTCTTAGAGAGGGCTCTCTCACTAAAAGACTCAAAGAGTTGATATTAGGCTAGTTATTAAGAGCAATAGGAAAATGAATTGGTTTGAAGGTTGAAGGGGAATAGAAGGGGAAAATCCATTGGGAAATGGAGTCAATATATCTCTCATGAAGGATTTTTTAAATGAGTCCTGAAGTTACGTATAGAGAGGCAAGATATCAAGCCTTTCACTAGGATATCAATTTTAAGGAGGGTGAAAGCAGAACTGAGAATTTGTCTAAACAGAGCATACAAAGATTAATTGTGTTTAGAAAAAGAGGAACCACACTAGTTGCTTAAATATTATGAAATAGAGCTTAAACATAAGAATTTTAAATCATTTACTCTTATTCAAGCAAAGAAGAAATTAACAAGATGGAAAACTGATAGAAACACTTAATACAAGAAACAATGACCATCAAGAAGCATACACACGAATCTCTAAAACTAAAAACTTCAAATTTTAGTATATTCCTTCACTAAGTCTTTACAAGGTCCAAGCCCAAATCTCCGTTACCATCCAACCAAACTTAATTTTGGACTTTGGCATTAAATATCCATACCATATTTCAAACATTATGTCTAGACGCAATGCATCTTTTATCCATGAGGTGGATCAAATTGATCACAGAATCAGTAATATTTACATAGGGACAATCTTTTTCTCTTAATGAAAAAGTAATCATTAAACCTTATCACACGATCCTATCTCAAACAATATCCAAATCCATAAGATTACCCTGATCATCGAACCATGTTTTTTGACAAAAAACAAAAAACAAGAAAAGTACTGGTTGAGGAGGTTTTGATTCAGGTTGAACCTTCCTTTCCATTCCTTCCCAAAATTGCATAATTCTGTCAGAAGAAACTGCAAAAATGGGCCACCAATTGATGTGTGTAAGTCCCAAAATATAGAACCTGTGTAAAATCTGAGATAGGTTTTTGTAGATGAGCTTGTTTTGAAGAAAAACCTCTCTCAGTGTCTTCAAATACTTCCTCCGCACTTTAGAAAATTCTATGCAAAACCATGGCTAAAAAAAAGGAATACACAATTTGAAAAATAGGCCTTAAATATGCATTCACAACTCGTGATATATGATATATGTGCAGAAAATGCAAGAGGTTATTTCTCTTTGACATGTTCTTGAGAAAAATGTCTTTCAGGTTTTCTAAATTCAGCTCCATTTGGTCATAAACCTATTTTGAAAACAATGGATAACACAATCAATTCCAGAGGAAATTGCATAGTAGAGTGTAGAAGACCTCCATGCTTGACATGGTTGCGGTTGGTTTTGAACAAAAATGAGAAGATGGATGTGCTTGATATGATGGCGGATTGGTGTATAATCCTTTAAATTCTCCTTTCCTCACTTGTAGACTTCCCAGACCGTTCTCAGTTTAACTCATGACAATAAAGTTTATGAGTTTGACTTATTTTATGACAACAAAATTTACGGATTCAGAGATATTCGACGACTGAAAAACTACCCAACTCTAAAATTGGCTCCATTGGGGATGGAAGCCTCCTTGTGAGGTGCCAAGAAAAAAATTGTAGAGTAGTACCCTATCCATTGGGTAACAGAGTCAATATAGAAAACTGAAAATTCTGATAGATAATTTACTCACTGAAATGACCTTTGACTGACACTACCCTATTTTATTGTCTGACATATTTATGGCAACAAAATGCTGGGACGTTACAACTTTCACCTCGGGCTTTAAATCCCAACCCCTACTACAGGTGAAATCAGGTGAAATCATTTTTCCAATGTAACCACAAAAACTTCTTATCAACTGTTTAAATTTATTGCATGCTTTTACTCGGGAACAAAATGAAAAATTTGTTTAAAGGAAACCCATGTACAAACTAGAAAATAGGCTTATTATTGGCAAAGTCTAAAAAATGAGTTCCAACTAAACTACAAAAGGATCCTCAAAGTCATGGAAAAGGCTACCATCTTGTAGTAACTTCCCAGTTGCACTCATATTCTTATGCACCCCAAACTGAAAACTGTTACAAACATGTTGTTGGATGTTTTGATGAGAATGTTGTAATGAAAACTTTGTTGGTGACTGTAACAACACCAAAATTGCAAGAGAATCTTCAAGAGCATGAAAATTCATTCCTTGTTGACATATAAAAGGGAAAATGATCTTTATGCGCATTATCTTGATCGAGTTCTATTAGTTCTTCAATATTCTCTTCAAGAAATGACTCAAGAAAACACTGAGCTAAATTTGTTTTGATTGAATGTCCTCACACTCACAATCACAAGAAACTAATTAACTTGTTGCACGTCTTTATGGACCTTTATTTCATCAACTTCTTCTTCAGTTGCAAAAATTGTTGCCAGCTGGGAAATTTCGTGAATATTTGGGCAACAAACCTCTTCTGTTTTCCAGTTCTTGACATTGGGATGAAAATTCACAAAGAGCTTATTTAATCTCATCATCTGCACATTCTTCATCACCATAAATATTTACTGGATATTGGAAGAAACCTTCGAAAAATGCATAACATTTTTCAGCCAGAGGCAAATCTATAAGAGAACACAAACTGGAGGATGGAAAACCTTCATATCAAGATCTAGCCTTGTCTTTTAAGGTTTCCATGAACATTTTCATTAAACAGTGCTCAATAAAATTAACATCAAGCTTACGTACATATGCAAATGAAACTTGAACAAATGTACAACAAAATCATCTCCTATCTGTTCTCTGAATTTTGGCAGATAAGTTTTCCAATCTAAACAAGGCATGCAGTTCAAAAATCCTAGAATGTGATCTTGATTTATAGGCGCATACATCGCAACTGAATTCATTTTTATCCAATAGAATTGCCAATAAATTCTGATTTCTGAATCCTGCGACTCGTGAAGTTTTTGGACCAGGTTTAAAACTGATTGTAGTCGCCATGTGAATGGTTCAACGTTCGTATGTTTGATTGTTGTCCACCATCAACATTCAAATCTGAAACTTTGAAGATATTTCCCGAAGAAGATGGAAATTTTAGTTCCTCGACAATGACGTCACTATGTTAGCACTCCATAATTCCTCCAGGCTGAATAGAGGAACCCATAGGTAACCAAAAACCACTTTTAGGCCGGAATCTAGCCCTTCTAGTCTTAGAGAGGGCTCTCTCACTAAAAGACGCAAAGAGTTGATATTAGGCTAGTTATTAAGAGCAATAGGAAAATGAATTGGTTTGAAGGTTGAAGGGGAATAGAAGGGAAAAATCCATTGGGAAATGGAGTCAATATATCTCTCATGAAGGATTTTTCAAATGAGTCCTGAAGTTACATATACAGAGGCAAGATATCAAGCCTTTGACTGGGATATCAATTTTAAGGAGGGTGAAAGCAGAACTGAGAATTTGTCTAAAAAAAGCATACAAAGATGAATTATGTCTAAAAAAAGAGGAACCACACTAGTTGCTCAAATATTATGAAATAGATCCTAAACATAAGAATTCTAAATCATTTACTCTTGTTCAAGAAAAGAAGAAATTAATAGGATGGAAAACTCATAGAAACACTGAAAACTTCAGATTTTAGTATATTCCTTCAAAAAGTCTTTACAAGGTCCAAGCCCAAAACTCTATTACCATCCAACCATTTTTACTTTTGGACTTTGGCATTAAATAACCATACAATATTTCAAACATTATGTCCAAATGCAATGCATCTTTGAGTCATGAGGTGGACCAAATTGGTCACAAAAGCAATGATATTTACATAGGGACAATCTTAATCTTTTTCTCTTAATGAAAAAAACTCATTAAATCTTATCACACTATCCTATCTCAAACAATACCCAAATCCATAAGATTATCCTGATCATTGAACCATGTTTTTTTTAGAAAAAAAAAAAACAAGAAAATACTAGTTTTCCAAATCTGTGTGCAGCAATTAGGTAATATGCCCTGGTGGCATGAACTTCCACACAAAGGAAGAGATATGGCTGATGAATGGTTGTCTAACCTAGATACCAACTTAGCAAAACCTCATTCCACTCAGTCTCTAATAGCTGGCATCTTCCTAACACTTGTAAAAACCTATAGGCAGGGGCTGCACAACGGTTGCATAGCTAATATTTCAACATTGCCTCCTCCTTTTCCTCTTGTTGAATGCTTTGATGGTGGAAGCTTGAACCTTAGAAGCTTTAGGTGTAGGGTATTTGTGTTCAGTGGGCACTGGTTGAGGAGGTTTTGATTCAGGTCAAACCTTCCTTGCCATTCTTTCCAAAAATTGCATAATTTTGTCAAAAGAAACTATGAAAATGGGCCTCCAAGTGATGTGTGTAAGTCCCAAAATATAATCCTGTGTAAAATCGGAGATAGGTGTTTGTAGAAGAGATTTTTGTGAAGACAAACCTATCTCAATTTCTTCAAATTCCTCCCCAATGCTTCCGAATATGCTCTGAAAAACCATGACTAAAATAGAGGAATACACAGTCTGAAAAATAGGCCTTAAATATGCATTCACAACTCCTGATTTATGGCCACTATGTAGAAAATGGAAGAGGTTATACTTTTTTGACCTATTCTTTAAAAAGAACTCTTTTAATGTTTCTGAATTCAACTCCATTTGGTCATAAACCTATTTTGAAAATGATGGCCAAAACAATGAATTTTAGAGGAAATTGCATAGCAGAGTGTAGAATGCCTCCATGCTTGACATGGTTGTTGATGGTTTTGAACAAAAATAAGAATATGGATGTGATCGATATGATGGTGTGTTGGTGTGTTGGTGGCCACCTGCCAAGTCCACATGGACCCCCACCATTGTCTTTCTCAGCATTTTCAGTTTCCTTAATTGTAGCACAACTTACTATTTTTAGCAGTTTTTCGGGTCCTGAACTTCCGGAGCCGTTTTGAGGCCCTAAACGATGTTTTTTGGTGAATCCCCTAACGAGGTATTGTACGCGTCAAACGGAGATCTTATGCCAAAGTTACGACCCCGGGAAGTTGATGTACCAATTTAGCCCAAACGGGGCCCACATTTTGGCGTTTCATCTCCAAGGGTTAGGTTTTGGAATGTGAAGGGTTTTTCCATTGTTTCTCAACAATAAATAGGCCTTCGAGCCTCATTGTAACACAGTTCAGAGGCATGTAGCCATCACATCTCTTCTCAGAAATAAGCTACCATTGCCCTAGCTGATTTATTTCCATTTTTGATTGTAAGCATATTTCAGTATTTTTCCATTAATGAAATGAAGTATTATTTCCGCTGCATCTTTGTGTATATGGTTATCTCTGTGATTTGTTCCGTTCCTGTTTAAATCCGGATCAAAACCCTTACATAAGCTGACCACATTTTGTTTATTGGTATTTTCTGATGATAATTCTTCCAAAAAAACATTAAAATTGCCATCATTCTCACATATTCTATAGTCATTACAATTATACATTCTATAAAATGTTGGGAATCACGATTGTTGTTAGACCAAAACCCGCAAGTGTTAGTCAACAATCACATTGCCAAAGATAAGGATCCATGAGAGGCGGTTAGTCCATGTCACGAAACACAAGAGGAGAGTTGGTTTATCTAATGTCCAACAATCTCCCCCCCAACGTGAGTTAGGTGTGTATTGAACTCATGGCCTATGCTTTGGTACCACTTGTTAGTCGACAATCGCATCACCAAAGATAAGGATCCACGAGAGGTAGTTAGTCCATGTCACAAAACACGTGGGGAGCGTTGGTTTATCCAATGTCCAACATAAAAGGTCCCCAAGATCAAGCAAAACTTGCATGGTCACATTAAAACAAAGTGATGAACAAAAAATGACCTCAAAATTAACCATCAACAACTGCATCCATTTCGAGGGTAATCTTCCCCATGTAGTCATCAAGTCTTCTTCACTGAAGTAGAGCCAAAGGTAGCAATATTCGAGTTGAATTGAGAATTTCCAACAATGATATTTTCCAATGTAGGCACTTAGGCAATGAGAGCCACAATCTCGTCCCTCAAGACATTTATGGAGTTTTCGAAATAACTGAGGTGACATAGAAGTTTCACCTCCATTAACAGTTGGAGCGATTATTGCTGTCTATCAACGATGTCATCATGCCTCTAAGGAGGGATTTTGTGGTATCCAAAACATGATCTAGGGTGTTTATCTCTAAGCTAAGGCCACTGAAATTTTGGTGCTTTGCCATAGTCAAGGGCATCCACAAATAACCTAAAACAATCTCACCACCCTTACAATGCTCTTCGAGCATGAACTTGACTCCTTATCTACCAACTTGGTCCCAACAAACCATTAAATGACACTCACCATTGAGCCACAACCTTGTTGATATAAAAAATCCATCACAGAGCCAAAATCCTCCGAAGTGTGGGAATCTAGAGTTGTCATTAACTTCAATTCAATGCTTAGGGAATGTTCCAGTGCATTCAAATAAAGACCCACCCACTCCAACCAAAGGCCAGATGAATGACATTTCCATATCGAGCTATTATAATTTATGATCAACTGCCACTTGTGGCAAGGGATGTGCCATTGAGAGAGAATTTTAAAATTTTGCGGTTGAGGTCGAGGGTACACTGATAACCAGGCCATCAATCCCATAAATTTATGAATTCAAGCTAGGATGAGACTGTAGTGCTTGGTGTAGGAACTCGACCCTAGGAACCATAAATTATTTTGGTGTGATATTGCCTTGTCGATGATTGTGTACCTTTGAGGTCTGTCCATATTTAAGGGATATGGTGTTAGTTTAAAATTTTCAAATTTGTAATGATTTTCCCTTGGCCTAAGGAAGAGCCCATTTTTTCCACCCTGTCCTCCATCTCATTAAGATGCCTATACCCATCTATAAACTCTAGTTGCTCAAACTAAGAATATCACTAATTTTTTTCCCTGATACTTAGCGAATAACAATCAATGAATCTCCACAAACAATGAGTTTTAAAATTTTCTTGGTAAACAAAAATTCGAACCTTTTACATAATGCTAACAACTCAGCTTGATTGTTGGTCACAATTCCAAGGCCCTAGACAAATTGAAACATTATTTCTTCCCCAGGATGATTAAAGCTCCTCCTACTCATGCCTCCACCATTTGTTATATATTATTAAAACTTATTTAATTTTTTTTTTTTTGTTAATTTTAAATTATTTTTATATAGTTTGAAATGGGTTATAATTTTGGATATTATATGTTTATAATTTGAAATGGTTAAGAGTTTTGGATATTATATTTTTTAACTTTTTAAATGTAAAATAATGATTTACAAACAATCTAAAATTTTTTATAATAAAATTAAAATATTATTTCTTTAATTTTTTTACATATATTTAATTGTATTTAAATTCAAAAAAATTATAATTAAAAACAAAAAAACAAAAACATCTTATAACCTTTAAAAAATATAATAGTATTTATATCCCAAATTACTTATCAAATAAAATATGAAATGGTAAAAAAGTTATATTTTACCCTTTTGCATCCAATAAATAAATTTAAAATTATAGGAAATTTTCAAATCATTAAAAATATTGGAAAATATATTCTCACTTAAAATATTAAAAGGTGTTATAATTGATTAATATAGAAGACACTTTTTTATTTAAATTTTCACTTAGTCAATTTTAAATATAATATTGTGGGTTAATGGCTTGGGGATAATAGAGAAATAAATTATCTAAATTTGAGTGAGTTACGAGGTATTGTTTAGAAGTCAATGTTTTACAATGTGTGTGAGTTGTAGTTGATTCAGAGCCCCTATCATCTAGGTTGGCATGTCTATCAAGTCTATTGGTCACATTGTTATATAATGGTACACATTGTCATGTATTTGGCATAAGCAGGTGTGAGCCTGATTTAGTAAAAGGGTTTATACTATTGTTTTTATTTATCTAAGTTGGTATTAGAGCATACATTGGAGGTTTGGTGAGAGGCATATATTCTTGTTGTATTAAGAGTTGTGTTGTGCCACCAATGGGAGTGCGCAACAGAAGAACCAAAAGCAATTGTGTTGTGTGCGGATCTAGATCTGAGATGATTTTATACTCTTTGCTCAGTGCATATGAGTTTCAAAGGGTCACCGTCTTTGGGGATTGGAGGTGGAACCTCGTCCGATCAATGTGATATTAATGGATGAGAAAATGTAAAAATCTATGTGTGATTGTCGCAGGGATCTGCGTGTGAACGAATGGATCTTGCATGTGGCTAAGATCATTCAAATCCACGAGAGAATTTTGTGTATGACTGAGAACGTGTAATTATTTTTCAACACAAGAACCAGAGGCTGTTGGAATTCTACCATGCATGGAGTCATTATAGCACTAGTAGAGTGTCATGTTGAATAAATGTGAAGGAATTGGATATAACAGTTAAAAAAAGGAACAAAATCAATGGAAGTGTAGATTTGTGTGTCTGTTTGTGGTTCGCAGAGCCCACTTTCCATTTAGCTCTACGAATCTGCAGGTGGGAGCTACCAACACTAAATTTTGCGAGGGGGACAGTTTATTAACACCACTATAAGCATGTTGATCATTTTATGGGGTTAAAAGAAGACCAAGCTTTGCACGAGGTTCGATGTTGGGACATGCACTTGCATTTGGGGGTTAGGGGTTCCACTATCAAATCAATGAATTTGTAGAGATTTCAGAGATTTGGATAGGTGTAGCATTATTGGCAGACAATGAAAAGAAAAATGCCATGAGTCGAATTAGACCAATGTGTGTTGATGTCAATTTTATTTTTTTTAAAGAAATGTTACTTGGAAATAACGCTTACATTAGTATATAGGTAGATTTGAATTGTTGGTTGGTTTCAAGTTATTGAGATATTTTATCAACAAGGAATCTCCTTGTTTGGAATCTATTGGATCTCATAAGTACTATATGTTGGCACTCCGTAATTCCTCCAGGCTGAGGAGAGGAACCAAGAGGTAACCACAAACCACTTGTAGGCAAGAATCTAGCCCTTCTGGTCTTAGAGAGGGCTCTCTCACTAAAATTCACAAAGATTTGATGTTAGGCTAGTTATTAAGAGCAATAGGAAAATGAATTGGTTTGAAGGTTGAAGGGGAATAGAAGGGAAAAATCCATTGGGCAATGGATTCAATATATCTCTCATGAAGGATTTTTTAAATGAGTCCTAAAGTTACGTATATAGAGGCAAGATATCAAACCTTTGACTAGGATATCAATTTTAAAGAGGGTGAAAGTAGAACTGAGAATTTGTCTAAACATAGCATACAAAGATGAATTCTATCTAGAAAAAGAGGAACCCCACTAGTTGCTTGAATATTATGAAATAGAGCTTAAACATAAGAATTCTAAATCTCTTACTCTTATTCAAGAAAATAAGAAATTAACAGGATGAAAAACTAATAGAAACACTTAATACAAGAACACTAACCATCAAGAAGCCTACACATGAATCTCTGAAACTGAAAACTTTAGATTTTAGTATATTCCTTCAGAAAGTCTTTACAAGGTCCAAGCCCAAAACTCTGTTACCATCAACCCATTTTTACTTCCGGACTTTGGCATTAAATAGCTATACAATATTTCAAACATTATGTCAAAATGAAATGCATATTTGATCCATGAGGTGGATCGAATTGATCACAAAAGCAATAATATTTACATAGAGACAATCTTTTTCTCTTAACGAAAAAAATAATTTCATTAAACCTTATCACACTATCCTATCTCAAACAATATCCAAATCCATAACATTATCCTGATCATCATACCATGTCTTTTTTTTACAAAAACAAAAAACAATAAAAGTACTGGTTGAGGAGGTTTTGATTCAGGTTGAACCTTCCTTTCCATTCTTTCCAAAAATTGCATAATTCTGTTAGAAGAAACTGGAAATTGGGCCACCAATTAATGTGTGTAAGTCCTAAAATATAGAACCCGTATAAAATATTAGTTAGGGTTTTGTAGATGAGCTTGTTTTGAAGAAAAACCTCTCTCAGTTTCTTCATATTCTTCCTCAACGCTTCAGAAACTTCTCTGCAAAACCATGGCTAAAACAGGGGAATACACAGTCCGAAAAATAGGACTTAAATATGCATTCGCAACTCATGATAGATGATATCTATGCATAAAATGGAAGAGTTTATTATTCTTTGACATGTGCTTGAGAAATTTTCTTTCAGTTTTTCTAAATTCGGCTCCATTTGATCATAAACCTAATTTCAAAACGGTGGCCAAAACAATCAATTTAAGAGGAAATTGCATAGCAGAGTGTAGAAGACCTCCATGCTTAACACAGTTGTTGATGGTTTTGAACAAAAATGAGAAGATGTATGTGTTTGATATGATGGTTTGTTGGTCTATAATCCTTTAAATACTCCTTTCCCATCTTGCAGACTTCCAAACAATGCTCAGTTGAACTCATGACAATAAAGTTTAAGAGTTTGACTTATTTTATGACAACACAATTGACACATTTAGAGACATTTGATGATTGAAAAATTACTTGACACTAACATTGGCTCCATTAGGGATGGAAGCCTCCCTGTGAGGTGCCAAAGTGCAAACTAGTATCCTATCTATTGGGTAACAGAGTCAATATAGAAAACTGAAAATTCTGACAGATAATTTACTCACTGAAATGACCTTTGACTGAAACTACCCTATTTGTTAAGATATGGTATGTTCTATGCTTATAACAGTTTACTTATTTTTCTTATTATATTCCACCGATTAGCAATCACATGTACATAAAGTAAAGTGCAGATAGAACATTAAACGATCGACAGAAAACAAGCCAAGACAAGAGACACAAGATGTGGCGGCTAGCCAGGGACAAACCCCACAATGTGTGGGGAAACCCTTTGATCAAATCTTCTTTTATCTTCAATAATTCAGCAGAGAGAAATAGTACAATAAATCTGATTCATATCAGTAGTAGCAAACCCTAGATCAGTAGCATCAGCATTAGCGACTTCATTATCAAACTAGGGCAGACCATATCTCACAAACCGACAGTCGGATTGACTTCATTCCACCACCAAAAGTTTCGGCTTCCAGATGACGTTCAGATGAACCTACAGCGTAGTTTAGATGAGGAGATCTTCTAGGCCACGCAAGTCAATCTTTACTTCTGCAGTTGCAGCTTCAGTTTCAGCAGTTTCCGGCTTCAAACTAGGGCAGTCGATATCTTGCAAACCGTTCGTCGGATTGACTTCATTCCACCACCAAAAGTTGCGGCTTTCAAAGGAGGTTCAGATGAACCTACAGCGCAGTTCCAAAGATGATATCTTCTAGGCCACGCAAGTCAATCTTTACTTCTGCAGTTGCAGCTTCAATTTCAGCAGTTTCCGGCTTCAAAATACGGCAGTCGATATCTTGCAAACCGTTCGTCGGATTGACTTCATTCCACCACCAAAAGTTGCGGCTTTCAAAGGAGATTCAGATGAACCTATAGCGCAGTTCCAAAGAGGAGATCTTCTAGGCCATGCAAGTCAATATTTACTTCTGCAGTTGCAGCTTCAGTTTCAACAGTTTTCGGCTTCAAACTAGGGCAGTCGATATCTTGCAAACCGTTCGTCGGATTGACTTCATTCCACCACCAAAAGTTGCAGCTTTAAAAGGAGGTTCAGATGAACCTACAGCGTAGTTCCAAAGAGGAGATCTTCTAGGCCACGCAAGTCAATATTTACTTCTGCAGTTGCAGCTTCAGTTTCAGCAGTTTCCGGCTTCAAACTAGGGCAGTCGATATCTTGCAAACCGTTCGTCGGATTGACTTCATTCCACCACCAAAAGTTGCAGCTTTCAAAGGAGGTTCAGATGAACGTACAACGCAGTTCCAAAGAGGAGATCTTCTAGGCCACGCAAGTCAATCTTTAATTCTGCAGTTGCAGCTTCAAATTCAACAGCTTCCGACTTCACATGTGTGAGAGAGAGAGACCCATTTTAGCGCAGTAGAGAAGAGACTCATATCTGCGCAGTAGAGAGAGAGAGATGTGATGAGATGAGTGAGTCCAAATGAGGAAAAGTCCTCTTATATTTATACACAACGTTGGTGGGTGAATAGATGCGACTGTTGGGCTTCTGAGCCTACATGAGTTGTAGGTCGGCTTGATAATAATTCCATAATCAAAATAAATTCATATCTCCATGAATATTTATCGGAATCGGATGATTTTTATATCAATCCTACACCTCTCGACGAGAGGAATCTAATAAAAATATTATCAGCCATGAATAAGATGACCCACATGAAGTTTTGCCTTGGTTTCCAATTTTAACACTATTTGATCGAATAACTTATTTATCGTAGCAAAATGCTGGGATGTTACGACCTTCACCTCAGGCTTTAAATCCAAACCCCTATTACCCACACTTGTAGTATTCTAAAGTAAAGAGGTATATACAATGAAATGATATTTGAGCTCTGAAATAAGGTGAAATCACTTTTCCAATGCAACCATGCAAACTTCGTGTTGACTGTTTGAAATTCTTGCATGATTTTACTCGAGAACAAAATGAAAAATTTGTTTAATGGAAACCCATGTACGAATTGGAAACAAGCTTATTATTGGCAAAGTCTAAAAAATGAGGAATGTTCTTTGGTTCCATCCAAACTGCAAAAGGATCCTCAAATTCATGGAAATTACAACCATCTTGTAGTAACTTTGGAGTTGCACTCATATTCTCTTGCACCCGAAACTGAAAACTATTAGTAGGCTGCTAAATGTTTTGATGATAATTTTGTAATTAAAAGTTTGCAGGTCACTGTAACGACGCCAGAATTGCAAGAGAATCTTCAAGAGCATTAAAATTCATTCCTTGTTGACAAATAAAAGGGAAAACACAATATTTATGCTCATTATCTTGAGCACATTCTATTAGTTCTTCAATATTCTCTTCAGGAAATGACTCAGGAAAATACTGAGATTTTTTTTTTTTTTTTATTGACTTTCCTCACACTCACAATCACAAGAAAAATGATTAACTTGTTGCATGTCTTTATCAACCTCTATCTGATCAACTTCATCTTCAACTGCGAAAATTGTTTCCAATTGGGAAATTTCGTGAATATCTGGTCAACAAACCTCTTATGTTTTATGTTCTTGACATTGGGATGAAAATTCACAAAGAGCTTCTTTAATATCTTCATCCATACATTCTTCATCACCATAAATATTTACCAAATATTGGAAGAAATCTTTGGAACATGCACAACATTTTTCAGCTGGAGGCAAGGGAAGACAAAAATCCTTAAAATTATCATAAAATACTATGTGGAAACCTATAAGAGAACACAAACTGGTGGATGGAAAACCTTCATACCAGGATCTAGCTTTGTCTTCTAAGGTTGCCATGAAGATTTTCATTAAACAGTCCTTAGGAAACTTAACATCAAGCTTGCATATATGCAAATGAAACTTGAACAAATATACAACAACATCATCTCCTTTCTGATCTATGAATTTTGGAAAATAAGTTTTCCAATCTACACAAGATAGGCGGTTCAAAAATCCTGGAATGTGATCTCAATTCATAGGCGCATACCTTGCAACTGAATTCATTTTTAGCCAATAGAATTGCCAGTAAAATTTTTATTTCTGAATCCTGCTGCTATGAAGTTTTTGTATTAGGTTTAAAATTGATAGGAGTCACCAGGTGAATGGTTCAACCTTCATATGTCTGATTGTTGCCCACCATCAACATTCAAATATGAAACTTTGAAGATATTTCCTAGAGAAGATGGAAACTTTCGTTCCTCAATAATGACATCACTATGTTAGCACTCCATAATTCTTCCAGGGTGAGGAGGGGAACCCAGAGGTAACCACAAACCACTTTTAGGCTAGAATCTAGCCCTTCTGGTCTTAGAGAGGGCTCTCTCACTAAAAGACGTAAAGAGTTGATATTAGGCTAGTTATTAAGAGCAATAGGAAAATGAATTGGTTTGAAGGTTGAAGGGGAATAGAAGGTGAAAATCCATTGGGAAATGGAGTCAATATATCTCTCATGAAGGATTTTTTAAATGAGTCCTGAAGTTACGTATAGAGAGGCAAGATATCAAGTCTTTCACTAGGATATCAATTTTAAGGAGGGTGAAAGCAGAACTGAGAATTTGTCTAAACAGAGCATACAAAGATTAATTGTGTTTAGAAAAAGAGGAACCACACTAGTTGCTTAAATATTATGAAATAGAGCTTAAACATAAGAATTTTAAATCATTTACTCTTATTCAAGCAAAGAAGAAATTAACAAGATGGAAAACTGATAGAAACACTTAATACAAGAAACAATGACCATCAAGAAGCATACACACTAATCTCTAAAACTGAAAACTTCAAATTTTAGTATATTCCTTCAGTAAGTCTTTACAAGGTCCAAGCCCAAATCTCCGTTACCATCCAACCAAACTTACTTTTGGACTTTGGCATTAAATATCCATACCATATTTCAAACATTATGTCTAGACGCAATGCATCTTTTATCCATCAGGTGGATCAAATTGATCACAGAATCAGTAATATTTACATAGGGACAATCTTTTTCTCTTAATGAAAAAGTAATCGTTAAACCTTATCACACGATCCTATCTCAAACAATATCCAAATCCATAAGATTACCCTGATCATCGAACCATGTTTTTTGACAAAAAACAAAAAACAAGAAAAGTACTGGTTGAGGAGGTTTTGATTTAGGTTGAACCTTCATTTCCATTCCTTCCCAAAATTGCATAATTCTGTCAGAAGAAACTGCAAAAATGGGCCACCAATTGATGTGTGTAAGTCCCAAAATATAGAACCTGTGTAAAATATGAGATAGGTTTTTGTAGATGAGCTTGTTTTGAAGAAAACCTCTCTCAGTGTCTTCAAATACTTCCTCCTCACTTTAGAAAATTCTATGCAAAACCATGGCTAAAAAAAAGGAATACACAGTCTGAAAAATAGGCCTTAAATATGCATTCACAACTCGTGATATATGATATATGTGCAGAAAATGGAAGAGGTTATTTCTCTTTGACATGTTCTTGAGAAAAATTTCTTTCAGATTTTCTAAATTCAGCTCCATTTGGTCATAAACCTATTTTGAAAACAATGGATAACACAATCAATTCCAGAGGAAACTGCATAGTAGAGTGTAGAAGACCTCCATGCTTGACATGGTTGCGGTTGGTTTTGAACAAAAATGAGAAGATGGATGTGCTTGATATGATGGCGCATTGGTGTATAATCCTTTAAATTCTCCTTTCCTCGCTTGTAGACTTCCCAGGCCGTTCTCAGTTTAACTCATGACAGTAAATTTTATGAGTTTGACTTATTTTATGACAACAAAATTTACAGATTCAGAGACATTCGAAGACTGAAAAACTAAAATTGGCTCCATTGGGGATGGAAGCCTCCTTGTGAGGTGCCAAGAAAAAAATTGTAGAGTAGTACCCTATCCATTGGGTAACAGAGTCAATATAGAAAACTGAAAATTCTGATAGATAATTTACTCACTGAAATGACCTTTGACTGACAGGGACGTTACAACTTTCACCTCGGGCTTTAAATCCCAACCCCTACTACAGGTGAAATCAGGTGAAATCATTTTTCCAATGTAACCACAAAAACTTCTTGTCAACTGTTTGAATTTATTGCATGCTTTTACTCAGGGACAAAATGAAAAATTTGTTTAAAGGAAACCCATGTACAAACTAGAAAATAGACTTATTATTGGCAAAGTCTAAAAAATGAGTTCCAACTAAACTACAAAAGGATCCTCAAAGTCATGGAAAAGGCTACCATCTTGTAGTAACTTCCCAGTTGCACTCATATTCTTATGCACCCCAAACTGAAAACTGTTACAAACATGTTGTTGGATGTTTTGATGAGAATGTTGTAATGAAAACTTTGTGGGTGACTGTAACAGCACCAAAATTGCAAGAGAATCTTCAAGAGCATGAAAATTCGTTCCTTGTTGACATATAAAAGGGAAAATGATCTTTATGCGCATTATCTTGATCGGGTTCTATTAGTTCTTCAATATTCTCTTCAAGAAATGACTCAAGAAAACACTGAGCTAAATTTGTTTTGATTGAATGTCCTCACACTCACAATCACAAGAAAACTAATTAACTTGTTGCACGTCTTTATGGACCTTTATTTCATCAACTTCTTCTTCAGTTGCAAAAATTGTTGCCAGCTGGGAAATTTCGTGAATATTTGGGCAACAAACCTCTTCTGTTTTCCAATTCTTGACATTGGGATGAAAATTCACAAAGAGCTTCTTTAATCTCATCATCTATACATTCTTCATCACCATAAATATTTATTGGATATTGGAAGAAACCTTCGAAACATGCACAACATTTTTCAACCAGAGGCAAATCTATAAGAGAACACAAATTGGAGGATGGAAAACCTTCATATCAAGATCTAGCCTTGTCTTTTAAGGTTGCCATGAACATTTTCATTAAACAGTGCTCAATAAACTTAACATCAAGCTTACGTACATATGCAAATGAAACTTGAACAAATGTACAACAAAATCATCTCCTATCTGTTCTCTGAATTTTGGCAGATAAGTTTTCCAATCTACACAAGGCATGCAGTTCAAAAATCCTAGAATGTGATCTTGATTTATAGGCGCATACATCGCAACTGAATTCATTTTTATCCAATAGAATTGCCAATAAATTCTGATTTCTGAATCCTGCTACTCGTGAAGTTTTTGGACCAGGTTTAAAACTGATTGGAGTCGCCATGTGAATGGTTCAAAGTTCGTATGTTTGATTGTTGTCCACCATCAACATTCAAATTTGAAACTTTGAAGATATTTCCCGAAGAAGATGGAAATTTTAGTTCCTCGACAATAACGTCACTATGTTAGCACTCCATAATTCCTCCAGGCTGAATAGAGGAACCCAGAGGTAACCACAAACCACTTTTAGGCCGGAATCTATCCCTTCTAGTCTTAGAGATGGCTCTCTCACTAAAAGACACAAAGAGTTGATATTAGGCTAGTTATTAAGAGCAATAGGAAAATGAATTGGTTTGAAGGTTGAAGGGGAATAGAAGGGAAAAATCCATTGGGAAATGGAGTCAATATATCTCTCATGAAGGATTTTTCAAATGAGTCCTGAAGTTACATATACAGAGGCAAGATATCAAGCTTTTGACTGGGATATCAATTTTAAGGAGGGTGAAAGCAGAACTGAGAATTTGTCTAAAAAAAGCATACAAAGATGAATTATGTCTAAAAAATGAGGAACCACACTAGTTGCTCAAATATTATGAAATAGATCCTAAACATAAGAATTCTAAATCATTTACTCTTGTTCAAGAAAAGAATAAATTAATAGGATGGAAAACTCATAGAAACACTGAAAACTTCAGATTTTAGTATATTCCTTCAAAAAGTCTTTACAAGGTCCAAGCCCAAAACTCTATTACCATCCAACCATTTTTACTTTTGGACTTTGGCATTAAATAACCATACAATATTTCAAACATTATGTCCAAATGCAATGCATCTTTGATTCATGAGGTGGACCAAATTGGTCACAAAAGCAATGATATTTACATAGGGACAATCTTAATCTTTTTCTCTTAATGAAAAAAACTAATTAAATCTTATCACACTATCCTATCTCAAACAATACCCAAATCCATAAGATTATCCTGATCATTGTACCATGTTTTTTTGAGAAAAAAAAAAAAACAAGAAAATACTAGTTTTCCAAATCTGTGTGCAGCAATTAGGTAATATGCCCTGGTGGCATGAACTTCCACACAAAGGAAGAGATATGGCTGATGAATGGTTGTCTAACCTAGATACCAACTTAGCAAAACCTCATTCCACTCAGTCTCTAATTGCTGGCATCTTCCTAACACTTGTAAAAACCTATAGGCAGGGGCTGCACAACGGTTGCATAACTAATATTTAAACATTGCCTCCTCCTTTTCCTCTTGTTGAATGCTTTGATGGTGGAAGCTTGAACCTTAGAATCTTTAGGTGTAGGGTATTTGTGTTCAATGGGCACTGGTTGAGGAGGTTTTGATTCAGGTCAAACCTTCCTTGCCATTCTTTCCAAAAATTGCATAATTTTGTCAAAAGAAACTATGAAAATGGGCCTCCAAGTGATGTGTGTAAGTCCCAAAATATAATCCTGTGTAAAATCGGAGATAGGTGTTTGTAGAAGAGATTTTTGTGAAGACAAACCTATCTCAATTTCTTCAAATTCCTCCCCAATGCTTCCGAATATGCTCTGAAAAACCATGACTAAAATAGAGGAATACACAGTCTGAAAAATAGGCCTTAAATATGCATTCACAACACCTGATTTATGGCCACTATGTAGAAAATGGAAGAGGTTATACTTTTTTGACCTATTCTTTAGAAAAAAATCTTTTAATGTTTCTGAATTCAACTCCATTTGGTCATAAACCTATTTTGGAAATGATGGCCAAAACAGTGAATTTTAGAGGAAATTGCATAACAGACTGTAGAATGCCTCCATGCTTGACATGGTTGTTGATGGTTTTGAACAAAAATAAGAATATGGATGTGATCGATATGATGGTGTGTTGGTGTATAATCCTTTAAATGTTCCTTTGCCCGCTTGAAAATTTCCCAGATAGTGCTCAGTTGAACTCGTGATAGTAAAGTTTATGAGTTTGACTTATTTTATGACAACAAAATTTACAGTTTTAGAGACATTCGACGACTGAAAAACTACCTGAATCTAACACCATATATGTGGGATGTAATTTGGTTTTAAATGATAATACAAAAATTATTTTTTGTGTGATCTGTATACCATGCTTGTTTTTCCAATTTCTTTGTTGGTAACAAAACCTGTTTTAGCCCAATTCCCTTATTTGAAGGCTAAGAAAAAGAGAGAGACTTGAGGGTTATTATACTTTGTACATAGGTTTGCGGTAGATGGTTTTTAGTCTGATTGTTGTTGTTGTTGTTATTGTGTATTTTGAACTGCGAGGAGAAACCATTACTTAAAGGAGAAGCACACTAGTGAATATATAAGGATTCTGTGTCAAATTGAACTTTCTAGCGTAGTGGAAAAAAAGGGTAAAAGGTATAAATAAAGACCAAGGCATAATATGCACATGCATTGTTCGCTGGATCACCCACCTATCGCTTATGTTCATGCCTCTCTGTTCATTTTGACTACAATTCCGAGCATACAAAGACACTTTATAATTGGCCAACCAAAGAGATCAACACTGTGGCCCTATGCTAGATAGAGATTCATACCCTTTACCATTTTCGAGTGTTCATTCAAATTTGCAATTGGTAAGGATTTATTTATTCAACAGACATTGCTAAGGTTATAAATGGAATTCAAATCCCTTTAATTGATGCAATCCAATCATAAATCCACAATTTATTTTCCAATCATATAATGGTCCTAAGCAAAAATGTAGGGAGGGAGATGTTCAGTTTCGTCATTGGAGATTGTCTTGTGTATGTGCGTAGCCTTGTACAAACCGCCAAGAGAGGTTAAAGTAAGGAGTAGTCAGCTTGAAAGTGCAGTGAAGTGTGTAGCATGTTGGACGTAAGAAAACATTCTTTCTAGTATTTTATATAAATTTAATCAAGTAAACAGTGCAAAAGTCAGTTAGAAGGAAAGAAACACTGTGCAATATATTAATACATTAGAAGGAGCTTTTGTGTTTAAATCAAAGCTACAAGAAGAAATTATAGAGAAGGTTGCAGAGGAAAAGAATGAAAGGACAAAGCTAGCAAGGAAAATTACTGAAGATAAATATAAAGAATTGAAAGCAACAAATGAAGTTAAATATGATGATGAACACCTTCCAAATGAAAGTTTGTTTCAAATGTTGCAGCAGAAGTAATCATAGATGAATAAGATGAAACTAGCTACAAATATTGTGATGCAAAAACAAATGATGATTTATTCATAAAGCATACTGATATAGCAAAGGAAGATAGAGATGAATAAAGGGGAAAACTCTCAGTGTAAAGGGAAATGAAAAGAACCCAAATAATGATGATTTTGTGAATCTCACAAATGTTTACGAGTGTGCATGTTTTGGTAGTAGCCACGAAGAAGAAACAAAATAAGAAAAATGGAGGAACTCACTTGCAATGTCTATCTACAATCAGGCTTTTGACTCTGTTGAAAACAACATGGATGAGGTAGAAAGTGATAAAATCAATAGATTTTTTATGTGCTAGAACCCTAGAGAGATTAAACATAATTATGGATTGATGTGACAACAGTCCATTAAACAAGATTTCAAAACTTTAAATGATGAAAATGAACTTGTTGAAAAAGGAGAAGAAATGAATTGTTACCATTCAAATCCCCATGTGTCAAGCCAATAAAAAAAAAAAGTATTAATATTTTTTCAATTTTTATTATTATTTTTTCAATCCCCTTCTGACACTTCTTTGAACGAAACAACCTCTTATTTTTATTGTATATCCTCATTTATTCTCCCTATTTGATACTATAGACTTTACTCCTATACTTATGATACCTTGATTTTATTTTTCACATTTTTATTTTAATGAATACAATACTATATTGATTTTCAAATTGTAAATTCTTTTTATTTCACATAAACATTTTTTTTTATAAATTCTCAAATTTATTTAAAACTCCTATTTCTCTTGATTTTATATTCTCTACCTAATAAAATGATTATAATATAATGTGAATAACTTTTAAAATATATATAATAATACATAATAATTCTTTTTATATAAAATTATAAGTATTAAATGTCTATATTCATATTAATATGCTTTTTTACAAAATTATAATAATATATAAATAACTATTTTATAAAATATTTTAACTCTGTTTTCATTCGACAAAAATATTTTTTTTTAAATTATAAATTTTTAAAAACCAATAAATTACTTTTAAATATAACATATTTTTATGCTTTTTTATTTTAAATTTTTTTACTAAATCAAATTATAATTTAAACACACACATACATATATATATATATATATATATATATATATATATCCATCCTACCCACATTTATAAATCTATAACCACCCCATCATCTTTAAATATATTCACAATCTCATATAAAACTAAATAGTAATAATACAGTCTACACCAAACAGTCAACCATTATAAATAAAAATAAAAATCAAATATAATATTTTTAAAATAGGATAAGAAATATAAATCATATATTAAAATTTTTAAATATGATTATTTTCAATTTACGCACAAATGTTATTTCAAAATTTATAATATTATTATTTTAAAAATAATATATTATATTAGAATTTATTATTTTTAAAATTTATTTTACACATTTAAATTAAAGTGAAAGTTTATTAATAAAACAAAATAAAATTGAGTGCAATCATATTTTATAGATTGAGGGAGATTTATAATTTATATATACCATTCCATGTATTACAAATATGTTAGTTATTACTGCACTCATTTCTCGCTGTGAACGAGTAGATATTCCTACATTTTTATTTTTTTTAATTTGGGGTGAACAAGTGGATATATATATATATATATATATATATATATATATATATATATATTAATTTTCTTTTATTAGATATGATAATGACCTAGAGAATCGTGACTCATCTTTTCTGAGCTATTCACAAAATTTATATATTTGGAGTAGAGTGAGGTTCACACTTTTGAATTACACTTGTGATATAAAAATTTATTATCTTGGATGATTTTTTTTTAATTATGTTTAATTAATTATTTATTTAAAGTACACTTATAATAAATTTATTTTTTAAATTATAATTTTAGAAATTTATATTTTATTAAAAAAAAAAATTTAAGTTAAAAAAAAAATAATTTTCAAGTTAACCAATTTATAATTACAAGAATATTACAATTCCAATTAGAAGTGGGTCATTTCTCAACTTATACACCATAACACTAGAAAGAAGAAATTTAATAGGAAATTAATTCACACCATTGTTTATTATCAAACATAATCAGTGGTTGAATTTTAACAGATATTTACCCCTTTTTCTTTTATTTAACCATCAAATGCTTGCAATTTAAAATCTTCTTATCATTATCAATATCAACATAAATTTTAAAATTATCAAAATCATGAGAAAAATAAAAATTTACTTGTATTCATATATTTTACACAATACAAATTTGTAATTCCTATATGAATGACAATGCACAATTCCAAATTAGTCTAAGCAATTCCAATAAAATAAACTAATAAAAGAGATTTCAATCCCAAATATTATTCTCATAGACAGAGATTATGAAACAAGTAACAATACATAATTGCACATTAGACTCATCTAAAGATAATAAAAAGCAATTCAATCATGAATCTCTATTCCCTCATGTTAAGGCTTTGATAGTGGATTATTCTTAGTCTTGGAATTAGAATATTGGTTTGCAATGACTATGGTTATTATCAAATGGTTATAATATCTATTACACAAGTTATATCACAAATTCAAGTGGATTTGTGGGTGTGTAAGAAAAATCTTATCTCCATCCATTTCCATCTCATGAATTTATGTGGTTACTTGTTGTTGTACGAGTCTAAAAAACTCATTATCCCATGAATCCATATGGCTATTCGTTGTTGTATGAGTAGGAAAAGCTCGTTATCCCATGAATTCATTGATAAAAATGGCAATGTTTGTATTAATGAAAATAAAACCCACTAGTCAGCTCTACGAAACAAAGTCTAAACCAGGAGAGTCTGGCTCTGCAGAACGCTCTACATTGTTCATCACCATTACACATTAAATAGAATACATGGTTTTAGGAAAGTCAGAACAACATCCTAAAAAATAGAAACTAATTCCTATCCTGAGGCTACATGAACCAAATCTACCTATTCTAGGATATTCTCCATTATCTTCAACACTCCCCCTTAATGGAGAATGGGTTCACATATATGCCTAACATCTCCCTAAACATTTGAAACTTAACCTTTCCAAGGGGCTTAGTGAAAATGTCCGCAACATTATCACATGTATTACAATATTCCAGATGAATTTCTTTAGATTGCACTTTCTCCCTTACAAAATGGAATTGAGTATCAATATGTTTCGTGTTTTTGTGCAACACCGGATTGTTCGCTAGCTTGATTGAACTTTGATTGTCGCATCTGATTGTTGTTGCGACTGTTTGTTCTTCTCCAACATCCTGGAGAAGTCTCTGCAACCAAACCGCCTCGCACGTTACTGCACACATGGCTTGATACTCTGCTTCTACTGAGGATAAGGAGACTGTGTTCTGCTTCTTGCTTCTCCAAGTGATCACCCCGGATCCAAAACTAAATGCATAACCTATTATAGATCTACGATCATCTACATTTCCTGCCCAATGTGAATCTCCAAATCCTGCCAGTCTAACATCAGAAGAGTCAGTGTAAATAATTCCATAATCTAAAGTACCTTGTAGATACCTCAAAACATTCTTCGCTGCATTCCAATGGCTTTCGAGTGGCTTAGACATAAATTGGCTTAACACGCTGACTGCATAAGCCAAATAAGGTCTAGTGGTGGTTAGGTAGATCAGAATCCCAACCAGTGATCTGTAAAGTGTTGCATCCGTCGCTTTTGAGCCATCCTCACATTGAAATTTGATATTCTGTTGTAATGGTACCGGTGTAGACTTACACTGATCCATTCTAAACTTCTCTAACAAGCCTTTGACATACTTTGCTTGAGATAGAAATGTTTGACCTGAATCTCTCCAAATATCGAGACCTAAACAGTATCTGAGTTCACCGAGATGCTTCATCTCAAACATCTATGAAATTTACTGCTTGATTTCATCAATTAGATATATATCATCACCTGTAATTATCAAATCATCTACATATAATGAAATCATCACTACACACCCTTGTTCATCTTTTATGGTGTAAAGATTTGGGTCATTCTTACTTCTATTATAGCTAGCTTGTAGAAAAAATGAATCAATTTTGTCATACCATGACCTGGGAGCTTGTTTTAGTCCATAAAGTGTTTTCTTCAACCTACAAACTAAATGTTCTTTTCCCTTCTGGAAAAACCCTTCCGGTTTCTCTAAATAAGCCTCTTCTTTTAGTTCTCCATTCAAAAATGCAGACTTTACATCTAGTTGGTGCATCATCCAATGTTTCTTAGTAGCTAGAGCAATTAA
Source organism: Pinus tabuliformis (assembly GCA_031772625.1). Classification (NCBI taxonomy): domain Eukaryota; kingdom Viridiplantae; phylum Streptophyta; class Pinopsida; order Pinales; family Pinaceae; genus Pinus; species Pinus tabuliformis. The sequence goes on along the minus strand of CM062817.1, from coordinate 168,055,313 downwards.
CATTATGATGATATCCAATTTAGCTACATGGGCGAAGGTTTCTTCATAATCTATCCCTTCTTTTTGTGTATACCCCTTTGAAACCAACCTAGCTTTCAGTTTTTCTATAGTTCCATCTGCATTAATTTTCAGTTTATATAACCATTTGCAACCTATGACTTGTTTTACTTTAGGGAGTTCTATCAATTCCCAAGTGTTATTTCTGATTATTGAATCATATTCTTATTCCATGGCTATTTTCCATTCATTACTTTCATTTGCTTCTTTATAACTAGATGGTTCAACAACATTCATCATACTAGTTATAAATGCATTTTCCCTATAACTTGCAAGCATTTGAGCTTTCCTACCTGATCTCCTGAGTGGTGGGGTGGTGGTTTCAAACCTTATTTCTTCCTGTTGCTGCTGTTGTTGCTGTCGCTGATGTTGTTGTTGATGTTGTTGCCGCTGTTGTTGTTGTAGTTGTTGTTGTTGTTCATCCTCTGCCTTTGTTTGCTGCTCATCCTAATTGTTCTCTACATTCTCTTTTTCAAAGTACGGAATGTCCCATCCATCATAGTGCTCATCAGTTTCTTCACCATCCTGCTCATGGAATTTAACATCTCTACTAACAAAGATCTTGTGAGTAGAGGGATTAAATAATTTGTATGCTTTATATGACGAACAATACCCTATAAAAGTACATATGATGGCTTTTGAATCTAATTTTCTTCTATCTTCCTTTGGTATGTGGGCAAATGCTTTACATCCAAATATTCTTAAGTGTTTCACTGCAGGCTTATATCCATATAAAGCTTCAAAAGGAGTTTCAAACTCAAGACTTCTTGTAGGACTCCTATTTTTTTAATAAACCACAGTATTCATTACTTCAGCCCAAAAACCATTTGAAAGATTCTTACCTTTCAGCATACTTCTCGCGTATTCCACCAGAGTTCTGTTCTTCCTTTCTGTTACTCCATTCTACTGTGGAGTATGGGGTACTGTGCACTGCTGCAAAATTCCATGATCTTTACAATATCTTATAAGCTCTTCTTTCCTGTATTCTCCCCCTTGATCAGAATGAAGAATTTTTATCTATTTCCCTGTTTGTCTTTCAATCATATTTTTAAATTGCTTAAAGTATTCGAATGTATGACTCTTCTTACTTAAGAAATACACCCAAGAAAACTTCATACAATCATCAATAAATAGTAGGAAATACACTGCACAGCCTAAAGATTTTATCTACATGGGACCACAAAGGTCTGTGTGCACTAACTCCAGTATATCCCTCTTTCTTTTCTACTCTAACAGGGAATTCTTCTCTAAGCATTTTTCCTAAAGTACACGCATCGCAATCATTAGGTACTTGCTTTAGCATAGGAAGATCTCTTACCATTTCTTTCCTCTGTAGTAACAACAAATCATTGTAATTGATGTGGCCGAATCTCTGGTGCCAAAGCTCTTCTGTAGTCAGGCTCGCTGCTGTTAATGCTCGAACCGGTGTAGGTCTCACATCCAACTTGTACAGTCCTCCTGTCTGGATTCCTGTAGCAATAGTCTTCATACCATCTAGCAAATCCTTAATGTAACAATTAGATTTAAAGAATTCCACTTTCAAATCTTGACCTGTAATCATTGATATAGAAATCAATTTCTTTGTTATGCCAGGCACAAACATTACATGATAAATTTGTTTGATATTACCATCAGGTAGAATAACAGAAACTTTCCCACATCCTTTAATTTGATGGCTTCTATCATCTCCTAGGTAAATCTATGCGCCTTCATTGATCTCTTTAAAATCCTCCAACCAGTGCTTGTTCCCTATCGTGTGTTGACGCCCCTAAATCTACATACCAAATTTCTGCATCAACATTTTCATCACAATCTGCCATGAACAACCTCAAATTCTGCACTTGATCACTGTTCACAAGATGACTTGCATGTTTCTTTGACTTCTGTTGTTCTTCATGACACTTCTTTTTCCTATACTCCCTAGCAATATGACCCAATTTTCCGCAATAGAAACATTTTGTTTCAGAGTAGTTTTTATTTGGCTGCATACCTTGAGTCAGATTTGGCCCTTTATGTGAACTTGCTCCGTTTTGCTGTTGTGGACCTCCTTTCCCTTTGTAGAAGTTTTTCCTCGCCACCAATGCAAGATCGACACTCTGGGACTTTAGAGTCGATCTCCTCTCTTCTTCCTGCATCAGTATACCTGTCAGCTCTTCAAAATGCGGGATCTTCTCTCTGGCGTTGATCCCAATGATGAACATCTGATAATCATTAGTGACACAATTCATTGTAATGGTCACAAAATCTGTATCATCCATTGTATGACCAATATCTGATAATTTGGTTTTCAGATCCTTGATCCTTGCTACGAATGAAACAATCGTTTCATTCTCCTTCATCTTCATGGACAAAATATTACTCTTGAGAAACAAAAGACGATTTGAATTTCTGATCTCATGCAATTCCTTCAAAATTCCCCAGAGCTTGTTCGCTGACTTACCTTCTCTAATGTGCGGTATAATACAGTCTTTCACTCACATCTTTAACATTGTCCTTGCTCTGCTTTCTCGTTTCTCCCAATCTGGAACTGTTGCAGATCCAGTCGCGGGCTTCGGCTCATCCGCATTCACAATCTGCCAAGCACTCTGCGCTTCTAGCAGAGTCTGCATCTTAAACTTCGAATTTGCATAATTGGAACCATCGAGCTTGTTATGCTCGTTCATGCATGCTTCAAATATGTTATTCATCTTGGCAATTTAGAAGAAAAAAAATTGACAAGTAAACGATGTTAAATTTACCCCAGATCTGTGATAAAGACAGATCACTGTTGTTTGATCTTGCAATGCGCACAGATCTTCGTGGCTTCCTTCTCAGCCTCCAGACAACCTCCTGTTGTCAGCTACAACCTTGTTCTTGGCTTCCCCACTCAACTTCTCTGGCAGTTACAGCCTTGTTCTTGGCTCCCTTTGCAATTTCTTTGATTTACACGATCGTCGCTAATATTTGCCAAATATCCAAGACCATCGCTGAAGTACACCAATTTTCCAAGACTAATAGCTGAAATAAGCCCAATTTCAGAGACTATAGCAGTTTTTCAGCGATTTTCAGAGACAGTCGCTACTGTACACCTGAAAAGTGCGACGATTTCGGTTCAAAGAACCACCCACCAGCCAGCGTACAGGTTCCTCAGCCCTGACACTCTGATACCATGATAAAAATGGCAATGTTTGTATTAATGAAAATAAACCCACTGGTCAGCTCTACGAAAGAGAGTCTGAACCAGGAGAGTCTGGCGCTGCAGAACGCTCTACATTGTTCATCACCATTACACATTAAATAGAATACATGGTTTTAGGGAAGTTAGAACATCCTAAGAAATAGAAACTACTTCCTATCTTGAGGCTACGTGAACCAAATCTACCTATCTAGGATATTCTCCATTATTTTCAACATTCATGTGGCTACTCGTCGTTGTATGAGTAGAAAAAACTCGTTATCTCATGAATTCATGTGGCTACTCGTTGTTGTATGAGTAGAAAAAAACTCGTTAAAGAAGAGTAAATAATATGAGAATAAAAAGTATATAGAGTTAGAAACATTATAGATAGAAGAAAGAAAGTCCCAAAACACTCAAGCATTAAAGGCCTCCAAAAATAAGACAAAATACAAAAAAGGTATGAGCAACAAATACAATTCATCATTAGATTAAAATGTCCTAATAATTTTAAAAGAGAACATGAACTCAATCTATCCCTACATTTTTTAAGAAGAGTAAAAAAGCATAAGTGTTTTTTTTGATAAAATAAGTTTCGAGATATATCTATATATATATATATATATATATATATATATATTATAAAATGAGGTTTGAAATATATTATTTTATTTATCTTTTTAATAGTCTTATATTCTATATATGATATAAGATGCATTATATGTTTTATATAATTTTTTGTAACCTAGTGACGTTATTTTAAATGTATTTAAATTAATTTTATATTTATAACTAGTCTAGATCTTGAGTTCGTGAGTTCGGAAATAGATCTTGAGTTTGTGATGTCGGAAATTGCTTGACAGTAATATTTTCAGTTGTCCACATTTCAAGTATCCATAGTAAGGACAAATTAATATATTTCAAAATTTATAAAATAAAATAATATATTTCAAAACTTATTTTATAATTTTTTTTAATGGATCTATATTTTTTTACTCCTTTCAAAACATGTATGGATAGATTTAGTTCATCTTTTCTTTTAAAACTATCAAGACATTTTAATCTAATGATGAACTAGTATTTGTTGATCATGTCTTTTTTCTATTGTGGCCCTTTATCTATATAGTTTCCAACTCTATATACTTTTTATTCTCATATTATTAATTTTCCCTTAACAAACTCGATGCCTCTTAAGTGTATCTATAATGCAGGTGCAGAGAAGAACAAATCTCTTTTCAATTTTAAAAGATTTACACCTCAAAATATTTAATCCTCTACCCTTGATAAATCCAAATTTAAAATGAATCTAAAATGATTTAGATATTAATTATAATTAAATTGAAATTCTAAAAACTCCATAATAAAATAAACACACTTTACAATAAAAAAATATTATTTCACAAAGAAATTTATCATTTCATAAACAATGATATAACTATTAATAATTACAAAAATAATAAACCTAAAATATTTAAATTTATATTTTAAAAACTTTCTAGAAACAAAAATCCAAACTCTGATAATTTTTCTACAACATAGTGTAATTGTTACTTGCTAATTAATTTCATATAGATAATAATAACCAAAAATACTATATCTTATTAACCATACTATAAAATTAATATTTTTCATAAATAACTGTTAAACTCTATTTTTCTAACATCTATCCCCAATAACCTTCTCAGAAATTTATCAATGTTTTAAATCCTGAATGTTTGTGTAAATTTAAACATACCATCATTGGAAAAAAAAATCAAATAAAAAGGAAATTCATAAATTTACGAGTAAACAACTGCCAGAGCACCAAGAACTTTATAACCTATTTAAAATCAGAGGTGTGATAGATTAATTAAAGAAATTCCCTGGCTTTTATTCTGCTCTTTATTCCACTGTATAGAAGACTTATTGCAGAGTCTGCAGGGATTCGCCTTGTTCTGTAGCTCCTATACACCTTTTGCGATTTAATTGCAGCAGCTTTTCGCTTTGTTCTGTAGAGCCTCCTATACTCTTTCTGCACACGATAACTACATCAACTGCCTCCTTTTGCACCTCGCTGTGTGTGTTGTTAATGTGAAAGCCTTTGAACAGTCACAGGATGTCCTTCGACAAAAATATCACCAATTACTTTCTTCTACTGTTACTTTGTTTCAAGCACACTACCTCTTACTAAAACACGTCCTAGTTGTTTTATGGAAAGATGCAAATTTCCATTTATGGATAGCTCGAGGAATATAGCATATTATTGAATTGAGGCTTCTGTGATCCATAATAGTTGTAAGAAGAATTTTGGATGTCTTTCCTCATGTGATTTACGCCAAATTTTTTTTTACAAATATAGCATAAATAAGTATAGACAAAACACGAGCAATTACTTGGTTCCCATTACATTAAACACATTCAAAAATGCATTTTGAACCAAACTAAACGATCCTGAGCTTTTTCTCCCGTGTGCTCTACACGCCAAGAATCTGTCTATCATCAACGTTATAATTAATTTGAATTCAATACAATGTGCTGTTTCTTCGGGGCCAAAATGTTCCAACTCCCCCATGACTACAACGTTTGTTTGTTTGTTTTTTTGATTAAATAGAAATTACTTGAGGTGATGCTGTTTTTCGACTTGATCACAACTCTGTTACTCCTGGACCCAATTCTGCTCTACCAAATTTCTCTATTAGGAAAAAGAAAATTTATTAGAATTTAAAGTTGCAATATATAATATTGCGGAAAAATTAAGCGTTAAAAATATTATAGAAAAGTTGATAAATTGTGAAAATCTAAATTCCAAAAACTAATAATGTGTACATTATATTACAATATATTTATATATAGAAAAGTTCATAAATTGTGAAAATCTAAATTCCAAAAACTAATAATGTGTACATTATATTACAATATTTATATATAGAACTAGAAAATAAGGAGCATAGATAATTAGAACTTTACTATAACCTTTACCAGCTTATAGTTAGACAGAAAGTGAGTAGAACAATCTCAACAAATAATTAGCTTGCCCATGGGCTATAAAGGCACAGGGGCTATATATGTCCACCGTTAAATAATTGGTCAGACAAAATCCAACAATAAACTTATATAACCTCATTTATTTTTAGCCCAGGAACAACTAATCAGTAGTTGGATCATTGGGCACTTATATGATTCATTATTTTTGTTGGGTGGAAATAGATTTAGTATCATCAAGAATCAAATAGATTTAGCTTTATAGAAAATCTCTCCACATCTAAAATCATGAAATTTCATAACTTTGGCGTAAATTTCCCAAAATTTGACTTTAACAAAAATCATGCCAAAATTTAGAATTTTAAAAAAAATTGTGGCTTTATAATTTAAATTTTTTTTTTTTTTTAAATAAGATATCACATCAAATTTAAACCTTTAAACGCAATGCTAATGCCATCTTAACTATCTGCGATAAAAGGAATTTGATTTATATGGGAAATTATAAATCAAGATATGATGCATGTGATTTGTTGGAGAGTGGCTGTGCGGTTGGAGATCATTAGCTCAAATATCTAGTATGAGTGACATAGTCATATAGATGCTATTTTGCAAAATTTTCAACTATAAAAAACAAGTTTTTTCCTTGAAAATTAAACGATCTGTTCCGGGGAAATCGTTTGAAACTGTATGACTGCAGGGAACCATTAAGATGATGAAATAGAGATGTTACATTGCCCATATTTGATGTTTGTAACTAACATTACTAAAATAGAGACGTTATACGCGGAGCACCACATTTCATAATTATTGACACATATAACTTGAGGATCCAACACAACGGAATTGAGCAAAAGAGAAACAATGACAATGCGTTGCGGAAGGCGGATTACCTATTCTATTCTGCTTTCAATGCAAACATTCAAACTCTCATTATTCTGCACGCGAAGCTGCCTTCAGAAAATGGAGGTGTCCGATGAAGTGATTTATGTACACCTCCTGCGATGGAATACCGCCCTCACCTCGGCTGCTGAGAATTTGATTGTTGAACACATTTCCCATTTCACGGGCCTTCCTCCTTACTTCTCTGCCTCCATCTTCCACCATTAACGCCCGCACAGTTTTGCAGATCTCGTCGCGGTCCAGCGATCCATCGCTCCGTTTTCTAACCTCTAACCCGATTTCCAACTCCCGAACAACCAATCTGGAATTAAGGCACTGATCCAAGTGCCCAGGCAGTGTAACGAGAGGAACCCCCGAGCTCATGGCCTCCAACAATGAACCCCATCCACAGTGACTCAAAAACCCTCCCGTCGAAGCATGCGACAAAATCTGCCTCTGCGGAACCCAATCCCCCACCACAAGCCCCCTTTTTCCTATACGCTGTTGGAACCCTTGAGGAAGCCAAACCCCAAGTTGGTTTTCGTCAGGGCAACGCAGTGCCCAAAGAAATGGCTGCCCGCTCGCCTCCAAACCCAGAGCCACTTCGTGGGTCTGCTCTTCGCTCATAAAAACTTGGCTGCCAAACGATACATAAACGACCGAAGCTACCGCCTGAGCTTCTAGCCATTTAATGCAACCCCATTCTTCCTCAGAATTTACGGCTGAGCTAAGATCGGCAAGTAGTGGGCGGACGGGGAATACCGGTTTGCCCGTCACACTCTGCAAATACTGTATGAATTTCCCCTCAATTTCATTGCACGTTCTGATGGCAATGGCGCGGCAGCCGTCAAAACATCTGAGCGCGCGCTCGTGATAACTGATATCGTTTGGCAGGTGGACTCGGTAGAGGCCCAGCACGCTGTGCGCCTCATGGAGTTCCCATGATACGGCATTCGATGGATAACCCGGCGGGGGTTTCGTGAGGGCCTCGGCCGAGATTTTTCCCCCGTTGCATCGCCAAGATGGAGACAGGCCATAGCCAGTGAAAGCCGCGCCAGAAGTGGCAAAGAAAATGGTGGGTATCCCCATCTTGTCGGCAGCCCGGGGAACCCACCATTGCGCGAAGTCGAAGAGGATGCAGTCCGGACAATTCTGGCGGATAAGTTGTTCGAGGGGCTCTTCCAGTCCGTCCAGGGCTTTGTCGAAGAGAGGCGCTAAATGGATTGGCAGATCTTTGGTGCTCTCTATCCCTGCGGGCAGGCCTTCCACTGGCGGTAACCGTAATTCCAGCGGCTGGACATTGTGATGACGGGCGAAGAAGGATTTGAGGTTGGCAATGTTGAGAGGAGTGGAGACGAAGGAGACGTTAATGGCGAGCTGTGCGAGTGTGGCTGAAAGTTGTACGAACGGCGAGATATGGCCGTGAGCAAGCCATGGAAACATCATTACATGAAGCTGCCGGCCACTGCCATCGCCATTGTTGTTAGCAGAAGAACACGATGAGGTTGAGACTTCCATCTATGAGAAAGACAGACTTAGAATTGCAGCGGACCAGTAGTTGGGCAAAGGCATAAAAACACAACTCTTTATTATGTCCACAGAGTACGTCCACCTTTATTATTATTGTTAAGTGTCTTTATTATTATTGTTAAGTGTGAAGCCAATTTCACGGAGTATTCTAGATCTTTCTTGATTAGATTTTTTTTGATCTCTAGGATTCTAGATCTTCTTACATTGCCATTAGTTTCTAGATTATTTCATTTGTGTGTCTCTGTGAATTATCCCTTGCTATTGTCGTCTAAGTCTCTGAGTATAAATCCACTGTGAGTTATGTATACTTTGATCTAACAACTGGTATCCACTATGCAACCCACTTAGTGACATCGCCTTACTTTGGCAATGTTCGTTAAAACATTGGTTGTTACCCCTGGAGCTGTGAGTTATGTATACTATGATCTAACAACTGGTATCAGAGCTAGGGTTGAATATCCACTATGCAGTCGAATATACACTATGCAACCCGCTTAGTGCCATCGCCTTACTTTGGCAATGTTCGTTAAAACATTGGTTGTTACCTTGGAGCTGTTGAAGGAACGCTGGAACTAAAAGATAGTTGCTACAAGAAAAACAAGGTCGTGGATCTATGTTGAAACGTGTTGCTGGAATTTGAAAGGTGGAGATCCGTGGAGATTGGAGTTGAAATGTGGTGTTCATAAGTTTTTTTTGACATTAAATTTGCGCCTATACCTCAAGTTTTTTTCTCAAACCAACATATGTATGTGTGAAATGTAAAAAGGTTAAAACATTATATATGTTTTTTATATTTATTATGAAACATATATAATTATATGTTGGAATTTTGAAAAGTATATTTTAAAAGAAGCAAGAATTTTGAAAAAGGTATTTTAAAAAGAGAAAGAGTAATAATTAAAGTTTTATTTTTAAGTGGAGTTTTTTTGTGTTTTGGGGCGTGAATTTGCTGAAAATGGAGACAACAGTTACAGATATGGAGAAGTTGAGCGGGGCTAATTTTTCCCTATGGAAATCACAGATGGAGGATATACTGATTTTAAAAGATCAGTGTTTGCCGATTGAGGGCACAACAAAGAAACCTTCATCGATGACAAATGAAGAGTGGAATAAGCTAGATAGAAAGGCGATTGCAACAATCCGTCAATATTTAGCAAAGAATGTTTATTTCAATGTGTCTGGAGAAAAGACGGCAGAAGGATTATGGAAAAAGCTCCATGATCTATTTGAGAAGAACACGACATCAAACAAAGTGTTCTTGATGAAAATGAAGGAGGGTGTTTTAGTAGCTGAACAATTGAATGCATTTAATATTATTACTAATCAGCTTGCCTCTGTTAAAATTATTTTAGATGATGAAATTAGAGCTATTTTGCTTATGTGTTCTATGCCAGACAGCTGGGAAAATTTAATTGTAGCTATGAGCATTTCAACAACTACAGGGACCCTGAAGTTTGATGATGTCAGTAGCAGTTTAATGAATGAGGAACTGCGACGCAAGTCAATTGCAGAAAACCAGGGAGGAGAGGCTCTAGCTCTAGCTGATCGTGGTAGGAGAATGTATTGAGGCCGGCAAGGGCAATCAAAATCAAGAGGCAAATCAAAATCAAGGAGAGGCAAAATCATCTGCTTTCATTGTGGCAAACTCGGGCACATGAAGAAAGAATGTCGATTCTGGAAGAAATGACAAAAGGATTAGAGACCGTCCAGTACAAATCTCAAGTCATCCAACACAAATGAAGGTGAGACTACTGCTGTAACCACAGATGGTGATGTGTTGTTTACTGTTTCAGTAGAGGATGCATGTGTATATACATCTAGCAGTGGCTTTGATTGGACCCTTGACTCTAGGGCACCTCACCATGTAACCCCATGCAAAGATAGTTTTGTTTCATATAATCTTGGTGATTATGGTAGAGTGCATTTGGGGAATAATCATTTTTGCAGTATTCTTGGAATGGGAGATGTCTAGATCGAGATGAAAGATGGACAAGATATATTGTTGAAACAGGTCAGGCATATAACAAAAATGCGCATGAGTTTAATATCTATAGGACAACTGGATGATGAAGGCTATTCAACAAGCTTTGGAAAAGGGGGCTGGAAAATTAGCAAAGGTGCATTGGTCGTGGCTAAAGGACCCAAGATAGGAACATTATACACATTGAAGACACTGATAGGAAAATCAGATTTGGCTACTGTAACAAAAGAAGGAAATTCATCAGATATGTGGCATAAGCGTTTGGGTCACATGAGTGAGAAGGGCTTAAAAATCCTTGTTGGTAAAAATTTATTGCCAAGTTTGAAATCCTACAATCTTGATCTTTGTGAGCATTGTATATATGGTAGACAAAGAAGGGTTTCATTCCTTAGAGGTGGCCATGACAGAAAGAAAAATGTGTTAAAATTGGTACACTCGAATGTGTTTGGGCCTGTTAACATCAAATCAATTAGGAGGAGCATCATATTTTGTAACATTTATAGATGATGCATCCAGGAAGGTTTGGGCATATCGTATGAAAAATAAAAGTGAAGTGTTTGGAATATTTCAAAATTTCCATGTTGCTGTTGAAAGAGAGACTAACAAATTGTTGAAGTGTTTAAGAACACATAATGGTGGAGAATATTGCTCAAATGCATTTAAGAAATATTGTAACAGGTTTGGCATAAAGCATGAGAACACTGTGCCTAGTACTCATCAACAGAATGGTGTCGCAGAAAGGATGAATCGCACCATTATGGAAAAGGTGCGAAGTATGTGGTCCAATTCTGGTTTGGAGAAGAATTTTTGGGCTGAAGCAGTCAGGACCGCTTGCTACCTCATAAATAGATCTCCAACTACAGCCTTGGATGGTAGTATCCCTGAAGAAGTTTGGACTGGTAAGAATTTGAATTATTCTCACTGGAAAATATTTGGATGTGAAGCATTCGTACACATTCCCAAAGAAAATAGAACTAAGCTAGATGATAAATCTATGAAATGCATTTTTTTGGAATATGTGGATGAAGATCTTGGTTATCGTCTATAGGATCCAGTCAAACATAAAATTATTAGAAGCAGAGATGTTATATTTAATGAGTCAGAAATGTTCAAGAGGACTGTAGGTGAGTTGGAAGTCAAGAAAGTTATTGACAGGGTTGAAGAGCAGCAGGAAAACATACCACCAATACAAGAAAATGAACAGCAAATTCAGGAGCATGAAGAACAACAAGTGGAAAATAATGAACAACAAGAAGAAGGAATCTTGCAGGAACCTTTACAGGAGAGTCAACTTGATAATGCACCACCATAGTTGGTTCGCAGATCTTCTAGGCCTCATAAGCCTTCACAAAGGTATCCTCCTTCAAACTATATTTTGTTGACTGATGAAGGTGAACCTAATTGTTTTCAAAAAGCTTGTAAAGTCGAGCACAGTAAAGAATGGAAGAAGAAATAAACTCTTTGCAGGAAAATAAAACTTGGGAGTTGGTAAACCTCCCAAAAAGTAGAAAGGCTCTACAAAACAAATGGGTTTACATGATTAAGCATGAAGGTAACGAAAAGAATGAGAGGTATAAAGCAAGACTGGTTGTGAAATGTTTTGCCCAAAAAGAAGGTATTGACTTCACTGAAATTTTTTCACCTGTTGTTAAAATGTCATCTATTAGAGTCGTTCTTGGTCTAGTTGCTGCTTTAGACCTAGAATGTGAACAGTTAGATGTAAAAACTGCTTTCCTTCATGGTGAATTAGAGAAAGAAATTTATATGGAGCAGCCCGAAGGCTTCATAGAAAAAGGCAAAGAAGGCCTTGTTTGTAGGTTGAAGAAGAGTCTCTATGGGTTGCAACAGGCACCTCGACAATGGTACAAGAAATTTGATTCATTCATGCTGGAACATGGTTTTCGGAGGTTGGACGCTGACCATTGTGTCTATATCAAGAGGTATGATCAAGGAAAGTATATCATATTATTGTTATATGTGGATGACATGTTGATTGTTGGGCATGATAAGAATAAGATCAATAGGTTGAAGAAAGATTTGGGTAGCAAATTTGCAATGAAGAATTTGGGACCAACACAACAAATATTGGGCATGCGAATTATGCGTGACAGGGAAAACAAAAGGTCGTGGCTGTCAAAAGCAAAATATATCAAGAAGGTGTTTGGCAGGTTTCATATGAAGAATGCAAAGCCAGTTGGTACACCACTTGCAGCCCACTTCAAGCTCAGTACTGAATTATGTCTTAGTGATGACAAGGAGAAAGAAGAGATGAGCAGAATTCCTTATGCTTTAGCAGTTGGCAGCTTAATGTATGCCATGGTATGCACAAGACCAGACATTGCATATTCAGTGGAAGTAGTGAGCAGGTTCCTTACCAATCTAGGCAAACAACATTGGCAAGCAGTAAAATGGATTTTAAGGTATCTCAAGGGTAATAGTCATTATTGTTTATGTTTTGGTCATGATAAGACTATGCTTGAAGGATTTACAGATGCAGATATGGCTAGAGATATGGATACCAGAAAGTCCACTACAGGTTATTTGTATACATTTGCAGGTGCAACAATATCTTGGGTGTCAATGCTACAAAGAATAGTAGCCCTCTCTACAACAGAAGCAGAGTACATAGCTGCAACAAAAGCTTGTAAAGAGATGTTGTGGATGCAACAATTCCCAGGAGAGATAGGAATAAAACAGGACAAGTATGTGTTATATTGTGATAGCCAGAGTGCCATTCACTTAGCGAAAAACCTAACATTTCATTCAAAAACCAAACATATTGACTTAAGGTACCATTAGATTCGGCATGTGTTGGAGGAAGAACAGTGATCCTTGGAAAAGATCCATACAGATAGGAACCCTGCTGATATGCTCACTAAGATTCTACCATGAAATAAACATGAGTTATGTAGAGGCATGGTAGGACTCGGTGTGACTTGATGACTCTTATTTGGCTTCAAGTGGGAGAATGTTAAGTGTGAAGCCAAATTCACCCAATGTTCTAGATCCTTCTAGATTAGATTTTTTTAGATCTCTAGGATTCTAGATTCTCCTACACCGCCAATGGTTTCTAGATCATTCCAGATCTCCATCTGAATCACACATAATATTCTAGATCCTTCTTCTGCCTCTATAAATTTGTAATTTCTCTGGCCAAAGAAAGCAAGCCAAGGCCCAAGCCTGTTATGTAATGCAAAGTGATTTCTATTCTCCAATGATTGTTTTATCTATTCCGGTGTTTCTGATTGAATAATCTTCTTGTTTCTCCATTTGTGTGTCTCTGTGAATTATTCTTTACTATTACCATCAAAGTCTTTGAGTATAAATCCGATGTATGTATACTCTGATCTAACAATTATGCCATCATAGTACGGCAACCTTGGCTTGTTTTTACTAGCCATTTTATTTTTTCTACTTTTCTTTTATTTATGAAGTTAATTTTAATTCAAATTTTCTTCGTAGGTTGTTGAGATTTGATAGATATCAGATGGGGTGTGTTTAATAGCAATTTTATTTTTTCTACTTTTCTTTTATTTATGAAGTTAATTTTAATTGTAATTTTCTTCATATGTGGTTGAGATTTGATAGATACGAGATGGGGTGTGTTATCGACAAACCCTAAATGATTATTGTTTTTCATTTCGCTAGTTCGACGGGAATACGCTGATATTCCGGGGACAAGATGGTTCGATAGGTTTTTTTTTTTCTTAATTACACGAATGAATAACAAGAAATATATACATAATGATACACATTCAACATGTTTTAACTAGATGCGTTGTGGGGTTCGACATTTTAAATGAATACCATAAATAATATGCATAGGGAATTAAACGAATTGCTTAAAAATAAAGAAGTTTAGTTTAGATCTATTTTAAACAGGCGAATCTTTAACATGTAATTTTTTATTACATTAAAATGAATAAATATGATTTGATCATGGTTAATGATATTTAATAGGATTTTACTAAAGTTTACCATGTTTCATTATAGTAGAAGATTATTTCGTTGAACTTTTTAAATTGCATGATATATTAAGAATATTTTTCCATACCATTGTCATTTTACTAAAGTTTACCATGTTTCATTATAGTAGAAGATTATTTGGTTGAACTTTTTAAATTACATCATATATTAAGAATATTTTTCTATACCATTGTCATTTTCTTTTTAATAAGTAAAAAAATTATTTAATCTAGTTTTTAATTATAAGTAAATGAGTAATAGTATTTTAACAAATATTTGAAGGACTCCTGGGTACAATATGAAACACGACAGCAGGCGTTTTCAAGGCACCAATAGTATCTAACAAAGATTTAAAGGGGGTGATGGTTCGACATCTATGGTTTTAAGAAGAGTAGGTGGTGCATTCAAGGCACGGGATGGGTTGATCCAGAAAAGGCCCACTATGACAAGGATCCGGAAGTCAGCGCCGAATGAAATAAAGGCATAAATGACAGGGTCGGTGCCGAAAGCAGCTATAGTAGTAAATCAAGAAGAGGGAGAGTTTAAAAATAAGTGTGGGCAGACTCAGAAATGGCTCTTTGTGACCCGCTTCCAAGGTCAACGCCAAAGGCACTAAAGGAAGAAATGACAAGAGTTAGCTAAGAAGCACAGGAGACCATACTGTGAACTAGATACAACCTGAAGCCGAAGTAATTACAGGGAGAGGCGCATAGATATTGCATTAATGTTTCATCTGTTTTTTGATCTTGCGATGTGCTTTCCTTTATGAGGCAATTACTATTTTTGTGATGTTTTTGGGACACAAAGCCTTCCCTAGCCGAGACAACAAGCTGATCTAACAACTGAGACTCGGTTGAGGGATATTTTGTGCTGTATCAAGATTGATAACACACCCCCTATTCTTATAGATAGGGGGTAGAAACATTGAATAAAGGTTCTGAAATCTGCAAAGAAAGGCTGATATTTTTGTGAGACTGTATCACTTAGTTACATAGATCTTGCAGAATATCACAGGAGTAGTGGTGATTCCCCCTTTGAAGTATTACAATGTGTTATTTCCTGTTTTCATCGATTTTGTCTATTTTCTTCTCTGAATTCATGTAACAATAAATGCTAGCATATTTCATACTTGCCTACAGATTCACATTGAGATGTTAGTGCACATGCCTATTTGATGGGTTGAAATTATATCTTTAAACTGCACTACATGAATCACATCATCTAGTTTCTTTTTAGTCCATTATATCTACTTGTAACTAAGATAATTGTAGCAAATCTCATGGTTTTAGGCTCTATGTTTTTAATACAGAATTCTTGGTGTTTTGAGCTCTACATTTTGAGTTATCCCTTCTCTTTGTCTTCTCTCATTTATTCCATAAAGCTGATTAAACTATAAGCCTTTGAAGTGATCAACCTCCACTATTTTCTGTTATATTTCTGGGAACTATGTATGTGTGGAAACACTGAAATACATAACCTGTATCTTTGGATGAAAGAACCAACTCATGCCTCTTATATATGTGTATATAACATGGGTGATGTCTCCTCCTGCTTGAGAATCATTTGAGACACACCAATTTAGATGTACCCAAGAACTGGTCTTGTAAGCAATCCAAGATTGTCTCTGGTAGCGACAACACACCGCATTGAAAGATGTAAAAACAACACAAAAAGGGAAGTGAAGGTTGGACAATTACTGAGACTAAAAGATAAATGACTACTGTTGATGCTTGATATACCAACACTTTGTTACCGAGGTGCAGACAACATGTTGTGACAAGGCTACAAGATGGCCATAAATTCAACTTGAGTATATTGATGGCATGATCTACCTAATAGCTAAGAATGGCATGATCTTGAGGATGTTTTGTACTAATTTCAATGCAAAAAATGTAGAAACAGGGGGCGGGGAAGGGGGGAGGATGTTTCTGTTAGCATAGTTGTAACTTGTAACATAACCTTTAGTGACCTTGGAGAAACATAGGTTGTTGCAAGGTTAGGTACCGCACCTATGAAAATACACCCCCACCCCACGATATACCTTGCAAGATAAGAGAATACTCTTTTAGCTTCTCTAGTAACATGGAAACATGTTTTAGTGCATCTCATCTTATGTCCATAAATTTTCTGGTTTTGCACCATATATTGTACTGCTTGCTTGTTCCTTAGTTTAACTGTAGTTCTCTCCAACAGGATCAACTTGAATATTGGTTGTAATTCAAACACAATGGTTTGATTTTGGGCTTTTTGAGATGTCTTGAAAGTGACCTTGGAAGTAGTGTCTCTCTAGAAGGGTGAGGGATCCATATGCCTCGATGAGTCATAGTGAGAAGGCATGCCTGAAGCTCAACTAAGGGCCAACAAGATTAACAAATTTTCATTGAACCCCCAAGTAGGTGTATAATGTGGTAACCTCAATCTCTTCCCCCAAAAATTGAAAGTGGAATTCAGAAAGGGCCCACTACAATGCATGGAAGTTCATTACTTACATTTTATCAAGGTTAAAATATATTAATTGAAGATCCTGAAACCATGAAAGGACATATAGTTGTCTCTACAAACCATTAGGAGAAAAGTCCATGAGGATCACATGATCAATAAATAGAAGGATATATATCAACACGTGGTAAATAAGACAACCATCCCTCCCTAGATATGCCCTACAAGAAATGACCCAAGCTTACCAATATACATCCCAAACAATGAGATAACAATTTGTTTGCAGATTGGAATTGAAGTAGTATGCCAGTGGACCTTACATGTCAAATGAATTAAATAATTAGTTGATGAATGGAGTCCAATTTATAAGGAGAGAACTGTATCCTAGCATAGTAACATAGCAAGCATAATACAACCAATACGCGTATGAGCATGAGAGCCTAGAGGGAAAAACCATAGTCCTCGATATAAAAGTAAATGTGTATGTAACTTACATCAATAACCAACAATACAGGATGACAAGGAGCCAAAAATAAATAAAAAATAAAAATAAAAAATTACAAAATAGACCTTGGATGGCACTAAAGGAAATTGCAAGGCATTCCCAGGATAGCCATGACTAAGTTTACTGGGATAAAGTAGACAATAAAATGGCTATGTTGAATATTACAAGGAAAGGAGATTATCTTAAAAACTCTACAATAAATGACTAATGTGTATAAAAGAGAAAGGTTTTGTAGTGCCACCTAGTACGAAGATGCACTAGCTACACTTTCTCATGAAAGACAAAAATTATGAATGGTTCTTGAACATATTATTATGCCTAAAAAATTAGCACAACTGAAAACTGATGTCTTTGTGGTCTAAATTTATAACAGGTTCAAGTGGTGGTGTCCTTACCGATTGACATAGCCATTGGTTAAGTGAAGGAGTTTACAATGGTGAGTGTGAAAATATGTGACTATGATCCGGATTTAAACAAGAACGCAACAAATTACAGAGATAACCATATACACAAAGATGAAGTAGAAATAATACTTCATTTCATTAATGGAAAATACTGAAATATGCTTACAACCAGAAATGAAAACACACCAGCTAGGGCGATGGTAGCTTATCTCTGAGAAGAGATGTGGTGGCTACATGCCTCTGAACTGTGTTACAATGAGGCTCGAAGGCCTATTTATTATTGAGAAACAATGGAAAACCCTTAACATTCCAAAACCTAACCCTAGGAGATGAAACGCCAAACTGTGGACCCTATTTGGGTAAATTGGTACATCAACTTCCCGGGGTCGTAATTTTGGCAAACAATCTCCGTTTGACGCGTACAATAGCTCGTTAGAAAGATCTATCCGAGCACTACCACTTTGGGAAGGGCAACATCAGTCCATGGATCCATGTTGCCCCCAGATTTCCCAAAAACGTCGTTTAGGGCCTCAAAACGGCTCCAGAAGTTCAGGACCCGAAAAACTGCTAAAAATAGTAAGTTGTGCTACAATTAAGGAAACTGAAAATGCTGAGAGAAACAATGGTGGGGGTACAGGTGGACTTGCCAGGTGGCCACCAATATCCACCTGGATCATACTAGCTTTCATAAAGTGCAGGTTATCAATCCGTGTGAAGTTGTGTTGTATGTTGATGACCCTTACTAAATATATAAGTGATGACTGATATATATATATATATATATATATATATATATATATATAGATATATATATATATATATATATATATATATATATAATTGATGAAAACTAATTACCATAACGATTGTGGATGTAGGTCCAACCTCTGCACATTATTGATCAAAATAAATTATTCTACAGAAGAAAAGTTATAACCTAGGTTAAACGCAATAGAAGCACTTCAGCCAAGAAAGGGCTACCTCGGAATATGATGAATCTATGTGTGAGGCATATTCAATTTTTTTTGAAGAGAAGAGAAAACATCTGTTGGCATTATGAGATAAGTGTTGTCCTTGATGGCAAACCACACTGATGACAAATCATAGTGCAGAAGGTCAGCAGCAAGGAATTGATGATCAGACTATAAGAAGAAGAGAAAGTTCATACACGCAGGTTCGTTAAGCCCAAGTCGCGTGTACACGCAGGTTGGCTTCAGCAAAAGCGCGTGTATGTGGAAAAGTACCTTTGGTCCATGGCGGTTAGTCCTTGGAAGTTGTGCCTATGGTTTCAGACCATTGTGTCTCGACGGGCGTGTCGATCCCTAGTTTTGAAGTTGATGGTATTGGATTTCTATGGTTTTGGCTCTTGGTATTGAACAAGGCCTAAGGCTATATAAGGAGAAGGAAATCATTAGGCAAGTGCATCTGAAATGTCTTGAATATCTGATGAAGCATTAGATCCAGTATGCAGGGTTATGGGTTGATGATGCATTGCTTGATCTGAGCTAAGGAGAGATCTCACCGGTTGATGGAGAACTAGATCTAAGGAGAAATCGGGATCAAATGGTTTGAAATGAACTATCTTTATGATGCTTATTCTAGATCTACATACTGACGCATATATTGTTCTATAAGTATTATGAGTATGATTGATGTCTGGTACAGCTGCAAGTTATGAGAAATTATTTTTAGATCTGTACGCGGGTTGTCTTTGGCGAAAGCGCGTATACACGCAGGTTTGATTCATCGAAGTGGCGTATACATTGTAAAGCTTGATATTTGAAGTTGCAGATGGATCTGATGGTTATTACAGAGTTCTGTGTCTGCTCTGTGTTCTGGTGACTGTTGTTAACAGGGTTCAGTGATTCAGAGTTTGATGATTGTTTTGAGCTTCAATGATAGTTATGGGTCCAGTATGAAAATTGGATGAAAAGTGGCCTTATAGATTATGTGTTGTGCTTCAGTGTATCCAGTCTGAAAATGTATGAAACGTGGTACCTGGAGGTGAGAAGATTGTAGGCAAGCACCTACGTACTAGTATCTAAGCTAGTACAAAAGCTAAAGGAGATCTTTGGAGCATTGTAGCAGGTAGCAGCCTGCGTACTAGTAAATGAATCGGCTAGTACAAGAGCAAAGGGGGTTGTAGCTCCCGTACTGGTATAAGACTGCACCAGTACAAATATTGTAAAAGGATTTTCTTATTAAGAAGAAGATTGAGATGACTTGCAGCAGGTGGTTTTCACCCACATTGGGTTTCCACCTTATATCTTTGTGTTCATGTGTGTGGCTCTTGTGTGATGTTCTGTTCTGTTATTCTGCACCTGTTTACTATTAATATGCTTAATAATGATCTGATGCATTTACTGAAGATTAAGCTAACTGAATTATAAGATCTCTGGATATACGCGAGTTTCATTAGACACAGTAGCGTGTACACGCGGGTTCACTTAATTGAAGTAGCGTATATGTTTCTGAGTATGAAATTAAAAAGTTTGATTGATCTGATAATACTGATTCACCCCCCCCTCTCAGTATTATTTCCAACAATTGGTATCAGAGCAGGTCCTTTGGTAGAAGCTTGATCGCTTGAAGGAGATCCGTGGAACAATGGGAAAGAAGCTTAAGAAGAAAGCTCATAAGAAGAAGAAGACATCTCAGAAGATCTATGACAGTGGGAGAGTCGATTGGGGATTAGGTATAAGAAGTTCTTCAGATTCAGAATCAGATTCAGAATTAGATTCAGAATCATTATCAGGTATGAATGTGTTATCCTCTGATGTTCCTGCTATATTTTCTTGTGAAAGTGATGGAAGTGATAGTGAAACTACTGAACATGCTTTTATGGGTGAGCAAGAAAAGTGTCAAATAGAGGCAATGTTTAGAAGGCTTGCAGACAAAGTTAAAGATCAACAAGATCTATTGAACAAATGGGAATGTGCTTTCAAAGAAGAAGTTACCAAACTAAAGGCCCAACTAGAAGAAGGAAACAAGGTAAGAAAGCTACTCAAGGACAAGGAAGACCAATGTCAAAAATTGCAGCATGAAGTGACATCATTAAGAAAAGAAGTCAATGAAAGAAGCACAACCATCAAGAAACTCAAAGATAGATCCAGCTACTATGAAAATTTTGAAGCTACAATCCTCTCACTAAAGGGAGATCTTAAAGAATCAAAGAAGCAGAATACAGATCTACTCCAAGCTATTGAAAAACAAGTAAATGAAGATACCAGCCTAAAATCTCAACTAGAATGTGCCTTCCGAGTTCGTCAAATGCAGCAGGATCTGAATGAAGAACAAGAAAAGGAGATTCTCAAACTAAGGCATCAGTTGGAAGAAGGAAGGAAAGATGGAGAAGACATGAAGAAGCAATGTCTAGAAAAGGAGGAACAACTTCAAGTTGAGGTAAATATCTTGAAAGGTAAATTGGAAGAAAAGGATAAACTTTTGAGATTTCAAGATAGTACTAAAGCCTTGGATGATATTCTTAGTAGTCAAAGGTCTCCTGCTATCAAGACTGGTCTTGGTTTCCATGAATCTGTTGAAGGTGAATCTAGTTCACAAGGTGAGGCAAGGAACTCTAAAGAGAAATCCAAAATGATCAACAAGGAGATGAAAGGTCAATCTCATCATCAACCAAGGAAAGAAAGTCTTCAAAGAAAATCTTTTACTCCTCCTATGAATAATGTTGAATGTTGTGTATGTCATAATCTTGGACATGTTGCAGCTAGATGTAGAAGAAGAAGAGTTCAAGACTATTATGCGGACAGGTCATCTCAATCAAGGTACTTTAATGGATATTGCTTTGCTTGCAATATGTATGGTCACAAAGTTGCTGATTGCTACAGGAGGAATATGAAACATGTAAGATGTTATACATGTAACAAGCTTGGACATATAGCAAAGGAATGCAGGAACAAAGGATGGACATCACACCAAAAGGAGAAAACCTCATCACACTTGAAGATATGGAGGAAGAAGGAAGTATAGTCAGCACAATGTACTGAGACACAACACAGCACAGACATATCAGACTCAGGGGGAGCTGAAAGTGTAAAACTTCAGTGTTCTGAATCTCATACGCAAGTTCCTTAAAGGGAAGTCGCGTATATACGCGAGTTAGACACTGCAAAGTCGCGTATATGTCAGTCTGAGGAAAAGCAGTGGGGACAGGATCAGAAAAAGGATATGATATGATTCAGTCTGTTATTTGCTCTATTGGTTACAGTCTGCTGAGGATGTGTGGAAATGTTTTGTTACTTGTATGATGTCTAGAAGTGTTTTTGATCCTAACTTGAGGATGATGATGTTTTGATGCTTATTGCTGATATATGCGTGATCAGATCTAACAGATGGCACTGGTTGAGGGGGAGCATATGCCTTTAGTAATTCATTGTTGGCATTATAGTTTATAATCCTTGGTGATGATTCTTATATGGCTAAATGATATATCTTGCTATGATGTGGTTGTGAGTTGCCTATGATAAACTCTCATTCTTGAAGTTACATAGAAGATGTTCAGATCAGATTTATGGTTGATTCTTTGATGATGCATAGATGGTGCTTACATGGTGATCTTCATAAGAACAAGGAGAAGTACAAAGCTTGAATACACATCTTCCTCACTTGATGATGAGTCACTTATATACTGCTGTTGTCATATGCATAAATATCATACAGTTATGATGCAGGCACTCATGCGGATAAGGATTGTTGCTGATGATGATATCAAGAATCTTTGTCAAAAGAATTTGAGCTCAAGATACATAGTGCTGATACATGGATGACTACTCAAAGTTGCTTTATTGAAGACATGGTGATGAGTTCTTATCTATATGATGATAGGTTGATCCTTACATATGTTAATTGATGCAGATGTTCCCAAGTAATGATACTTGGATCATGTAGAGCTTGATGAAATGGCTATGGTGGTTTCACACATGATACAATGTGAATGACTCTGAATTCTGTTCAAAGGGATGAATTGATGCAGACATACCTTGTTATAGGTTGATGACCTATTCTCTACAGGACATTTACAGGTTGCTGATATGGAAATTTGTGTACGCATGTTGTTTAAAGGATATCCGCGTGCATACGCCGTTTTACAAGGGGATAGTCGCGTATATTGTGTACGCGTGTTGCGTAAGGGATATCTGCGTATATACGCCTGTTTATGTGTATACAGACGCGTATATGGAGATTTGAAGGAAATCAGCAGGGACAGATGTTGGTTGCAGAAAGTCTGATATAGGTCTGACAGAGATCATCTGGCACAGGTTCAGGGGGAGCAGATAATCTTCCAATGATGCATTGTTGGCATTATCTTAAAGCTTTTGGTTCTAGTTCACATTTGGTGTTGATTTCAGGAGGAACAAAGGCGAAAGGAGAACAGAATGATCTCTTGGTTGCTGATCTGAATGGTGATTATCAGATGCTGCTCATGACTTTCATAAGTCTTGGTCTAGTTATTTCGTCTCTATGTCATATATCTCTTTTGTGGTATCTCTTTCATGGTGTCAAGGTCATGTAACGACCTATTTTGGTTTCCCCACTATGCCTGGGATGATTGATGCAATGTGATTGGTTGTCATATGTAAAATTTTGATGTATTCCCACTTGGTTGGGTGGATGAGTCAATTTTTGTATATCCTCACTTAGTTGAGAGATGGATGTATGTATGAGTCCTAAGTGATAGGAAGGTCTTTTATGATGTATAGAGTCATGTTCTTCTTGAAGAACATCTTTTGTAGACCTTGCTTACAGTCAGGGAGAGCATGATCAGCACACTTCAGCAAGAACAGAGATTCAGCATGTACTCAGAGGGAGCATGGACAGATTGGTACACCTTGGCATATACAAAGGGGGAGATTATTCAGAGATTTCAGCAGGTACTCAGGGGGAGTATGGACAGTGGAATGATTCAGCAAAGGAAGAGAATATCTTGGTCCACCCTTTGCCCTTGATGTCAAAGGGGGAGAGTGATTTGGTGTTGTTGCCATCAAGTCCAAAGGGGGAGATTGTTGGCATTATGATGCATGTGTTGTACTTGATGGCAACCCTCTCATAGAAGAATATCTCACTTATGTATAACTGGATGAATCTTCAGAAGAGATATCAGATGTGACTGATGGAGGACAGCTCAAAGGAATCAGATGATAGTTCTAAGTGTGACAAGTTAGCTTTGCCATGAATATCTCACTTATGTATAACTGGATGAATCTTCAGAAGAGATATCAGATGTGACTGATGGAGGACAGCTCAAAGGAATCAGATGATAGTTCTAAGTGTGACAAGTTAGCTTTGCCATCAAGTCCAAAGGGGGAGATTGTTGGCATTATGAGATAAGTGTTGTCCTTGATGGCAAACCACACTGATGACAAATCATAGTGCAGAAGGTCAGCAGCAAGGAATTGATGATCAGACTATAAGAAGAAGAGAAAGTTCATACACGCAGGTTCGTTAAGCCCAAGTCGCGTGTACACGCAGGTTGGCTTCAGCAAAAGCGCGTGTATGTGGAAAAGTACCTTTGGTCCATGGCGGTTAGTCCTTGGAAGTTGTGCCTATGGTTTCAGACCATTGTGTCTCGACGGGCGTGTCGATCCCTAGTTTTGAAGTTGATGGTATTGGATTTCTATGGTTTTGGCTCTTGGTATTGAACAAGGCCTAAGGCTATATAAGGAGAAGGAAATCATTAGGCAAGTGCATCTGAAATGTCTTGAATATCTGATGAAGCATTAGATCCAGTATGCAGGGTTATGGGTTGATGATGCATTGCTTGATCTGAGCTAAGGAGAGATCTCACCGGTTGATGGAGAACTAGATCTAAGGAGAAATCGGGATCAAATGGTTTGAAATGAACTATCTTTATGATGCTTATTCTAGATCTACATACTGACGCATATATTGTTCTATAAGTATTATGAGTATGATTGATGTCTGGTACAGCTGCAAGTTATGAGAAATTATTTTTAGATCTGTACGCGGGTTGTCTTTGGCGAAAGCGCGTATACACGCAGGTTTGATTCATCGAAGTGGCGTATACATTGTAAAGCTTGATATTTGAAGTTGCAGATGGATCTGATGGTTATTACAGAGTTCTGTGTCTGCTCTGTGTTCTGGTGACTGTTGTTAACAGGGTTCAGTGATTCAGAGTTTGATGATTGTTTTGAGCTTCAATGATAGTTATGGGTCCAGTATGAAAATT
The DNA here is from genome assembly GCA_031772625.1 of Pinus tabuliformis. Classification (NCBI taxonomy): domain Eukaryota; kingdom Viridiplantae; phylum Streptophyta; class Pinopsida; order Pinales; family Pinaceae; genus Pinus; species Pinus tabuliformis. The sequence goes on along the minus strand of CM062817.1, from coordinate 168,030,233 downwards.
GGATGAAAAGTGGCCTTATAGATTATGTGTTGTGCTTCAGTGTATCCAGTCTGAAAATGTATGAAACGTGGTACCTGGAGGTGAGAAGATTGTAGGCAAGCACCTACGTACTAGTATCTAAGCTAGTACAAAAGCTAAAGGAGATCTTTGGAGCATTGTAGCAGGTAGCAGCCTGCGTACTAGTAAATGAATCGGCTAGTACAAGAGCAAAGGGGGTTGTAGCTCCCGTACTGGTATAAGACTGCACCAGTACAAATATTGTAAAAGGATTTTCTTATTAAGAAGAAGATTGAGATGACTTGCAGCAGGTGGTTTTCACCCACATTGGGTTTCCACCTTATATCTTTGTGTTCATGTGTGTGGCTCTTGTGTGATGTTCTGTTCTGTTATTCTGCACCTGTTTACTGTTAATATGCTTAATAATGATCTGATGCATTTACTGAAGATTAAGCTAACTGAATTATAAGATCTCTGGATATACGCGAGTTTCATTAGACACAGTAGCGTGTACACGCGGGTTCACTTAATTGAAGTAGCGTATATGTTTCTGAGTATGAAATTAAAAAGTTTGATTGATCTGATAATACTGATTCACCCCCCCCTCTCAGTATTATTTCCACTCAAGGGGGGGAAGATGTAACACCCCCTGGTAAAAGTTGTAAATATTTTTTTTTACCACAAAGGATTTGGTAAAATAGTGGGCTATGTGAAAGGTTAGACATGGATGTTGTTTTATTCTTTTTATAAATAGTATTAACTATGGTCAGTCAAAAAACTATGGGAAAGAGTGCTAAATGAGAGTTTCAGTTACCATACATTTAAAATATAGTTCTTCCTCTCCCTACAGATAAATAATCTCAGTGGGGACAAGGAAGCCAAGAGGTTGAGAGGGAAGAAAACCTGAGGCAACCTTGGAGACTTGGTACCTAGTGGGAGGAGGTCCAAGAGGGGATTTGAAGTTGTAGAACTTGAAACATGATGTTGTTGAAGGTTGGTAGGATGCTGCCAGTTAGGCATCTGTGAGATGGTGGGTAGCCAGTGGGATCCCTAAGACAGATTGGTGATTCTAAGTTCTTGGGTTCGACTGGAAAAGTCTTGATGCCCTAAACAAATCTAAATAAGTCTCTATCAAATAAATATTCTAGGAGAAACTGAGTTGGTGGTGTCGACATAATACTCATCGATTGGGTGGAGCACTCTTGTCCCTAGTTTTTTGATGTTGAATCATATTGTTTGGATGAGATAAGTATGTAACGAGTGTTTTTCATGAATTTATTTTGTCTCATGCATGTAAATATTTATTATGGAAAATATGGGTGTTATGAGTAAATATGATTGATTATACTTTATTGGAGAAGTAGGTTAATTCATTATCCTAGAACAATCCTCACTTTTGAACTGAAAAAGGACTAGAAAAACTAGGCAAGTCCCGAGGAACAAGCCCCACTTGAATAAATTTGAGACCTATTAAAAATGCATGTAAATAATAATACTAGAATATAACCATACAGGTCCTTGTAAGAAGTAATGATAAAAAAAGGGATTGTCCTGGTTTAACCCATGGCTGTAAATAGTTACAAAAAACCATATCTACGATTAAGGGAGCAGTGTCTCGATGACACCAAATATCATTAAGACATTAAAGAGGTAGTGCTTATGTCTTTTTAAAAAATGCAATATTTGATCCGGATTTAAATGGGAACGCAATAGATTACAGAGATAACCATAAATACAGAGATGCAATAACCATAAACACATAGATGCAGCGGAAATAATGATTCATTTCATTAATGGAAAATACTGAATACAACCAGAAATGGAAATAAACCAGCTAGGGCGATGGTAGCTATCTCTGAGAAGAGATGTGCGGCTACATGCCTCTGAACTGTTCCGAACTGTATTACAATGAGGCTCGAAGGCCTATTTATTGTTGAGAAACAATGGAAAACCCTTCACATACCGAAACCTAACCCTAGAAGATGAAACGCCAAATTGTGGGCCCCGTTTGGGTTAATTGGTACATCAATTTCCCGGGGTCGTAACTTTGGCATACGATCTCCGTTTGACGCGTACGATAGCTCGTTAGAAAGATCTATCCGAGTACTACCACTTTGGGAGGCAACATGGGCTCGGTCGCCCCAGAATTCCAAAAAAACGTCGTTTAGGGCCTCAAAACGGCTCCGGAAGTTCAGGACCCGAAAAACTGCTAAAAATAGTAAACTGTGCTACAATTAAGGAAACTGAAAATGCTGAAAGAGACAGTTGTGGGGGTCCAAATGGGTTGGTGGGTGGCCACCAACATCCACCTGGATCATTCCTCCCCCCTTAGGAAGCAAATTGCGTTGAGTTCCTCCATCTGCTGAACTTGTCCTGCAATCTCTGATGTGTCCAGCGATGGTGGAAAGCATGGTCGACGATGGTCCACATTGAATACTCGGTGCAAGCGAAGGAATGGAGGAATGCTGTGCTTCAAAGCATTGTTGCCCATAGCCTTGGTACTGCTGTGAGGACCATGTCGGAGTGGTCGGAGCTTCTGATGGGCCCTTGTAAGGCGTTCTTTCTGCAGATGTAACCAAACTTTGTTGCCCACCTGAAACTTATGTGGTACCCCTGTGGGTGAGGAGAAGTTGTTCCTGTGTTCTGTCATGACCGTATCCCTTTGTTGCTGCTGCTGCGTGTAGGAACCCTTTGCAGGGGTCATGGATGTAACAACGATCTTCCCCTTATTTTGGGAGTGAACCAGACAAATGAATTTCCTGGTCTGTGATATGAGCTTGCTGCCTTTCTTGGTAGTGATCAAGGATGTGGCAGTAGGTGGGGCTGCCTCTGGTATCCTGTATAATGAATTATTCAAAGAAATAATGACAGCACGAGGCCTTGACTCATACACAGCATGTCGCCTCCACAAGTATGGCTGGCCTAATAATACATCACAAACATCCAGAGGTGTAACATCACACAATACCTCGTCTGTGAAGGGTTTGATGCTGTAGGGAAGGCAGCACTGCTGGCGAACTTTGAGATCTCGTCCTTCATGAAGCCACCCGATACTGTACGGCTGTGGGTGTGGTGTAGTCGGTAGGCCCAACCGCTTCACGACCTCTGCTGAAATCAGGTTCTTTTGGCTACCACTGTCGACAATGAATCGCAGCGGTGAACCCTTCACCCACATCTGTGAGTGGAAAAGACGCTCCCCCTCCTCTGGATCTTCGGGCTCATTTTTCTTGATCTTGGCGGTGGCAACGGTGGCACTGGGATCCGCATCAATGATCTGCTTCCCTTTGCCATTCCCCTTGTCGGGTTCTGGCTCAGGATCGGAACATGCATCTGATTCGGAAGCCTTCAATTCGGCCACCAGCGACTGCTTGGTTCGGCACTCACTTGTGTTATGAGTGGGACTCTTGTGGAACTCACACCACTTCCCTGTGTCCTTCTTCGGCTTCGTGGTGTTGTTCTTTTCTTGTGGCTTCGACGGGTTGTCTTGGGTCACCCCGCCTTGGCTTTGTCCTTTGGGCTTCGGATTTGCAGATCCAAAGTCTCGCTTCTTCTGTTTGAACTTTTGCTCGATTTTGACAGCGTATCGGTATGCTGTGCCAAGTGAGGAGATGTTCAAGAACACCATCTCTTCCTGGATGTACTTGTGCAGGCAGCCACGGTATTTGAGCACCAGATGCAGCTCAGAATCTTTGATACCCAACTGTGTGCGAAGGGTATGAAAAATGTTTGTGAACTGCGGCACATCTTGGTCTCGTCCCTGCCGCAGTGTGGTCCATTTGATGTATTTGTCCTCATAGCTTCCGACAGGGTAGTACTGCTCTTTGATGGCATCCCGGAAGTCATTCCAAGTGGGTGCGGCTGAAAATAGCGAGTCTGTACTTTCATCCTTCTGCTCGCAGTAGGTTTCCCACCAGTCCTTGACGTGGGGGGCTGCTTTGAGAAGAGCGAAAACGATCTTTTCCCGACTTGAAAATTCATGAACAGAAAAATACCCATCTAGCAGATTTAACCATTTATCTACGGCATCTGCATCTATTTGGCCCTCGAAGATGGGGATTTCAAAATTAACTTGTACCTTGAAGGGTGTGGCATTTCCAGAGTCGCTGTTGGAAGCTGATGCGTCGCCTCTGGGTAGCCGCTGAAGGATCTGCGCAAAGCTATCCATCATCGCGTTCCTTTGCCGCTCGAGCGCTTCTTCGAGCAGGATTTTGATAGGATCTCCTGCTCCCTCGTCTTTCTTCTCATCCGCCATGGGAGGCCGTCGGGATTTGCGAGGCTGGTCTTGCAAAGGTTCGACCAGTTCAAGCCCTAACTCCTTATATCCCGACCTCGTTGGGGACATGCAAAGAAAAACAGAGAAAAAGCAGACCGCTCTGATACCACTGATCCGGATTTAAATGGGAACGCAATAGATTACAGAGATAACCATAAATACAGAGATGCAATAACCATAAACACATAGATGCAGCGGAAATAATGATTCATTTCATTAATGGAAAATACTGAATACAACCAGAAATGGAAATAAACCAGCTAGGGCGATGGTAGCTATCTCTGAGAAGAGATGTGCGGCTACATGCCTCTGAACTGTTCCGAACTGTATTACAATGAGGCTCGAAGGCCTATTTATTGTTGAGAAACAATGGAAAACCCTTCACATACCGAAACCTAACCCTAGAAGATGAAACGCCAAATTGTGGGCCCCGTTTGGGTTAATTGGTACATCAATTTCCCGGGGTCGTAACTTTGGCATACGATCTCCGTTTGACGCGTACGATAGCTCGTTAGAAAGATCTATCCGAGTACTACCACTTTGGGAGGCAACATGGGCTCGGTCGCCCCAAAATTCCAAAAAAAACGTCGTTTAGGGCCTCAAAACGGCTCCGGAAGTTCAGGACCCGAAAAACTGCTAAAAATAGTAAACTGTGCTACAATTAAGGAAACTGAAAATGCTGAAAGAGACAGTTGTGGGGGTCCAAATGGGTTGGTGGGTGGCCACCAACATCCACCTGGATCATTCCTCCCCCCTTAGGAAGCAAATTGCGTTGAGTTCCTCCATCTGCTGAACTTGTCCTGCAATCTCTGATGTGTCCAGCGATGGTGGAAAGCATGGTCGACGATGGTCCACATTGAATACTCGGTGCAAGCGAAGGAATGGAGGAATGCTGTGCTTCAAAGCATTGTTGCCCATAGCCTTGGTACTGCTGTGAGGACCATGTCGGAGTGGTCGGAGCTTCTGATGGGCCCTTGTAAGGCGTTCTTTCTGCAGATGTAACCAAACTTTGTTGCCCACCTGAAACTTATGTGGTACCCCTGTGGGTGAGGAGAAGTTGTTCCTGTGTTCTGTCATGACCGTATCCCTTTGTTGCTGCTGCTGCGTGTAGGAACCCTTTGCAGGGGTCATGGATGTAACAACGATCTTCCCCTTATTTTGGGAGTGAACCAGACAAATGAATTTCCTGGTCTGTGATATGAGCTTGCTGCCTTTCTTGGTAGTGATCAAGGATGTGGCAGTAGGTGGGGCTGCCTCTGGTATCCTGTATAATGAATTATTCAAAGAAATAATGACAGCACGAGGCCTTGACTCATACACAGCATGTCGCCTCCACAAGTATGGCTGGCCTAATAATACATCACAAACATCCAGAGGTGTAACAGCACACAATACCTCGTCTGTGAAGGGTTTGGTGCTGTAGGGAAGGCAGCACTGCTGGCGAACTTTGAGATCTCGTCCTTCATGAAGCCACCCGATACTGTACGGCTGTGGGTGTGGTGTAGTCGGTAGGCCCAACCGCTTCACGGCCTCTGCTGAAATCAGGTTCTTTTGGCTACCACTGTCGACAATGAATCGCAGCGGTGAACCCTTCACCCACATCTGTGAGTGGAAAAGACGCTCCCCCTCCTCTGGATCTTCGGGCTCATTTTTCTTGATCTTGGCGGTGGCAACGGTGGCACTGGGATCCGCATCAATGATCTGCTTCCCTTTGCCATTCCCCTTGTCGGGTTCTGGCTCAGGATCGGAACATGCATCTGATTCGGAAGCCTTCAATTCGGCCACCAGCGACTGCTTGGTTCGGCACTCACTTGTGTTATGAGTGGGACTCTTGTGGAACTCACACCACTTCCCTGTGTCCTTCTTCGGCTTCGTGGTGTTGTTCTTTTCTTGTGGCTTCGACGGGTTGTCTTGGGTCACCCCGCCTTGGCTTTGTCCTTTGGGCTTCGGATTTGCAGATCCAAAGTCTCGCTTCTTCTGTTTGAACTTTTGCTCGATTTTGACAGCGTATCGGTATGCTGTGCCAAGTGAGGAGATGTTCAAGAACACCATCTCTTCCTGGATGTACTTGTGCAGGCAGCCACGGTATTTGAGCACCAGATGCAGCTCAGAATCTTTGATACCCAACTGTGTGCGAAGGGTATGAAAAATGTTTGTGAACTCCGGCACATCTTGGTCTCGTCCCTGCCGCAGTGTGGTCCATTTGATGTATTTGTCCTCATAGCTTCCGACAGGGTAGTACTGCTCTTTGATGGCATCCCGGAAGTCATTCCAAGTGGGTGCGGCTGAAAATAGCGAGTCTGTACTTTCATCCTTCTGCTCGCAGTAGGTTTCCCACCAGTCCTTGACGTGGGGGGCTGCTTTGAGAAGAGCGAAAACGATCTTTTCCCGACTTGAAAATTCATGAACAGAAAAATACCCATCTAGCAGATTTAACCATTTATCTACGGCATCTGCATCTATTTGGCCCTCGAAGATGGGGATTTCAAAATTAACTTGTACCTTGAAGGGTGTGGCATTTCCAGAGTCGCTGTTGGAAGCTGATGCGTCGCCTCTGGGTAGCCGCTGAAGGATCTGCGCAAAGCTATCCATCATCGCGTTCCTTTGCCGCTCGAGCGCTTCTTCGAGCAGGATTTTGATAGGATCTCCTGCTCCCTCGTCTTTCTTCTCATCCGCCATGGGAGGCCGTCGGGATTTGCGAGGCTGGTCTTGCAAAGGTTCGACCAGTTCAAGCCCTAACTCCTTATATCCCGACCTCGTTGGGGACATGCAAAGAAAAACAGAGAAAAAGCAGACCGCTCTGATACCACTGATCCGGATTTAAATGGGAACGCAATAGATTACAGAGATAACCATAAATACAGAGATGCAATAACCATAAACACATAGATGCAGCGGAAATAATGATTCATTTCATTAATGGAAAATACTGAATACAACCAGAAATGGAAATAAACCAGCTAGGGCGATGGTAGCTATCTCTGAGAAGAGATGTGCGGCTACATGCCTCTGAACTGTTCCGAACTGTATTACAATGAGGCTCGAAGGCCTATTTATTGTTGAGAAACAATGGAAAACCCTTCACATACCGAAACCTAACCCTAGAGGATGAAACGCCAAATTGTGGGCCCCGTTTGGGTTAATTGGTACATCAATTTCCCGGGGTCGTAACTTTGGCATACGATCTCCGTTTGACGCGTACGATAGCTCGTTAGAAAGATCTATCCGAGTACTACCACTTTGGGAGGGAGGCAACATAGGGCTCGGTCGCCCCAGAATTCCAAAAAAACGTCGTTTAGGGCCTCAAAACGGCTCCGGAAGTTCAGGACCCGAAAAACTGCTAAAAATAGTAAACTGTGCTACAATTAAGGAAACTGAAAATGCTGAAAGAGACAGTTGTGGGGGTCCAAATGGGTTGGTGGGTGGCCACCAACATCCACCTGGATCATTCCTCCCCCCTTAGGAAGCAAATTGCGTTGAGTTCCTCCATCTGCTGAACTTGTCCTGCAATCTCTGATGTGTCCAGCGATGGTGGAAAGCATGGTCGACGATGGTCCACATTGAATACTCGGTGCAAGCGAAGGAATGGAGGAATGCTGTGCTTCAAAGCATTGTTGCCCATAGCCTTGGTACTGCTGTGAGGACCATGTCGGAGTGGTCGGAGCTTCTGATGGGCCCTTGTAAGGCGTTCTTTCTGCAGATGTAACCAAACTTTGTTGCCCACCTGAAACTTATGTGGTACCCCTGTGGGTGAGGAGAAGTTGTTCCTGTGTTCTGTCATGACCGTATCCCTTTGTTGCTGCTGCTGCGTGTAGGAACCCTTTGCAGGGGTCATGGATGTAACAACGATCTTCCCCTTATTTTGGGAGTGAACCAGACAAATGAATTTCCTGGTCTGTGATATGAGCTTGCTGCCTTTCTTGGTAGTGATCAAGGATGTGGCAGTAGGTGGGGCTGCCTCTGGTATCCTGTATAATGAATTATTCAAAGAAATAATGACAGCACGAGGCCTTGACTCATACACAGCATGTCGCCTCCACAAGTATGGCTGGCCTAATAATACATCACAAACATCCAGAGGTGTAACAGCACACAATACCTCGTCTGTGAAGGGTTTGGTGCTGTAGGGAAGGCAGCACTGCTGGCGAACTTTGAGATCTCGTCCTTCATGAAGCCACCCGATACTGTACGGCTGTGGGTGTGGTGTAGTCGGTAGGCCCAACCGCTTCACGGCCTCTGCTGAAATCAGGTTCTTTTGGCTACCACTGTCGACAATGAATCGCAGCGGTGAACCCTTCACCCACATCTGTGAGTGGAAAAGACGCTCCCCCTCCTCTGGATCTTCGGGCTCATTTTTCTTGATCTTGGCGGTGGCAACGGTGGCACTGGGATCCGCATCAATGATCTGCTTCCCTTTGCCATTCCCCTTGTCGGGTTCTGGCTCAGGATCGGAACATGCATCTGATTCGGAAGCCTTCAATTCGGCCACCAGCGACTGCTTGGTTCGGCACTCACTTGTGTTATGAGTGGGACTCTTGTGGAACTCACACCACTTCCCTGTGTCCTTCTTCGGCTTCGTGGTGTTGTTCTTTTCTTGTGGCTTCGACGGGTTGTCTTGGGTCACCCCGCCTTGGCTTTGTCCTTTGGGCTTCGGATTTGCAGATCCAAAGTCTCGCTTCTTCTGTTTGAACTTTTGCTCGATTTTGACAGCGTATCGGTATGCTGTGCCAAGTGAGGAGATGTTCAAGAACACCATCTCTTCCTGGATGTACTTGTGCAGGCAGCCACGGTATTTGAGCACCAGATGCAGCTCAGAATCTTTGATACCCAACTGTGTGCGAAGGGTATGAAAAATGTTTGTGAACTCCGGCACATCTTGGTCTCGTCCCTGCCGCAGTGTGGTCCATTTGATGTATTTGTCCTCATAGCTTCCGACAGGGTAGTACTGCTCTTTGATGGCATCCCGGAAGTCATTCCAAGTGGGTGCGGCTGAAAATAGCGAGTCTGTACTTTCATCCTTCTGCTCGCAGTAGGTTTCCCACCAGTCCTTGACGTGGGGGGCTGCTTTGAGAAGAGCGAAAACGATCTTTTCCCGACTTGAAAATTCATGAACAGAAAAATACCCATCTAGCAGATTTAACCATTTATCTACGGCATCTGCATCTATTTGGCCCTCGAAGATGGGGATTTCAAAATTAACTTGTACCTTGAAGGGTGTGGCATTTCCAGAGTCGCTGTTGGAAGCTGATGCGTCGCCTCTGGGTAGCCGCTGAAGGATCTGCGCAAAGCTATCCATCATCGCGTTCCTTTGCCGCTCGAGCGCTTCTTCGAGCAGGATTTTGATAGGATCTCCTGCTCCCTCGTCTTTCTTCTCATCCGCCATGGGAGGCCGTCGGGATTTGCGAGGCTGGTCTTGCAAAGGTTCGACCAGTTCAAGCCCTAACTCCTTATATCCCGACCTCGTTGGGGACATGCAAAGAAAAACAGAGAAAAAGCAGACCGCTCTGATACCACTGATCCGGATTTAAATGGGAACGCAATAGATTACAGAGATAACCATAAATACAGAGATGCAATAACCATAAACACATAGATGCAGCGGAAATAATGATTCATTTCATTAATGGAAAATACTGAATACAACCAGAAATGGAAATAAACCAGCTAGGGCGATGGTAGCTATCTCTGAGAAGAGATGTGCGGCTACATGCCTCTGAACTGTTCCGAACTGTATTACAATGAGGCTCGAAGGCCTATTTATTGTTGAGAAACAATGGAAAACCCTTCACATACCGAAACCTAACCCTAGAGGATGAAACGCCAAATTGTGGGCCCCGTTTGGGTTAATTGGTACATCAATTTCCCGGGGTCGTAACTTTGGCATACGATCTCCGTTTGACGCGTACGATAGCTCGTTAGAAAGATCTATCCGAGTACTACCACTTTGGGAGGGAGGCAACATAGGGCTCGGTCGCCCCAGAATTCCAAAAAAAACGTCGTTTAGGGCCTCAAAACGGCTCCGGAAGTTCAGGACCCGAAAAACTGCTAAAAATAGTAAACTGTGCTACAATTAAGGAAACTGAAAATGCTGAAAGAGACAGTTGTGGGGGTCCAAATGGGTTGGTGGGTGGCCACCAACATCCACCTGGATCATTCCTCCCCCCTTAGGAAGCAAATTGCGTTGAGTTCCTCCATCTGCTGAACTTGTCCTGCAATCTCTGATGTGTCCAGCGATGGTGGAAAGCATGGTCGACGATGGTCCACATTGAATACTCGGTGCAAGCGAAGGAATGGAGGAATGCTGTGCTTCAAAGCATTGTTGCCCATAGCCTTGGTACTGCTGTGAGGACCATGTCGGAGTGGTCGGAGCTTCTGATGGGCCCTTGTAAGGCGTTCTTTCTGCAGATGTAACCAAACTTTGTTGCCCACCTGAAACTTATGTGGTACCCCTGTGGGTGAGGAGAAGTTGTTCCTGTGTTCTGTCATGACCGTATCCCTTTGTTGCTGCTGCTGCGTGTAGGAACCCTTTGCAGGGGTCATGGATGTAACAACGATCTTCCCCTTATTTTGGGAGTGAACCAGACAAATGAATTTCCTGGTCTGTGATATGAGCTTGCTGCCTTTCTTGGTAGTGATCAAGGATGTGGCAGTAGGTGGGGCTGCCTCTGGTATCCTGTATAATGAATTATTCAAAGAAATAATGACAGCACGAGGCCTTGACTCATACACAGCATGTCGCCTCCACAAGTATGGCTGGCCTAATAATACATCACAAACATCCAGAGGTGTAACAGCACACAATACCTCGTCTGTGAAGGGTTTGGTGCTGTAGGGAAGGCAGCACTGCTGGCGAACTTTGAGATCTCGTCCTTCATGAAGCCACCCGATACTGTACGGCTGTGGGTGTGGTGTAGTCGGTAGGCCCAACCGCTTCACGGCCTCTGCTGAAATCAGGTTCTTTTGGCTACCACTGTCGACAATGAATCGCAGCGGTGAACCCTTCACCCACATCTGTGAGTGGAAAAGACGCTCCCCCCTCCTCTCTGGATCTTCGGGCTCATTTTTCTTGATCTTGGCGGTGGCAACGGTGGCACTGGGATCCGCATCAATGATCTGCTTCCCTTTGCCATTCCCCTTGTCGGGTTCTGGCTCAGGATCGGAACATGCATCTGATTCGGAAGCCTTCAATTCGGCCACCAGCGACTGCTTGGTTCGGCACTCACTTGTGTTATGAGTGGGACTCTTGTGGAACTCACACCACTTCCCTGTGTCCTTCTTCGGCTTCGTGGTGTTGTTCTTTTCTTGTGGCTTCGACGGGTTGTCTTGGGTCACCCCGCCTTGGCTTTGTCCTTTGGGCTTCGGATTTGCAGATCCAAAGTCTCGCTTCTTCTGTTTGAACTTTTGCTCGATTTTGACAGCGTATCGGTATGCTGTGCCAAGTGAGGAGATGTTCAAGAACACCATCTCTTCCTGGATGTACTTGTGCAGGCAGCCACGGTATTTGAGCACCAGATGCAGCTCAGAATCTTTGATACCCAACTGTGTGCGAAGGGTATGAAAAATGTTTGTGAACTCCGGCACATCTTGGTCTCGTCCCTGCCGCAGTGTGGTCCATTTGATGTATTTGTCCTCATAGCTTCCGACAGGGTAGTACTGCTCTTTGATGGCATCCCGGAAGTCATTCCAAGTGGGTGCGGCTGAAAATAGCGAGTCTGTACTTTCATCCTTCTGCTCGCAGTAGGTTTCCCACCAGTCCTTGACGTGGGGGGCTGCTTTGAGAAGAGCGAAAACGATCTTTTCCCGACTTGAAAATTCATGAACAGAAAAATACCCATCTAGCAGATTTAACCATTTATCTACGGCATCTGCATCTATTTGGCCCTCGAAGATGGGGATTTCAAAATTAACTTGTACCTTGAAGGGTGTGGCATTTCCAGAGTCGCTGTTGGAAGCTGATGCGTCGCCTCTGGGTAGCCGCTGAAGGATCTGCGCAAAGCTATCCATCATCGCGTTCCTTTGCCGCTCGAGCGCTTCTTCGAGCAGGATTTTGATAGGATCTCCTGCTCCCTCGTCTTTCTTCTCATCCGCCATGGGAGGCCGTCGGGATTTGCGAGGCTGGTCTTGCAAAGGTTCGACCAGTTCAAGCCCTAACTCCTTATATCCCGACCTCGTTGGGGACATGCAAAGAAAAACAGAGAAAAAGCAGACCGCTCTGATACCACTGATCCGGATTTAAATGGGAACGCAATAGATTACAGAGATAACCATAAATACAGAGATGCAATAACCATAAACACATAGATGCAGCGGAAATAATGATTCATTTCATTAATGGAAAATACTGAATACAACCAGAAATGGAAATAAACCAGCTAGGGCGATGGTAGCTATCTCTGAGAAGAGATGTGCGGCTACATGCCTCTGAACTGTTCCGAACTGTATTACAATGAGGCTCGAAGGCCTATTTATTGTTGAGAAACAATGGAAAACCCTTCACATACCGAAACCTAACCCTAGAGGATGAAACGCCAAATTGTGGGCCCCGTTTGGGTTAATTGGTACATCAATTTCCCGGGGTCGTAACTTTGGCATACGATCTCCGTTTGACGCGTACGATAGCTCGTTAGAAAGATCTATCCGAGTACTACCACTTTGGGAGGGAGGCAACATAGGGCTCGGTCGCCCCAGAATTCCAAAAAAAACGTCGTTTAGGGCCTCAAAACGGCTCCGGAAGTTCAGGACCCGAAAAACTGCTAAAAATAGTAAACTGTGCTACAATTAAGGAAACTGAAAATGCTGAAAGAGACAGTTGTGGGGGTCCAAATGGGTTGGTGGGTGGCCACCAACATCCACCTGGATCATTCCTCCCCCCTTAGGAAGCAAATTGCGTTGAGTTCCTCCATCTGCTGAACTTGTCCTGCAATCTCTGATGTGTCCAGCGATGGTGGAAAGCATGGTCGACGATGGTCCACATTGAATACTCGGTGCAAGCGAAGGAATGGAGGAATGCTGTGCTTCAAAGCATTGTTGCCCATAGCCTTGGTACTGCTGTGAGGACCATGTCGGAGTGGTCGGAGCTTCTGATGGGCCCTTGTAAGGCGTTCTTTCTGCAGATGTAACCAAACTTTGTTGCCCACCTGAAACTTATGTGGTACCCCTGTGGGTGAGGAGAAGTTGTTCCTGTGTTCTGTCATGACCGTATCCCTTTGTTGCTGCTGCTGCGTGTAGGAACCCTTTGCAGGGGTCATGGATGTAACAACGATCTTCCCCTTATTTTGGGAGTGAACCAGACAAATGAATTTCCTGGTCTGTGATATGAGCTTGCTGCCTTTCTTGGTAGTGATCAAGGATGTGGCAGTAGGTGGGGCTGCCTCTGGTATCCTGTATAATGAATTATTCAAAGAAATAATGACAGCACGAGGCCTTGACTCATACACAGCATGTCGCCTCCACAAGTATGGCTGGCCTAATAATACATCACAAACATCCAGAGGTGTAACAGCACACAATACCTCGTCTGTGAAGGGTTTGGTGCTGTAGGGAAGGCAGCACTGCTGGCGAACTTTGAGATCTCGTCCTTCATGAAGCCACCCGATACTGTACGGCTGTGGGTGTGGTGTAGTCGGTAGGCCCAACCGCTTCACGGCCTCTGCTGAAATCAGGTTCTTTTGGCTACCACTGTCGACAATGAATCGCAGCGGTGAACCCTTCACCCACATCTGTGAGTGGAAAAGACGCTCCCCCCTCCTCTGGATCTTCGGGCTCATTTTTCTTGATCTTGGCGGTGGCAACGGTGGCACTGGGATCCGCATCAATGATCTGCTTCCCTTTGCCATTCCCCTTGTCGGGTTCTGGCTCAGGATCGGAACATGCATCTGATTCGGAAGCCTTCAATTCGGCCACCAGCGACTGCTTGGTTCGGCACTCACTTGTGTTATGAGTGGGACTCTTGTGGAACTCACACCACTTCCCTGTGTCCTTCTTCGGCTTCGTGGTGTTGTTCTTTTCTTGTGGCTTCGACGGGTTGTCTTGGGTCACCCCGCCTTGGCTTTGTCCTTTGGGCTTCGGATTTGCAGATCCAAAGTCTCGCTTCTTCTGTTTGAACTTTTGCTCGATTTTGACAGCGTATCGGTATGCTGTGCCAAGTGAGGAGATGTTCAAGAACACCATCTCTTCCTGGATGTACTTGTGCAGGCAGCCACGGTATTTGAGCACCAGATGCAGCTCAGAATCTTTGATACCCAACTGTGTGCGAAGGGTATGAAAAATGTTTGTGAACTCCGGCACATCTTGGTCTCGTCCCTGCCGCAGTGTGGTCCATTTGATGTATTTGTCCTCATAGCTTCCGACAGGGTAGTACTGCTCTTTGATGGCATCCCGGAAGTCATTCCAAGTGGGTGCGGCTGAAAATAGCGAGTCTGTACTTTCATCCTTCTGCTCGCAGTAGGTTTCCCACCAGTCCTTGACGTGGGGGGCTGCTTTGAGAAGAGCGAAAACGATCTTTTCCCGACTTGAAAATTCATGAACAGAAAAATACCCATCTAGCAGATTTAACCATTTATCTACGGCATCTGCATCTATTTGGCCCTCGAAGATGGGGATTTCAAAATTAACTTGTACCTTGAAGGGTGTGGCATTTCCAGAGTCGCTGTTGGAAGCTGATGCGTCGCCTCTGGGTAGCCGCTGAAGGATCTGCGCAAAGCTATCCATCATCGCGTTCCTTTGCCGCTCGAGCGCTTCTTCGAGCAGGATTTTGATAGGATCTCCTGCTCCCTCGTCTTTCTTCTCATCCGCCATGGGAGGCCGTCGGGATTTGCGAGGCTGGTCTTGCAAAGGTTCGACCAGTTCAAGCCCTAACTCCTTATATCCCGACCTCGTTGGGGACATGCAAAGAAAAACAGAGAAAAAGCAGACCGCTCTGATACCACTGATCCGGATTTAAATGGGAACGCAATAGATTACAGAGATAACCATAAATACAGAGATGCAATAACCATAAACACATAGATGCAGCGGAAATAATGATTCATTTCATTAATGGAAAATACTGAATACAACCAGAAATGGAAATAAACCAGCTAGGGCGATGGTAGCTATCTCTGAGAAGAGATGTGCGGCTACATGCCTCTGAACTGTTCCGAACTGTATTACAATGAGGCTCGAAGGCCTATTTATTGTTGAGAAACAATGGAAAACCCTTCACATACCGAAACCTAACCCTAGAGGATGAAACGCCAAATTGTGGGCCCCGTTTGGGTTAATTGGTACATCAATTTCCCGGGGTCGTAACTTTGGCATACGATCTCCGTTTGACGCGTACGATAGCTCGTTAGAAAGATCTATCCGAGTACTACCACTTTGGAGGGAGGCAACATAGGGCTCGGTCGCCCCAGAATTCCAAAAAAACGTCGTTTAGGGCCTCAAAACGGCTCCGGAAGTTCAGGACCCGAAAAACTGCTAAAAATAGTAAACTGTGCTACAATTAAGGAAACTGAAAATGCTGAAAGAGACAGTTGTGGGGGTCCAAATGGGTTGGTGGGTGGCCACCAACATCCACCTGGATCATTCCTCCCCCCTTAGGAAGCAAATTGCGTTGAGTTCCTCCATCTGCTGAACTTGTCCTGCAATCTCTGATGTGTCCAGCGATGGTGGAAAGCATGGTCGACGATGGTCCACATTGAATACTCGGTGCAAGCGAAGGAATGGAGGAATGCTGTGCTTCAAAGCATTGTTGCCCATAGCCTTGGTACTGCTGTGAGGACCATGTCGGAGTGGTCGGAGCTTCTGATGGGCCCTTGTAAGGCGTTCTTTCTGCAGATGTAACCAAACTTTGTTGCCCACCTGAAACTTATGTGGTACCCCTGTGGGTGAGGAGAAGTTGTTCCTGTGTTCTGTCATGACCGTATCCCTTTGTTGCTGCTGCTGCGTGTAGGAACCCTTTGCAGGGGTCATGGATGTAACAACGATCTTCCCCTTATTTTGGGAGTGAACCAGACAAATGAATTTCCTGGTCTGTGATATGAGCTTGCTGCCTTTCTTGGTAGTGATCAAGGATGTGGCAGTAGGTGGGGCTGCCTCTGGTATCCTGTATAATGAATTATTCAAAGAAATAATGACAGCACGAGGCCTTGACTCATACACAGCATGTCGCCTCCACAAGTATGGCTGGCCTAATAATACATCACAAACATCCAGAGGTGTAACAGCACACAATACCTCGTCTGTGAAGGGTTTGGTGCTGTAGGGAAGGCAGCACTGCTGGCGAACTTTGAGATCTCGTCCTTCATGAAGCCACCCGATACTGTACGGCTGTGGGTGTGGTGTAGTCGGTAGGCCCAACCGCTTCACGGCCTCTGCTGAAATCAGGTTCTTTTGGCTACCACTGTCGACAATGAATCGCAGCGGTGAACCCTTCACCCACATCTGTGAGTGGAAAAGACGCTCCCCCCCTCCTCTGGATCTTCGGGCTCATTTTTCTTGATCTTGGCGGTGGCAACGGTGGCACTGGGATCCGCATCAATGATCTGCTTCCCTTTGCCATTCCCCTTGTCGGGTTCTGGCTCAGGATCGGAACATGCATCTGATTCGGAAGCCTTCAATTCGGCCACCAGCGACTGCTTGGTTCGGCACTCACTTGTGTTATGAGTGGGACTCTTGTGGAACTCACACCACTTCCCTGTGTCCTTCTTCGGCTTCGTGGTGTTGTTCTTTTCTTGTGGCTTCGACGGGTTGTCTTGGGTCACCCCGCCTTGGCTTTGTCCTTTGGGCTTCGGATTTGCAGATCCAAAGTCTCGCTTCTTCTGTTTGAACTTTTGCTCGATTTTGACAGCGTATCGGTATGCTGTGCCAAGTGAGGAGATGTTCAAGAACACCATCTCTTCCTGGATGTACTTGTGCAGGCAGCCACGGTATTTGAGCACCAGATGCAGCTCAGAATCTTTGATACCCAACTGTGTGCGAAGGGTATGAAAAATGTTTGTGAACTCGGCACATCTTGGTCTCGTCCCTGCCGCAGTGTGGTCCATTTGATGTATTTGTCCTCATAGCTTCCGACAGGGTAGTACTGCTCTTTGATGGCATCCCGGAAGTCATTCCAAGTGGGTGCGGCTGAAAATAGCGAGTCTGTACTTTCATCCTTCTGCTCGCAGTAGGTTTCCCACCAGTCCTTGACGTGGGGGGCTGCTTTGAGAAGAGCGAAAACGATCTTTTCCCGACTTGAAAATTCATGAACAGAAAAATACCCATCTAGCAGATTTAACCATTTATCTACGGCATCTGCATCTATTTGGCCCTCGAAGATGGGGATTTCAAAATTAACTTGTACCTTGAAGGGTGTGGCATTTCCAGAGTCGCTGTTGGAAGCTGATGCGTCGCCTCTGGGTAGCCGCTGAAGGATCTGCGCAAAGCTATCCATCATCGCGTTCCTTTGCCGCTCGAGCGCTTCTTCGAGCAGGATTTTGATAGGATCTCCTGCTCCCTCGTCTTTCTTCTCATCCGCCATGGGAGGCCGTCGGGATTTGCGAGGCTGGTCTTGCAAAGGTTCGACCAGTTCAAGCCCTAACTCCTTATATCCCGACCTCGTTGGGGACATGCAAAGAAAAACAGAGAAAAAGCAGACCGCTCTGATACCACTGATCCGGATTTAAATGGGAACGCAATAGATTACAGAGATAACCATAAATACAGAGATGCAATAACCATAAACACATAGATGCAGCGGAAATAATGATTCATTTCATTAATGGAAAATACTGAATACAACCAGAAATGGAAATAAACCAGCTAGGGCGATGGTAGCTATCTCTGAGAAGAGATGTGCGGCTACATGCCTCTGAACTGTTCCGAACTGTATTACAATGAGGCTCGAAGGCCTATTTATTGTTGAGAAACAATGGAAAACCCTTCACATACCGAAACCTAACCCTAGAGGATGAAACGCCAAATTGTGGGCCCCGTTTGGGTTAATTGGTACATCAATTTCCCGGGGTCGTAACTTTGGCATACGATCTCCGTTTGACGCGTACGATAGCTCGTTAGAAAGATCTATCCGAGTACTACCACTTTGGGAGGGAGGCAACATAGGGCTCGGTCGCCCCAGAATTCCAAAAAAAACGTCGTTTAGGGCCTCAAAACGGCTCCGGAAGTTCAGGACCCGAAAAACTGCTAAAAATAGTAAACTGTGCTACAATTAAGGAAACTGAAAATGCTGAAAGAGACAGTTGTGGGGGTCCAAATGGGTTGGTGGGTGGCCACCAACATCCACCTGGATCATTCCTCCCCCCTTAGGAAGCAAATTGCGTTGAGTTCCTCCATCTGCTGAACTTGTCCTGCAATCTCTGATGTGTCCAGCGATGGTGGAAAGCATGGTCGACGATGGTCCACATTGAATACTCGGTGCAAGCGAAGGAATGGAGGAATGCTGTGCTTCAAAGCATTGTTGCCCATAGCCTTGGTACTGCTTGTGAGGACCATGTCGGAGTGGTCGGAGCTTCTGATGGGCCCTTGTAAGGCGTTCTTTCTGCAGATGTAACCAAACTTTGTTGCCCACCTGAAACTTATGTGGTACCCCTGTGGGTGAGGAGAAGTTGTTCCTGTGTTCTGTCATGACCGTATCCCTTTGTTGCTGCTGCTGCGTGTAGGAACCCTTTGCAGGGGTCATGGATGTAACAACGATCTTCCCCTTATTTTGGAGTGAACCAGACAAATGAATTTCCTGGTCTGTGATATGAGCTTGCTGCCTTTCTTGGTAGTGATCAAGGATGTGGCAGTAGGTGGGGCTGCCTCTGGTATCCTGTATAATGAATTATTCAAAGAAATAATGACAGCACGAGGCCTTGACTCATACACAGCATGTCGCCTCCACAAGTATGGCTGGCCTAATAATACATCACAAACATCCAGAGGTGTAACAGCACACAATACCTCGTCTGTGAAGGGTTTGGTGCTGTAGGGAAGGCAGCACTGCTGGCGAACTTTGAGATCTCGTCCTTCATGAAGCCACCCGATACTGTACGGCTGTGGGTGTGGTGTAGTCGGTAGGCCCAACCGCTTCACGCCTCTGCTGAAATCAGGTTCTTTTGGCTACCACTGTCGACAATGAATCGCAGCGGTGAACCCTTCACCCACATCTGTGAGTGGAAAAGACGCTCCCCCCTCCTCTGGATCTTCGGGCTCATTTTTCTTGATCTTGGCGGTGGCAACGGTGGCACTGGGATCCGCATCAATGATCTGCTTCCCTTTGCCATTCCCCTTGTCGGGTTCTGGCTCAGGATCGGAACATGCATCTGATTCGGAAGCCTTCAATTCGGCCACCAGCGACTGCTTGGTTCGGCACTCACTTGTGTTATGAGTGGGACTCTTGTGGAACTCACACCACTTCCCTGTGTCCTTCTTCGGCTTCGTGGTGTGTTGTTCTTTTCTTGTGGCTTCGACGGTTGTCTTGGGTCACCCCGCCTTGGCTTTGTCCTTTGGGCTTCGGATTTGCAGATCCAAAGTCTCGCTTCTTCTGTTTGAACTTTTGCTCGATTTTGACAGCGTATCGGTATGCTGTGCCAAGTGAGGAGATGTTCAAGAACACCATCTCTTCCTGGATGTACTTGTGCAGGCAGCCACGGTATTTGAGCACCAGATGCAGCTCAGAATCTTTGATACCCAACTGTGTGCGAAGGGTATGAAAAATGTTTGTGAACTGCGGCACATCTTGGTCTCGTCCCTGCCGCAGTGTGGTCCATTTGATGTATTTGTCCTCATAGCTTCCGACAGGGTAGTACTGCTCTTTGATGGCATCCCGGAAGTCATTCCAAGTGGGTGCGGCTGAAAATAGCGAGTCTGTACTTTCATCCTTCTGCTCGCAGTAGGTTTCCCACCAGTCCTTGACGTGGGGGGCTGCTTTGAGAAGAGCGAAAACGATCTTTTCCCGACTTGAAAATTCATGAACAGAAAAATACCCATCTAGCAGATTTAACCATTTATCTACGGCATCTGCATCTATTTGGCCCTCGAAGATGGGGATTTCAAAATTAACTTGTACCTTGAAGGGTGTGGCATTTCCAGAGTCGCTGTTGGAAGCTGATGCGTCGCCTCTGGGTAGCCGCTGAAGGATCTGCGCAAAGCTATCCATCATCGCGTTCCTTTGCCGCTCGAGCGCTTCTTCGAGCAGGATTTTGATAGGATCTCCTGCTCCCTCGTCTTTCTTCTCATCCGCCATGGGAGGCCGTCGGGATTTGCGAGGCTGGTCTTGCAAAGGTTCGACCAGTTCAAGCCCTAACTCCTTATATCCCGACCTCGTTGGGGACATGCAAAAAAAAAGAA